>OY744617.1:20541467-20556467 GCA_963556255.1 Allolobophora icterica
AGAACTGGCTGCAGCCAGGAAAAGAACTAAATATGCTAGACTCCCGGGATCGCACATCTTCATCCCCATCGCATTGGAAAGTATGGGCCCACTCAATGAGCAGGCACTGGTATTCCTCAGGGAGCTCGGGCGCCGCCTTTCAACAATAACAGGAGACTTGAGAGAAACCACCTACCTGTTCCAGCGCCTTTCAATTTGCAACCAAAGATTTAACGCAATTGCGTTCACGGGCACATTCGCACAAATGGGGGAGGACGAGGCACAGTAAACCAATTTAACCACGCACGTTCTAAATCTCTAAAAGCCTGAGGGTCACACTTCGGGCGGCAAAAAAAAAAAAATAATAATAATAATAATAATAATAATAATAATAATGATAATAATGATAATAATGATAATAATGATGATAATAATAATAATAATAATAATAATAATAATAATAATAATAATAATAATAATAATAATAATAATATTGTATTGTATTGTATTGTATTGTATTGTATATGGGCATTTATAAAGCGCCTCTCGCGGTATATACCATTCAGAGGCGCTCCCAGTGCGCGAGACCCCGAGAGAAAAAGCAGGATTTAAGGTGAGAAAAGGAAGAAGCAACGCTACCAGAGAGAATGGTGGTGCGGACAGAAGGAGGAAGTCGGTTCCAAAGTGAGGGACCTATGCAGGCAAAGGACCTGGACTGAGCCATAGTTGTCCTGACACGAGGAACTAAGAGGTCAAGACGCTCAAAAGATCGGAGACGACGCAACGAAGCAGCAGAATGAGGCCGTTGAAACAGATCACGTAAGTACTGTGGAGCAAAACCCAGCTGAGATTTAAGCACAAGAATAAGCACTTTGAATTGTATACGGGCAGAGAGAGGGAGCCAATGGAGGTGTTCAACCATGAAGGTGGAGATATGAGAGAACCGAGGAAGGCGGGCAATGAGTCTAGCAGCAGCATTGAGTACGGACTGGAGAGGAGAAAGACGGATCTTGGGAAGGCCAATAAGGAGAGAATTACAGTAGTCAATCCGAGAGCACACGAATGCATGAACAATTGAGGTGAAGGTCGAAGATGAGACAGACCGCCGAATAGCCCGGAGACGCCTTAAGTGGAAGTAAGAGGAGCGGGTGAGGTTGGAAATGTGCTCAGCAAAAGTGAGCGCGCTGTCCAGAATGACACCTAAGTCACGAACACTGGACGAGAAAGTGAAGTGAGGAAACCTATCAGACAGGAGCACGAAATCAAGCTTTTTGAGTTGCTGAGGGGTGCCAAACCAGATGAATTGAGTTTATAATTGAGTTTATAATTGAGAATAATAATAATAATAATAATAATAATAATAATAATAATAAAGTGAATAAAATGAAGATGGTCGCTCCAGAGATTAATTTTCACACACTTAGTATCTGACTCCTGAGGGATTATATGTACCTCGGGGAAAAAAAAAATAATAATAATAATAATAATAATAATAATAATAATAATAATAATAATAATAATAATAATAATAATAATAATAATAATAATAATAATAATAATAATAACGTCAATTTGTATGGCGCCGTAACGCTACAAGTGCGCCTTACAGCTCCTAGCAGACGGGATAAGCCTTAGCAAACAAATAAGGTTCGCATGTTGTTGCATAAAACAACACGGTACCTGTTCTAGACTACGTCTTGAAAGCAGAACCGTGTATCATTCCTCAACATTCACAAGAGTGATGACCAGTGCAGCCAGACATCTCTTCCCGTGAGAAACGGAGGTCTGGCCATTAATCCGCTGGTATGCGAAGCCTTCAAGAACAACTATTACACGGAACCTCTGCATCAATCACGGGTCCATTGGTGGCGAGGCTTCTAAATCGAATTCTTCGAGACCGAAAGCGCCTTTTCCCATCTAGCAACAGACTTATAATACGCAAGAGAATGGGACAATGTACTGATTTTTACATATACTTAAAAGCATTCGGAAAGAGCTACAGATTCTGCGGCGAAGGCCCGATTTTTAACCGTGTAATCGCCAAATTCATTAAAACTAGATTTATACACTCTTCATCACAATGGCGGGAATACTGATGTCAGTAGGGTTTCTAAGAATAGCAGTCGGCTGCAAACTGCCTTTCATGCCAACTGAGACCCGGTCAAACAGCACGCCAGACCCTTATAAATGACATCATTTGACGTATACCCTCATAAAGGCAAGAAACAAGTCAGCCGGTCCTGTCAAGTTCCGACCGGATTTGAATTAGCGCCGATGAATAAAGCTGGTCTCCCTGATTCCCTGACGACCCGTCAATTTTGCGTGGTGCTGAGAAATTTGGAGATTTCCACCTACATATTATTATTAATATTATTACTGTTAGTAGTAGTAGTGGTAATAATAGTAGTATTAGTAGTAGTGAAAGTAGGGGTATATCATATGCAGTAGTAGTAGCAGTAGTTGTTGTTGTTGTTGTGGTGGTGGTGGTGGTGGTGGTGGTGGTGGTGGCAGTAGTAGTAGTAGTAGTAGTAGTAGTAGTAGTAGTAGCAGCAGTAGTAGTAGTAGTAGTAGTAGTAGTAGTAGTAGTAGTAGTAGTAGTAGTAGTAGTAGTAATGGCTGTACACGCTGTAGTATCATCATTATGCATAAAGCAGAAGGTTTTGAGTAGAAGAGAGGAGACTTGTGCGTCTCTTTCAATTGTGACATGACAATACATCGTATAATACATCAAAGGCATTGTTGAATTTCATTGTCCTCCGATCACAATCTCCGCCCTTTCGACGACCGCGTCTACTGTAATCTGATCCTCCGAGATTCCTACAATGCAACCTGTGTTCCTCTTCCTCCTTTATCTCCCTCTCCTCCTCGTCCTCCTCGTCCTCGTCCTCCTCCTCCTCGTCCTCCTCCTTCTCTTCCTTCTCCTCCTCTTCCACCGCCATTATCCGCTTTTCCCCCAGCTAACCAACAAGCAATGTGTTTCGATATTTATTCCGGATATTTCTATAGCGCCTCTCGAAGTCAACTACTACTCAGAGGCGCTCCCGACTACAGCATTTGATACTGTGCCGGAATTTTCACGCCGAAGCGCCACGAGCAATTGCGAGTGAAGGACTTGCCCAAGGTCCGTACGCAGCGGCTAGAGTCGGATTCGAACCTGCAACCCTCCGGTCACAAGGCGCCGAACTTACCACTGAGCCACCACGCCCCACAAAAATATTTGTTCATAAAAGACCATCGCATGTAATCTTAAAGTCTGATCTCGGTCGCCCTCTCCACCCCTGCGCTCACTCTTTCACTGCAGTTCCATTGGAGCCTCTGACTCGGGGCAGAATCGCCAGCGAATCATAGACAGAAGCTGCTATGACGTCCGATCTTCGATTGACAGCTATGACGGTGATAATGACGTCATCAGCTGAAGGGTAGAATCCTGTTGATCTTTGGTTGTCGTTCTTGTGTTCGGTTCTTCCATCTCCGGTTCGTATTAGACGGTTTGTCGAAATGATTAGGACTGAAAGTAATTACCCAGGACGTGACTTACTTACCAATGTAAGCTTTGCTGGTCCTGCACAGACACACAGACATTTATTTCGATTAAGAATCGTAAGAAATTGGACAAACAGTCAGAAATAGCAATCAACGTGTATGTACGTGTGTGTGCGTGTAAATGTGAGCTCAGCCATTATTTCATAAGCGCTAAATATATATGCTCCTTGCTCATAATTATAAGCTTATATATGTGTGTGCTTTGCCCTTTTACACTGTCCAAGAGCAGTGTTGAGAATAGTTGATCTACAGTGTTTGATGCAAAGGTGGCAGTGCATGTAAGAGCAGAATATATATATATATTCTGGACGTGGAAGTAGGGCCAACAGGGTCTCATATATAGTAGTAGTGATAGACTGACAGTGATAGTGGAAGAGAGGTAGTAGTAGTAGAAGTGGTGGTGGTGGTGGTGGTGGTGGTGGTGGTGGTGGTGGTGGTGGTGGTGGTGGTGGTGGTGGTGGTGGTGGCGGCGGTGGTGGTAGTAGTAGTAGTAGTAGTAGTAGTAGTAGTAGTAGTAGTAGTAGTAGTAGTAGTAGTAGTAGTAGTAGTAGTAGTAGTAGTAGTAGTAGTAGTAGTAGTAGTAGTAGTAGTAGTAGTAGTAGTAGTAGTAGTAGTAGTAGTAGTAGTAGTAGTAGTAGTAGTAGTAGTAGTAGTAGTAGTAGTAGTAGTAGTAGTAGTAGTAGTAGTAGTAGTAGTAGTAGTAGTAGTAGTAGTAGTAGGCCTAGATCAGACAAACACAGGCACATGAAGAGATGGAAATCTTTACTGGATACAGATATCTTCATACCTTGCCAAAGATATACACCCAGACAATTGTGCGTGTCCCAATTGGAGGTCGATTCCTATGCTGCTCTGCGGACGGACGAACAGCAGAGCTTTCTTCCAGCCATAGGAAATCGAGCTGATAACGCGGCCAGTCACAAATCAAACGAGATCATAGGTACTCGTTGACAATGACAGATATGTGAGTCCTTTGTACAGTTATATATGTTTACAGACGTATGTACATACATGTATGTATTGTTTACATATGCTTCTGGGGAGGGGGCATAGATGAATGGTAATACTCTTGCTCGTCGAACTTAAGATCTTGAAAGACGCGGTTCGATGCCCGTAAGCTCTCTATAGGTCGACGCAGCCTGCCACTCCCTAGGGGCAACTAAAAGCCAGGTATACTAGTCATGCTTTAAAATCCAGCGGCGCTGGTCGTAGCCATTTGACGTATAATCTGCAGTGGTAATGTGGTAACAGGAGCACCGCCAGGCTTAACAAAATTGGACGCACACCCCTCCCGTCTCCTCCCATCCACACCCGTCCTCTGTCTGCCACTCGTAGTCATACACTGAAAATGACTCAGAGTGACTCATAAAAGTACAGTATAACACACGCATATGATATGATATTATTTATACATACTGTATACGGTTAACCAAAATTACACAGTAAAATTGTCAAAATATCGATGCGATGCCTAATCGTTGTGTGGATTTGATTTGGTGGGTGGACGCACGTGCGTCCAGTGCGTCACGCTGCCGGCGCCTTTGTGTGGTAATGTACTAATTAATGTAATAATTGCATTTCGGCCTTATTCTAACGAATAAAGTAGATCATGAGTACAGATTATTTTAACCGAATGAACGTTAGAGCAGAATTTCTACAGTGCAGTTGTTGTAGACTTGTGTAATGGTTTGGATGACATCAATGTCTCGGTGGACCCTATTACGCCTTTTAAGAGGAAGCTATAGCAAGTAAGAGAGTGAGTATATCCTTTATTGAACTAACTGCTAACCGCACTTTAGTGTACATGAAAGTTTTATCGTGAGTAAATCATCCTTATGATATAGGTTTTACGGGCTAAATTGTCAGCAGGTGGACTCTCTCGGTTATGTGAGCGAGGTCGCAAAGTGTATTCGGTCGCTTTTATGGGAGGTAACATATCGTGCAGAACATGCGCTGAGTCTACGATAACGCTTGCGAACAGTCGGGAGTCAGTGCCCAGACAGAGCTGTTTGAAGCTTTGCTGGGAGTGAGGGAGGTATCGCGCTCTGACCGGTCTCTGCATTACAGCCTGGAGTCTTTCCCGTCCCTCCCGACCAACAAATCTCCACCAAGCGGGGGCCGGACTGCAGCATCCTTGATACCGCTGTTGTATAGAAAACGTCGTTTGATGATGGGCCTGTTAGTCCAAGGGAGGTCAATATTCGAATAGCGTGCATCGACTGTCTTACCCTCATGCAAACGTCACTAACATGTGCGTCGAAACTAAAGTGTTCAGTTATTGTTACTCCCAGGATTTTCATGTTCTCTACTCTTGCCAAGCCCGGTGTTGCGTAGGGTTGGCCATCCCGGCGGCCTGTCCTGGGCCGACCCACCACCATTTCTGAGACTTTTCCGTAGTTCAGTGTGAGGCCACATCCCTCGGCCCATACCTCCACAATGCTCAACGTCAGACTTGACCATCCAGCTGTTTGCAGCGGGTATCAGGAAATAACTGTCGACCGCGTATCGTATCGTATCATGTTTGGATATTTGTATAGCGCCGCTCACAGCTGAGGCCAATTAGTAGCGCTCCCAGTGTGAAGGCCCCGATAGAAGAAAGGTTTTAAGCACGGAAGGGGATGCAGGGAGAGATCCAGAAAGTAAGGTTACCCGTAGAGAGGAAGGAAGGGCATTCCACAGCGTTCTTGACCATTTTGCTGTCCGTGTACCGCGGTCTAAGCTTCGAGATTGCAATGATGAAGTTTACCGGACCTAAGCCTGAACCTTGGATTGTGATGGCATTGATGACGACTGCGGCAGAGATTACACGTCTAGAGTAATGGTAACACTCATGGCCAGGTTCGATACCCGTAACCCACCTCTAGGGCGGCGCCTTGCATGGCAGCCAAACCGTGTGTTTAATTAAGATCTTGATTGCACTGTCATGTTTCAATGTAACCTTACTGCGTACTTGTCAGTTTGAATTAATAAAGATCATTATTATTATTATTATTATTATTATTATTATTATTATTATTATTATTATTATTATTATTATTATTATTATTATTATTATTATTATTATTATTATTATTACTATTATTATTTATTCTGGACCACTTCAAACATTGTTTTGCCACGTTTTGTTATATACGTTAAGTAAACTTGACGTCTTCTGAAGCACTTTAACCCTTGTTGTGCTATGTTATATATTATGCTAAGTAGAGTTGAAAAGGAATGAAAATTAAGATGATCCATCTCTTAGGCACAAAGCAAATGAAATTCATCAGAGATTAAATGGTTCAAAAAGCGATCACGTCACCGCGTCACGATATTAAGTAAAATCACTTTCACTGCATGCCTAAATAAACAATTTAATAAATATTTAAGTATTTAATTTTGGTGCCCCAAGGTACATAAGATACCTCACGGACTTAAATGGTAATTAAGAAGAACAGAAAAAACATCTAGGACATCCCTTATTAAATTATTTATTTAATTTAATAAATTAAATGTAAATTTCATTACCATTACTAAGGTATTATCGCAAATTCTGTACCAATTTCAGCGTTGATACCGCTCAACTCTTAGCCATTACCGTGCCGTTACCAATGAACTGGTGTCCGGTGCTCAGCTTTAGAACAGCACTTCATAAATTTGGAGTCTACGATTACGATTACCGCTATTTTGTCCAAACCTTCCAATGCTGCGTATTACTTCTTTCACTCTGTTATTGTCTGGAGTCTCACCCTTCGGCGTCGGTTGATGCATTGTGAATGAACACATGTAGCGGTGCCAGAGAACTTGTTCTATTAAAGTGGTCCCCAACCTGGGGTGCTCGCTCCCCCAGGGGTGCGAGATGTCATTTCAGGGGGTGCGACATAGAAGGAAAGTATGTTACTATTGTACTATTTTATGTTCACAATTGGGATCGATTTTACTGTTTACAATTTTTTTCTAATTGCTCAATTTATATTTGTATTTCATGCACTGAGTAAAAAGCTTATTTTAAAAGTTCAATTTGTTCATCCGCAGTACTGTATGAGTGTATGTGGTTCAATCTGTGGTTAAAAATAGAAATTTAACTTATTCATCTTCAAATGTGATATTACTTTTGCAGGGAGTGCGTACATTAATCAAACATTTCCTAGGGGTGCAGGGCATAGTTGGGAACCCCTGCTGTTTTTGGATTAGGGAATCTGCATACATCTTTTGCAAGTATCTGAAAACTGTTTTTTATCGCTGGAGTTGGGCTGGGAGTGCCTCTGAGTAGGTACTATGTGGGGGCGCTATATAAGTCCTCTGAATGAATGAATGAATGAATGAATGAATTAGAATTGACTATGACTGCAAGTGACATATGAAGAACGCCAAGCTGCCACATCATATAGAAACTCAGTATCCCTCCATATAGGTCCACGTTATTTTTCTTCCAATGACTGCACATCTCCTAGAACTCGGCCGAGGCGCTATCTCCATCGCCTTTTCACGCCTCGTGCTTGGCATTCATATTCTGGTCTCTACAGCTGATATGTCTTCATAACTACAGTGATTACCATTCCCTATGCGCATACACGAAGAATCCATCTTCTCTGTTTCATAAGCTGCTGTACGAAGACCTCGTTAACGATCGCTTCAACCATCGATTCATTCATATATGTATATGTATATATATATATACAATTATACATGTATATATATGTGTATATATATAATATGTATATATATACATATATATGTATATATTCATTCGGTCGTTCATTCATTGGTTCAGAGCGTTGTTATATATCTGCTCTGAGACGCTTCAGGCCCAGTTACAGCTCAAGAGAACAGTTTGAAAGTGTTGCTGAACAGGGGCGGCGCTACACCAGGGCGCGCCAGGGCAAATGCCTTGGTAGAAAAGCATTTGCCCTGGTCGATGCCCTGCCAGAATTTTTGCCCTGTCCAGAAGTTGTTCGGGCATATTTATTATATCCTGAAATACAAATTCACTTAATTCACTGAAATGTTAAAATTTGCTTCACAAATGTCAAAAAGCTTTCAGCTTCCGAGGACATCTGACCTCCTTACTATAGACAGCTATAATACTGCTGGGGGCGATTTATGGCAAGTACGGTAGCGCGAGCTTATACTGTATGGTCACCATTTAAGCTCGTGCAACCGGGCTCTCAATAAATCGCCCTCTGCACTGGTTACTTGTGTGACTGCACTGGCTGCGCCCTGGTTACAAACTGTGTCTGGCGTCGCCACTGTTGATGAATCATTTTGTCTAACCAGAACAGTTTATTATCCCATGTGTATTGTCGGTTGGTACTTTCTAAGGGTGTCTAATGAGACCATTTTAGAGCATTTTATTATTACAGCATTAGTTATAGTAGTTTTAAATAGCGCCCCCCCTAGGTTTATCTAATCAGGAACTAATAGCCAGAAGGAAATGCGGATCTAAAGGTAGACCATTCCAGACAGACTGAAAAGGCACGGTGCTATCCAGGGACGTCATTTGGAGGGGGCGGGGGCATTTGCCCCCTGATGTTTGAAAAAAAGGAAAAGGGTGGAACTGGAAAACGAGGAAGAAGAAAGGGGCAAAAAGAAAAAAAATGATACTAAAATTCATGGAATTATTATATACTATTAACAAAACTAGAGCTTTGCATAGCTTTCTTTCACAAGTCCCCTCCTCTTTAACACAGTGGGGGACACACGATACTGTCCCCCCCCCCAATTTTGAAGAAACGCAAAAAAGGTAAAGAAATTCGCGCGTGAGAGTGAAACAAATTTTTCACCGCTTTTTTCACCAGATCAGTTCAGAAGTGTCCCTTGTCCCCCTCACCTATCAAACAAGATCGCCGCCAGTGCAAAGTTTCCCGGAAAAATACTCAAATGACGTCCCCCTTCCCTAAACAAGCTGAAATGACGTCCTTGGTACTGTCTATCGCACGCGCTTTGCACTAGATGTGCAGTGCTCTCTCCACAGCCATTCCCGCATCTGTCACGGCTAAATTTCCCCAAGACAGTATGTTTTATTATCATTTAGGCCTATGTCTTGCCATTTCGAACAACCTCTGCCATTTTCGTGCCTAGGTGCGTATTCAATCAGACCGTTTCCCGATTTGTTGCTGTAGAAAATTGGTCCCATGGCGAACACGCGTTGATTTGACATTTTGCTGCGAGTCGTTCGCAAAGCTGTCACCAACGTTTCATGAAAAAATATAACACGTCAAACGTCGCTTTGTTTCTGCGACAATAGACATGCTTTATATACATATATATTAAATATATAATATAGATACATAATATATATAATATTATGTAAATATACATGAAGGGACGCGGTGGTGTAGCGGTATGCTCTGTGCCTTGTAACCGGACGATCGCAGGTTCGAATCTACCTCAAGCCACTGCATGTCGATATTGGTCAAGTGCTCACCCACAATTATCTTTGAGGAAGGCAACGGGAAACCACGTCATTCATCTCATCTCCGGGTGGCATAAAGCCAATGGACCTGCCTTCGAACAGGGAACTCATCATTATCGTCATCATGCATATACGTCTATATGTGTCTCACCTTGTCTCTCTCTCTCTCTCTCTCTCTCTCTCTCTCTCTCTCTCTCTCTCTCTCTCTCTCTCTCTCTCTCTCTCTCTCTCTGTTTCTCTATCTCTCTGTTTCTCTATCTCTCTGTTTCTCTATCTCTCTGTCTCGCCATGTCTGTCTCTGTCTCTCTCTGAGTGTCTGTCTCTGGCTCTCTCTGTGTTTCTCTCTGTTTATTCTGTTTCTCTCTTTGTCTCTCCATGTATGTCTCTGTATCTCTGTATCTCTGTCCCTCTGCCTCTCTCTGTCTCCCTCTCCCTTCATACAGTCGTGGTCACATGTCGAACAATCGAGAACAAATTCTCTTATAACAATCCATCAGAAAGTGCATTACTATACTTCGTCAAGCCCTCATCAAGACCGACACACACAACAATCCCTCCTCTTTCATCTCCCTCCAACCCCATTCACACCACCCCTTCCCTTCCCCAACTACCAACCTTATCTCAAGTCCTCCATCCTCTTCAACGTGCCTGCCAGCATCATCGTCAGCTGTTACTGGTGACACTTTCCATACAGACGAGCCACCGCCTCTCCTCTTCCCCTATCTGCCAATCCACCTCGATTCATTCTTCCACACAGTCTCACGCTGCTCCTCGTAATCGCAGGGAGCAGTAGAAGCGGCACACTTACTACGTTCACACAATGGCACAAAACCGCTTCCGTACGTCTGCGGATGTCAGGAGATATTACGGAAGCGCCGGGGGGCCAAAGCCAACAGGCCAGCAGATGCGCGACAGGAATAAGTTATCTTGCTTCCGTTTGAGCTCCATAGACGTGGGCGTTCTGACTGAAAAGAGAAGCGAAAAACACTTTGACACGTGGTAAGAAAACTAATGCCTCAAACAACGAAATGAACTTGAAAACAATTGACAAAGCCACCTTAGCACGAAAGCATTACTACTTCTAATGTATACATCTGCGCACATAGACACGCATATCTCTCTGTCTCTGTCTCTGTCTGTTTCTCTGTCTCTGTCTGTTTCTCTGTGTCTGTCTCTGTCTCTGTCTGTCTCTGTCTCTGTCTCTGTCTGTCTGTCTGTCTGTCTGTCTGTCTGTCTCTGTCTCTGTCTCTGTCTCTGTCTCTGTCTGTCTGTCTGTCTGTCTGTCTGTCTGTCTGTCTGTCTGTCTGTCTGTCTCTCTCTCTCTCTCTCTCTCTCTCTCTCTCTCTCTCTCTCTCTCTCTATCTCTATCTCTCTCTCTCTCTCTCTCTATCTCTATCTCTATCTCTAACTCTCTTTCTCTCTGCATATGTATATATACACAAACAAAAGGATATATAAAATACGTATCGAAAGATGTATCTCATACAGAAAGGTATACATCCCAAAGTTATAAAATCCTCTACCAAATCCTGCAGAACTCTTTCTACATATATGTATACACAGATATCTATGCATTAATAATATATACATGCATCAATTTATATCACAACAATATATATGTAGGTAAATTGATGTTTACATACATCAATTTATATCACAGAATCTATATGGCTGGGCATATACACAGGGTCGAGCAACGATTGATGGTCAAGCGATAGGGCGCATTTCCTGATTGGGAAGGGCAGCTTGTTGTCCAGTACTATTGAGTGCTTTTGGATGAATATCTATGGAGTTGCACCTCAGCTCCCTCTGTAGATTCTGTTTTTATCAACTGCCTCAGATTCGAGTCATACGCGGCGAAATTTATAATTCGGCGTCGTGGTGACTCTCGTCCAATCCTTCATTCTGGACTATTGTAACTATCTCCACGCAGGTTTGCCAAAATTCCAGCTTCAACTGCGCTGCCCGAATTGTTTATAACCTGCCAAAATTCTCGCATGTTTCGAGTTATGTGCGAGACACGCTGCACTGGCTTCAGGTCGAGGGGAGGACCAGTGTTTAATCTAGTCCCCCTCTTCTGGGAGGGGAAACTAGGTTTCTGGGGGACCAACGAATTTACACAAGATTTTTTCCTGTAATTTCATCCATATTCAAAAGTTTAAAACTTTTTAAAATTTCATCTTCGAAAAAAGTTGATGACTTTTTTAGTCCTTCGTCAAACTTGTAACACTTTTTCTATAGGAATTACTCTCCCACAAAAAGGTTGATGACCTTTTTTAGGAATTCGTCTCTATAAAAAGTTTATTTACTTCTCGGGGGGAGGGGAACATGTATCCACATGTATCCGGGGGGGAATTTGCCTCCCCTAAAGGTCTCTGCATTGTAATATTGCTGGCCTTTGGGGGGGGAAACTTGAATCCTGGGGGACATTTCCCCCACCCCCCAAAGCTGTCTAGATTAAACACTGGGGAGGACTGCCTTCAAATCCGCCTAACGAAATTAGCTTCGACTATCGGTGCCGAAGCTGACTACATCGGATAGCTCTACGTTCCTGTTTCCAGTCAACCTAGTGGATGATCGTTGTGTGCAGCCGCCCGTGAGGACCTATTGATTCCACGCTTCCGTATATGATGATGGACAAACATCGTGCTCCGTCATGCATACGACCGTACCACTGGAAAAATCTACCATTAAACATGCACACTAGTTGTGTTAGATTGCCATGGGTGTTAAGGTTATGAGGTTCATAAGAGGTGCCTAACAAATAGTCAAATGCATACATAGTCATACATACATGTATACATGCATAAATACATACATGCATACATACATATATAACCATAACCATAAATTTTATTACTTCTTGTAACATGTGATAGTAGAACAAGGGACTCGAAAAGGGATAAGAAAACTGCAGAAACATGTACGAGTCCAATGATTATCCAACCTCAAAACTATAAAGCAGTGTCAACTTTGCGCAAGGGACAAAATCACCAGTTCAATAATAAGCTGTTTTATTGTTGCCATCGAATAGCGAGCGTCAACTAGGAAAATGTTTGCTTTTCAGCCCATTTGAAGGTTCAGTAATACCTGCTTCCAATATCTGCTTATGATTAGCAAAAACGATCGATTTTCACTGCCTGCGTTGAGAGTGATATACTTAAAATGATTTCATTTGATGAACATTATCATGGGCGGCGATCCCGGGAGCTCCAGGGGGACAAGACCCCACCTTTAAGAGCGGGGGGGACACTCCATAGATCTGTCTCCTAGCCCCAATTTTGAAGAAACACCAAAAAGGTCAAAAAATAATGTTATCGCGTGAGCACGAAAATTTCTTTTAATCACACGCGAAAAAATCTTTTTGACCTCTTTTTTATCAGTTCAGTTCAAAACTCCTTTCTGACCAGATCATTTCAAAAGTGCCCCCCTCCCCACATGTCAAACAAGATCGCCGCCACTGAAAATTATTGCACAGTTTGCAGCTGTTAAAAGTCGCAAGTGTTTCTGAGCTGTTAACAATGGAGAGAACATTTTCGAATTTTGATTATATATATAACCATAACCATAACCATAAATTTTATTACTTCTCATAATATGCAGTTAGAAGAATTCAGATCATTTGATACAAAAATTTACAGAAAATAAAATCCTTTAGTGTTACCCATAAGCGTAAACATATTGGCAACTGGCTAAATAGTATAAGGTAGGTGACATATAAGAACTTAACTAGTTAACTAAGATTCAGAGTTAAATGACATTGGATTTCAATCTCATAACCCAGTGCGCACACAATGCAGTGATTTATTCGTATAGTAATCGTGGGGAGGTTAGGGAGCATATGTGGTTAGATAATTGCGGAGTTTTTTTGAAGATGAAAATATTGGCCACATTATATATATATGCAGTGATGGGGAAAACTTTTTAAAAGTATTTTGAGTACGAGTATAAATACTTGCTCACAAAAGTATTTAAAATACAAGTTTAAAATACAGTATCATACAAGTATTTTAAATACAAGTATAAAATACTTGCCTGGAAAAAGTATTTTAAATACTAAGTACGAGTACTTCAGGCCAAAGTTTATCACAAATGATCAAGTCATATAAAAATGAGACTGAAATTCTTAATATAGAATATTGAACACTAGCAAAACGTTTGTCCAGTTCTGCAGTCATATCGCACTTAGGCATTCGCCTTGATTATCAGTAGTTGCTGAAAATGCTTGTCATTTAAGCGATCACGTCTTGGCAATGAAATTAGAGATCCTTTGGAGAACAACCTATCACCAGAGGCATACAAGTCTCTAAAAGCTGGTTTCTCAACAGTGCATATTGGTCTAACTTCTTCAACAATATAGTTCATGATTAGCTCATTAACTCTGTCTTGGCTGATCAACTTGACTGAGTTTGCGTTGGGAAAAGCCAGTTGTCGATGACTACTGGTATCAAATTTAGGACTCTTGGAACAGCTGGACATGCTTGTAGTTGCTAATTCATCTACAGTTGTACATGGCAGCCTCTTATGTTCAGTATAATCGGTGAACTTGCTCTTGTGTGCATTCTAAAACACATTATCAGCATTATTTTCTAAAGTATAGTTTCTCAGCATACCAAATTATTAAAATGTTATTTCATTGCTTTTATTATATCTGCCAGGTTAGTCGGTGTGAAAATGAGTTGCAAAGCAACTGTAATGAAGGACTTGCTCAATGTCCATACACAGTAACCATTTCAGGCAAGGATTTAAGCCTCCAACCCGAAATCTTAGCATGTCAAAAATCGCTTTAACAGGAGATATCACTATTTGAAATGAAATCTCACTCACAATAAATACCCACTTTGTTAGCGGGTTAAGTCATGCAGTTATATTCAAGCATTACTTTCGTCGCCTCGTTAGTGAAAGACCAACAAGTAAGCGGGAACAGCTCATGAAAGTCTATGAGTCTATGGCTATGAGTGTTACAAGAGTGAACAATTTTACGTCTGAAATTGTCACTTGCAAGTTTTTTTATAAATATAACGCTTCCGGGACGCAAATTTACAACTGGGATGCAAAAACACAGTGCTCAAATTCCTTACCTT
>OY744617.1:20558967-20598967 GCA_963556255.1 Allolobophora icterica
GTGTATATCCAGAAGTTCAAAGGGTGAAGATCTTGCTCCATGGCCCAGAGGTCAGGTCTCTCTATGCTCGGTCGTCCAACTGGTCTCTTCCAGCTTCTTGTGAGAATTACGAATATTAAAATATTATGTTTTGTCTAAATGAAATCGTGGCTAGATTGCTTAAGGAAACCAATCCCGTCCTCTACTGGTGTTACTGCTGCTCGTTTTGTTGCTACTGCTGCTGGTGCTGCCCCCATCTCTTATCCCTGGTCGCAGGGATGCTTGATTGGACGGAGAAGGCAGCTCGGTCTTTCAAGAAGATGAATTTTTGGCGGAGAAATGAAAAACTGCGACAATGTTTTTTTATTGAAAGAAAAGCATCTCTAATCAATAACTGTTCCCGTCTAAATTGTACGCCACAAAACAAACAAACATACATACATACATGCATGCATGAATACATATATACAAACATATATGCATATGCACAATATTACACACACATACATAGAGACATACGATCATCATCGTCGTCACGAGCACCATTGGTCACCAAGGAATCGGTCTGTTTCTGCTTCTCCATTCATCGTTTCTTCTCCATTCGATTGATCCATCGCCCCGCGTCTCCTTATCTTCCTCTCCCATGAACCACGGTTTCCTTCCAATTTCCGAGTGCTTTCCACGTGTATTTGTCTTCCTAATTGTCCCTGGATATCTCCGGCGGAAATGCGTTCATTCAAATTGGAGTTAAATTAAAGTCTGATGGTCAATCTCCTGGAACGCGGTTGTGGTTCAAGTCTCTTACTCTCAGTTGCTCAGCATCATCAATTTTCTTTCGTTTGGTAAATGTCCACTTCTAAAGGTTGGAAGGAGTGCATTGTCAAATGGAGGACGCGGTGGTGTAGCGGTATGTTCGGTGCCTTGTAACCGGACGGTCGCAGGTTCGAATCTACCTCAAGCCACTGCGTAGCGACTTTGGACAAGTAGCTCACCTACAGTTGTCCCTGCGCTTGGCCTTCGAGTGGCGCTTTAGAAGTTTGGAAATTACGATTACGATTTCGATTAGTGTTGCCCTATACTGTGAACGTGGGAAAGTGAACCTTTGAATTATTTCGATAACTAAAGGAGATTATTAGTCAAGTGTAATCAAATCGTAAACGTAAAATCTAAATTTCTAAAGCCCCACTCTAAAGCTAGTCTTATGCACGAGCGCTGCGTCCTATCAGAGGTGTTGTCAAGCATAGAAGTGTCAAGTGCAGATCCAGACCCGGTTGCCAGAGACCAGAGAGAGAGAGAGAGAGGGGAGGCAGAGGTGTTGCTAAGGCGGGATTCGTTGAGAACGAGAAACTTACAAGGCAGAGAATTCGAGAAGATGTTGCACTTTATTTTGCAGTGAAAATCTGTGTGGTGTCAGGCATAGGTTCCAGATGAAGACGATGTTGAGCCTTATCTTATTTTACTTTAATTTCCCTACCATTTCGCATCAGTCCTTTACCTTACCCTTTAGGTATTTTTCACATATTACTTTAGAATGCAACAATTCTGTACGAAATGGTCAAAGACAGTCGACTATCCTGGAGAGTAGGTCACTGAGTGTGTCTTTCGAGTCTCATAATTCGAGTCTCAACGCAATCAATCGTCGAGTCGAGAATCTTGAGTGGTTTACTTGCCTCAGAGTCAAAGCAATCGGTCAAATATAGTCGAGTATCGTGGAGAGTAGGTCACTATATAAGTGTGTATTTCGAGTCTGATTCGAGTCGAACGTTATCGATCGTCGAGTTGAGAATCTCGAGTATTGACAATAGAAAGCTAGGATTCTTGCGGCGATTCTCGATACTAGAGATTCGCAAATCGATAGTCTAGATTTTTACGGCCTGCTGAACACTCCGTTCCGAACAAAAAATCAATCGAAACATGATATATTATCTTTTATGACCCTAAAGATCATGTTTGCGAACTCTCCATTAAGCCTGATGCATGCTTCCAGCGGACGTTGTCGTTGTATGAATTATTGTTGAGCAACCATGCATGCCACGATAGACAACCAGCATTTAATTCGACTTATATTCGGCGACACGAAAGCCCATACCCAGATCTGTGTTATTTCATTGGAAACGAATACTGTGTGAGTCGGATGCGACGCCCAAGTCCTCACGCACGGCACTTGATCGACAGGGTTACAACACCAAGCAAAGACTGGACTTTGTCATCCATCAACCTCCCTACAATTCGCAAGATCCCCGATAATTCTGCCCTCCGACTCCGGTTTCGTTTTGGGCGTGTAAACCCCAACCCTTCTCGGCGTTATTGGGCTGGAAGCGCCTCTGAGAATAGGTATCTTGAAGGGCGCTATATAATCCTCTGAATGAATTCTAACTGTTTGTTTGTCATCTATATCCTCTGAATCCACCCCTCCCTGTCCAGTCAGTAGGCTTCTCGCAATGTATCACGTTGCCGCCTGCATAAGTTTGCTCCAGGGAAGTGTGCCATATTTACAATCGATGCTATCCTAGCCAACATGGGGGCCCATCGCGGGCGCATATCTGAGTTAAGGCCGAAAATTAATTTCGGAAAAGCGTGCCCTCATTTTGAACATAATGGGTCCATAAAGGTCCATAAAAACTGTTATTTTAGAAGCTGTTATTACAGACCCATATACTATGCGCCTCATATGTCGCCCTCTTTTATCACCATAATACCTATAATCGCGCCATAAAAATAATAAAAATTTTATTATAATTTTTACACATAAAGAATTACGTCCCAAGGATAAGATGACAAAATTATGGTAGTGAGATTCAATAGATCATTGAGTAGATATCACTTTTGTGGCATTGTTGATATCATACCGAAAGGAACATTAGGGCAGAAATTCTTCAGCGCAAAGAGTTGTAGACTGATGGAATGGTTTGGTTGATAGCACTGCACTGTCTCAGTGGACATTATCACAGCTTTCAAGACGAAGCAGAGGACAGATAGGCTATTAAGCATTACAGATTAACTTGAAGTGGTTCTAACACAGACTACACGTCCTCTGAACCACTTGAAACCCTTGTTATGCTATCATTATTATTATTGTCGTAAATAAACTGTTGTGTTCAGTGATAGCGCAACATAAGTGTGTATGTAGGTACTAGGTATGCATGAATGTATGCATCTATGTATGTATTTATGTATGTATTCGTGTTTCTGGGAGGGCGATAGAGTAATGGTAACATTCATGGCCAGGAGAGCATTAGAACGCGGTTCGATGCCTGTAACCCCCGCTAGGGCGGCGTCTTGCATGGCTGCCTAAACGTGTGTTTAATATTAAGATCTTGATTGTACTAATGTCATGTTTCAATGTAATCTTACTGCATCTGTCAGTTTGAAATAATAAAGAATATTATTATTATTATTATTATTATTATTATTATTATTATTATTATTATTATTATTATTATTATTATTATTATTATTATTATTATTATTATTATTATTATTATTAGTAGTAGTAGTAGTAGTAGTAGTAGTAGTAGTAGTAGTAGTAGTAGTAGTAGTAGTAGTAGTAGTAGTAGTAGTAGTAGTAGTAGTAGTAGTAGTAGTAGTAGTAGTAGTAGTAGTAGTAGTAGTAGTAGTAGTAGTAGTATAATTATTGTTATTACTATTATTATTATTATTATTATTATTATTATTATTATTATTATTATTATTATTATTATGTACGTATGTAAGCATGTGTATGTATGTACATGTAGGTATGTATGCATACTGCGTATGCATACAGATACCTTATATAGCGCGAATTGATTGGCGCTACATTGAGTATCTGTATGCATACGTTACATAATATCAAACGCCCGTTCAATTAGGTGTTTTACAAACAAATCGCTTAGTCTTAGCTGATATCTGGGTTGGGTGACGTGTCAACCGCTAGTGGAGTGAGGTTAAAGATTTTTTAAATTATCTCAGTTCTAATTACATATTTTTATTGTTATCGGTTTCTGTTAAATTTCCAGAGATTTTGTAGCATTCTCAGATTTTTCTTAATATGTTCTTGTTTTCGATAAATTAATATCTTTTCGTATCTTCTTGTTGGCTGCTCTTTACAAACTTTTGATCGATTTTGTAAGTTATCTTTCACATTTGAAGGCTGCACAGAGAACTGTCTTCCAGCCTTATCATTCCGTAGTTTTATCAATTCCGGAAATCCTTTATCCGACGCGGAATGTTTCTTATCAATTTTGTAAATTTTCTACTGACTCGAGTATGGCTTGGCTGGCTGAGGTTAGTCAGCTGGATAATGGTGGCTGACCTCTTTTGACCCCGTTTGACCTCGTTTGACCTCCACTGCGACACAGTGCGTCGGAAAGCAGAGTCAAGATATCGACCGTTCTGGTTCAATGAATGGGATGCTTAGACTGCCAGAGGCAGAGCACGCATCTGTCATAGGATTAGCCCATACATCAGTCATCTTTAGATCTACGATGCCTATGTACAAACCTACACAGACCATTCCTACATTCACTCATGCATACTCACATTCCTAAATACGTACGTACATACGTACATACACACGTACTCATATAATATAGTGTGTGCCAATATGCTTACAAGCACACAGGCAAATGTACACAAATACAGACTTAGACACGGAAACATGTAAACGTATGCGCATACATCCATACGTACACTCGGGGATACGGAAATTTCGCCCCCGGAAGAATCGCCCCCGACATTTCGCCCCTGAAAGATTCGCCCCCGGAAGCTGGATTAGCGATGAAAATGTATCTAAGACTAGAAGCGGGATCTATGATGAAAATATAACTAAGACTAGAAGCTGGTTAAGCGATGAAAATGTAACTAAGGCTAGAAGCTGGATTAGCAATGAAAATCTTCCGGGGTCGAAACTTCCGGGGGGCGAAACGTCGGGGGCGAATCTTCCGGAGGCGAAAAGTCCTAGAACCGTACATTCGTGTGTAGGCTACTCATGTCCAGTACAGGCAAAAACAAACATGCATGCATACATACGTAGTGACGACTTAGCGCTGTGATGACGTGTGTGTGTGTGTGTATGTGTGTGTGTGCGTGTGTGTGTGTGTGTGTGTGTGTGTGTGTGTGTGTGTGTGTGTAGGTGTGTGTAGGTGTGTGTAGGCGTGTGTGTGTATGCGTGTGTGTGAATGCAATGCACGGGCGCAACATGGCGTGAGACGAGCCCTGCTGGATCCACGCATCCAGTGCGCTCTCTTAAAGCCTGCATCCATTTCAGTGACCCGAACATTTCCAGCAAACTTCGGTCGGATTCGTATTTGTTCGGGTGTTTTCGTCGAAACTCGTTGAGCTAGACAGTTATGTGGTTCACTGGTTCTTTTAATTTATAAGACATTCGTTATAGTAGTTTGTGCAGGTTTTCGGTAAGTTTCGGTCATACTCGTATTTCTAGTGCAGGGTAGCTGATTGGTAAGAGCGCTCGACTTGTAACGCGGACAGTAGGGTAGGTGGGGGCAAGACGCCCACATTAAGCAGAAAATGCAATAAAACTGTCCTGTTTGACATTTTATTACAGCTATTGATTAGGAAGTAACAGAAACTATATTTACCACTTGTTATGTATCAATTAAAGACAATTATGTTACATTGAAGTAAGAAATTACCAAAAATATGTCACTACCCAAGAAGGCGTTTTGCCTCATACTATGGGGTAAAACGCCTATGGGTGGGCGATTTGCCTCCTGTCCTCCTGCAAACTTATTTACGTGTTAACTAAAGCAGCTTTGCCCTTACAGTCAATCATAGGGGCGCGTAATATTTAAAGCAGAACTGTACTAAGCAATATCATCATCAGAATCACAATTAGGGCACAGAAAGTGAGCGCCACCCGCAGTACAAGCCTCATGAGCCCAAAACTTACACATTTGACATTGCAACCATACTTCTCTCGGCCTACTGTAACATTCCCCACACATTACACGAAATGTTGCAGCCACTTCACGAACAACGTGGAATCTGTCCACCCACTTGCACTGCAACAGCCCAGTGACTGCGGCAGAGCACCGGCGATTAGAGTTTCCACCATCCTCTTCCTTGGAAATATCATCATGGGAGGGAGATAAGTTCCCGCAGCACTCATGGCGCATATCACCGTAACTGTTTTTCTGCGTTCTCCGCTTGTGATTTTGCTCACTTTTCTAATGCCTTTCGTTGCGACGATGTTTACGGGTCTAGGTACATTAGTTATGCCCGTTTCATCCATATTCCAGATTTGAGATGGAAGAAACTGACGCTTCTGAAGAACCTCTTTGTAGAGCTCAAAGAATTTCTGCACCTGTGGTCTGTTAAAGGCGACAGCGCGAGACAAATTCGTTGCCTGTGGACTCCTGATTGACAGATCTGGATATCGGCTAAAGAATCCATGTAACCAGTCTCTTCCCGCCTTACCACTTGTCTTGTTAAACGGATGTTTCAAATTGTATGACTCCG
Source organism: Allolobophora icterica (assembly GCA_963556255.1). Classification (NCBI taxonomy): domain Eukaryota; kingdom Metazoa; phylum Annelida; class Clitellata; order Crassiclitellata; family Lumbricidae; genus Allolobophora; species Allolobophora icterica. The sequence goes on from OY744617.1 coordinate 20,565,406, forward strand.
CTATTTCAAACGCCAGACGCTTGACGTCGTTCACAGTCAACCCGTACATGGATTGCTCCATCGTCTGGATGTGATCGTGCAATTCCTTCTCCACGTGAGAAGGAAGCGCAGGCAAGTGTCTTCCTAAAGCCACCTTTCCGGGTTGTTGAATTTTGTTATCTCGGTGTCGTCTGAGTGTGCGCGCCGGTATACCGTATTCTTTGCTCGTTCTGATTAGTGGTGTTCCGTCATTAACTGCCTTCAGCGCGTCTTCCAGGTTTTTGTTTCCATACTGGCCTCGCTCGGTTTTCTTGACGTAAGTCCGAACCATTCCTAACACAGAAGAAAAGAAAGTAATTGTACTCTATAGGCCTACTGCTTAATAGCCTACTTGCATTGCTTAATTTTATGAATCGCCATGGGGTAAAACGCCCAGTAGGCGTTTTACCCCAAACACATGATAGGCGTTTTGCTCCACACAGCATACCTCTATTGTCAAGATCACAACACCAAACCCTTGCATTATCGCTCACAAACAAAGTTCATAATCCACAAAGTACATATAAACCTGCTAAAATGCAAAGGCTCATTATCGGCACGGCGAATCTTGGCACAAATTAGACAATGTGGTTGTAGTGAAATATTATAAGAAAGCAGGTTAAAAGGAAAAAATCGTGATTTCTTACTCACTCGTGAAAGAATCGGCACCCTTTCGAAATAACAATATTCGGTAGGTGGCATTACCAGTTTCCGCTACAATGCGCTCTGAAATAATAAATGCCTGGTGTATTTATGACCTATAGGCGTTATGCCTCCAGTGGGCGTCTTGCCCCTACCTACCCTACGAGTTTGAGTCCTTGCTGAGGCGGTCACTGTATAAGGTCCTTCACTCACAGCTGCTCAGCGCCATCGATGTTTCATTCATTCATTCATTCATTCAGAGAATCTATATAGCGCCTCTTCAAGAGACCTACTCAGAGGCGCTCCAAGCCCAGACACAGCTGAAGATGTGCGATTTGAGGGATTTACAACAAGCAGGCAAGTTTAACCAAATCGCGTGTGCACTTATAAGCTTTATTCGTATTTGCAATTTTTATAAAGCGTTATTCGTATTTGCAATTTGTATTTAACTGAATATTTTCGATTAATATTTAAGAGGATCCTTTCCAGTTCAATGGTTTTGCTCAGTTTATTTACATATGGCTTAGATCAGAGGTTCCTAATCTGGGGTGCTCGCACTCAAGGAGGCATTTCAGGGAGTGCGAAAAAGAGGGAAAGTATGTTGCTATTGTACTGATTTTCTACTGTTTACAATCTTTTCTAATTGTTCAGTTTATATTTGCATTTTATGCACTGAGTTAAAAGACAATTTTTTAGTAGAATTTGTTCACCCGCAGTAGGCCTAATGTATAAGCGTATGTGGTCCAATCTGTGGTTCAGAAAATAGAAATTTGACTTACTCATCTTCAAATGTGATAATACTTTTATAGGGGGTGCAAATATTAATCAAAGATTTCCTAGGGGTGCAGAGCATAGAAAGGGTTGGAAACCTCTGGCTTAGATGCATGCATGCATCCAAGCGTCATTTTAGGACTTATAATTATAATACAACTGCATTTGAGCTAGATTATGGATTGCAGATCTGTGACATCATTTGACCTTTGAACTCATCCAGAAACGATGAATTCGACGTCATATACTGTCGATGAGCTGGTTCCCTGTTCCTACGTCAACTGTACGCCTCCGTCAGAGGACAGAGCCCATCTCTCCATCATCGACGCCGATTCGTCGGAGTCGGCCTACGACTACGATATCTACCGCCCGGATCTCAGCCTGATGTCGTCGTGGGTAGACGACAAGGCCTTTTACCCGTCGACGATCACCTACAGCCTGACCTTTGCCCTTGGGGTCGTCGGCAACTTCCTCGTGGTTACGGCCCTCTTCATCGACCGCAAGACGCATTACGTCACCTCGGCCTTTATGGCGAGTCTGGCCGTGGCCGATCTCGTGTTTCTACTCATCTGCGTTCCTTACGAGATGTCCGTGAAGTTCCTGTTCCACTGGGTCGGTGGCATGGCCCTCTGTAAGCTGGCTGGGTTCGCTGAGATGCTGTCGGCCCTTGCGTCCATTCTCAACCTCACCGCTGTCAGCGTCGAAAGGTTAGGAACAGATTAGAATAGATGACACTAGATTATAATAGATGAAACTAGATTAGAATAGATTAAACTAGATTAGAATAGATGAAATTATATTAGAAGAGATGAAACTAGATTAGAATAGATGAAACTAGATTAGAATAGATGAAACTAGATTAGAATAGATGAAACTAGATTAGAATAGATGAAACTAGATTAGAATAGATGAAACTAGATTAGAATAGATGAAACTAGATTAGAATGGATGAAACTAGATCAGAATGGATGAAACTATATTAGAATAGATGAAACTAGATTAGAATAGATGAAACTATATTAGAATAGATGAAACTAGATTAGAATAGATGAAACTATATTAGAATAGATGAAACTAGATTAGAATAGATGAAACTAGATTAGAATAGATGAAACTATATTAGAATAGATGAAACTAGATTAGAATAGATGAAACTAGATTAGAAGAGATGAAACTAGATTAGAATAGATGAAACTAGATTAGAATAGATGAAACTAGATTAGAATAGATGAAACTAGATTAGAATGGATGAAACTAGATCAGAATGGATGAAACTATATTAGAAGAGATGAAACTAGATTAGAATAGATGAAACTATATTAGAATAGATGAAATTATATTAGAAGAGATGAAACTAGATTAGAATAGATGAAACTAGATTAGAATAGATGAAACTAGATTAGAATAGATGAAACTAGATTAGAATAGATGAAACTAGATTAGAATGGATGAAACTATATTAGAAGAGATGAAACTAGATTAGAATAGATGAAACTATATTAGAATAGATGAAACTAGATTAGAATAGATGAAACTAGATTAGAATGGATGAAACTAGATCAGAATGGATGAAACTATATTAGAAGAGATGAAACTAGATTAGAATAGATGAAACTATATTAGAATAGATGAAACTAGATTATAATAGCTGAAACTAGATTAGAATAGATTAAACTAGATTAGAATAGATGAAATTATATTAGAATAGATGAAACTAGATTAGAATAGATGAAACTAGATTAGAATAGATGAAACTAGATCAGAATAGATGAAACTAGATTAGAATAGATGAAACTAGATTAGAATGGATGAAACTAGATCAGAGTGGATGAAACTAGATTAGAATAGATGAAACTAGATCAGAATAGATGAAACTAGATTAGAATAGATGAAACTAGATTAGAATGGATGAAACTAGATCAGAGTGGATGAAACTAGATTAGAATGGATGAAACTAGATTCTATTAGACTCAATGCCTCAATTGGCCGTCGGTTCCAATCAAATCTGGTTTGATCTGATCATATAGGTCATTGATCGGGACTTATCTGATGGAACCCAATCTAGACATCTAATCAAGTCTAGTTAGTCTAGTTATAGCCTAATCTAGAGTTATGTCATCTATTCTAAAGTAGACTAATCGAATCCGGTATTACCCAATCTAGCCCAGTCCAATTCAATCTAATCCAGTATCATCTATTCTAATCTGCTTCGTATTACTTTATCTACTTTATTCTAGTCTAATAAATCTAAACTAATTCGTTCCATTCTAATATAATCTAATATAGTCCTAAACAGAATAATATTATCTAGTTTAGTCTATTCTAATCTAGCTAGTATAATTTAATTCACTTTAATCTAGTCTAGTCCAATGTTTACTAATCTATTTCATTGCAATGTGATCTTATCTTGTCTAATACAATCTGATGTAATCTAGTTTCATCTAATCTAATCTAGCTTTATCAATTTTAATCTGACTTCATTCATTCTAATCTAGTTTCATCTATTCTAATCTAGCTTCATCCATTCTAATCTAGTTTCATCCATTCTAATCTAGTTTCATCCATTCTAATCTAGCTTCATCCAATCTAATCTAGTTTCATCCATTCTAATCTAATTTCATCCATTCTAATCTAGTTTCATCCATTCTAATCTAGGATCATCCATTCTAATCTAGTTTCATCCATTCTAATCTAGTTTCATCCATTCTAATCTAGTTTCATCCATTCTAATCTAGTTTCATCCATTCTAATCTAGTTACATCCATTCTAATCTAGTTTCATCTATTCTAATCTAGTTTCATCTATTCCAATCTAGTTTCATCTCTTCTAATCTAGTTTCATCCATTCTGATCTAGTTTCATCCATTCTAATCTAGGATCATCCATTCTAATCTAGTTTCATCCATTCTAATCTAGTTTCATCCATTCTAATCTAGTTTCATCCATTATAATCTAGTTTCATCCATTCTAATCTAGTTTCATCCACTCTGATCTAGTTTCATCCATTCTAATCTAGTTTCATCTATTCTAATCTAGTTTCATCTATTCCAATCTAGTTTCATCTCTTCTAATCTAGTTTCATCCATTCTGATCTAGTTTCATCCATTTTAATCTAGTTTCATCCATTCTAATCTAGTTTCATCCATTATAATCTAGTTACATCCATTCTAATCTAGTTTCATCCATTCTAATCTAGGATCATCCATTCTAATCTAGTTTCATCCATTCTAATCTAGTTTCATCCATTCTAATCTAGTTTCATCCATTTTAATCTAGTTTCATCCATTCTAATCTAGTTTCATCCATTGTAACCTAGTTTCATCCATTGTAACCTAGTTTCATCCATTCTAATCTAGATACATCCATTATAATCTAGTTTCATCCATTATAATCTAGTTTCGTCCATTCTAATCTAGTTTCATCCATTCTAATCTAGCTTCATCTATTCTAATCTTGCTTCATCCATTATAATCTAGTTTCATCCATTCTAATCTAGTTTCATCCATTTTAATCTAGTTTCATCCATTCTAATCTAGTTTCATCCATTACAATCTAGTTTCGTCCATTCTAATCTAGTTTCATCCATTCTAACCTGACTTCATCCATTCTAATCTAGTTACATCCATTCTAATCTAGTTACATCCATTCTAATCTAGTTACATCCATTCTAATCTAGATACATCCATTCTAATCTAGTTTCATCCATTTTAATCTAGTTTCATCCATTCTAATCTAGTTTCATCCATTCTAATCTAGTTTCATCCATTCTAATCTAGCTTCATCTATTCTAATCTTGCTTCATCCATTCTAATCTAGCTTCATCCATTCTAATCTAGTTTCATCCATTTTAATCTAGTTTCATCCATTCTAATCTAGTTTCATCCATTTTAATCTAGTTTCATCCATTCTAATCTAGTTTCATCCATTCTAATCTAGGTTCATCCATTCTAATCTAGTTTCATCCATTCTAATCTAGCTTCATCCATTCTAATCTAGTTTCATCCATTCTAATCTAGCTTCATCCATTCTAATCTAGTTTCATCCATTTTAATCTAGTTTCATCCATTCTAATCTAGTTTCATCCATTACAATCTAGTTTCATCCATTCTAATCTAGCTTCATCTATTCTAATCTTGCTTCATCCATTCTAATCTAGTTTCATCCATTCTAACCTGACTTCATCCATTCTAATCTAGTTACATCCATTCTAATCTAGTTACATCCATTCTAATCTAGTTACATCCATTCTAATCTAGATACATCCATTCTAATCTAGTTTCATCCATTTTAATCTAGTTTCATCCATTCTAATCTAGTTTCATCTCTTCTAATCTAGTTTCATCCATTCTAATCTAGCTTCATCTATTCTAATCTTGCTTCATCCATTCTAATCTAGCTTCATCCATTCTAATCTAGTTTCATCCATTTTAATCTAGTTTCATCCATTCTAATCTAGTTTCATCCATTGTAACCTAGTTTCATCCATTGTAACCTAGTTTCATCCATTCTAATCTAGATACATCCATTCTAATCTAGTTTCATCCATTATAATCTAGTTTCGTCCATTCTAATCTAGTTTCATCCATTCTAATCTAGCTTCATCTATTCTAATCTTGCTTCATCCATTATAATCTAGTTTCATCCATTCTAATCTAGTTTCATCCATTTTAATCTAGTTTCATCCATTCTAATCTAGTTTCATCCATTACAATCTAGTTTCGTCCATTCTAATCTAGCTTCATCTATTCTAATCTTGCTTCATCCATTCTAATCTAGTTTCATCCATTCTAACCTGACTTCATCCATTCTAATCTAGTTACATCCATTCTAATCTAGTTAAATCCATTCTAATCTAGTTACATCCATTCTAATCTAGATACATCCATTCTAATCTAGTTTCATCCATTTTAATCTAGTTTCATCCATTCTAATCTAGTTTCATCCATTCTAATCTAGTTTCATCCATTCTAATCTAGCTTCATCTATTCTAATCTTGCTTCATCCATTCTAATCTAGCTTCATCCATTCTAATCTAGTTTCATCCATTTTAATCTAGTTTCATCCATTCTAATCTAGTTTCATCTATTTTAATCTAGTTTCATCCATTCTAATCTAGTTTCATCCATTCTAATCTAGGTTCATCCATTCTAATCTAGTTTCATCCATTCTAATCTAGCTTCATCCATTCTAATCTAGTTTCATCCATTCTAATCTAGCTTCATCCATTCTAATCTAGTTTCATCCATTTTAATCTAGTTTCATCCATTCTAATCTAGTTTCATCCATTACAATCTAGTTTCATCCATTCTAATCTAGCTTCATCTATTCTAATCTTGCTTCATCCATTCTAATCTAGTTTCATCCATTCTAACCTGACTTCATCCATTCTAATCTAGTTACATCCATTCTAATCTAGTTACATCCATTCTAATCTAGTTACATCCATTCTAATCTAGATACATCCATTCTAATCTAGTTTCATCCATTTTAATCTAGTTTCATCCATTCTAATCTAGTTTCATCTCTTCTAATCTAGTTTCATCCATTCTAATCTAGCTTCATCTATTCTAATCTTGCTTCATCCATTCTAATCTAGCTTCATCCATTCTAATCTAGTTTCATCCATTTTAATCTAGTTTCATCCATTCTAATCTAGTTTCATCCATTGTAACCTAGTTTCATCCATTGTAACCTAGTTTCATCCATTCTAATCTAGATACATCCATTCTAATCTAGTTTCATCCATTTTAATCTTGTTTCATCCATTCTAATCTAGTTTCATCCATTCTAATCTCGCATAATGCTATCTACTCTAGTCTAGTCTGCTGTAAACTAATCTGTTATAATGTAACCTAAATCTCTCCATAGCAATAGGTCTTATCCAATCTATTTTATTCTAATATAATATAACCTAATCAGATCTGATCTGATCTAATCTAATCAAGAGACTTCTCTAGCGCCATTGTCATTACAATTTATGTAGCGCCACTCATAGAGATTAGCACCTGTTTGCATGTCTGCCTGTTTGCGTGTATGTCTGTTTGTATGAATCAGTTGTAGCGGAAATGATCGTAGTGGAAGTAAGAGCATTTGCGATATATATATATATATATATATATATATATATATATATATATATATATATATATATATATATATATATATATATATATATATATATATATATATAAAATTTCTCCCTGTCTTCACATCTTCATATCTTTGTACTTTCGTATCTTCATATCTCCCTCTCTTAATATCTTCACTTCTGACCATATAATTTACAGTCTTGTTATCAAGACCTTAAACCTCAAGATCAAGACCTTAAACCTCAAGACCAAGACCAAGACCTTGAACCTCAAGACCAAGACCAAGACCAAGACCTTGAACCTCAAGACCAAGACCAAGACCAAGACCTTGAACCTCAAGACCAAGACCAAGACCAAGACCTTGAACCTCAAGACCAAGACCAAGACCCAAAAATCACAGTCATATCCACACTATTCCTTACTAAAAACTGTCAAGTCGGACTACTCGCTACTTTAATGAAGCATACCAACTCTGAATGCAGACTGCAAAGAATTTCTTAATTCGAATTTACAAATTAAGTCCTTCATGCAAAATGTTATTTCAAATGCCGGTTGCATTTTATAAAAACCATTTCGCTCAGAATTTTCTGACCAAGACGTGCCTTGTGGGGCCTCATAAAAATTTCGCCATGTAAAAAAGAGATCATTTACATGTCTAAGTCGTGTGTGGTGGTCATGTTTCTTTCCATGATGAGCCGGAGATAGATAGATTTGAACCAATTTCGATGTATGGAAATCTATCTTCCTACCGATTTTGGCTTGACCTACTTTTCATAGGTGCTGAAGTCGCTGGCACACACCGTAGCTTTTGAAGCACTGGATTTAAATGTATAAATCGTGAGCCTTTTTTAAACCGTTATTGACCGCACTGGCTGCGGAAAAATTCAAAATTCAGTCGGTCTTGGTCTTGGTCTTGAAAAACCAAGACCAAGACCTTGAACCTCAAGACCAAGACCAAGACCAAGACCTTGAACCTCAAGACCAAGACCAAGACCAAGACCTTGAACCTCAAGACCAAGACCAAGACCAAGACTTTTAAAAACGAACTCGAGCGCACTCGAGACCAAGACCTTGGTCTCGAGGACAACAAGACTGATAATTTATAACCGTTTTCTTGATTGAACCTTAAAGGGTGTTAAATCGGAGAATGGACATAGTGCATCCTGTAGGAGTGACAGGAGTTGAGGTGGTAGTAGTGGTGAGGTGGATGTAGCTGGGATGTTGGTTATGGTTATGGGAATGGGTGGTAATGATTGTAATATAATAGTGATCGTTATATTCGATTGCTACTTGAATAGTGATAAGTCGCAGCCAACATACCAGCGACTGACTGCTTCGTATCTTGTACAATTTTGGTTGTACCAGACTGCTTTCAGAAATATGAGCCGCTGATTTTGAGTCAGCAACAAGAGCAGCTTTTCTGTTAGCCAAAAATTACTACTGAATGTTGAACCACAAATTATGGCTTCTATCACTGAATAAATTTAATTTCATCTTCAAAAATATTTTATTCATTTTAAATTGGATTTTGCATGACCTTTACTGAACTTGGTGTTTTTTGTACGCTAATTTGTGTCCCATGCTTTTTGCCACTAGCCTCTTTATGCGTGTCATACTGCTTTATCAATTACTCCCTTGTCAGTTGCTCTTTTGTCACTTGCCTTTTTCTCGCCTGTGCCTCGGTCACCCAACCTGATTTTTGATAAGATGGTCGTGTAGAAAAGCAATTACCTCTCACCTCTACGTCAAGGATTCGAATTGTATTGACATTTTCTTTTTGAGTTTCATCCCCCTTGCGTCAGATTTTTAGACGGTTTCATTACTGAAGGTTGTTCGGTTGTACGAGTACTAGAGTTGAGTTGTTCTTCTGCACTGAGAATGAGATTGCTATTAAGCTTATACTCGTATACATCGAGTCACGAATTTGGAGTCGAAAACTCTGCAATCGAGTTTAAGAACTTGAGTATCGCTATAGGTTCTTCAATGGCGATACTCTTGGTTTTATTCTTCATTCTCGTACATTAATATTTCAAACTCGAGAATTTGTACGCCACACTCGGCCAACTCTATACTCGCTTCTCGATAGTTTATGCTCGAGAATTTGTACTCGATAACCGATTAAACGAAACGCGGTGTGCTCGATTAATACTATTCCGAGCGGCTTTAAAAAGTTCTCGGATTGCATTAAACTTTGTCAATTTATTCATCGCCTCCTTGCAGTTTCTCATCAGTCATTGTGCGTCACAGGTTATTAGATCAACTTGTCAGATGATGGAAGAGTGTAGGATGATCTCAACTGTCCGTGACGATTGATCGAGCGATCGATCGATCAGAGAAGAGAACCACTTTAGCTGAAGCGAAGATCACGCAAGTGGTCGTCTTAAGTCCTTAAAAGTGGTGTTAACTAAGATTGGATGTAGAAAGTTTATGCATCATCACATCCCCACCATGATGTATACTCCCAGCTTCTGTATCCACAGTGAGCCGAAAAACGATCGATCAAATATGAAGCCCTAATCAATTCTTAGTTATTAGTAACCGCGTCCAAGTTCATCAAAATGTCCTTTCTAGGGACATTGGTACAATCATGTTGTTTTTCTTGATTTCCAGCTTAGCAAGAACAGCGAAAGCGCCTCCGATCTTAGTTTCCGTTATGCTTGTTAATATGTGAAGCGAAAGTGTGTTAATTCGCCAGGAAAAGGCGGCTGAAACGTAATTCAAGACTGTCGGGGGTTTGCAGATGACATGAAGGGCAAGGAAAGGTGAGCCAAGTGGCGGCGGGGAGAGTGGGGTGAGTCTCCTCTCGGCTGCAGAAGCGCTAATGAACATGTCCTTGGCAGTTGTCGTTTATTACGTTGGCTTTTTTCTTTCATGGCTTAGTCGCGAAGCCACAGCGATGCCATAGGCCTATATCCGATAGGGATCCTATAATGATAGAGCTGTCATCTACCAACATCCAGCTAGTGTTTATGAGGCCAATAGAGCGGATATGACGTCAAGACATCGCCTTTTTTCTTTCCATTGCCAGACCACTGTATCGATACTATACGTGGCAAACGTACAATCGCACGTCGAAGGGTAAGATTTCTGTTCGCTTGAGAAAGAATGACCCAACAATACCAATGCACACTGGAAAGATCGTCTGCTACTAAACCTCATCATTCATATTTATCAGCCAACAACTCTACTGAATGGATTAATGAACTACACAAACCAGACAACTGATAATCGTCGACGTGGATTCACTATTAATGCCTTTATTTTAACCACCAAGGCAGAAAACAACATGAATTTTTACAAATCACAGTTTAAAAAAAATTTTAACCGAGATTCGAAACTCCATGAAAGTCATTGAAGTTGTTACAAAAGCTGGTAATGGCCTCTTCTCATAAATGCCAATCTAGGACAGCCAACATTGTAATAGTGGCCACTGAGACAGTACTATCATCCAAACCATTCCACAGGTCTTTCTACAACTCTTGCGTTGAAGAATTTCTGTGCTAATCCTCCGTTCGGCTTCTTAAATAATTTATACCTGTGTCCCCGAGCTGCCTCATTTGCTGCCAATTGAAAAAACCTCTCCCACTGTAGTGCTCCTTTTCAGTGACAATCCAGTGATAATATTACTGTCACGTACTTCGGTCTTTTGATACGAAAGTCGGTCATGCGCATAATTGATATTTTTAACACTTTTCCATTTGTTAGAAATTTCCCCATTTCTCTTCCCAGACAGAAGACTGTAGACAAAGTTCTTGTATACATTCAAAACACCCAGTCAGAGTAGGTATATCCTACTAGTTTTGTTTAAATTTATGTAATCATTGTACACATGTAATGCATGTGCGCTTGTCATGTGCTAATAAAGGCTACTTACTTACTTACTTACTTTGATAATTGAGCTGGCGAAACGCCTTCTTCGCAAAAAGTTTTTGACGAGAGGACTTTTGATGACGACTTCGTTGGTTGTTTATATCATGTCAGTTATACGACCTTTCCTTTCTGTTAATCTTCCAGACGTTCGGTCATTAATTGCTCATTACTTAATTGCTTATTGTCTCTTCAATATTTATTTTTCGACGGTTTATTGGTCGTCTGCATGTTCGCCAGACTTTCCCCGTCAGGAACTCCTCCATATAGCTGTTTCTGTTGACGGCTTAAGGGTCGTTAACATTTCTGAAACAATTCTCAGATATTGGAAGGATATATTCAATGTCTGTATTCGGGGACACGCCCCACTGTCCCCCATGGATTGACGCCTAAGCATCAGATACTAGCCCGCCGATTTACAGCGCCGTAGCAGTCTTAAGAAAGCAATATCGCGTGATCGATACGGCTTAGAAATCTTCTGCCTTGCTATGCGACGTTTGGATTTGCCTAAGACCCTCGCAGAGTGCTACATTGACAGTCGTCTGGCGCAGGCTGGAACGTGGTCACACGATAAAATCCGCCGGCGGGTCTAACCATGTCTAGAGAAAACTTTCTCTTAGCGCAGTTATGACCATAATCCTGACGTATTCGCAGTCATTCCCACGGGCAGATCCACGAACGGTCCACTCAGACTAATCAGCCGTCCTCCCAAATGTTCTGGAAGCCAGTGCAAGCACAAAGAAAAGGTGCTTAAGGGCGAACCCTGAGGTCACTCCGTCCGCGCCGTTGCTCCTATATTCAAATGGAGTGGCCACAGCAGAGGTCACTGAGTATAGTAAAAGAAAAACTTATATAGCGCCGGTGCATAATGAACCAGATATCGACCGATGGCGCCAGTGTGGGAATTGTAAAAATAAAGGGGGTTGAACATTTTATCCGTATACTTTGCAAACTGATGTCAACGAAATTTGAAAGCAGCTGATTTCAACGCTGGCAGTTTTGCAAGTCAGACTTGGATCAAAATCAATTCATTTGTTGAGAAAATTCAAAAACGCATGCATGAAATTTCTTCTCTTTGTCAGAGACTCAGAGTCGAATACCCCAACCCCATACAATTCCCACCCTGGTTGGCGCGCCGAAACCAAACCGCAATTAGGTCAGTACCAGGAAAGCCAGTCAGCTTCAGAGACAGAGAAGTAGCTTATGGTGGATAAGCCGGCTGAAAGAAGTCTTCAGCTGAGTCTCTAAGTGACATAAGAGAACGAGTAGAACGACAAAACAATGGAGGAAATGAAGAGAGATCCAGATACACTTTGATTCGTCATCACTATCCTTAATCCTAAGCTTTCACTTGCTTAAACCCGTTCCTCAACCCCAGCCTAAAATTAACACAAATCCACAACCATAATGCTATCTCTTTCTTAGATCTGATGATAAAACAAACCCTTCAATAAGCCCAGTCCTTATTCGATCTGATGCGATGTTCCCTAACGTCCATTCCACGTCGACTCATACAACCTATACTGTAGGAGGCTAAGAAGCTCGTTTTACGATAACTCACGACAGCTGCGGAAACTAATCCGTGCCTTTAAAACTCTCATTATCTCGATAATGGGCAAATAATTCGCCTCTACGGTCGAATTCACTGGAGTCTCTTCCCGTGACATGCGCCGAAATACACCAGAACCCGTGATATAAGTCTATTGTCGCGACCATAGCAGTACTAATTGCGAGTTGAACTTCACCGAACGTCAAATGGGAAAAGAAATAGCCTATTACGTTCAGTAGCAATCCCGCTATTTGCGAGGGTTTTAGGTATAAAAGGATTAAATGCATGCGAAAAAAGGACGCATTAAAGAAGAAAGGAATTAGAATGGCGTGGGGACAGAACGCAGGAAAGGAGAAGCTCGGGAATAAAGATGAGAGTGATGAGAAGAATGAAGAAAGTGATGACAACGACTACCAATGATAATCCTACAAACGTCGTCGACGTAACAATATACCACCTGTTTGTGATACTCGTCGTTGTTTCCGTGTGTTCTTTGATAATGCCAATTTTCAGACTAACAAGAATAGCTCAAGGTTTTGTCTCACCTTTCTGCTTCCTAATGTCTTTGAATTATGTGTCTCTTTGTTATTATTGATCTGTGCCTCTCAGTGTTATTACTGCTCTGTGTCTGTGCGTCTGTGTCTCTACCTCTGTCCCCGTGTCATCTTCAATATCGTCTTACGTAACAGCATTGGAGGCCCTGGGCAAAGCAATGCACTGGGGCCCTCTGCCCACCAACGGGGATAAAAATTTTAACGGTCAATAAAATTAAACATAGGTTATAGATCTAGTGGTACTTTCAACGTTCACTTCGTAACAAATGAATGTTTAAACATAAACATGCCGTAAAGCGAAGACTAATCAACACAAACATTTGAACAATACAACGTAAACCTTGCACTCATAGCTAAGAAGTTTCACTTCTGTCGCGAGTGGAGGTCACGCACACATTAATTTTTAGGGTCTTTCTAATTTTTGAACCCCTAGAATCGTGCGGCCTCTGGCGACCGCCCAACGTGCCCATGCCTTAAGACGGCACCGGTCATACTCAATTCCTCGCTTCTCTCGTATTTCACTCTCCTAGAATCTATTTCTTTTCCTGCCTTCTTCCCTACTGTTCGCTCATTCCTTCTCCCTCCCTCGCTAACTCTATCCTCCCCGTTTTCTCTCCTTTACCCTTCCTTGCTCTCTTCCCTCTATCCCTCCATCCATCTCTCTCTCTCTCTCTCTCTCTCTCTCTCTCTCTCTCTCTCTCTCTCTCTCTCTCTCTCTCTCTCTCTCTCTCTCTCTCTCTCTCTGTCTCTCTCTCTCTCTGTCTCTCTCTCTCTCTGTCTCTCTGTCTCTCTGTCTCTCTGTCTCTCTGTCTCTCTGTCTCTCTGTCTCTCTGTCTCTCTGTCTCTCTGTCTCTCTCACTTCCTCTACAGTAACCTCCCTCTTTTTGCTCTGCTCTTTCCGTTCTCTTCTCTGCTTTGTGTTGCTCTGAATCCCCGAACCCTCCAGAAACAGAACCCATCTTGAAAACCCGAAAGGATGCTGACTGTCGTCAAGACAACGCCAAACGACCACCTGCTTCGGTCATGCCTTAGCCGTCAGAGATCCAGACCGGATGAAACGCTTCTATGTCCACAGTACACGCGTCTTTGCAAATGAATCCATAACATCGAGCCAGACACATTGACCCTTATCCGGATTAATCGACAATAACACCTCCTTAGTCTGTTTATTCACGGACGTCTGTCTATCCGCGGTTAGAACCCGACTCGCCTTCCGATCACGTTACTCAAACTTAGACGCGTCCGTCTTCCCATCGTCCTGGGAAAACAAGGACTGTCTGTGAGCGCGACAAATTTGTTCTCCGTCTTTGCGGAAAGCTTTTGATTCACGACCCGCTGCGATGGCACACACGTACACGCACATCAAGGAAGAAAACTAATATTATAGGGTGTACGTGTTCAATATTGCTATATTAGGCAGTAACTTCTATAGCCACCGATGTCTAATGCACAAGGCATCTAACGATGGCGTGACAAAACCCGGTCGTAATCGATTCAACATCCACAAGATCAGTCCGTTGATACAGAAAGACAGATTATGATGGATAAGCAATTTGAAAGAAGTCGCGCCTCTTATTGGGTGTCTTGCAGAGGCGCTATATAAATCCTCTCGAAATGAAAGTAAGTGTTTTCTTTACTTAACCGGTTGCAAGAGATTAGTACTCCAGTGTACGTGCATCGAATAATACAATACAGAATACAACAGTTAAAAAACAGCATCACAATCAATGAGAGTACAGCATTCCAAAGAAATTTTTCCTAGTGTTATTGTCCAGTGGAGTAAGCACTCTATCGTGAGACCGAGGTCGGAAAACATAATTTTTAGGTTTATTGGGTGGGAGCAATTTGTGAGGTACATGACCAGGGTTGTTTAAGACCCCCGTAAAAAGGTCGACATCCGCCTTCCTACAGAGTTGGTCAAACGTTGGCCCACCCACTGGCAGGTATCCCACTACCCAAGCCTAGACATTTTGTTTGTAATGGCTTGGAGTGGATTTTTATCGTGCTGGGATGCAAATCACCACCATGCGGGCTTTGCATAAAGCATGCATGCTGAATGCATGAATGCACGAATGAATGAATGAATGAATGAATGAATGAATGATTTAAGTTGAGCACGAAATGACACAAGCGACTGAGCAGTCTGAGCAGGTAGGGAATTTCAAAATCTAAGTTCCGCAGCCGAAAACGCCCTAACGATCCTGACTGACTGGATCAAAATTGAGTTAATGCCTATACCTAAGTAAAAACACTCATATCGTGACAATTCAATTCCGTTCTTTAACTACGAAATATGATGTTACAAATTAATCCTTTACAACTATAACCTCTGCCGCACAGATCACCTGCGCGCTAGTATTGCAGTATGTCTTGGTCTTTTGCTTCCATTGGCTCTGCTCTGGAATGAGCTTCCTCCGTTCGTTCGTTCGTTCTTCTATTCTCTCACGTAGCATCTCTTCCTCTGTAACTTTTCTTTAAACTTGCTTTTTCTCACGCACTGGAGACGCTTCTGAATGCCCTCCCGCTAGAAGCGCTTGATAAAAATCCGAATACAATACAATCTCTCTTCTGGGGAAAAAAATCGCCTGTTTAATCACGATTACGCTTTCTCTACTTTGTTGGTCTCTTTCTACTTTATCCCATTCTTATATATAAACTTTACCTCGCATTGTTTTGCTTAAAACGTGCCAGGCAATCTTGATAGTCGGATCGGCAATGGCAAAGCTCGCATTAAAACATTTTGTATCAAGTATCAATCAATCAATCAATCAATCAATCAATCAATCAATCAATCAATCAATCAATCAATCAATCAATCAATCAATCAATCAATCAATCAATCAATCAATCAATCAATCAATCAATCAATCAATCAATCAATCAATCAATCAATCATTCAATCAATCAATCAATCAATCAATCAATCAATCATTCTATCTGTCTGTCTGTCTGTCTGTCTGTCTGTCTGTCTGTCTGTCTGTCTGTCTGTCTGTCTGTCTGTCTGTCTGTCTGTCTGTCTGTCTGTCTGTCTGTCTGTCTGTCTGTCTGTCTGTCTGTCTGTCTGTCTGTCTGTCTGTCTGTCTATCTATCTATCTATCTATCAATCAAACAAACACTATTTATATAGCGCTTCTTTAAGGTTGAAGCTATGTATGTGTGCATGCATGAAGATACTTAATATAGCGCCTTTTTAGTACCTCACAAAAGCGGTAGACACATGGCTTGATGATCGATAAAACAATTGGTTGTCCTGCCTTGTTCGAAATAAAATACATATTGCAGGATAAATTGGTTCAGTTATTGGGGCGACAAAGCGGACAGATTAAAGGTCGCGGATCGATGAACAGACATATATAGAGACACAGGAACAGACAGGCAGACAGACAGACATGCATGCCGGCAAAAGTTTCCTTTACCGGAAGTGTGGTATACGGCATAGCTCAAAAAACTTCTACTGTCGTATGCCAAAACAATAATATTTAGAAAAACATGTATAGGCCTACCGACAAACTAATTTCGAAAAATGTCTTAATTTCTTGAAACCAGACTAATATATTATGCGAAGGAAAGGCCTGTTGTATTCCTAGTTAATGCTGGTATCATCTACTTTTAAGAAATTGCCATTTTGTAAGCACCAGAGGAATATTTCAGGTCCCTGTGTTTAAATATGATTACACAAAAAGGGTGGACTGTAATGAAAAAAGAGCAGTTTTGACTATATAAATTCAGAAAAAAAATTAACTTATGATTAAAAATATAGTGGATTTCTTTCAAATTAGTTAAATTTAACTATGTAGGCCTACATGACTAAAGAAAACACTTGCACCAATTTTTGGGGGAAAATTTTTTGTTGTTTTTCGGAGACGAAATTTGTAACATTTCGGATAATGACCCATATATTTACGCATTGCGTATACTTATCGCACTGCGCTACGTCACAGTTTTTAGAACTTATGAAAATCAACCATTCAATAAAAAAAGTGGGATGGTAATACAGACGTAGGCCTAGCTGCTTGAATGTTGTATAAGGCAATCCAGCAACAGCTGCGTTCTGTAGTAGAGCTGTATGATTCACAAGCCATGTGAGTATTAGACCTTTTAAAAGAAGTCTAACATTTGAGGAAGAGCAGGAAAGCAGAGGACAAAGGAGGGAGTAGGAGGAAGCTGGAGAGGAGCGATCTAGAGAGAAGAGAGGCAATGAATGAGTTGGACATGGAGTAGGAGTGAACAAGGAAGGGAGAGAGTATGAACTGGACAGGGAGGGGTGAGCAAGTGATGAAATTGAGATTGAGAAGAAAAAAGGAGTGTGCGAACAAGGAAGCGACAGGTAAGAATTAATACGTACTTGCCTTTTACAGGTTCCTGAAAAGGCGCTATGTCAATGCCCTCTATCAATATTGACACGACATCTGCCAAAGCGTGAAAGTATATTTGCTCTAATTACTAGTTCGACGTTTCCACGCAATACAAATCAGATAGACAGGATAAAGAGGAGAAATGAATAAGGATGGGACAGGCGTCGAGGAGCTGGGAGAGAAAAAGAGATAGATAGATAGATTGATTGATAGATAGATTGAGGCATATATAGATAGATAGATAGATAGATAGATAGATAGATAGATAGATAGATAGATAGATAGATAGATAGATAGATAGATAGATAGATAGATAGATAGATAGATAGATAGATAGATAGATAGATAGATATCTGTCCGCTTTGTCGCCCCAAATAGATAGATAGATAGATAGATAGATAGATAGATAGATAGATAGATAGATAGATAGATAGATAGATAGATAGATAGATAGATAGATAGATAGATAGATAGATAGATAGATAGATAGATAGATAGATAGATAGATAGATAGATAGATGATAGATAGATAGATAGATAGATAGATAGATAGATAGATAGATAGATAGATAGACAGACAGACAGACAGACAGACAGACAGACAGACAGACAGACAGACAGATAGATAGGTATTTATAAAGAGAGACAGGGAGAGACAGAGAGAGGGAGAGGGAGAGATGGAGTTAGACAAGGAATAGGAGCAAGCAAGGTAGAGATATATACATATGCATAGAGAGGCAGACATACAGACAGACAGAGACACACAGAGAGAGATGGAGAGAACAGGTTGGTGAGAGGAGGGGCGAGCACGTGATGAAAGACAGCATGGGAGATTAAGAGGAAATAGGAGCGAGCGAGCAAGGAAATAAACAGGCAGGAAGTTGTAGAGGGAAGCGGACTGAGCACGGGAGGAAGACGCATACAGAGAGGGAGGCAGCTTAGGTAAGAGATGACGTAGTTCCGCTCAATAGCGACATCTATCGACTGGTCGAGGAAACTGCCTGCGGCCCTTCAGCGCACACAAACGACACAATATGGCGGAGTTTGACTTTCAAATCAAAAACAAGTCCACGGATTTGGTCATTATGTAGCGCAGCGCGATATCGCGAAGCGGAAGTAATGTTCTGCCGCCCGCTGTTCAAATTGAAGAATCGCCGCAAGGAATATGGCGGACATAAACAAGGAAAATGGAATAAGGGGCTCAGCGGCAAACAATGGGTCGCTGATCATTGTCTATTCATCCGTCCGTCCATCCATTCATCCATCCATCCATCCATCCATCCATCCATCCATCCATCCATCCATTCATCCATCCATACATCCGTCCATCCTTCCTTCTTTCCTTCTATTCTTTCTTCCGACTGACTGGCAGTTTTTCTGTCCACCCGTACATCCATCCATCCATCCATCCATCCATCCATCCATCCATCCATCCATCCATCCATCCATCCATCCATCCATCCATCCATTCATGGACATTCACCCATCCGTCCTTCCTTCCATCCATCCATTCATCCATCCGTCCGTCCATCCATCATCCGTCCATCCATTCATCCATCTGCTCATCCTTCCATCCGTCCATCCATCCTTCCTCTTTCTCTCCATTTCTTCCTTTCTTCCAACAGTTGGTCTATCCACCCTCCTCGTCCTTTTTATTTCTGGTATTATTGCGGTATTATTGTTGGCGTTGTGTTGCCATTAATGGACCAACTGCTGGCAGGAGAATTAGCAAGTAATCCATCCATAAAATCCACTTATGTTACTAGTTTTGTTATTACTGTTCCTTTGGCAAAAACCGGCGAAATGGAGATTGTAAGAGCCTTGCCGTATTGTCCCGCCACCCATCTTACCACCCACATACATCCCTTCAACACTCACCCAAACACCCTCCCTTTTACAAGTTCCCACACAAACACCCACTCACCGGCATAAACCCAATTCACAGCCACCCCGTATACCCACCCACCAGCATATACCCCTCTCTCACACCCACCCGCTGACTCGGGCTCCCGCTCATCACCCCAATCTCATCTGTCATTTCCTTCACAGTAATTTGACATAATGCTTTATAAAGTATGCTTATGACTTGCATTCGTTTTCCCAGTGTCCATCTATTTTGGCTTATTATCTCCGTTGTTTACTGTTTTGCTCAATCAAATTGGTTGGCCGCTTTCTAGGAAGACGGCTCTCTTTCTAACAACTTCAAATTGACCCACTTCTCTCTGTTAGTCTGTCTGGTCAACCTGCTCGGGTCGCGTGTGTGTCTGCCCGCCCGCGTGTGTACGTCTTCCACCTGTCTGTCTGTCTGTCTGTCTGTCTGTCTGTTTGTTTGTTTGTCGCCTTCAGTCTGTTTTGTGGTCTATTTCTTTGTCTCTCTGACTGGATACGACTTCGGAAAGAATATTTGTAGGTCTTTGGTACGGAGTGTGGCTGCCTGTCTGTCTGTTTCTTTTTGTCTGTCTGTCTATCTGTCTCTGCCTGTTTGTCTGTCTTTTTTTCTTTTTGTCTGTCTGTCTGTCTCTTTTTGTCTGTCTGTCTGTCTGTCTGTCTATCTGTCTCTTTTTGTCTGTATGCTGGTTTGTCTGTCTCTGTCTGTCTGTCTGTTTGTTTGTTTGTCGCCTTCAGTCTGTTTTGTGGTCTATTTCTTTGTCTGACTCTTTTTGTTTGTCTGTCTGTCTATATGTCTCTTTTTGTCTGTATGCCTGTTTGTCTGTCTGTCTTTCTTTTTTATCTGTTTGTCTGTCTGTCTATCTGTCTCTTTTTGTTTGTCTGTCTGTCCATCTGTCTGTTTTTGTCTGTCTGTCTGCCTGTTTGTCTGCCTGCCTGCTTATCTGTCTGACCTTTATTGCGTGGAAGCGTTGAACTATAATAAGAGCAAATCTGCTCACATGCTTTATCTGATGTCTTGTCAGCATTCACAACATTGATGTAGCGCCATTCAGTCAAAGGGAAATTGGTAAAATTTGCCTCCGAATGTGCAGTCTCCCATCGGGCCTCAATAGGTATTTCCACCGATGGTTGCACGTATTTAAGGCCTGCAGGTAATGCAGCATCTTCTCCTTCGGTTCTCTGCCTTCAGGCAGGTTCATATGTCCAACGGCGGCATTCTTCTCGATATTGCGTCTCTTCTTTCATCCATTTACGTTTTTCTGACAACATGGCTATTCACAACCTGCTGTGGTCTTACTTATCAGATAACTACCATGATGATGATTGTCTACCACCGGTTTTCTTGAAGAAACATGAGGCCATTGCTCGATGGCATGGTGACTTTGATGTTGTGTGTACCGTGGGTGAGCTGATGCTCGAGGGTAATGTTTTCCGTTGGTCGTTTAGGGTATGTTTTATGGACATGTGTTGGTTATTTGTGGCCATTTGGCGTATTAATTGATTCAAAATATTAATATCTAGTCCATGATTACTTAGTAATTCAGTGAATTTGATGTAACTTGAGCTCATTTATGGTTGGTTTTGATGCTGTAGGCCTATTGTTTTCTTCGTTTTTGGTTGGTTTTCCGTTTGTGGCGTAATAAAGGTGTTCATTAATCGATCATGCTCTAATATGGTACATGTTAGGCGAATGTATAGATACTCCACTCAGGCGGTCACTGTGTAAAAACCTTGGGCAAGTCCTTCATGCTCGACTGCTCAGCGCCGTCGATGTTCTGTCGTATGATCGTGTGAGCATTTCTGAACTTTGGAAGGAGAGCAATATAAAATACAGTTTATTGTTTAATTAGTTAATTAGTCCATAATTATTTTATTGTATCGTCGTTACTCGCCTCGGAAAGAGCAAAACGTGCTCTGTGTACCGGACATTGGAATCATGTGACAACATTTAGAATAGGTGCCTTCGATCACCAATTTCCTTTGACTTACTCTGTTTCAATACGCCAGATGCATTATCTAGGTATTGATCTTCAACGTAGGGCATATTGATTTTCTCTGTAGCGATTTGCAAAGGTAAATCATGGTATTGAACATGCGGTTTTCTGTGACGTTGATTTTTGAGTATCGATCTACTGGGTACATCACACTGATTTACTTGATATTGATATACATAGGTATGTCATAGTATTGAATACAGTTCAACAGGATGCCCTTATGTCCTGTCTAACTACCCAGGATTTGTGGTGGTGGTGGTGGTGGTGGTGGTGGTGGTGGTGGTGGTGGTGGTGGTGGTGGTGGTGGTGGTGGTGGTGGTGGTGGTGGTGGTGGTGGTGGTGGTGGTGGTGGTGGTGGTGGTGGTGGTGGTGGTGGTGGTGGTGGTGGTGGTGGTGGTGGTGGTGGTGGTGGTGGTGGTGGTGGTGGTGGTGGTGGTAATGTTGATGATGATGAGGCGGAGGAGGTGGAGGAGGACGAGGACGAGGAGAAGGTGGAGGAGGAGGACGAGGAGCAGGAGAAGGAGGACTATATGACGACGTAACGATGGCAATTACGTATACATTATTTTGAATTTATTTCTACCAATATGCAGAGTTTGTGGTGGTGGTGGTGGTGGTGGTGGTGGTGGTAATGTTGATGATGATGAGGAGGAGGGGGAGGAGGAGCAGGAGCAGGAGCAGGAGGAAGAAGAAGAAGAGGAAAGGAAGAGGAGAATGAGGACTATATGACGACGCTAACGATGGCAATGCTGTATACATTATACTGAATTTATTTATACCAATATGCTACGTATAATAAATATATATGCACACACACACACACACACACACACACACACACACACACACACACACACACACACACACACACACACACACACACACACACACACACACACACACACACACACACACACACACACACACACACACACACACACACACACACACACACACACACACACACACACACACACACACACACACACACACACACACACACACACACACACACACACACACACACACACACACACACACACACACACACATATATATATATATTAATTTTTCCTGTACCTATACGATATTTACAGTGGATTGATCCCCTATGCATAGGTCCGCTAAGGCATGACATATTGAAATTCTTTGTATCGAACTGCATTACGCACGTCATCTGGAAAATCGATCTGTATTGATCTGCTGCAGGTTCATCGTAGTCGTGCACCCGATGAAGTCTCGTTCGTGGTGTACGATGGGAAACACCTACAAGACGATCGCTGCCGTTTGGACCGTCTCAATCCTACTCTCCTCTCCACTGATTCACACAATGGTAGAAGAATTCATCATCTGAATCCTACTTCTAAAACGATCTAATCTGACGTAATCTGATGTTTTCGGATTGGTCAGATCAACCAATCAATCAGTCAATCAATCATCGATCAATCAATCAGTCAGTTAATCGAAATTTACATAGCGCCCTTAAAGGATAGGATTTGACGTTGTGTAAAAATTATGAATCGCACGGGTGACCATATGTGACTTGCTCTGGCAAAAGGAGGCGGAAGTCGCCAATGATAAAACAAGAGAAATTAGCCAAAACACAATCAGGTGTAAATTTTTCAATTATCGGTTTTTTGCATATATCAATAAATAAGATCGACATCATCACCACATATGAAAAACAATATTGCTTTTAATAATAGTTCACCTATTTCATGAGAAATTTAATAACTGTGTGATTCGTAAAAATTATCCGATAATTTAAAATTTGGGGGGGGGGGGCAGTTTCAAGAGTATTATATGGCCTTCAGCCTGTTAGGAATATCATGTGTAATACCTCATTGGAAAGTTAAAAATAGCCTCATTTGGTGTGTTTCCGATAGTGATTTCCATAAGTTTAAGGTTAAAAACACTGAAACTTTGCAATTTATGTTTAGTTTTCATTAAGATAACAAACTCTGCATGCGTTTTTCTCAAAATTGTACTTCCGGGGAGCAAAACATTCTAAACTTCATATCTCTGGAACCAATAAAGATAGAATAATAATGTTTTCAACATTTTAAACGTAAATTAGTATTTAGCATTTAAAGCCCAAAATATAAAAAAACTAAATGTTTCGACAACAACCTACTTTTGACAGAGCAAGTCACAATTATATGACCTGATGTTACATGATTTCATCTAAATTGGTAAGTGTGATTGGAAATTTATATAGGGCCCCTACAGGAGAAAGTAACTAGAGGCGTCCACTGTATATTATGCTGTTTTATATTGTAATGCTCTAAGTTGTCGGCTACTTGGAGTTTATGCAAGAGTGCTATGCAGGAACGTAGCAAGCTATAATTGTGCTCTGTGCCAGGCGTAAATACAGCGCCCCCCCACCACAGATTAACTTTACCAATAACGACCACGTTTGTTATCTCGAGTATAATACTTACTATAAATATATTCAAACGACAATTATTTTTAATAAGATTTGATCTATCTATTAATATTATATAAACATACTTTTATTTGTTGTTATTTGATTTCATTACATTTATTTCATTTTAAATGGATGTTATATTATAAGATAAAGATATTAGTTTAATAATTAAATCATTGCGTCTCAAAATTTGCGCCCCTCTCTTGAGTTGCGCATTGTTCCATGACACCGCTGAAACTCCCCTGGCTACGACACTGTTGCTATAACTTTCGTTGTGCGTCTGTGACAAGTCTGACACAAAGTTGTTGATGTTCTGTAAACCCGGTAAGTAAATTTAGGGAAGTACAGCGGTTAGTCCACTACGTTGCGAGACCAGACGGAGGCACGCCACGAAGAATAAGCAATTTTGGAAAGAATAGAATATCTTCAAGACTGAAACTACATAAATAGCAGAGCGAAGGAAAGTAATCAACGTATTTCAAAACTTTCGGCCTGACAACGGAGAAAGCTCAGTATTGTCCTATTGTTCACATATGCTTTATTTCATGTACGTTTTATTTCACACGTTTGTTTATTTCACATGTTGTCTTATCATATTGTTTTATTTTTTCACATGTTTTTTTAAATTTCACATTTTGTTTGATTTCACATATTGTTTTCTTACACAAGTTTTTATTTCACATTTTGTTTAATTTCACATATTGTTTTATTTCACATATTGTTTTATTTCACAAAGTTTTTTATTTCACATATGTTTTATTTCACATATTGTTTCATTTCAAATGTTGTTTTATTTCACATATGTTTCATTTCACTTATGTTTTCAAAGTCAAATTATATCGGCCAAAGGAACAGACTTTTGAGGCGATTCATGCATGCTGTATATTCCTGTAACTCCTTAGTGACTATTTCAATGACGAAACGTGGTTGTATTTAGAACTGTAGAAAGCAGGATAACCCACACTGTGTAGATGGCTGAGGTAAAAAAAAATCCCGAAGTTTTTGATTTTCTGATAATTTCTCTATTGAGAGATCTATTGCGGAAGTGCTGTAATCAAAATGATGTCACTGTATGACAGCGCATTCATCAGTAAACACGTTAACACCTGGCATAAAATGCTGCAAAGCGTGGAATATAATGTATTGCCATCCGTGACTCCATTGCCAATCAGAAATAATGATCCTACTTCTATGCGCCATTAACGCCAGATGCCGCTAATGTCGACGGTTGGTTTTTTTCATACAGGAAACTCGGCGCGGTCGTTTCCACAACAATGACAGTCACGTGGTCGTCATCTCTTGCGCGGATACGAATGTCGGTGACGACATGGAACGCGTCGTGTTCGGCTGGTACCAGCTCTTGGTCCTCTTCCTACTTCCGGTCCTGATAATCCTCTACTGCTACATGCAAGTGATTCGCGTCCTCTGGATTAGCACGCTGGAACACGCCGAGCTCACAAACTCAGACGGGTACGGTCGATTAAACAGCCGGCGGTGGTTTATTTGGGCTCCGGTTGGGTTGACCGATGATGCGCTACGTTGCGTCGTCCACCCGTCCGGAGCCCCATAAACAGCGGCGCCGTTGTAAATTAACGAACCGATGTGAGAAGGTTAATTGTTATTCAGCGCTCCCAGTATCTACCCGAAGTGATAAGGCCAGCCACAAAAGTGATTTGAATAATCTATGGCTGCTTGAAAATTTTATCGATATTTGAATATTAATTGGACAGTTGATAATCTTCATCAAGGTCGAACTGCTGCCTCGTTTTAGAACACAGTAGTCCACGGAAACTAAGAGATTGGTCATTATCGGGAACAATTTCGGGAAAGCTGCTAACCTCAGAGATCCAGAGGGAGCGGTGTGAATGATAAAGAGACAATTGCAACAGTGCAATACACCTGAAATGTGTAAAATATGCGTGGCGCCACCTTACATTACATTTCGGGGAAGCTGCTAACCTCGGAGATCCGAAGGGAGTGGCCTGATCTATAAAGAGGCAATTGCAACGATGCAATAATACGACTGAATGCATGAAATGTGCATTCTGCGCTGCCTAAACTAAAAGTTCTAGAGCACTGTCAGCCATAGTGAAGAACTAGAACAAGGACACGGACGCCTCTGGTTAGTTTCTTCGAAGTGGCGCTGTATAAATTAGCAATTGCAACTGCAATTACAGAAACAGAGAGACAGAGAAACTCAAGAAGATAAAGAACCGGACATGAAACCAAGCAAAAGACAAAGCACAAGAATAGAAAAATGAATAACGAATCGAAGATGAAAACGAAGAATAAGAGGAAGAAGAAGAACAAATGCAACAAGAGGAGAAGAAGTAGAGATGGTGGAGGAGGAGGAGGACGAGGAGGACGAGGAGGAGGACGAGGAGGACGAGGACGAGGACGAGGAGGACGAAGACGAGGACGACGAGGACGAGGAGGAGGACGAGGAGGAGGAATAGAAGATGTGATGTACTCGAGTCTAGAGTACATTGTGCCTAGGTTTGATGTACTCCAGAGTACGCAATGCCTAGCCCCGTGGCAGGTGAGGTGTACGCTAGGCACAATGTACTGTAGAGTACACCATACCTAGGCACAAAGTACTCTAGAGTATACTGTATCTAGGTATGACGTATTTTAGAGTACGAAATGCCTAGCCCTGTGGCAGGTAAGGTGTACTCTAGGCACAACGTGGAGTCCATCATACCTAGACACAACGTACTCTAGAGTACGCTGTGCCTAGGTACCGTATGATGTACTCTAAAGTACGCGCGGTTGCATACACTCTAGAGTACGAAATGCCTAGCACTGCGGCATGTAAGGTGTATTCTAGTTAAGTCATATAAATTAATTTAATTTAATTGCAATCTAGAGTCCACCGTGTCTACAGTTATATCGGACTCTAGAGTATGAAATTCTGCTAGAATACATCCTCCCTCCTACTCTGGTGTTTGGGGATGCCGTACTCTAGAGTCCAAAGTGCCTATAAGTGTCATGAACTCTAGAGCAGCGGTTTTAAAACTTTATTTTTATTGTACCACCAGGTAAAAAATATCGAATGTTGGCGTACAACCAGCAAAGGTCATATCAAAAACAACAGGCGAGCGCGAAGACCCCTTGCAGTTAGCGTAGGACCGTAGGTAGACAAATTAAAAATTAACATATAATTTAAAGAATGTAATCTTTTTGATTTTTTTCGCTTACCACTTAGCGACACCTTGTTCTTCTTCTTCCTCTTATTCGTATTTTCGCTTACCACACGCGTACCATTAGTGTTACACTAATGGTACGCGTACCACCGTTTGAAAACCACTGCTGTGGAGTATATAATGTGCTTAGTGTCCACCCTGCCTCCGACACCGACACCCGCGGACCAGTTTGATTGAGTAGCACTGTCCTCGAAGACCATCTGCGATTTTCCGGTCGCAAACGTAATGCGACATTGTAATTGACACTGTCCGCACATAATGGACAACGAAAGGACGTCTGGATTGTCTTCCGGTCGGACTCAAGATGGCTTTTTACCTTCGGATCAGAAGCCAATTCGTCTGATTCGCATTTCTCTGAGGCTTCGAAATGCTATTAGTCTGACGTAGAATAAATGCGATGTCACGAAGACACCATGAGGGCGAGAAAGTGGAAGCTAACGAATCTGCGCAGTCACTCGCACGATGAAGTAACACCTAACCCCGTGCACCTCTTAGACAATGAGTTATACTGAGTAGCATACAATTCGAGACGTTGCTATTCCATCGATCTATCCCTAAATAGACGTATAGGCCTACCGCAGACAGCCACGTCTTTATTGTAATTGTGTAATTGATTTATGTGGCGCTTCTTTAAGAGCGACTCATCAGAGGACCTCTCGAACCTAGCGACAAAAACAAGACACGCTAAACAGTTTTCAAGTAATTGCGGAAAAGAGTAATAGAGGAATTGGACCTATATATAGAGGACCTGCATTGTGCTCCTGGGCCAAACGATTGTCAAGGTATGTGGTAAAGTAGTAAGGAAGAAGAAGAGCTGTCTCTTAAGCTAGCCATGAAGCAGGCATAGCTACAAAGTGTTAGCGACTTCATTTTCTTGGCTTCGGCATTTGATGTCGGGTGGCCAGTCCTCTTCCTCGCCGTCTCTTCTTACCATCGACAGCGTACGGTCAGTGTACTCATTACAGCTGTGTTCACTAAGGTCGCAGGTGGAGCAAATATTTCGAACCAAATGCCTAACCTCGCGGGGATTTGAACCTCCGACCTCTCGACGGACAGTCCAGCACGCTAACCACTACACTATTGAGCACACAGTGCTCGTGGAAAGCAATTGTCTTTCTCGCCCCAACGCCGTGCCACCTCAATTGAATATCTAACCATTTGAAGCATTTAACAGAAATGTGCGGGGATCTCCGCCACTGGCGTACTCAGGTGGGGCCAGTCCAAAGCCTGGCTGGAGGAGGGCGACGATAATCATCTTTGTTAAGACACGACTTTGTAAGAAATAAACGACAACTACACACGCGTGAAACAATAATTACTGCATTGTAGAATTTGACAGAATCGCCCGGACCACCTGCGTGCTATCAATCTTGCCATTTACTTTAACATCCGGCTAAATTCAACATTAAACGTTATTAATGATTTCTTAATTATTAAGAGATGAGGAATACGAAGGGGTAACTTATTTGCACACCTACAGTCATCATCTTAACCATCATCATCGTCGTCATTATTACTCATTATTTAACTTCATCACCCTCATAATCATTATCATCAACATCAACAACAACAGCAACAACAACATCGACATGAACAACAGCATGATGATAATGATGATGATGATAATGATGATGATGATGATGATGATGATGATGATGATGATGATGATGATGATGATGACGACGACGATGACGATGATGATGACGAAAACAATGGCGATGACGATGATGACGATAACGATGAGTCGGATGATGACTACGACGGCGATACACGACGATGACGACGACGATGGTGACGAAGACGATGATGATGATGATGATGACGATGACGATGATAATGATGATGATGATGATTATGAGATTATGACAGTGATGATGACGATGACGACGACGATGTAATGACGATGACAATGATATTTTCATATTTTCGTCTGACTCAGCAGCAGATCAGCCTGACACAAGTGTTCTAATTTATCTTTAAATTAAACTTTATTATTATTTTTTTTTAAACTTCTCTTCTGACTGTTAGTAGGAGAGTACAGATGGACCATTGCGAGGAGCGTCTTTGTCGCCAGACGACGCCAGAGTCTTCTTCCAAACGACTGCGTTCCGGATTTGGTTGCCAGGCAACAAGAGGTCAGAGCGCTGACGTCAGAGAGGCTCGTAAACAGGTCAGGTCATCATCCTTTTATGCGCGTCTTTTACGAGGGCTGGTCTCTTACCTCCCGGGGGGATGGGAGCGCCTTTGGGTGGATATATTGAAAGGCGATATAAACATTTCTGAATAAAGAGATGAATGGATTATGGAATGCAAACCCGGGTTTATGCCTACCCGGGTACCCGAGTTATCCAGGATTTTCGAAACTCGAAAACCCGAGTTTACAGTGATTGAAACCCGGGTTTGAGCAATGACATTAAATTTTCATTATTATTTTATTATATTATAATATAGTGGTGATAATAGGGCCTAGCCTAACTCGAATCAATGTTTTCTTTTACAATATAAATGTAGCCTTACTCTGATGACTATAATTATTACACTACAAACGCAGCCAAACTTGAAAGATTAACAACAACGGAGGCCGACAGGTGAAACAATTATGTTGAGCGTAATACAAACTTTGAGCACCACATAAGCCACAACAGTTTCCACCCTAGACGAAGACAGCTTCAGCTCTTGAGACTAGACAGAATGTCCCCTTCGTGACAAGCTGGCCACATACGTGAGTCTTGTCCTCTGCATCGAACGCAAGTTATGGGGACCCCACAGCCAAAGCGAGGGACGGAACCTGCCAAACCCCTCTATAGTATGTCATCGTACACCGCGATTGAAACCCGGATTTGACGTGATTGAAAGGCGTCACTTTCATCGTCGTTGACGCCGTGAAACTCACAAATGCAGAGTAATGGAAATATAACG
The DNA here is from genome assembly GCA_963556255.1 of Allolobophora icterica. Classification (NCBI taxonomy): domain Eukaryota; kingdom Metazoa; phylum Annelida; class Clitellata; order Crassiclitellata; family Lumbricidae; genus Allolobophora; species Allolobophora icterica. The sequence goes on from OY744617.1 coordinate 20,595,684, forward strand.
ATAGTGCTGCACTTGGTAAACGGTTACGTAATGCTACTGCTTACTTATTTATCGGCTCGTTCCAGTGTTTATTGCTGACGTTATATATGAGTGAGGCTTCACATTTCACACGACCAGTGAGTAGGCCGAATGATGAGTTTGTTGACTCGTGGCATCCAGTTCGTATAATTATTATCGGTAAACTGTTCATATTTAAATTTATTGACTTAAAAAGGAATATTTATATCAGCAAATTTAAAGAGCGGTGTTTGGAAATACTTCGTTCGCGATTCTGTGGGACAGACGGCTCAGTGCCAGTTATGTAAATCGAAGCTAAAAAAATTGTCGGCGGTTCAACACGAAGTATGGGTATTCATCTCCCTTCGAAGCATCAGATAAACCTGCCCAAACACCAGGACGTTGATGATCCTTGTAGTCTGCAGCACTTTGGAGCTGCATACGACGACGTTATTCTTATCGCAAGATATAGTGCAGTAATACTTATCATGTAAAGTTTGTACCGGATTTCTACTGGCACCAACACCAAAAACCCGGGTTCCTAAAAAAGCCCTCGGGGTTTGCATTCCCTAGGATGGATGAATAAATTTGATAAATGACTGAATTGTTGTGTATTTATATGTCTTTGCATGTATACATAGACAGAGAGATTGATAGACAGATAGACACAGACAGACAGACAGACAGACAGACAGACAGATAGGTAGATTAACGGATCAATCAATCGATCAAGTTTAATGAAGCCATTATCAAGGCAATCTTTTGTTCTCTTCAACCCTTGATTCGTTTCTCACCCCTTCCACCCGTCGCTCGTTCCAACCGTTTAGCTATCGATTTCTCTCTTCCTGCATCCCTCCATCCATCCATCCGACTCTCCATGCATCCATGAATCCAACATTCCATCTATCTATCTGTCTGTCTATCTGTCTGTCTATCTATTTATCTCTATTTTTCTGTCTATCTGTCTGTCTTTTTGTATGTCTATCTATTTAGCTGTCTGTCTAGCTGCCTGTCTATCTATCTGTCTGTCTATATGTCTATCTATCTATCTATCTATCTATCTGTCTGTCTGTCTGTCTGTCTGTCTGTCTGTCTGTCTGTCTGTCTGTCTGTCTGTCTGTCTGTCTGTCTGTCTGTCTGTCTGTCTGTCTGTCTGTCTGTCTGTCTGTCTGTCTGTCTGTCTATATATCTATCTGTCCATCTGTTTGTCTGTCTATCTTTCTGTAAATTTTGTCTGAGTGTGGGATTTCGATGGCGACACCTAGGAGTACAGGGCCTTGTATGGAGGTGAAGAGGTTTATTAATGTCGACATTTGCACCGATTGCGCCTCGCCACTCCCCTCGTCATCTACCCTCCTCGTCTCAGTTACGGTCATCTGATTTACGATCACTCCAACTCAACCAATCTTCTTTGACGTCTCTCTCTGTCTCCCTCTCTGTGTCCTTCTGTACGTCTGTCTGTCTGTCTGTCTGTCTGTCTCCGTGGTTATTTGCTTCGGCTCTGATTCGGGTTGACACTCCTTATCGCAGGAATACAACTGCAGCCGAATGTATACCAAATGTTCCACTTACACGGCTTTTAATCTCAGCCGTCCACAAGTGTAGTGTGGCATCCATTTATATATACACTGTCGCTGACCGCATTCCTCCTTCACTGCGTCTATTAATCACTCATCCATCCAGGTTCCCTCTCTTCCTATAAACACCCCCCAGGACCCCGTGGTATGAACAGTGCCAGTCCCAAGGCTGGAGAAAGGAGGAGGGCGATGTCCGAGTAGTCACAAAATGCGTTTAATACTGACACTAGAACTCTCTTGCTATAAACATCTCTCTAATAAAGTCGCGTCGCACCCATCCGTGCTTTATTCCTCCTCTTCTTCTCTCCTTCTATCTTCTCATCCTATTCCCTCATCTTTCTCTTCCTCCCTGCCTTTCTTCCTGGTCCCTTCCCTCTCCATCCGCTGTCATCCACCCATCAATCCGTTTTCCACCGTCTGGTCATTTACCTTCATCAAGCCAGCCACTCTTTATTAAGCCCAATCTTTCAGGTGAGCCGTCCCTCCATCCTTTCATCCATCATTCCTCCCAACCATCCTTCGTTCCATTTGTCTCGAAATCTGCCCAACATCCTGACAACATGTCCACTCAACGCACGCCATCCATCCATGTTTCTTTTTCTCGCCTCTTCCATCCTTTGTTCCCTCCAACCCTTGATTCGTTTCTCACCCCTTCCACTCGTCGTTCGTTCCAACCGTTTAACCATCGCCTTCTCCATCCCTGCATCCATCCATCCATCTAACTCTCCATGCATCCATGAATCCAACATTCCATCTATTAATCCATCTAACTAATAAGTGATGTAAGTAGTTAAGTAGGTAATGCATTGGTTAACACGCCATAAGTCCATCCAATGAGCGAGAAATCATCATTCATTCATCAATCCATCCATCCATTCATCTATCCATCCATACATCCATCCATTCATCCATCCACCCATCTATTCACCCATCCATCCATCCATCCATCTACGCATCTATACACCCATCCATCCATCCGACCAACCTTCCGTCATTCTACTTTACTTCCATCCATCTACCTCTCAACTACCCATCTGTCCAAGACTATTGTCCGTCCGTCCGTCCGTCCGTCCGTCTGTCCGTTTGTCCATCTATTCATGCATGTCTCCGTTCAATCAACGCTCCATCCATCCATCCTTCCTTTCTTCTATCCATTCCTTGCTTCCTGCTCATCAGTTGACTCTGTTCTTTCACTGACCCTTTAATCCCTGGCTCTCTCTCTCTCGCCCATTAGTCTCTCTCTCTCTCTCTCTCTCTCTCTCTCTCTCTCTCTCTCTCTCTCTCTCTCTCTCTCTCTCTCTCTCTCTCTCTCTCTCTCTCTTTATTATTTCTCTCTTTCTCTCTTTCTATTTTCTCTCTTCCTTCTCTCTCTTCTTTCTCTCTTCCTCTCTTCTATCTCTTTCTTTTCTGTCTCTCTCTTTCTCTCTCTTCTCTCTTGTCTCTCTGTCTCTCTTCTCTTCTCTCCCTCCTGTCTTTTCTCTCTGTCTTCTATCTCTCTCTTTCTTCTCTCTCTCTCTTCTCTTTTCTCTTTCTCTTTCTGTCTGTCTGTCTCTCTCTCGCCCATTCTTCGCTCTCTCCGTCTATCCTTCCTTCTATCCATCGCTTGACCAATCCCTGCCTTCTTCCATCTGCTCCTGAGTCCCTCTTCCTATCTGCTCATCGTCACAGATGTCCATTTCTCGTCCCTTTCCAGAAACCCCTTCGTCGTCG
>OY744617.1:20603967-20651467 GCA_963556255.1 Allolobophora icterica
TCACAACATCCTCATTATCGTTGCACAGAACATGACCTTCGTGTCGTGACTGTTGTCATGACATGCCCGCCATCCTCCTATTCTCTACACTCGACTCCTTGCCGACTGAGTTGCTTCACTTAATTCTCTTGAGGCGCTATAAGATTTCATATCGTATTTCTCAGTCTTCATATCACATCTGTATACGAATATATAAAATACATTCAGAGATATATACATACGCAAATATAATATATGGTTATGAATATTAGGGCTGTAACTGATTTTAAAGAATTAATCGATGAATCTCCAAAATGTAACTTCGATTAATCGATCAAATTCGATTAATTTGGTATCTGTTCTGTAAAGCGTGAAAAGTTGTTTAAAATTTAGTCACTGAGTCAGTTATTACTTTCTTACTACGGAAAAACTTCAGTAATTCCACATGCTGAACTTCAGCTGAAGTTCGATCAGATTGTCAAACCGAAAAATGTAGTGTTTGAACTACGGTAAGCGCACTGTTAATCGCAATGAAGGCAGTTAATTTTGTCGCCATCTTTGAATTTTCCATCAGCATTTACCTTATATGCAAAATGATCACTTTATTTTCCACTCTAACGTTTCACATTATCGTTGTTCCCCAAATTATTTACTTCGGAAATGAGCCGCTCCAAATCATGAAAAAAAAGAAGAAAATTAATTGAACAACCCGAAATTAATCGATTAAAATCTTTAGTGGTTAATCGAATCGATAAATTTTAGTTAATATATATATATATATATATATATATATATATACAGTGGTTAAATTCAGCCGGATCCCGCCGGATCTGAGATCCGGCACCTCTGATTTGAGATCCGCCACCTGCATTGTGAGACCCACCACCCAAATTATGAGATCCGCCACCTAAAAGAGAGACCCATCACCTCAACAGGGAGACCCATCACCTCAATAGGGAGATACACCACCGAAGATCAGATTAGCATTCGTCAACCTCACAGTGTGGTTCAATATTCACTAGCATCATAGAAAACTACTGTGTGTTTACTTAAATAGCCTGCTGTTTTATAATCGATGCCGAAGGGTAGTAATCGAAGGCTGTGGCAGCAGTAGATTTGGGCCTACATCCGAGCGATAACACAGTAGTTTGCTTCATTAATAACTCGTTTGCGGAATTTCGGTAGGCTGAGCTGGAATCGTTTAAAAATCTGGAATAGCACGCAGTGGCGGCGATCTTGTCTGAGAGGTGGGGGGGGGGACAAAGTCGGCCATAGTCTGGTCGATGACCCTTTTTTAGGAATTCATGTCCAAAAAAAGATTTTCAACAATTTTTAAACTTGTTTGGGACTTCATGTCCACAAAATCTGTATGACTTTAAAAAAAATTCATATCTGGAAAAAGTTGATGACTTTTTTCAGTCATTCACCTCTTTTTACTAGTTTCTTACTTTCTTCGCACACATTTTCGTCCGTGCCCTTTTTCTCGGATCTCATCTTCAACAATGTCCTTATTACCTTTTTCTTACGAATTCGTACGGAACATTTCTCGCCTTTTTTCTAAATTGTTCCCCGAAAATTTCCTCACAACAAAATTTTCTTCTTACTTTCACTTATCGGTGATGTGTCGTGTTTCATGCATGTTGTAATTCAGGGACGTCATTTGAGGGGGCATGGGGCATTTGCCCCATCCCACTCCCTCCGATTTTTGGAAAAAAAGAAAAAATTATGTAAAAAAGAAAAAGAGGAAGAAGAAAGGGGTAAAAAGAAGAAGAAAAAATCATTTGCAGCATTGGCTTACAGTTTTGCACATGTAGACTAAACACGAAGCATTTTCAAAGAAACACCCAAAAAAGCTGAAAAAATGTTCGCGCGTGAGCGCGGAAATTTTTTTAAACCTTTTTTTGCCTCCCCTGGAAGAAGCTGATATGACCTCCCTGTTGTAATTTAGGATTAGTCGTCGGTTTTTTGAATTTGCAAATATTTAGAGACCCACCACCTCTGGATAAGCAATTTAACCACTGTATATATATATATGCACTGATGTCTATACAAGGTGAGTGGAGGAAAGCCACCTCCATCAACTTCTGTTGATATAGGCCTAGGCCTAACTACAAAATATTCGTAAATGTGAGGGAATTCAAATGGACTGTTATTTTGACTGTTATAGTTAACGATATGTGAAATCTCGGACTGGTTGATGTCTTTTGTGAAGAAACCTGTGGTAACGTTGAACTGCTGACGAACGAAAGTCTCGATTTTATAGCTCATGCATTTGGTATCCAACCATTCAAAACCGCAATCATGCACACCGGGGAATAACGCGAGAAACAGTCTAGAGGACAAAAATGGGAAATGGACATGTACCCCCTCGATATATTGCCCCCGGGAACTATTCCCCGAACATTTACCCACGGACATATCCCCTCCCCCATACTAGGACAAAATCCCCTTTGGCGAATTAGATATGCCCACATTTAAAACATCGAACCTACTCAAAACATCATTAAAACAGCAACAAACTCATTGTTTTAATGGTCAAAAGTCAAAACATCTACTCAAAACATCCAAAAAACTCACTGTTTTACAGATCAAAATATCCACTCAAAACATCCAAAAACTCACTGTTTTAATGGTCAAACATCTACTTAAAACATCAAAAAACTCACTGTTTTAATGGTCAAACATCTACTCAAAACATCCAAAAAACTCAATGTTTTAATGGTCAAAACATCTACTCAAAACATCCAAAAAAACACTGTTTTAATGGTCAAAACATCTACTCAAAACATCCAAAAAACTCACTGTTTTAATGGTCAAAACATCTACTCAAAACATCAAAAAACCTCACTGTTTTAATGGTCAAAACATCTACTCAAAACACCTATAAAAACCAAATGTTGTGACCAAGACCGTGTACATATAGGCTAAAATATTGGCTAAAAGCGCTGACTCGTCCAGAGTGTCTCTAAAACCGAATGTTGTGACCAAGTTAATTCCTGCAGCATGTCCACTAGTGAATATCTTGGCAGTCTCGGTACCCGCTGTTTAAATTTAAGCATTTACGTTTAGAAATTGGCATACTTAAAGCATTAAAATTAAACTTAGGTATAAACAGTTTACAAATAATTATTGCAATTCAAAAGCAACTGTTATACCTATGTAATGTAACAATGTAAGTAATCTTAACAGCACCAATGTGACGGATGACCCTGCATGTTACTCATAAGGCTGCGAAAACGTGTTTTCAATCAGATCTCAATAATTGTACCGTCATGTTCCAGTGTAACTTACTGCTGTTTGTCAGTGAGCTTGTGAATAAACACGAATATATATATATATATATATATATATATATATATATATATATATATATATATATATATATATATATATATATATATATATATATATATATATATATATATATATATATATATATATATATTATGTAATAGAAAACTGTACTTTATGGTGGAATTAACTGGATCAACTCAAAAACGAGGCTGTAATTATTGGCCAGTAGAGAGCGCACCTTGAGGCCTACATGCGTCGAAGGAGGCCGCCATCTTAAGCACTGATTATAGCGAATTGTTTGAAATTTTACTGGAATTAACGTTATTATGACGTTTCATAGGATGTCGCCTCCTTCCCACTCACTCTGTATGGCTGTAGGCCTACACATACATACGTATGATACGTTTCTATACATACATATATATATATTATATATATACATTATATATATATTATATATATATTATATATATACATATTATATATATATTATATATATATATATATTATATACATATTATATATATATATATATATATATATATATATATATATATATATATATATATATATATGAGTATGTATACAGTACATTGATAATCTGGAATGGATGTGTAATCATATTATACAGAGTAGCAGATGTTTCTATTCCTGAGCAATCGGACACATGTCTATATTGACATAATCGCTTCGGGAACACTGACATCTTGTCGAAAGGCAATCATAAAACCTGAAACAATCCAATAGATATCGAGCTCCATGAATCAAATTATTCATACGATGATCTTCATTAAGACAAAGTCATTCAAATAAGGATTGCACCCATGAACCCCTAATTGCTGTTGTGACCTGCGGACCATCACAGTTCAATCGGTTGGGGGATGGGGGCGGCGGTTGGCGGATTGGTGGGCAGGAAGATAAGGTATTTATGACTGGGTTAAATACACAGATTTTTGGTTTGTATCAATACACGTGTTTATGTATGTGCGTATGTTTGTGTATGTATGTATGCATGTATGTGTATATGTGTGTATGTATGTCTGTATGTGTATATTCATGTAAGTATATATGGATGTGTGTATATTTGTATGTGTATATGTGCATGTATGTATGTATGTATGTATGTATGTATGTATGTATGTATGTATGTATGCATGTATGTATGTGTGTATGTATGTATGTATGTATATATGTATGAGTGTTTGTATGTATGTATGCATGCATACATACATACATACATGCACAGGTCCGCAAAGGTTCACCAGTCACTCTGTTATAGAGTAAAGCAGGGAGGCGACCTGACCGACGTCTCTCATGAGTGTAGACTCGGATCCGACCTGGGCTGGTGAACCAAAGTCCTCCGTGCCCACCTTCACGCGGTGTGGACTGTTTGTACCCTTCCAAAGGAAGGGGAACGAACGGGCACGGCAGGCAAAACCAGGGGAAGGCAATGGCAAACCACCCCTGTTAACAGGCCAAGAAAATCGTCATGAGACACACCAAACCACGCCGATGGTCGCTGATGGTGGGACTCCCAGGCCGGAGCGCTGATGGTGGGACTCCCAGGCCGGAGAGCGACTCAAGGGCTACTGGGGAAGTAGCAAGACGGGCAAGGGAGATTGTGTATCATGACGATCGCTAGGGCTCCTAGAGCCGACAGCACAAGGAATACAAGGAAATGCATGCATGTATTTATGTATGCATGTTTCCGATCCGCACTAAATGTCAGTCGATCTCTGTCAAAGTCCTTTTAATCCTGCAGTGCTTTCAATCACGTACTATGGTCGACAATGAGTCGAATGACGCTGATGCGAGTCTCCCGTTTTCTCGCATCAGCCGATTTCCACCTGTATTCATCGCTGCGGATTTGTCAGCAGGTGCACGGAAGTTGAACGGTTTGTCATAAGAATAAATGAATAAATGCATGTACCATGAGACGCACTGAACCGAGTTTCTCTGAGAACACGCATTCGTGTTTGAGATTCTTAAGCAGATATACGGAACTTTCACGATGGTTGGGCTAATCCTATTCTGTAGCGAGGTATTCGTGTATATTAAGTGTTCTCATGCATACATACATACATATATACATACACGCATACATACATACATACTTGCATACATACTTATATATATACAATGTCATGCGTCATACATACATACATACGTATGTATACGTACATACATACATACATTCATACATACGTACACACTTAACTGCATACATACATACACATACATACATACATACGTACATGCATACGTATTTCAGTGTCATCTGTATACTATACATGACTGCAGATCTCTTCGACCTGCCCTGCAGAGCAAGGTGCTCAATCCGCCAGCAATTCGTTAGACATTAGATGTGATCCATGTACACGATCTCAATACGGGTTCCAATATGGGAAAGTAAGTCCTGTATGGACTCCATGTGGGCATGCTGGCAGGACTGGTTGTTCGACAGTCCGGTACTTAAAAATTACAGTATGGTATTGCATTTTATTCTGATATTTCTTAAGCGCTTCTATATCGGCATGTCACCTTGTCACCTTGTGCTGTCAACTTCTGGAGCTCTAGCTATCGTCATGATAAACATTCTCCATTGCTTCCTATTCGAAGTCAGTTCCCTTAGTTCTTCCAGATTCATGCCAGTTACATCGTGAATCTCATAGTAGATATATTAGTTGCATTCTAAGCCAAAAGATATATTTTATTAGTAGATATAATTATTTGTTAACGCGCCTGTGTTATTTCGTGTGGTTATCGGAGCGAAAGTTATACTCGCTAGGTGTCGGAAGGTGAATGCGTACAAATACCTTTCTTTCCTTCCTCGCTTAACTGAGCATCGGTGGTGCAGCGTTAAGCTTTCCGCCGGGCAAGCGAAGGGTCGTGAGTTCGATTCTACCCTCGAGCTGTGTAATTTAGATTTATTTCTTTTAAACAGGCAGAGATGAGTAACAGGACTTATGATAGGTGTGGATCGATGAGTGGCTGCTGGATGGCGCATTGGTACCAACTCGCAAATAAACGCGGGGTTCACAGTCATGCTTACAAGTCGACGGCGCTGGCCAATCACAGTTCACAGTTCAAAATTCTGCGCGCTTATTCAGGTCAGGTTGCATCATTGTTTTTCAAAATGTCTGACGGTGCAGATTTCATATTGGATATCGCTAAATCATCAAAGGATGATATACGTTCAGTTATTAACACCGTTTTTAAAATCCGCAATGATAGAGTCAGCTTTGAGAAGAAGTTACAGACGATTCGCGATTTGTTGCGTAAATCAGCGAAAGGGAAGATTGTTAGGTCTAAAGGTAAGTGCTTCTGATTCGTTGTATCGAATTCCTTTTTACTGAGCAAGTCTTTCACTCTCAATTGCTTAGTAGGACGTGATGGGCGCACTTAGTGGCTGCCTACAGTTAAATTCGACTCCTGTAATAACTTATGAACCTCCGTTCATACTATGACTTGTAATCATATTGCGTTGCAGTGTTACCACTGTAGAAAAATGAAAAAACCCAAGTTGGGACACTAAAAAACCCAAGAAAACCCAAGGTAGGTTTTCTGCAGACTTTGATGATGATGATGATGGTAAAATAAGAAAAACCCAAGCAAAAAACCCAAGTGTATTAGTCTGAATATTAACGATTCTGCAGAGGTCTCGCAAAACGAGACCGCTGTATCTTCAGTGTTGTTCGCCAGGGGTATTAGTCTGAATATTAACGATTCTGCAGAGGTCTCGCAAAACGAGACCGCTGTATCTTCAGTGTTGTTCGCCAGGGGTATTAGTCTGAATATTAACGATTCTGCAGAGGTCTCGCAAAACGAGACCGCTGTATCTTCAGTGTTGTTCGCCAGGGATAGTCTGAATATTAACGATTCTGCAGAGGTCTCGCAAAACGAGACCGCTGTATCTTCAGTGTTGTTCGCCAGGGGTAGTCTGAATATTAACGATTCTGCAGAGGTCTCGCAAAACGAGACCGCTGTATCTTCAGTGTTGTTCGCCAGGGGTATTAGTCTGAATATTAACGATTCTGCAGAGGTCTCGCAAAACGAGACCGCTGTATCTTCAGTGTTGTTCGCCAGGGGTATTAGTCTGAATATTAACGATTCTGCAGAGGTCTCGCAAAACGAGACCGCTGTATCTTCAGTGTTGTTCGCCAGGGGTATTAGTCTGAATATTAACGATTCTGCAGAGGTCTCGCAAAACGAGACCGCTGTATCTTCAGTGTTGTTCGCCAGGAGTATTAGTCTGAATATTAACGATTCTGCAGAGGTCTCGCAAAACGAGACCGCTGTATCTTCAGTGTTGTTCGCCAGGGGTATTAGTCTGAATATTAACGATTCTGCAGAGGTCTCGCAAAACGAGACCGCTGTATCTTCAGTGTTGTTCGCCAGGGGTATTAGTCTGAATATTAACGATTCTGCAGAGGTCTCGCAAAACGAGACCGCTGTATCTTCAGTGTTGTTCGCCAGGGGTATTAGTCTGAATATTAACGATTCTGCAGAGGTCTCGCAAAACGAGACCGCTGTATCTTCAGTGTTGTTCGCCAGGGGTATTAGTCTGAATATTAACGATTCTGCAGAGGTCTCGCAAAACGAGACCGCTGTATCTTCAGTGTTGTTCGCCAGGGGTATTAGTCTGAATATTAACGATTCTGCAGAGGTCTCGCAAAACGAGACCGCTGTATCTTCAGTGTTGTTCGCCAGGGGTATTAGTCTGAATATTAACGATTCTGCAGAGGTCTCGCAAAACGAGACCGCTGTATCTTCAGTGTTGTTCGCCAGGGATAGTCTGAATATTAACGATTCTGCAGAGGTCTCGCAAAACGAGACCGCTGTATCTTCAGTGTTGTTCGCCAGGGGTAGTCTGAATATTAACGATTCTGCAGAGGTCTCGCAAAACGAGACCGCTGTATCTTCAGTGTTGTTCGCCAGGGGTAGTCTGAATATTAACGATTCTGCAGAGGTTCGATGGCAGGCCTGTCGCCTTGATTTAAGTCATAGCATGGATGGCACTTTGTGTTCATTAGGGACCGTATAGAAATCGTCGATTCTGCTAAGGTCTCTTTTTAACGAGACCTTCGATGCTTTCAAGAATAAACTAAATTTATTTAAATTGATCGATTGATGCAAATATCGCAAAATCGCCAAGTGTTTTGGAATAGCGTTTTTTTTGTTTCAGATCGAAGAGGGCTGAAGGGGTCCCAAAAACCCTGCTCCGCCACTGGTGGTCTCATTTCTTCAAAAGCGTCGGGTCCATCTGACACAGAGAATTTCAAATCCAAAATTCTCCCACAAATACGAGAACGTATTGAAAAATATGAACAGATGGAAAATAGTGCTGATGAATCTGAATGGATTCTGAATCTTGATTTTATCAATAAGTTTGAATTATTGGATTTGGATTCCATTAAAAAGACACACTTGGTGGTCACTGAACAAGAAAGAATGACAACAAATCTGCATCTTGTAATGGCTTATCACCGTGGATTGATTTATTTGACCGCACGTAAATTTTCGCCTACAGATGCAATTGTTAAACAATGGTTCCCTCAGGAATTCAACGTGGCCTATGCGACCATTCAACGATATATTGCATTCACAACTATTATCAAAACCTATCCGCGCCTTCTATTTTGTGGTTTGACGTTTTCCCAGTTCTCAAGTCATCATAACCGTATTAAGGAGCATCTCATCACAGACAATGAACTTGCTAATAGGCTGAAATTGGAATTCAATATATCTGTACATAACAAATGTCTTGACATTACGCCGGTGAACGTGCCCACCTTTCCAGCAACCAAATTGCCGTTTGCTGTAAATCCAGATCATGTTTTCGAAGATGATACAGACGTCAACCCAGAGAGACCTATCCTTGACGATAAAGCTATTACAGAGTTCTATAAACATTGTGCTGAAGCGGAAGAAGGAAGAACAAATCTGTCTGACGACCTGCTTGATATGGATATTAACCTGGAACCGAGTTCACCCATCGCCGGTACCAGTAGAATGATTCTGTAAAAAATAAGCTGGTTTCCATAACTTCGCTTTTGGACGCATGAGAAAACTTAAAGATTACGATTACGATAGACATAATTGTTATTAGACTGAATTACTGAAATATTATAATTTTGACTATGATAGACAAATACATTAAGCATATATGCTTCTCGCTGTCTTTTGGAAATGAAAGGATTATTCCAATACATTACCACAGCGCGGATATTACCAGTTCATTAGGGGGTCGTATAAAAATCATCGATTCTGCTACGGTCTCCTTTAAGGAGACCTTCGATGGCAGACCTGTCGCCTTGATTTAAGTCTTAGTATGGATGGCATTTTGTTTGTGTTCTTTAGGGGTCGTATAAAAATCGTCGATTCTGCTACGGTCTCTTTTAAGGAGACCTTCCATGGCAGGCCTGTCGCCTTGATTTAAGTCTTAGCATGGAATGATATGCTGGTGCTAGCACACAGATCTTGCCAATCGAAATTTTTCAGACAATTGTATATATCTAACGACCACAAGTTTAAGCTAATATATCAGCCTTCTAATTTAATCTAGTATCCGTTTCCGTATATATTTTCCGTTTTTTGCTCTTGCTTTTGGTCGTTCGTTACAGCAATGATTCAGTTTTAGAACCAGCCCCGGAGAAGGAATTGTCCGGACAGCCCCCTCGTATATTTGTCTTATGTATTCATTATGTGTCGTACACGTATAATTGTAGGACTTCTACTCCTACCACAGTGTGACTGGGGTTGCTTGTTACTGTAAGTCTGTAATACTGGTACGCAGTCGGAGTCGTTGTAAGATTAAAAAATGACGGAGCAGCTTCGGTGTTTAATAATGCCTGCGTCGATCTTAGTAATTGGGTGAACGTTGATCCATCGTTACTTCCGTTTAAAATCCAGTTTGTAATCTGGTATGCGCCTCTGTTGCGTCTTATCGCTTTCAACGCAATTCTCCAAATTTTAACAGGCTCAGGACATTTTATCTGCAGCCAGACATTTAGGATTGATCTACTATCCGCGATCCATGTTCCGTTTGAACCATCTGCATTTAGACTATTGAAAGCTCCATACGCTTGATACTTGTCAGTAACAGTTGAACTAGCACTTGCCATAAATCCGGTAACACTTTCATCAGCCTCCAAAATAGGTATGTATCCGATATGACACTTTTTAAGAGCATTATTATCCGCTCTACTAAGAGCGTTATCGACGTAATTTTTGGTGGAGGCATCTTGAAGGTTAACGGGGTCTTTTAAATCGGTTATAGATTTTTGTCTCATAACTATATCTTGGTAAACATCGATTTTATGGTCGCTGGACGATTTACCGAATCGAATTATATTTTCCGTTCCCACTTTGCACAAGAAACCTTCGATCGATTGCAACGTTATAGGTTGGTTTAAATAACCTTCTATTTTGTTTAACAGATTACCCAGTATCAAAGCAAACAGTTTGTTTCCGCGTAGATCCTTACACCCCATATTACGTTGACGATCCGAGCCCACACTTAAAAATAGATTGCCGGTCATAACGTCACCAGTCTTAGAAACTTTGTTTACACCGCTGTTTAAATCTACGTAATTTTTGGTAGCACCATCTTGGGAATTAGTAGGTTCTAACACGTTGACCAGTTTATGAGAATCTAAATTAATATTCTCGATCGCGGCGTTTGTTCCATCCATACGAAGGAAAGTAGCATTTGCTTGAGACAATGTAACTCCTCCGGCAATTATTCTTTCCGAGTATCCAACATCAGTATGTCCGAATTTATCCACAGGCATTTTTAGTATATATATATAAAATATATATACATTGTACATATATATATATATTTTATTTATATCAGAATAAGTCGTCTGGTAAGCTCAAAGGAGGCTGAATAGCCTACCGCGATTTAAGTATCGTATATGTATAATTGTATGCTATGAAGTCCTACGTTAATCTGACCGAAAATAGTCCCACCGGGAATATGTGTTTTCGTAAATCTGTAATACTGATACGCAGTATTCGTTGAAATATTGAAAAATGACGGGGCAGTTGCGGTTCTCAATAGGCCAAACGGAGTCGTCATCGTAAATAACGTCGTAAATGTCGAATCGCCGTCGTTACGCCCTGATATGGTCCAAAAGACGCCGTGTATTCTATGTACATTATCGATGGCTTTCAACGCGATTCGCCAAATTTTAACCGGCTCGGGACATTTTATCTGTATCCAGGTATTCAAAGAATCATTAGAAACCCAAGATCCGTTCAAACCATCCGCGTTTAGACTATTGAACGCTGCGTACGCTCGATATCCGTCTATGTGTGAACTGGCACTAGCGACGAATCCGGTACTACTCTCGTCGGTTTCTAAATTAGGTATATATCCGAGATAACATTTCTTATGAGCATTATCTACGTAACATTTGGTAGCACCATCTTGGGGGTTAGTAGGATCTGACACGTTGACAATTTTATGAGAATCTAAATTAATATTCTCGGTCGCAGCGTTTGTTCCATCCATACGAAGGAAAGTAGCATTTGCTTGAGACAGCGTAACTCCTCCGGCAATTACTCTTTCTGAATATCCAACATCAGTATGTCCGAATTTATCCACAGGCATTTTATAATATATATATAGATATATATATATATATTAAAACAAACCGTTTATAACTTCTTGAAAATTCGCGCCATCGTCCATCATCTTCAACACGTACAAGCACAGATGACCGCAAAACACTTCGTTATCGGGCTGTATTCGTTCGCTGTTATAATAAACCGGACGACGTAAATATTTCAGTAGCTCGGTAGGTGGAGGGAGACCATAGCCATCGAAATATTTCGCCGAAATTTCGCCTTTCTTCTTGATCCAACACACCCAATGAGTCCCACTTCCACTAGATTTATCTAGGTTAAGAATGCCGCTTTCGTTAGTAGGCCTACTCGGTCTCTCGGGCAGCTCGTCTCGTAGGAACACGCCTCTAAAGTTTGTGATATTTAGTTTCTTCTTAGCGGCGTCTAGCAGTTGTATATTCGTCAAAGGAACATTCGGTAATGCGACTCCACAAACGTCGATTTCTGTAACACTTCTAAAACTCATTTTATAATCAACGAATAGATTCTTTATGTGCGCAGCGTAACGAGTAATGTCCGTACGCTAATGTATGAATACCGTCTTCCATTATTACTCGTTTGTCATCATCCGCGGATAATGCAACTTTATTTACCTGCTCGGTATAAATTTCGTGATGATACGATCTAAAAACGTTCATTTTTCTTAGTCGTTCTCTCTTGGTAAATAGACAGTTTTTATAATCATCGTGAGTTATCGTTTTCTTCACGACATTTTGCTTAATGCCTTTACACTTCTTATGTTCTTCGCCATCCATTCTATACGAGTACAACTTGGCCCTTAAACCTATAAATTCCTGGATTTGTTTTCCTGCTGATTCGTCTTTGAACATACCGATAACTTTCTTGTTCATTCCGCTTCTTAAACCCGATGGGTGATCTTCTGGGTAATCACTCGTATCGAATCGAACCGCAACGTCTTGAGCGATATCGTCGTAAAAATCTTCTGTTTGTATTTCATATGCCAAGGAATCTGTATCGGTGAATAACAATTTAGCTCTGTCTCCGTATTTTTGCCGTATAAAATTGTAATGGAAATCGTACATCAAAGTTTTACTTAAGTCTAATATACACATGCCTAGATATATCGGTTTATTATAAAACAACCTCGGTCTTTTCATGTGAACGGCGATTAGATTCTCGTCGAAAATCGTCAGGCGGTCATAATTAGTTTTTGCAGCTAACTTAATAGCTTCCTTCTCGTGACATACCAATTTTATATCTACATGATTTTCGATCCTTTCAAGAGTTTTTCCAAAGACGCTATTGTTCATCAATTTGAAAAAGTCTTTCTCAAAGTTATTAGTGGCACTCGTTCTCAAGTTTGTGTTCAAATCTACATAATATTTCAACCAAGGGCTTTCTTCGAATAGTATCCCTCTGTGAATTTTCGCGATTTTCAACCCGAGACTTTCGTACAACTTCAAATTTTCGTAATGTACCACGTACTTCGTTTTATCGTTCAAGTTTGGAATTAGTTTTGGTATATTATATGTAAATTCCGACGAGATGCTCTCGGGAGCCAGAGGATAGTCGTTGTGGAGATCGTGCAATTTTTCAGAATATTCCAAATCCACTTCCAATATACACGATCCCAATAAATTCCAATTATTTAGCTCGTCGTCGCTCATCCATTTAAATCCACGAGTCGGTAAAGGCTTGCTCATCGCCCAACCGTATAAATTATTAGCGTCTAGATAAGTTATATATGACGAAGGCTCGCTGCTATCGAATTTATCCGCCGTCATATACTTATTGTTGGCTTTCCCATAACGATTCGAAATTGTGCTGATTCCTCCTCTTATTCCTTGCTTAATCATCAGAATCATATCGTAATCGCTCAACAACTCCAACTTTATACCGGTCAACTTCAAAGCAGCATCCCAGGCTAGTCCCGGAGATGTGTAATACCATGCGGGATCAAGCCGGTAATTCTTCATGCAAACGTCTCTAAAGTTTTCGAAAATATCGGCTAAGAGTAGAACATCCGAAACATTGTACAGGTCGTGGTATTCTCTAAACGTTTTACATCCGAATGCATTCCATACATTTTTGGCGTGATCGTAATCTTCGTCGCTAATATCTGAGTCGTTCAGCCGCGAATAAAATGCGGACTTCGGAGGTAGTTCGGTTTCGTTAAATATAGCGACGGAAGTAACGTAATCGTACGGGTAAATTCCTTTTTTAAGTAAAAGATCGAGCTGTTTCCCAGAATATAATGCACCAAGATTTTTACATTGTTCTTTCGTCAGATTCTTCGATAAAGCGTCAAGACTCGATGCCATGAATCTATAACTGTCGATGAATCGCAATTCACGTTTAACGTTAATTTCTTTCCCTTCTTTGTTTAGAAACTTATCGACGATCACTTCTCTGCTAAACGATATGTACTTCTCTTCGTTATTAGGAATGCATTTAATTTTCTCATTCTGATGACCTCGCAATTTTTTTACGAACAGATGGCTATCGTATCCGGACAGATTATGAAATACTACTGGAAAGAACTTCGGAACTTTATAGTCTAGATTACAACCATTATGAGCGGCCCCTCTAAAAATACCGCTCAAATGACAGTGGTCTCTAACCCGATCTGTACCCAACGCCCCTCCACAGATATGACATAAAGTAGTTTCCTTAAACATTTTTCGGTCATCTGGAGTAAATATCATCTTTTTCGGAAATTTAAACTGATTGTATATTCGTTTTATAGTCTCTTCGAGACTATCTACGAATATTTGACCGATATCGTCGTCTTCGCTTTCGGCCGTGTACGTTACAGGATCTTGTTGATATAATATATCATCGAAGCATTTTACGTAATAACAAAACGAGCTAGGCGTGTGTTTTTGGTATTTATCGGTGTAAGACACGCGAGGATCTGGCTGGCAAGTGACTATAGGTTTGATGAAAGATTCGAAATCTGCATAAACTATAAAGGGAACTCTCATCGACCTATTATAATTTTTAAAACCTATCGTACTTCCCGGTTCTGGGACTTCTATTTTTTGAGCGGCGTTTTCCGAACAGTACTCGGAATGTTTATTGAGCGCTTCTATTCTTGTATAACCGTTTAAACATCTTCTACAATAGTGCATTGATATAGTTGACTTCTCTGTACGTGATGACATCAATCTGTTGAAATTCTTTATCCAACAATAATGTTTCTTATCTCCGTCGGAAATAAGCAATAGTTCAACGATAGAAACTTTATCGTCCCGTTGATTCGACACATAAATTGGGAATACTATCTTATTTTCATAACCGAATACGTCAACGCTGATATTATTATTTCTTTCAAACTTGCCTATTATATTAGCATCGGCAGCAACCGGAAATTCGATACCGCTCCAATCGAGTTGCTTCGATTGTTTGATTAATTCTTTCGTAATTCTTTCGGGATGATTGTCAGTTGAATTTAATGCTCTAGTAATGCACCACTTGAAACATTGCTCGTCATTATTCTTCATATTGATAATAGCCTTTTTGGTAGATAGTTCTGTAGGCAACGGAATGTAAGAACTGCCTTTCAGTGGTTTATAAACAGCAGTATTGACATCTAACTTTACAACATTCACGAATCTCCAATTACTTCCCCGCATCTGGAAACTTGATATAGTCTCTGGGATCTTGTTTATCGCATTATTGTATATTTCGTTAATATCGGTAGCATCTAAAATAACTTCAGTTTTCGAGACGAATGGAACATTCGCGGATTCTTCTTCTCCAGATTTCATATCAACGCGCTCCATGGTACATGTAAGAACGAGTTGAACCTTAACCTGACGATTTCTTGACAACATACTAACCACCTGCGGTCTAACGGCGCTAAGAAAAGACACGGCATCTATTCCAGAAGAACCATCGATAGTGTATTGTTTAGTGAATCCTTTAATAGCCGATGCAGTCTTTCGAATTTCGAACTTCTTTGTATTGATTTTAGCGAAAAGACTCTTTATTTTCGATTTAAACGATTCCAATCTTTCGTTCACAGGTTTCTTCACTTTAGGAGGTATGTAACTAACTAACCAATCCGCAAAAGAATTAATACTCGACCTAACCTTAGTTTTCAACTTGCTGAGAACTTTATTACTTGGTTTGGAAACGAACTTGGTCGGAGTAAGAATTGGCGCTCGAATATTGGGAACTGGAGAGTCGAGCAAGTTTCCTCCTTCATTAAAATCGTTGCTCATAGCAACAATCAGATCCGCTTTTCGCAGTTTCCAATATCCGACCACGCCGCTCCGTTTTGCCATGACTCTCAATTCTTTTACAGTTTTCAACTTGTAGTCCATTCCTTTATATATACATATATATATTCATTTCTTTAAGTGTTGTTTAAGAAAAACACAAACATTTTATTTATGTTTAATTTTTTTTATTTTTTTCCCCAAAATCTCACTGCTCATTCACAACGGAATCGATAGTTTTGTCGTTAATGCTATCGTACACCTTAATTTTGTATCTATTTCGCCATACTTTTCCATTATACCATTCTATTATTGGTGCGTTTTGCCCGTGCGCCTTAGCTGCTTTGTATATCGACGGATACACGACAACATCACCGGTTTCTAGGTCTAAAATTTCTACTTTTCTCGGCTGATTTCTGATATATCTCGTTCTATCATACGCGCCTTCCTGGTAGTTTCTTTTAAGTATTCGTTCTTTCCGATATTCTTTCCAGTATCCTTTCTGATATTCTATCTGATATGCTTTCCGATATTCTTTCTGCTGATCTTTCTGCAGTTCTTGCCTTTGTCGTCTCTCTAGTTTCTCTAGTTTCTCTTTTTCTGAGACATCGCGAGCAAGAATCTCCATTGCGCTCAATAGAGCTATAAGCTCGGGCTTGTTGAGATGAGCACAACCCTTAACGTTGTGCTGGACCAGTAAGCTTCTCAGCTCTGGAAGTTTCATCTTCTTATTACTAATATAAGTAAACATCTCTTTATGTATGTTTAAGAAAAAAAGAAATTTTATTCATAGCCTTCGCCCATTTAAATCGCGGCGATTTAAGACGAACTTCTACCGTAGACGACGTTTAGCTTCTGCCCGTCCGACTGAAACTCTAGCAACTTGTCCGAAATTACGATAGCATAAGCTTCGGTTTCGGCCGGCACTGCCGTATTAAATATAGCTTTGATCTGAATGTCGACGACAGACGATTTTAACCGTTCAGATTGTTTGCTAACGTCGAAAATCATTAGCGGATATAGTTCTTTATAATCACTCGGTGTTATATTACTCTGCGTTATCAACTGATCCATTCCGTAGAATTTTTCGCTAAACGTTGCCGCTGCTCGGTACGCTCTCGAGAATTGTTGATTAGGAAACGATAGGTTGTAGTCCACAGCCGGGTATCTTTCCTGATTCATCATCACGTACATGTTCTTAAGATCGCAATGGTCGAAGATCGACGGATTATGTTCTTGATTACCGTCACGACTTGTCTGAAATCCTACGATTATATACCTCGGTTTTTCCGGAGATGTCTTGACACTAAGTCTCCAACTGAAAGTAGTCGACTGAGGAACAGTTATGGTGTCGCATTGACGAGCGCGATAGGCGACGGCCAACGATGCTTTCGATTCGATCGTTTTATACAACTGCATTTTTTCCATATCGGATGGAATAACGTGAGGCATAAACCACGATATCTTTTCTATTGCAACTTTTCCAGCCGCTGCATCGTGACCTCTAAAAATAGCATCGTCGTCGGCTTTACGCACTAACGTTAGCGTATGTTTCAAACCGTAAACAATCTTGTAATCATCGCAAAAACCGAAGATATGCTTTAATGCAACTATAAAGCTGAACGTTCCCTTAGCAGTCGGTTTTCGAATAAGATACTGTTGTCTGACCGCAAACCCCGTGTTATCGGCGAGAACGGCCGTTGCACCACTGTCTTTATACCACAGCTGATTTAAACCTTGTGCCAGTTGAAAATCGTTTGGGTATTTTAGCAATCCAAGCATCGTGGTAGCTTGACCCGGGTGAAATAACGTTTCTATTTCTTGATTCGATAGAGAATACGATATTTGGCTAAAGAGATGCATTAGCCCGTTATTCGTAACAGCCACTGCATCGGCATTAACGTATGCGGTGTTATCCGCTTTAGTCAGTCTTCCTTCGAATAGCAAATAGGATTCTGAAGGGTGGCTGAATAAATCTTGGAGTTCAATGTTTATACGAATC
Source organism: Allolobophora icterica (assembly GCA_963556255.1). Lineage (NCBI taxonomy): Eukaryota > Metazoa > Annelida > Clitellata > Crassiclitellata > Lumbricidae > Allolobophora > Allolobophora icterica. Next base: position 20,622,058 of record OY744617.1, read on the forward strand.
TCACCCGTTGTGTTTAGATTCGTTCTCGCAGTAGGTTCGTACTCGTGAAATTCGTATCGTTCGATACTCTCGTCCGTCAAAGGTTGTTCCGTGAATCTTAGTATATCTGATTGCATTTTTTTTATTGATAATATATGATTTTATTTTATTTAAATATAAATAACCTATGCAACTTTCAATCCAGCTCCGTTTAAACGTCTAACGAGATCTTGAATTCTAATAGCGCTCTTTGCATTGGAATTCATACCGTGCCCCATCATTAAATTATTTATATTTGTACTCTTCGAACGCGTTCCGTCGTTAATAAGTCTAGTTAGGACGTCTTTACTTTCTTGAGTTAGCAAGTCTTTGCCTTCATTCAGCTGCGGTTGGAACGCTAAAAGCGCTGGAAGCGTTTGTGAAGCGAGTTCCGTAGCAGCTGACCTTGTAGTCGGTAAATTTTTGGGACTCATAATTTTAGCAACCGCTTTATCGACTAATCGTTTCCCGGCGTCAGCAACGACAGTTTTACCAACATCCAGCGCTTTCTGCCCGATGTCTTTAGCCGCATCTTTTCCTACGCTGAGAGCGGTGGACGCTATTTGTTTAGCCGCATTCGACGTAAATAGTTTCTTGAAAAAACCCGCAACAATATCGAATATTCCCGCCCCTCCGATAACATATTGTTTCTTATACCTTCTTTTAGCAACTACTAACATTTTTTATATTAATAGCATTATATTTTTATATTCATTTTTATTTATCGCTCCTTGTCTTAGTAACTCGTCGCATATACCAACTATCTCATTTCTCACACCCGTATTCCCCGCCTCGAAGCTGGCCATTCGCAGAGATAACATTTCTATTAATGCATTAGGATCTTGAGGAATAACGATACGCTGTAGGCCTATTCCTTTACCTTGCGCCTTTGACATCATCGAGTCCCATATCGGTTTAATAATATTTTTATATTTTAAGCTCCTAGAGGATTTTGGTTTACTTGGATTTTTCGGCTGCCTCATAGCATTCGTTATCTTCAGAATCTCGGCATATTCTTCCCGATCGTTTGCATTGAAAATCGACTCGTCCGGTTTGGCCATCGTTAATAATTCCCAAAGTCCTGGAGTTCCTTCGTATATCTTAGGCCTATCGCCTACCGTCACGTTATTGCCGTCGATCGATATAGGACTGTCGCCTATATAAAATTGGCCGGCTTTTGAGTTTATACCGAACGTTGTGTCTACCGTCTTTTTATCGGACGCGTATTGTTGCAGGTACTTCACCGCAATATCTCCTAGTACTAAGGTTTTTATATCTTCTAGGCCTACCGGGTCTTCTCCGTAAGCCTGTATCGAAGGGTATTGAGGAAACTGAATGGCTTTTAACGATGTCGAAATAGAAGCGGGAAGCGCTTTTAAAGCGTTAGCTGTCTCTGCAGAGTTTTCTTTTATAGTAGATAACAAAGCCTTTTGTTCTTTTGAAATTGTTGATTGCGAGTCGACTATTGGTTTGTACAATCTCGTTAATTCTCGTTGTAGTCCGATGTCTCCTAATCTCTCGGATAAAAAGTTTTGTCGAATATTCTTCTTCGATTTCAGAAACTCCTCAACGATAAAATCTCTTTTTTCGGGATCGGTTATCTTTAGAAACGACATTATATTTTACTTATATAAGCTTATAGCTATATTTTTTAAACGTAAATTCGAACGTAAATCCGAACGTTGATTTCGAACGTTTAATTTACGTTCCAGTTAAAACGTTCTCGTTAAACGTTAATTTTTCTGTGCTAATTTTGGTTTTATTTTTAATTTTTTCTTTCATATCGTTGAATTTCACAAACTCGCTTAGAATTAGCGAATATTCAACGTCTGAAATATTGTCGTCCACAAGAGCTTTTGAAATAAGGCTACTGATTGTGTTTAGTTTTGCTTCCGCTAACGTTTTGATCTTTTCGTGCTTTGTCAATTTCAGTGCAAGCTTCTTACTAACCTGTCCTCCGATAATAATTAACAATCCTACACCTACTGCCGTACCTGTTGCTATCGCTATGGCCGGAGTTGCAATAACAGTAGCCAGAGCGGCCAGTCCCGAGCTGCTGAGCCCCATCACAGTTACTATCAGAGCGTTGTCGATAATGCTAATCATTCTTATGTTCCTACGATACTTTGTACTTAAGGCGGTCCTTTTATCGCGTTCTTGTTCGATTTCTTTTTGAATTTCGTTAATTTTTTTAAAACGATACGATTGCGCTGAATTTTCCATTTGTTTATATTCCATTATTATTATTATTATTAAGATTTTTTAAATTTAAACGTGGTAATTAATGTAGCATAGCGAATCTTTTTCGTTAATGATGACTACAGAATCGGAATTGTTTTGAATTGTAATTACAATGTCTGCTACATCTTCACAAATGGTTGAGTCTTGCAAGCTACATTTCTTTTCTTTAATCGCCTGTCTAAGCGAGACTAGACAGACTCCCCTAGTTAGTCGAACGCCAAATCCTAGCTCTTGCGAGACCGACGATCTGGGTTGAATTGTGATCGCTCGTTGTGCGAAAATTTCCCAACGCTGTGAGCCCGGTTGTCTTATAGCCCGATTCGTTACTTCTTTAGGCAACCAAAATACTGATTCTGGTCGAGTTCTAACTCTGCTCGGAGAATTGCGTTTTGTTATAAACTTGTGTATTGGCATACCGTATCGCGACATTATATATATTATATATATTTATATATATATTAAAACCTTTACAGAATCATACCAAGAAGGGGTCCAAGGATTGGAATACTAGAAAGTACTTTTGAAATGGGATTGTCGTTTCCAAGAATCAATCCTGAACCATTGACAAATCCAGAACCTCTGCGCATGTACAGTCCTTCTCCTACACCGTCTAATCCAGATCCTGACCATGGTTTCAGGTAAAGACCTGCTGCGTGCGGAACCATCTTGTAGCTTCTTCCTCCTTTCTTTATGTATAAAGCACCTCCATTAACACCCGATCCCATCATTTTGCTAACACCTGTACTCGCTAATCCGCTTAAAGCTCCAGTTGCAAGACTTGGCAGAACCCTAGAAAGAAGAAATTTTCCAGCTGTAGCTAGAAGTGGTAATAACGCTGGAAGAAAACCGCCTTCGACTTTCATATTATGGTCTATTTGCGTTTTACTCATTTTGACCGTAGTACCAGTTCCATTCTGATATGCTTTCGCCATTTTATTAATTTGTGCTCGTGTAAGAGCTAAAACGTGTTCCCCGGATAGATCTCCGTGAGTTAGTCTTATACTCGTTCCTGTCCCTGCCTCAACTGCGCGTTTAATTTTGTCTTTTTGTCCATCCGAAACATTAACTTTTGTATTGGTATATCGACTCATTTTATATATATAATTGAAATTAAAAACTTTAATACCACGATAATTAATTCTCACACTTCTCTAATTTTAAACCTGATCGACAACTCCTCTCCTCGAAGGTTGATTAGTTTTCCATTTTGATCTGTGAGTTTTGTTTCCATAGCTGAAATCGTAAATAGCGTAATAGGAAGATATACTAAATTAACGGGCACTTCTATAATCTTGTATCCGGGGCCTACATTCGGGAAAAAGGAATATATAATGTTTTCCGTTGTTCCGTTAGAGTACGAAGATCCTATTACGTCGCTGGTTACTCTCAAACTATTTACGTTCATTATATTTACTATGTTCTCGGATTCGTTATATCCTTCTGAATAAACTCGGCTATTAAATCCTAAAACAGTTCTAATCGAGTTCTCGATTGTCATATTAACCTGATAGTTAGCACCGATATCTAACACCGACTTCAAAGTATTGTTGTTCGCTTGTAACGTTATACAGTACGCATCTCCCGTTTCGTCATAATGTCCTGATTGTTTCATGATTCTCTGAATGTGTTCGTTTATATCTACGATTTCGTAACTTCCTTCTGGGATTTCTATAGTAAACCACGTTTTACTATTATCCGGCGAATACACAAACTTGTTGTTTCCAGAATATATATTCGGGAAGGAATTATAAGTCTCAAGATTAACAAGACACATTTCATACTTTTTGTTTTTGTCAAGTTGAATCAGAGGATTAAATTTTGTTCGAATTTGCGTGCTCCTTTCGCTCACCAAAATGCTGAATGACTCTTTAGGCTCCGTGTTACGAGCGATCTTTTCTGTGTTCAGAACTATCTTTTCTAACCGCGCTTCCATTTTATATATATATATAATATATAATATATAACTTATGAAGAAGCTGAAGGCTTATGCTGAAGGCATATAAAATGTATCTAACCCACTTCTATATTTGCCGTTATTCTTTTTACTGGTTAAATCTATCACTACAAATCCGTGCGGACGCTCCCACGCAGTTTTGCACAGTTTTACAAATTCGTCTTTAGGCATATCATCTACGCCTACGTGATCGTTGTATATATTATTAATATTTTTAAGATCTTGACTAAATAAACAGATAAAGTTTGCATTCTCTCTGATAGTCTGTCTAGGCAGCTTAAAATAATTCTGTGCGAGGTAAAAGCAGTCAACATTACTATGTCTCCCTCTGATATAATACGATTCGCATTTGTTTTGTTTTTCCAATTGTAAGTCGTCGAAAATCATCAGGTTCTGCTTGGCACTCAAGTCTCTCGGATCGGGCACTTCTTCCGAAGTTTCAAAGAATCGACAGTTCATATCAGATTTTTTAACTATACTTTTAGCCATTTCTTGAACGACTGATATTGGAGATACATTCAGACGGGCTATCTCGTCTTGACAACCAAACAACCTGACGATTGCTTCTTTAGGCAATTTTTCTTCGAATGCTTTTTTCAGTATTTTATATTCTGGTTGAAAGAGAGATCTTCCAAATACCTGTAGGTTGTCGTAGTCTAACCATCCTGGGTTCAAAAGTAAATTTAATAGTAGCGTAGTCTTACCGCATCCAGACTTCCCAACGATCAGACCCCTTATACTTCTAGGTAATAATGGGTTATTAAATCTTTTCGATGTCTCATCGTTCCAAGATAAATCTTTAACTTCCATTTCTTTTTTAATTATAAAAATAGTTTTATATTAAAATGTATATGGAACAGATGTATTGCGTAAAGTGCAAGAGAGAAACCGAAATGACAGATATTCAAAATTTCAACAGTAAAAATAAAAGACCTATGATTAGAGCCGTATGTTCCGACTGCGGAAAAACTAAAACTCGATTTCTTTCCACTGCCAAAAAAGGAGGCGATCTAGTTGGGTCTTTAAATTCAGCTACGAAAAATATAAAGCTGCCATGGGCTAAATTTCCTGGAGAATTGCATCTTCCAGGACATTCGTTTACGGGCCCTGGAACAAGATTAGATTTAAGATTGAATCCTGACGGTTCACCTAAAGACTGGAGTAAGCCTGTGGACAGAATACACCAAGCAGCTTATCGTCACGATTTAGCTTATGACCAGTATTCGGATACAGCTGCTAGAAATGTCGCCGACAGAGTAATGGTAAACGATTTAAATAATATAAATAATCCTACATTACGTGAGCGCGTCGAAAGAGCTATAGTTAAACCTATTTTGTCTACTAAAGCGAATCTTGGCTTGGGTTTAACTTCATCCGATTCAAAGCCGGGTGCAAAATCTCCGTCAAAATGGACGGACGAACTCGCTGAAGAATTGCATAAACCGATAATACGACATTTTACTAAAAGGAAGGTTTACGTTAAAGGTTTCGATCAAATTTGGGCTGCAGACCTCATAGACATGCAGGCTTTCGCGAAATATAACGATGGCGTTAAATATTTATTAGGTGTTATCGATATTTTTTCAAAATATGGCTGGCTTGTTCCGATAAAAGATAAGAGCGGAAAATCTGTGTTCGATGCTTTCACCAAAATATTTTCCAGTAGTGAACGAAAACCAGAGAAACTTTGGGTCGATAAAGGAAAAGAGTTTTACAATAAAGACGTGAAATCAATTGGAATCCAGTTATATTCTACTGAGAATGAAGAGAAGTCATCCGTTATCGAACGATGGAATAGAACCATGAAGGAGAAAATGTTCAAATATTTTACTGCTAATTCGACTAGAAAATATATCGATGTTTTAGATAATATGGTTGCTCGTTATAACAACACTAGACATTCTTCTATAAAAATGACTCCAATAAAAGCGAGTATGAAAGCAAATGAAAGCGCTGTGTGGATGAATTTATATGTCGGTTTACACCCAGAACCACCTGATAAACCTAAATTTTCAATAGGCGATAAAGTCAGAATTTCTAAGAAGAAGAAGTTCTTCGAAAAGGGCTATACGCCTAGATGGACAGAAGAAGTCTTTACTGTGACAAAAATTCAATACACCGATCCTCCGACTTATAAGATAACAGATTATAACGGAGAAGAAATTCAGGGCACTTTTTACGAACAGGAGTTACAAAAGACGACTCAGGAAGTCTATAGGATCGAAAAGATCATTAGAAAAAGAGGAAAGAAATCTCTCGTTAAATGGCTCGGTTATCCTGAATCATTTAATTCTTGGGTCGATAACAAAACATTAATGACATTGTGATAGTAATACCGTAGTTCACCCGATAACAACACGCACGCATTCAGTGCATGCACTTTCGCTCCGATAACCACACAAAAATGACAAAGGCGCGTTAACGAACTATCCCTTATATCTATAGGCCTAACTGATTTTTAATTAGATGATAAATGTTCCTGAACCATAATGACATACATGCTATTTTACGATCTCGCTACATGCCGCGTGGGTTAGATTCCACCTTAGACCTTATTCCGTCGAAATATTTTTGGCTTAGAATGCAACTAATATATCTACTTCTCATCCATCCATTTCTTCCTTGGTCGACCCCGTCTTTTTTTTCCCTCACCACAAGCCAACATCATTTCCTTTTCTAGCCCATCAGATCGCATAACATGACCAAAGAATCCTAGCTTCGATCTTGTCGCCTTTTGTTTTAATGACTCTTCATTCTCGACACCAATCTCCACTCGTATTGATTCGTTCGTCCTTTTCTCTGTCCATGATATTCTCAACATCTTTCTCCATATCCACATTTCACATGCGTTGACCTTTTTCTCCATGTTCTTTGTCATTGTCCACGACTCACAACCACACAGAACCATCCAAAAACGCTCCCAGTGCGAGAGACCCTGAAAGAAAAATAAACTGCACCAGAAACAGTATCGAAACAATACGCAGTTACCAGAGGACAATCACAATGTCGATAGGATAGAATTACACTGTCATTATATCTATTGCATCAGAACTGAAACCTACAGGGTGCACCAAAAAAGTAACCACCTCTGTTTGAGATATTTTGGTGAAATTTGGCTGTTATACCTAGATATGAATTACTTTTAAGCCAGTAAAACTTGATTTAAAAATTCTTACTTTTGGCCGAAATATTAGCAAAAACATGTAGGGGGTTACTTTTTTTGGCCCACCCTGTACATGATAATTAAATGGTCATGATTTCATGTATGTGGTGATAAGTTATTATATGTACTAATAAACAGACATAAATTGTAACATGTTACATTTGTATGGGGTCTATTTTTGGTATCCAAAGAAACAGCCATTTTAAATCGTTATCAATTCTGGAAGATGAAAGGCTAGAATTTCACACAGGTCAGTGCGAGTAATATTCCTCAACAAGCATATGCATTCACATAATTATTATGAAAGCAGCCAGTTAGACTACGAATCGCACGAATTATTGTACACACGACAAAAGGTATTGACTATTCTGAACGAAGTATCTGCGCCCTAGTTCGGTGAAATGTCCTTCTTGAAAAATCATCTGTTGCTCCCAGTCATGGGCGTCCGCAGGAATTTTTCCAGGGGAGGCAAAAATGTCCAGGGGGGTGGCAAAATTTTGTAGGAAGGCAAAAAAAATTTTGCGGGGCAAAATGACTTTTTTTACATGGAATAGCTGACCCCCCTCACCTCAATAAATAAGTGTTTTTTAGCATTGAAAATCGTGTAGGGACTGTTGGAATAATCATAAAAATTGAAATTTTTATTTTTAACTTGTACTTGGTGTGTGAACTAGGCCTATATGTGTTGAATAAGCCAGAGTCGTAATCGTAAACTTCTGATTTCTAAAGCGCTACTCTAAGCTAAGCGAAGGGCACCAGCTTATTCACGAGAGCTGCGTCGTATCAGAGGGGTTGTTCAGAGATTAAGTCCATTGGAGATACGAGTCTGGTTGCCATAGAGACCAGAGAGAGACAGACAGACAGACAGACAGACAGACAGACAGAGACAGAGACAGAGAGGCAGAGAGACAGAGACAGAGAGAGACAGAGACAGAGAGAGACAGAGAGAGACAGACAGACAGACAGACAGAGACAGAGACAGAGACAGAGAGACAGAGAGAGACAGAGAGAGATGGCAGAGCAGCTGCTAACTGCTAAGGCGGGTTTCGTTGAAGACGAGAAAGCTTGGAAGTCACCTCGAATCAGCTCAAAGAGCAGTGGCACAGTGGTAGATGTGCTCTATAATATCTGTTGAAGTTCTTTTGCGTCTCTGTATGTGACCTTTTCCTGCCCGTGTCACTTTCCTTCTTCATTTCTCTCCCCCTCTTCCTCTATCTGGCGAAGTCACCGCGTGCCAAAAAATTCTTTGCCAGATGACGAACAGTATGAGATTTAATAATACGAGCATTTCTTAATTACGTTTAATCATCAGCCATTTTCCGCTGTTTTCATCATTTGCAATACAATTTGCATAACTCCGCCTCTTTTAACCCTTCCATTCTTGATCATTCGTGTCTTTTGTCCTACTTTCGAAATTTCTGTAGTGTACCATTTTCACATTTCTGCGGGCGGACATCGTGAACTGAAGCTGAGGAGGGCAACTCAATGACATGCATGCCAGACGCAGTGGGAGGCATGACTGGATGCTGTCTCTGGATCCGTGTTTGACTTATTTGTATCCTCAGCGCTATCTGCCGACTAAAGACCGTTACTTTCGTTCACTCGCTAGATGGCTAGGTGCAGACTTAGTGCCTCTTATACACAGACGCTCCCTATGCCTCCCTCTTCCTTTCTCTTCGTGCTTCTATCTTTCTACCTCTCCTCTCTCTGTCTGTCTCTGTTTTTGTCTTTCTCTGCCTGCCTCTCTCTACCTGTCTGTGTCTTTGGCCATGTCTCTATCTCTGTATCACTGTATCTCTGTTTCTCTCTGCTTGTCTCTGTCAATATGTCTCTCTGTCTCTGCGTGTGTGTCTCTCTCCATCTATCTCTCTTCTCTCTCTGCCTCTCTGTCTCTGTCTGTAAGTCTGTCTATCTATCTGTCTGTCTGTCTGCCTGCCTGTCTATCTCTGTCTCTGTCTCTCTGTTTATGTCTGTCTGTCTCTGTCTGTCTCTGTGTCTATCTCTCCTCTCTCTCTCCGCCTATCTGTCTGTCTGTCTGTCTGTCTGTCTGTCTGTCTGTCTGTCTGTCTGTCTGTCTGTCTGTCTGTCTGTCTGTCTGTCTGTCTGTCTGTCTGTCTGTCTGTCTGTCTGTCTGTCTGTCTGTCTGTCTCTCTTCTCGCTCTGTCTATCTCGATGTGTGCATGAACTCCATCTGTTTTCAGTTATCGGTTGGTCGTGTGCTTCGACAGGCGGTGCTTCGATGCAGCACATTGCCATCAGTCTTCAACGGAGGAGGATGAGGAGGAGGAGGAGGAGGAGGAGGAGGATGCTCATCTCATCTCCATTCACCGACCCAGAAGAATCCAAAATTATGCCATAAACAGCCGCCCACACACACATACATAAGAATACATTAATATATATATATATATATATATATATATATAATACATATTGCAGATTATATACTGTAGCGCCTTCGAGTGATGCTTAAAACGCGCCTTGTTTTTTGGCTTCATACATACATACATACATACATACATACATACATACATACATACATACATACATACATACATACATACATACATACATACATACATACATACATACATACATACATACATACATACATACATACATACATACATACATACAGATATGCATACATACATACATACATACATACATACATACATACATACATACATACATACATACAGTCATACATGCATATATTTATACATACATACAGACATACATGCATACATACATACATACATACATACATACATACATACATACATACATACATACATACATACATACATACATACATACATACATACATACATACAATGTATGTATGTATGTATGTATGTATGTCATACATACATACATACATACATACATACATAAATACACACATACGTGCACATGTACATATGCACATACATTTATATACATATTAATACACATATTCATATTAATGCACTCACGTACATATATATACACGTATTTGCATAAAATATAAAATATAATATATGTATATGGGTTCTATTAAGGCCACTTCCAGATCGTTTCCTTCTGCTTTCCTCTGAACTATCACGCAACAAGGCGACTACAAATCCCTGCTGGCCTCGCTCATCGCCCACCTCTCCTCCTCTACCCCACATATTCCCCTGTCTCTGTACCCACTCTGCGGATGGAAATCTGTGCCGGCTGCTGGTGCTGCAATGACGCCAGTTCGATCGATGCCTCTGAAAATAGCTTTTGGCCGTGGCATGGCATGGCTTCCCTTCGATGGTGGCTATTCTTAGGCACTGGTCGTTCGTCAGTGTCAAGTTAAATGCCAACCAACGACCGGGTTATTAGCTCCGCTCGACACCCTCTGCCCTGCTCTGCTCTATCTCCGGCTGTCTCCTCTTCTCGCTTGCCTTCGTCTCTGCTCTCCACTCTTCTCGGATCTGCTGTCCTGTCTTATCCTCTCCTGTCTCCTCTTGTCCTATTCTGTCCTAGCTTGTCCTCTTCTGTCCTCTCTTGCCCCCTCATATCCTCGCTTGTCCTCTCTTTTCCTCTCCTGTTCGCTCCTATTATAGCTTTTTATTCTCTTGTCCTCTCTTGTCCTCTCAAGTCCTCTCATATCCCCTTGCTAGTCTTCTCTTGTCTTCTCTTGTCCTATGCTGTTCTCCCTGTCTTTAATGTTCTTTCCTGTCCTCTCTTGTCCTCTCCTGTCTTTTATTGTCCTCTCCTGTCCTCTCTTTACCTCTCTTATCCTCTCCTCTCTTCTCCTGTCCTCTCCTTGTTTTCTCCTGTCCTGTCCCCTCCACTCCTCCCCTATCCTCATCTGTCCTCTCCTGTTCTCTCTTGTCCTCTCCTGTCCTCTCCTGTCCTCTCCTGTCCTCTCCTGTCCTCCCCTATCTTCTCCTCTCCTCTCCTGCTCTCCGCTCTCCCCTGTTGTCCTCTGTTGTCCCCTGTTGTCCTCTCTTATCCTCTCCTGTCCTCTGTTGTTCTCTCCTATTTTATCCTCTCCTGCCATGTCCTTTTCTCTCCTCTCGTCACCTCTTCATTCCAATCGCATTACATTAGCTTGATGAGCTAAAGCGACTTATGGTTACCCCCCCGCCCCATCCATGTTCCAAAGCCGATTAAGCTGCGGTAACTGTCATTTCCTAATGGCTAAGATGCGATGGTTTGCGACTGGAGGCCGAGGGAGGCAGACATTTGAAAAGGAAACTCTATCACAACGCCCGAATCGCCTAATACCAGCGAGGCGAAAATTTCCCTCTGTTGCAAATTATTGCCTTCTGCTAATAGCTTACGTATGTATGTATGTATGCTTGAATATATGTATATACTGTATATATGTATGTATGGGTGAATGGGTGAGTGGTCTATAATATAGCCTATCGAAATATGTATATGAATGCATCTGTATGTTTGCATGCATGTATATATGTGTGTATGTATGCATGTATGTCTTGTCCTCTCTCCTCTTCAGTTCCGTAGACGCTTGAAAACCTATCTTTTCGCCGGTTCTGGCAGTGATGCGGGTCGAGAGCGACGCTGATTTGAGTGGCGCTATATAAATGTTCAATTACAATTATGTATGTATGTGTGTGTACTATATATGTATGTATGTATGTATGTATGTGTATATGTATGTATGCATATGTGTAAATATGTATGCATGTATGTGTGTATGTATTATGTATGTTTGTATGTATGTATGTGTATATGTATGCATGTATGCATGCATGTATGTGTATAAGCACGTATGTATGTATGTATGCATGCATGTTTGTGTATATGTATGTATGTATGTATGTATGTATGTATGTATGTATGTATGTATGTATGTATGTATGTATGTATGTATGTATGTATGTATGCATGCATGTTTGTGTATATGTATGTATGTATGTATGTATGTATGTATGCATGTATGTATGTATGTATGTATGTATGTATGTATGTATGTATGTATGTATGTACGTATGTAGGCCTATGTATGTATGCACATACGAATGTATGTATGTCTGTACTTAAGCCTGTATTTTTATTAAACAAATATAAGTAACTTCTATCTCGCCGGTGTCTAGTGTACAAGGCTAGGTCTGTAATCAGGTCAACATTCAGACGATTCGTCCAATTAGGCAGAGAGGAAGCCTAAGGTTCGATAGGCTGATGCTCAGTCTTTCATATATACATGTACGTTTGTATGCCTTCTAAAGGCATTTTTGCTATACTAGTTCTTTAAAACGATAATATATAGTACACCTTAGGATTTTTCGAAAAGAATTCGAAACATTCGTATTCCTTTGCGAAACTTTCGAAGGTTTCGTAAAGGAATATGAATGCTTTGAGTGATATACTGCAGAGCACTTTCAGATGGTCGAGTTGTTTCTAGAACCATCGGAAACCTGCGGGTAAATTATCTTTATTATTATTGTCATTATTTTTATTATCTTCATCATTATTGTTATTATTTTCATCATCATCATCATCATCATCATCATCATCATCATCATCATCATCATCATCATCATCATCATCATCATCATCATCATCATCTTCATCATCATCATCATCATCATCATCATCATCATCAACATCATCATCATCATCAACATCATCATCATCATCAACATCATCTTCATCATCATCGTCATCGTCATGGTCATTGTCATCATCATCATCATCATCATCATCATCATCATCATCATCATCATCATCATCATCATCATCATCATCATCATCATTATTATCATTGTCATTATTATAATTATTATTACTATTATTATTTTTTTTTATCGCCCGAGGTAGAAATGATCCCTCAGGCTATAGAAACTGTCCTCAAAAGCTCTATGTTCAGGAGTTAGCGGTCCTCGTTATTGTTATTTTTATTATTATTATTATTATTATTATTATTATTATTACACATTTGTTAAGCGCCACAATCTAACGACCAAGCACCAATCGATGGCGCTGAGTAGTTGCGAGTTGCTCAGTGCAGTAACCGTCTCAGAGAAGGCATGAACCCGTGCTCACCGCGTTACAAGGCGAGCTATCAACCAATCAGCAACCGTGTCCTACACCATAAAGACAAGCATCACTTTAACATGACGGTTACACTTGGAAGACAATTTAGACAAACGTTGATAGCAGGTGAACAGCAGACCGTCAATTGTGGCACGCACAGCTTGTTCCCTGTCGTGCTGTATGTGGCGGTTGCTGGTTTTCGCTCTTATCTCTGCTGTTAGCTTCGTCCTTGCATGCGATTCAAACACGTTACCGTAATGCAGGATTGAGCTCTCTTACTGTCCCTAATCTCGCTTTTAATATTGAATTTCTTGAGTGGGGATTAATAAAAGAGAGGATGATGAAGTAATCGTAAACCCCACGTTTCTAAAGCGCATCTCTACTAAGCGCAGGGCACCAGCTTATTCACGAGCGCTGCGTCTTATCAGAAAGGTTGTCCCGAGATTAATGTATAGATTATGGTGGTGGTGGTGACGATGATGATGCCGATGAGGATATTGATGACGATGATGAAGGTGAATACGTTGATGACGACGACGATGATAATGTGATGATGATCATGTTAGTTGATCTGTAATGCCAGCTCATTTTCTTTTCAGCGTCATGGCAACCGGTTGCGATCCAAGGACGGTCTTTACTATTATATTAATTATTTGTGTTTTAGTAGTAACAGTAGTAGTAGTAGTAGTAGTAGTAGTAGTAGTAGTAGTAGTAGTAGTAGTAGTAGTAGTAGTAGTAGTAGTAGTAGTAGTAGTAGTAGTAGTAGTAGTAGTAGTAGTAGTAGTAGTAGTAGTAGTAGTAGTAGTAGTAGTAGTAGTAGTAGTAGTAGTAGTAGTAGTAGTAGTAGTAGTAGTAGTAGTAGTAGTAGTAGTAGTAGTAGTAGTAGTAGTAGTAGTAGTAGTAGTAGTAGTAGTAGTAGTAGTAGTAGATGTGGGAGCCAGTCTAGAACCTCTTATCTTTCAACGGGCTTCACTGAAGTAGTCCACAGTCAAATGATGCTGCACGAAGTAGACAATTGTGTAAGAAGGAGCAAAAGGAGATCTTTAAATATATGCCGCTAATAGTATTTTCAGAGCATTAACTAAGAGTATACGAAATAAAGCGACCGATCACAGTAGTTCTGAATGTAGAACAGAGTAGTCGGAAGCAAGAGCAGCTCAGTGTGCTCGGTACAGTCGAAACCTTTAAACATGTTGCTCGAAGCAGTCGAGCGCATTTCATAGTTTGCTCGGAGCAGTCAGAAATAGAACACCTCCTGTTTGGCGCAGTCGAAACCATTAAACATGTTGCTCGGAGCAGTCGAGCGCATTTCATAGTTTGCTCAGAGCAGTCAGAAATAGAACACCTCCTGTTTGGCGCAGTCGAAACCATTAAACGATTTGCTCGGAGCAGTCGAGCGCATTTCATAGTTTGCTCAGAGCAGTCAGAAATAGAACACCCGTTTGTTTGGCGCAGTCGAAACCATTAAACGATTTGCTCGGAGCAGTCGAACCCATTTCATAGTTTGCTCGGAGCAGTCAGAAATAGAACACCTCCTGTTTGACGCAGTCGAGATCATTAAACAGTTTGCTCGGAGTGGACATAAAATTGCTGCTCGAAGCAGTCCAGATTGTGTTCGTCTCAGCGGTTGCACGATCGGACACTGCCGCCAGTACAGAGAAATAGAGAGAGACAGAGAGACAGAGAGACGGAGAGACAGAGACAGAGAGAGTGACAGAGAGACAGAGAGAGACATAAAGAGAGATAGAGAGAGTAACAGACACACAGAGAGACAGAAAGAGAGACAGAAAGAGACAGAGACAGAGAGCGACAGAGAAAGAGACACAGAGAGAGAGACATAGAGAGAGAGACAGACAGACAGACAGACAGACAGACAGACAGACAGAGGGAGACAGAGACACAGAGAGACACAGAGAGACAGACAGAGTGACAGACATAGAGAAAGAGAGACAAACAGACAGAGAGGCAGAGAATGACATAGAGAGACACACATAGAGAGAGACAAAGAGAGAGAAACATAGAGAGGGAGACATAGAGAGGCAGAGACAGAGAGAAAGAGAGACATAGAAAAACAGACAGAGACATAGAGAGACAGAGACAGAGAGAAACACATAGAGAGAGAGACATAGGGAAACATAGAGAGACAGACTAAGAGAGACAGAGAAAGAGAGAAAGAGAGAGAGATAAATAGAAAGACAGAGAGAGACAGAGAGACTGAGACAGATAGCCAGTCGAGCGGACGTAGTCGAGAAGACCTCTACACGCCCACGCACCGTGTCGCAGCTGCGCATAATGGCACGAGGCGGTGACGTCGCTAACCGGGTACGCCCACGCACTCCTGTCTTCGCCCAGCACGACGAAGGCTGCGAAGGCGCATCCGAAGGTCGCTCTCAGTCTTCGAGCAGACAGAGGCACGAACGCACGGACGGACGGAC
The DNA here is from genome assembly GCA_963556255.1 of Allolobophora icterica. NCBI lineage: Eukaryota > Metazoa > Annelida > Clitellata > Crassiclitellata > Lumbricidae > Allolobophora > Allolobophora icterica. Next base: position 20,637,890 of record OY744617.1, read on the forward strand.
ACACGGTGGACTGCAGCTTTCGTCCGCAGAAAATCAGAGGGAAAGAAGAGAGGAGAGGAAGAAGCACCGCTCATTTGGCGTTTTGTCGTTTCAGCCTCCTACCAGTCGGTTGCCATGGAGACGAAGAGGACGGCCATGGCGTGCTGGTTTCTAATCGTCGGCGTAGTCATGACGACGACGTTCCTTGTTGCCGCCAACCCTGTCGTCAACCCCAGTCCTCCTCCGACAGGTAGGCTCAATAATCAGCGCAGGTGGGGTTACGAAGGTCAGGGAGTAGTCCAACATTGACGTCATAGACTTTCAGAGTAGCGCGTTAATTATGAGTCTTTCGACATCAACACACGCAAGATACATAGACCTATATATAACCAAATTTACGCAAACATAAATATTTATTTATGTTTAACATAGACGGAATTATGTATGTATATAAATGAATATATATTTATATATATATATATATATTTGCTTACATTTGAAATTTTGAATGTTGTTGGTAGACCTATTTTGCAACACTATTCGTATTCGTATTCGTATTCGGCCGAATAGTTGGTCCAATTATTCGTATTCGGCCGAATAGTGATAGTCACCTATTCGATGCAGCCCTAGTATATAATATATATATATATATCAATCATATATATATACGGAATTATGTATATATATATGTACATATGCATATATATACATAATTCCGTCTATGTTAAACATAAATAAATAATTATGTATGTGTGAATTTGGCCGTTTACATTTGCGCGGTTGTGTACGTGCATCCCTGTGCAATTATCTTTAAGAATCCAGAGTCACTTCGCAGTTCTGCTTGTTAGTTGAAATGATGTTCCTTGTAAACGACTAGTGTTAATATGAAAAACGAGTGGTGTTGAGTATATACGAAAGAATATCCTTTGGTATTATGAAGCTCTATAGCACTGAGGTTGAACGTGAACATCCATGGTTGGGAGTTCGTAGCCCTTGTTGCGCTGTGTATGGAAATAAAATAAGACAGATGAATATAAACGTAGACGTTTTCTTTAACGACAAAATGGCCTCAACCCTGCAGCTCATTTTTCAATGAACTGATCTATGAAATCCTTCTAATTTTTCGCCTCTCCTGAAACTGTACTCTGATTTTGATAATGACTGCTATATGTAGGGAGACATTTCGAAGTATCTACCCAAACGCTACAGTAATGAGCTGCTATATACTCTCATTTAACTCAGAGTGAACTGCGCAAGATTCAGACGATAGGATTAAACACTAAATATAGCCTCTGAGTAGGTCTCTTGAAGAGGCGCTATGTAAATCTCCAGAATGAATGAATGAATGGCACACTCAACGAGTTACGTAATATTTGGCTGCTCAGTGCTTACATTCGCTGCTTATGATACTCAAAGATGACGCGACAGAAGCATTTTGATATCTTAGCTAATATGTAGCACTAGTAAGATGATGCTGAGACGGATGATGACCGATGGATACAGCGGACTGAAGGGAAGAGTATAGCGAAGAGAGGAATGGCATCATTGGAAGTTGAAACCTGCCGAAGGGCAGAGAACTTAAAGAGAGAGCACTAGTAACACTATCCAGTGATGTTCTCGAACTGCTTACTTTGAACACACGTATGCCTTCGAGATGGTCGTCACCCAGCAAGGCAGCCAGGTTACAGACGTATTATTTTCCAAAAGAGCCATGAAATCAGTTTCAAGTTGCATGTAGATGGGGTTGGAAGAACAATTATTCCATTGAATGCTGTGTTACATGTGCACCTTTTGAAAGATCTTTTCCATTGCCTCCATCCAATGTGGACTAGGGTTTTGGCGCCAGTAAAAACCCGGGTACCCGGGTTTTTACCGGGTTTACCAAACTTTACATGATAAGTATTATTGAACTATGTTTTGCGATAAGAACAACGTCGTTATATGCAGCTACAAAGTCCAAAGTTCTGCAGATGACAAGGGTCATCTACGTCCTTGTGTTTGAGCAGGTTTATCTTAGGCTTGGGTGGGAGATGAATATGCATATATCGTGTTGAACCGCCGACAATTTTCAGTTTCGATTTACATAACTGGCACTGAGCCGTCTGTTCCACAGAATCGCGAACGATAAAGTGTTCCCAAACACGGCGCTTTAAATTTGTTGATTTAAGCATTGCTTTTTAAGTCACTAAATTTATATAAGAACAGTTTACCGCTACCATGCGAACTGGATAATAGTAATAATAAGACGATTTATATAGCGCCGTAGCACAGCCGAGGCCGAAGAAAAGGACGCTGTAGATGGCGACGCCGGAGGGTGGTGCACCATAGAAACTCGGACTTCGTTGGATTTAGTTTGAAACGGTTAGACGCCATCCACACTGAAATGCGTTCAGACAGGTAATGTCACGAGTTAACAAACTCAGCATTCGGCCTTGTCACTCGTTGTGTGAAATGTGAATCCTCACTCATATAACGTCACGAATAAACAATTGGAACGAGCCGATAAATAAGTAAGTAGAAATAGTATTACGTAATACCAAGTGCAGTACTAACGTTATTTTATGTCCATTACTCTGCATTTGTGAGTTTCACGGCGTGAACGACGATGAAAGTGACGCTTTTCAATCACGCCAAACCTGGGTTTCAACCGCGGTTTACGATGACGAAGACAGGTTTGGCAGATGTCCGTCCCTCACTTTGGCTGTGGGGTCCCAATACTTGCATTCGATGCAGAAGACAAGACTGCACGTGCGGGTCCAACCTGTCACAAAGGGGACATTACTTCCGTCCAGTCTCAAGAGCGGAGGCTGTCTTCGTCTAGGGTGGAAGAGTGGAAGCTGTTGTGGCTTATGTGGTGCTCATAGTTTGTATTACGCTCAAACATAATTTTTTCACCTGCAGGCCTCCTTTGTTGTTGTTATTCTTTCGAGTTTAACTGCATTTTGTAGTATATTAATGATAGTGATATGCATCCGAAATAGGCTACATTTATATTGTTAGGCTACATTTTAATATAATAAAATAGTAATGAAAATTTAATGTCATTGTTCAAACCCGGGTTTCAATCGCGGTAAAACCCGGGTTTTCGGGTTCCGAAAAATCCCGGGTTACCCGGGTACCCGGGTAGGCAAAACCCGGGTTTGCATTCCCTAATGTGGACGTTCATGCAAGATGTGCGCACGCAGACCTCTCCTTCGAAGTAAGCCTACTGCAGGAGTGGGTCCTGCTGCTCAAGAGGACTTAGGGATCCGAAAAACAGCTTAGGAAAGTAACTGAATGTTATTCTTCCACCGAAAATTAATTTCCTTGCGTAGTATTTCTCGTCTTTCAAATGTTTGACATAATGAACAGCAGACGACTTGTAAATTTGTCTTCCTTCTGTTTTTATTTTGTCTTCCTTCTGTTTTTATTTGTCTTAATAATTATGTTATGTAATTAATTGCCTGAGCTAAAATGTAGGAGTGATTAAGTGTCACGACATAAACTGTAACTGTAATTGAAAATTTATATAGCGCCACTGCAGATAGGCTCGTCAGCAGCGCTGCCGACCTAACGAAATGAAACCAAGTTCGAAGAAAATGGCCTTCAAGCGGTAGCGGAAGAGAGGCACGGAGAGGTTGAGCAATGCATGTTGCAGGTTGTTAATCAACTTATTCCGGGAGGGTGGGTCGGCTACAGCTTACACACTCATATGTTTGTATGTAGGCCCTATATATATGTATGTATATAAGTATTGGGGTTATCAAGTGCCGCGTGATTTAAGGTTACCAACTCGCTTAAGGTATAGAACAAATATAGGCTGGACAAAGTGTTCTTTTTCAATAAATCTAAAGTACGAAATGTAAATGTGCACGAATATGGAAATTTCCATTCCCAACGCTCCGTAAGTCGCCAAAAGTGAAAACATTGGTGTTTATTTTTTGCGGACACCCACGGGACACTCTTACGCATGCGAAAACACCCTCGTATGGTCGATAAAATCGTTCAGCGACGACTCTGGGGGTTTGATAAGGTCAAAAGAATATCTGCTGATCGATCACAAACCAACTGAGGCAGTGGACGCGTGCTAACCGAGGGAAAGATAAGCATAGCAAGTCCAACACTGCGATTGATACACAACGCACATGGAGACATAAGAAGGATCGGACAAATCTGGGGAAAGCAGGAAGGAACCTGACAAGTAACCGAGAAGAACGTAAATCATTTATTCACCGACAACGTCAGTTCCTGACGCCAATGAACGGTGTCAGGAACTGGCAATGTACAACATCAGTAATCGTAATTGTAAATTCGAAATTTTTAAAGCGCTACTCTAAAACTATTCACGAGCGCTGCGTCAAGTCAGAGTGTGGTCAAGGGAAGTTCCGGGTCCGATTGTGAAAGAGATAAGAAAGAGGAGGCAGTGGAGCTGCTTAGGCGGAGTTTTAGGACCAGATACCTTGGAAGGCGAATGATTCGAAGCATTAGGTTAGGAATTATATATAGTAGCAGATAGTTTCGAATGCAGGAGGAGTGGGCTTAGAGTCTCGCATGGTTGGGCTCCGTGTTTGCGCGTGGGCCCAGCACTGGTGACTTTTTCTAATTTTCCATGAGTTGTTTTGCTTATTAATGAAATTTCTGTTATTAATGAAAATTAATATAGCATGCCAAGGTAAGCGCAGAGTGCCTAAGATTATTTTATTCTCTCCATTGGCGCTATATATAAGTTTTAAATTACAGTTAGAGTTAGAATAACAATGATTTCAGTCTACACTCACCTGTCATATATATATATAATATGTGTGTGTATATATATGTGTATATATATACAGAAAACGGGTGATGGTGATAACAAAGTTGAAGATTAGGATGATATATATACATATATATATATATACATATACAGACAGAGAGAGTACGTGTGTGGGTAGTATAATGTGGACAATTGTGACATTTTCCTGAGGTTGCCAAGCTAAATGAATTTGGTCTTTGGAGCGTTTTACATTCGTCTCTTAATTAAACGACATGTGGCCCTCGATCATTCGAAGACAGATCTGGTCAGAGTTCCCTTCCCTCCAGACGGTGTGAAAGGAAAGGATTAGTACACGGAAGGCGATCCGGAACAGAGGCGGGTAAGAAGCTTGCGAGTATTGAATACGGGAGTGGAAAGAAAAAGCTGATCATTCGGAGGAGTTGAATGAAACTGAGAGAGATTTCACAAGGGAGGATTTTTGCATATGGGAAAAATTTAGAGGTTCAAGAGAAAACCCTCGACAATGCGGAGAAGAATTTTGAGGACGAGATTCCGAGAACGAGGAGGTAGAATTTGATGAAGAAGATGATTTTAAGAAAATGTCGAGAAACTTGGAGAATGACGATAAGGATTTTGAGGATGAGATTCCGAGAACGCGGATGAGGATTTGAGGACGAAGAAAATGGTGAAACACTTGGAGAATGAGGATAAGGATTTTCAGGATGATAAGTAGAAAGATTCTGAGGATGAAGAAGAAGATTTCCAGACTGGTGTAGAAGACTTTGAAAGTGATGAAAAGGAATTGATTTTCTTTGCAGAGAAGGAAAAGATTTCATCTGTGATGAAAAACAACAAACCAGCGAATCAACAACTACCACAGGTCAAGCAACGACATTGTCTGAAAAGCTCATCATCGTGGTTTTCACCGTCATCGTTTTAATCTTCAACTTCGTTATCATCATCATTATCATAAACATCCTCATCAACATCCTGATCATCGTCGTCATCATCATTGCCATCATCATCAATATCATCATCATCATTACGATCACAGTCATCTTCATCAACTTGAAGACCTTAATCACAATTCTGTCGCTTGCAGTTCCTGAGAAACCAAAGGTCAACCATAGCAGGTCAAGTGACCTTGAACTATAAGATGTTGATTATGGTTCTGTTGGATTTCGACAACATTGACCAACCTATCTTGGGTTGAGAGTTTATCTCTGTACCTTATAGATACAGAGATATAATTATATTAATAGGCCTATTTAATTATTTAATAATAAAGGTCAAACGACCTTGAAATGAAGGTCATCCTATTGTTCTAAAATATTAGAAATAGCTTCTTAGACTTTTGGGACCCTCAAGGCCTCATCATAGACACAAGCATCAAACCTCTATGACACTTATAATTCTGGAGATACTCGGGTTGCAGAACACGTCATCCGACTAGGCCTATAGGTTGCGACATGAGGGTTTTCTTGTTCGTCACAGAGGTGCGTTTACTCATAGGCGCACTAGGCGCGCGCCTAGGGCCCCAAATTTCGGAGGGCCCCAAACGAATGACAATTTTTTTATTATTTTAAATATAACCCTTTTCTAATTTTCTACAGTTTAGCATTCACATAAAAGTATATTACTGTAACTTAGGTCTATAATTGTTTTGTTCATTTGGGCCAATAATTCATTTTTTATGCAATTGTGTAAAATAACATCAAACTTGTTAGCAACAAGCCGCAACGGCCGTCTGCTGCAGTTTCAGAAAGGCCCCTAAAAATGTTTGTGCCTAGGGCCCCGTTTTCTGTAAACGCGCCTCTAGTTCGTAATTACCTCGTTCCTATTCATAGATCTGCCAAAAAACCAGCCATAGAATCTAAAACAAGCTCAGCAAATATTCGAGACAGCAGCAGCCATTCTGTTTGAACCTCTTCTTCCCCGATCAATTTGATTTACTTAGAAATCTGCCAGTTGCCAAGCAGCGAAGATCAAAACCCCCTAGATAGCGTTCGCTCTCTTCTCGGCTCCACGAGAACTACTTTGCGGCGCGGAGCTGTGTATCTAAGCGGAAAATTGCCGGAACCTAGTGACGTATCTTTCCTCGCCTGTCGTAAACCCAAGATAGGGCAAAGTCCGATAAACTCGTTGCACTTGGACACGACACTGCATCGTGTTTGCTGTCTATAACTTCAGTATCTCTCCACAATCTCTTGTCGGCTTTTCTAACTCTATATATGTCTGGGTTTTATGTTCTGCCTTTGTCTTCGACTGTTTCCATGAACTAGTCTCTGGCTACGCGTTGGTAACCGCCAGTGCCTGTCTCTGTGTCGGTTCGTCTATAGTATTTATCTCTCCTTCTATGTCACTATGTCATCTTCGATATGTGTGCACGAATACTATAATAGTGTAGGTCCTATACATCAAAACACTTATGAAGACGTAACACTCAAACGGCTGATTTCTTATCTCGTCTTCGAAGAGTCTCTCTACTTATTGCTTTTCTCTGTCTGTTGTGCATGTCTGTCTGTATGTCTGTCTGTCTGTCTGCCTCTCTTCCTGTTTTGCATGTCTGTCTGTATGTATGTCTGTCTGTCTGCCTCTCTTTCTGTTGTGCATGTATGTCTGTATGTATGTCTGTGACTCTGTATGTTTGTATGTTTGTCTATGTGTATGTCTGTCTCTCTGTCTGTCTGTATGTCTGTCTCTCTGTCTGTATGTCATGTCTCTCTGTCTGCATGTCTGTCTGTTTGTCGGTTTCTGTCTGTCTGACTATCTTTGCCGCTTTCTCTGCTACTGTCGAATCGATCTTGAATCCATCTAGAGTTCGCGGAAGTGCATTCTGCCACTTCAATTTCCAGCGCAACGCGAGTGCAACTTTCTAGCGGGTTATAATCTTTGCGGCTTGACAACAGGCAGACTTGGGGCTTTATTCTAATATAAAACTTATGTAACGCCCATACTCTATTGCACAGTAGTCGCTTGCGAATAAAATGTTAGGTCTATGTCTGCTAAGAACCGATTCCATTTTTCGCCTGGATTCAAAAGGCAATCCAGAGAAACTATCTACTCATTAGGAAATGCGTTGCAGAACGCTTTAGGCCTAAGTCGTGATCTTTAAAAACATTTCGGAATTCAAAGGCACAAAAGATCTGTTATAAGCTTTATTACAATACCTACTTATAGAACCAAGCTGTACCTTCGTATCTTCAATGAGAGAGTGAAAGAAATTCCACCTTATGTAACAGATCTTTTTGCCCGAGGGCGATTTGTATGAGAGTAATCGCTCTCTGATCATTATAACATTTTCATCTGGCTTATTTGACGATCTTTAAAAAGCTGATATATATGAAAACATTATGGAATTTACGGTCTGACCCGAAGACGCTATCATCATCATCATCGTCGTCGTCATCATCATCATCGTCGTCGTCGTCGTCATCATCATCATCATCACATTGGTCAACATAACATTCGCCAATCTTTGTGACTCGAACAGGCATTAAAATGACATGGCTCTTTATATGAACATATAAGTAATATTGAATTTAATTGTAGGGCTTGTCCTCGGCTAAGGTGCCTAAGGCTCCAGGAAGGATTCAATCTCAAGGTACCAGATGACAAGATTTACACTCTGACCTACATCCTGTTTGATTTCCATGAATATTAAACTAATGTACCTTAAAGTAGGCCAACAGCAGATCTTCAGAATTCATGAAATTATTAAATGAAAACACCAAAGATGATACTGACAGCTATTTGTTGTTGGTGACTTAGATAATGATTGCGAATGAAGTGATGTTGCTGGTGATAGTGAAGTCGTTGTCATTGTTAGCCTATTGTTGTCGTTGATGATGACGATTATGACAATGCTGCTGCTGATGACGATGATCGTGATGACGATGAGGATGACGACGACGATGATGATAGCAGTGATGGGCACTAGGCCCTAAACTATTTTTTTAGTTAAACTAAAACTATTTTCCAACTGTACTGTACTGTTCTAGCATATAGTTACAGATGCCTACTGTAAGTAGCCTAGTGTATGAATTTGTTAATGCTAAAACCATGCAGTGTTAATCAGTAAGTTTCGTGTCGAGCTGTTGACAGTGTTCAATGTTCATTGCGGAAAATAGTTGCAAACTGCAAATTTTTGTTGTTAAACTTTTTACTTAGCAACTAATTTTTTTTAGTTAAACTATGGTTTTAACAAAACTTTTTTTAGTTAAACTTCATCCTTAACTAAAAAAAATTAGTTAAACTAAAAGTTAGCAACTTTGTAGTTAACTATTGCCCATCACTGGATGATGGTGCTGGTGATGGTGATGATGACGATCTTTACAACGGCGACGACGACGACGACGACGACGATGATGATGACGACGATCATCATAACGATGATGATGATTACTATGAATACGAAGATTACAAATATGACGATAATGGTCTTGATGACGATCTAATCATCGACACAAACGACCGACGCATTCAATAATAAGCTGCTGATGAAAGGCTGCTGCTGGTGGTGATAATGACGACGATGACGTCATTGGTGTGCGTGCCTCTGAGAACGATCGCCAGAGGGCGGCAGCCACGTGTGTTGTCCTCACGCAACATCAGCAACCCTGCATCATCAACCGTGTTGCGTGTGTCTTCCAGGAAAAGCCCCAAAGACGATGATGACTGTTGAGTCGAATCCGGCGATCACAGACCTACGACTAACAAAACCTGACCTCCCTCTCGTCCCCTCTCGTCCCTCCTCCGCCGCCGCCAGAGCGCCACCTAGCGGCCAGAAGAGTGCAGCGCCGCCTGGCGAGAAGGGAAAGCAGCGCTCACCCTCTCCTAGCGCCCCCGCGGTAGCAGGTCTAAGCAGAGTGGGAGTTAGAAGATTAGGTAAGGGAGGAACGGAGGGTGATGTACGAGGGGGTGGAAAGGGAGGAGATGGAAGAGAAGGTGGGATTCCGGGAGCGGGGAGTGATGATGTTGGTCAGCTTCAGCAGCTGAAAGGACTTCCCTCGGACGATGCCAGTCTGCGATACCTCATGGCTGGACCGGTCGACACCGATGGACTGCAGAATGGAGGACAGCAGCAGGTAATCTGGCGCTATATAATAGCTTACTTATTTACAACATCTGCCTCATCGCCTCGTGTATGTATACTATCCACTCAGTTGGGTGTGATGTGTGTGAGAGAAGCAGTGGCGGCGATCTTGTTTGACAGGTGGGGAGGGGACACTTTTGAAATGATCGGATCAAAAAATGTGTCTAACAGATTTTTCACGCTCACGCGCGAAAAAATTTATTGTCACAAAAATTTTTCTCCCATGAGCGCGAAAAATTGTTTGACCTTTTTTTGGTGTTTCTTGAAAATTGGGGGAGGACAAATGTATGTTGTGCCCCCCACTCTTAAAGGTTGGTTCCCTCCCCAAACGATGGTTCCTTCTATCCAAGGATGGATCCCTCCACCCATCACAGGAAACATCTTCCAGCCCATCGCTTACAAGGGTCCACGGCAGTTGCAGGCAGGTGTTAAGTCCAACTGTTACAGACATTACGATATCAATCATTATCCTGCAAGAATCCGCATGAAAAATTAAGAAATCTTTAGTTCTTAAGATTAAGCTTATGTGGACTGTAAAGTGCAAGAGTCTTATAATCTGCTGCAGAAGTAGAGACTAAGCCTAGATTAAAAATCTTCAATTTGTTTTTAAAACAGATCGCCGCCTGTCATCTGACGTTTCGTTAACGCTAGTCTATTCTTGGATTTCAAGCTGAATTGTTATCAAAACATCTTTAATTAATATAAAAAAGGTCATCGAAAGATTCATCGCAGCTATAACTGCGCTTTCGGTAAACATCTTCGATGCAAATCTCTGTGGATATTTTGAATAGAGTTAATTAAGAGAAACGTCTGAGAACACGAGTCCATAACAAGCATTGTATATATGTTCGTATAAGCATACAAGTGTGTATGTTTGTCTGTGTGAGTATGTATAATTGTATATTGTATGTATTTATGCATAGATGCATGCATGCATGTGGGTATGTATGTATGTATGTATGTATGTATGTATGTATGTATGTATGTATGTATGTATGTATGTATGTATGTATGTATGTATGTATGTATGTATGTATGTATGTATGTATGTACATAAGTATGTATGTATGTACGTATATATGTATGCATGCATGTACGGATGGAAGTCTATAATATACCGCAATACGTTCATGTATGTACGTATATTATATGTATAACTAGTTATTCGTGTATTTGTGTGTTTTTGTACGTCTGTATGCAGGGTGGGAATTGTCGAAGGTTGGGGGTTCCCTATAGTCTTTCTTAGGACCCCCACAGTTAAGTCCTCATTGCGCAGCCCGGGGAGGTCGGTTCCTACCCCTCAGTTGTGCTAGTGTGATTTACCATCATGACTCTGAGTCTCTGACAAAGAGAAAACATTTGTATGGTGTTTCATGTACGCATTTCTGAATTTTCTCAATAAGGGAATTGATTTTGATTCGAGTCTGAATTACAACACTGCTAGCGTTGAAATCAGCTGCTTTCAAATTTCGCTGACATCAGTTTGCAAACTACGGACAAAATCTTCAACCCACCCCCCCCCGTCTTTCTTCTACAATTCCCACACTGTCTGCATGCACAGATGTATGCATGCATGCGTGTAAGAGTTGTCTATAGTACATGCATGGACAGAGGCGCGTTTACGCATAGGCGCAATAGGCGCGTGCCTAGGGCCCCCAAATCTCGGAGGGCTCCCAAACAAATGAAAATAATTTTTTCAAATAAAAAATAACATTTTCCAATTTCGAATTCTTTTACATATTACCTATTTTCTATTTTTTTCCAGTTTAGCTTTCACATAAAAGTATTATTGTAATTTATAATTATTTAGTTCATTTGGCTGATAATTCATTTAATTGCAAATTCAGAAGAGCCCCAAAAATGTTTGCGCCTAGGGCCCCGTTTTCTGTAAACGTGCCTCTGTGCATCGATGCATACAGGCCCGGTTCGTCTGTTAGGCAAACTAGGCAGCCGCCTAGAGCCGCCGATTTTTAGGGGCCACCAATTTTCCATTTTTCCAAAATAAACATAAAAAAATTATTTCTGGAAATTCATAAATGAAACAACGTTGGATTATTTTTTAGCTGTTATTCGCTAGATGGAAGCATTATAGTGTCGGTGTAATAAATTATGTTCTATTAGGGTAGGGTTCACCGCTAAGTTTTAATCATAAGTTTTTCCGGAAGTATTGAATCAGCAGTTCAGTTTACTCTAGTCTAGACGGTTAGACCATTTTCATTATTTTGTTAAATTTTATTTTAATGAATGTTTGAAAATAAATAACGTATATTTCAGTAAATCATGTCAGCTGTAAAAGGAACTAAAAGCGATTCTGGCGCTGAGAGACGGAAACGGAAAAAACACAAGATAAACTGTAGGAATAACAAAAAGGTTCCATTTTGAAACATTTCGCAAAATAAAAAGAGCTAATGACCTCATTTTATTCGCAGGTAAAACTTATAATATTATATTATGGGTCGACGGGCCGCTCAAATGTAGCTTTGCCTAGGGCCGCCAAATGTCATGAACCGGGCCTGGATGCATATTATGTAGTCTACGTGTAAGGTGTTAGTAGGATTCAGGCTGATAATTACGACTGACATTTGCGTGTTGTGGGTTGAAGCCGTACTTAGGTCGTGGTGGATCTGAGGGTCTTCAAGGTCCATCGTCTGGTTCGTGGGCCGTCGATCGGCTGAGTAGCTTTGCGTTGAACGATGTTCCTCCGTTGGCGATGGCCGAGTATCTGATGCTGACGGGAGACTTCAACGGATTCGATGACGCCCTCGCAGACATCGTAGCCATTGGAATGGTTCGTATAGACCCACCAGTCTGTCGTAGTACTCATCTGTCGGCAATGGACGGACACGTTTATATATATAAATATAAATATATATATATATACACGATGATATATATATGCATATATAAGTGTGTGTGTGTGTGTGTGTGTGTGTGTAGGTGACTAGGTGTGTGTGTATTTGTGGGACGTGGTGGCTCAGTGGTAAGTTCGGCGCCTTGTGACCGGAGGGTTGCAGGTTCGAATCCCACTCTAGCCGCTGCGTACGGACCTTGGGCAAGTAGGGAATGCAAAAACCCGGGTTCCGGTTTTGGCGCCAGTAAAAACCCGGGTACCCGGGTTTTTACCGGGTTTACCAAACTTTACATGATAAGTATTATTGAACTATGTTTTGCGATAAGAACAACGTCGTTATATGCAGCTACAAAGTCCAAAGTTCTGCAGATGACAAGGGTCATCTACGTCCTTGTGTTTGAGCAGGTTTATCTTATGCTTGGGTGGGAGATGAATATGCATATATCGTGTTGAACCGCCGACAATTTTCAGTTTCGATTTACATAACTGGCACTGAGCCGTCTGTTCCACAGAATCGCGAACGATAAAGTGTTCCCAAACACGGCGCTTTAAATTTGTTGATTTAAGCATTGCTTTTTAAGTCACTAAATTTATATAAGAACAGTTTACCGCTACCATGCGAACTGGATAATAGTAATAATAAGACGATTTATATAGCGCCGTAGCACAGCCGAGGCCGAAGAAAAGGACGCTGTAGATGGCGACGCCGGAGGGTGGTGCACCATAGAAACTCGGACTTCGTTGGATTTAGTTTGAAACGGTTAGACGCCATCCACACTGAAATGCGTTCAGACAGGTAATGTCACGAGTTAACAAACTCAACATTCGGCCTTGTCACTCGTTGTGTGAAATGTGAATCCTCACTCATATAACGTCACGAATAAACAATTGGAACGAGCCGATAAATAAGTAAGTAGAAAT
>OY744617.1:20656467-20863967 GCA_963556255.1 Allolobophora icterica
GAATCGTAATCGTAATCGTAATCTCCAATTTTCTAAAGCGCCACTGTAAAGCTGAGCGCACAGCACCAGCTTATTCACGAGCGCTGCGACGTATCCGAGGGGTTGTCCAGAAATCGATGTCCGTTGGTGGTCCGAGGTCCGAAAGGTCCGATCGCCCATTTTCACTCTTAGTGGTGGTGGTGGTGGTGGTGGTGGTGGTGGTGGTGGTGGTGGTGGTGGTGGTGGTGGTGGTGGTGGTGGTGGTGGTGGTGGTGGTGGTGGTGGTGGTGGTGGTGGTGGTGGTGGTGGTGGTGGTGGTGGTGGTGGTAGTAGTAGTAGTAGTAGTAGTAGTAGTAGTAGTAGTAGTAGTAGTAGTAGTAGTAGTAGTAGTAGTAGTAGTAGTAGTAGTAGTAGTAGCAGTGGTATAGGCTATAGTTGGGGTGGTAGTAGGCCTAGTAGTAGCAGTGGCAGTAGTAGTAACGCCAATAATAATGATGGTGACATCCATCAGTCCATCCAACCACCCACCCATCCATCCATCAATCAATCCATCCACCCACCCATTCATATAATCCATCCGCATTATTGAAAGTGTATAAAGAATGTGATATGCTTTCATTTCTTATTTAGCGAATTCGACGAAGTCGAGGCGACCTCTTTCGAAGGAACAAGCGTCTCCTCCGTAATCGATCGGCTGTCCGAGAAACGTTGGACAACTCCGTAGCTTAATCAACCCTGGCAAATTTCGTATATAAATATCATAAGTGTATTTTAAGAAACTATTTGAACTTATATAATTAGCCTATATACATGGGCGGCGATCATGGGGGTCGAGGGGGACAAGTCCGGGAGTCCCCCACCTTTAACAGTGGGAGGACACGCCATGTCGTTCTTCTGGAGTAAATATCGCGCTTCGCCCAATTTTGAAGAATTGAACTTTTGCAAACTATCCGGCCGTGACGATACTGTATATAATTTAACTGAAGATAACAGAAAATTGATTAGCTAGATAAATCGATCTCATACAATTTTCCTGCAACGCAAGGTGTCACTGTTGTGCTAAGTTGTACACGATAGTGTAGTGATTTATAAGCGTAGGCCTACTGGACTGTCAACCATGAAGCAGTCTTGTCCTCGAGACCACTCGAGTTCGTTTTTAAAAGTCTTGGTCTTGAGACCAAAAGTCTTAGCCTTAAGGTTCAAAGTCTTGGTCTTCAGGTTCAAAGTCTTGGTCTTGCAAGGCATTTGGAATAACACTCGACTGTCAGTATGAGCAGTCACTTAACAAAACGCAAGAATTTTTAAAATTTATCAAGCCTGTTTGCGACGTATGACAAATATCTACGGGCGGATACGAATCTTGTTGGTCAGGAAAAACCATCGGCAACAGCAGCAGTTATTCTGTACCTGGACGCCCTGCCGAGAGTTGTTTCAGAAGCCAGGTAAAGTCTGATAAACCATAGGAGGATTCTAAAAATACTAACGATTTGTGCATTTACATCCTGTGCTTGAAAAGCTGCTGTGTGTGCCAGCGACTTCAGTACCTGTATAACGTACTTTTCCACATGGCGGAATTTTTATGAGGCCCTACAGAGCGCACGTCTTGGCCAGAAATTCTGAGCGAACTGGTTTTTATAAAATGCAACAGGAATTTGCATGGGCGGCGATCCCGGGTGGGTCGAGGGGGACAAGACCCCCACCTTTAAGAGTGGGGGGGACACGCCATACATCGGACCCCCCAAATTTTGAAGAAACACCAAAAAAAGGTCATAAAATTTTTTCGTACTGAGCAGGGCGTAACTTTGGTCTAAAAAGTGGGGGGTACCCACTGGCGTAAACTTGTCCAAACAATTGAGGGAGCATTTGGTTATTGATTCTACACTTGTTGCATTGGGTGTACTGTCCATCTCAAGTATTGGGGGGGGAGACGTGCCCCGGCTGCTCCTCAAGAGTCTACGCGTATGGTGGTACCAATTTCTTACATAGGGCCCTACACGAAGCAAGGCGGATACTGCGATCTCTGGGAAGGCTCAATAATAAAATATTGATTGGCATGTTTTATAAAGTGGTGGTACGGTACCACTCAGTCCAAAAAGTGGGGGTACTGTATCCCCAGTCCAAAAAGTTGGGTACGAGTACCCTCATACCCCCACAAATTACGCCTATGCCCGAACCCTTTCTGCATGCGACACCAGTCTTCGATGTCGTCTGCATAGGCCTAATTTGTGGGGGTGAAAGGGTTACCCGTACCCCCCACTTTTTAGGCTGGGGGTACCGTACCTCCCAATTTTAAACAACGCTGATCAATATTTTTATTGTGCCTTCCCAGAGATCGCAGTATCCGCCTTGCTTCATGTATGAAGACAGAGTGAGGAATATGTACCAGGCAGTCAGACAGGCAGACATTCAGCCACACAGGTTGTCCGACAGACTGACCGCAGTGACCGGATCGCAGGCACCACAGATCTTGGCCACGGCTACACTCTTCTTCGTACATCACCCTCACTCTCCGCCCTGTGGTTGACATCTTAGCCATAGGCTACTGGGATGTGGAGATGTAGGTCAGAGCGCAAGCTTCTGTATCCTTCGTGAATTACAAACCCATATATGGACCCACACTCATATTGGCGGCAATCGGCATTGATATGACTCCTCAACCCACTGTCCCCTCACAATCTCAGATTCAATAACTATTCCTAGGTTAAACATATCCGAGCCGGACAGCTGAAGAAGCTCCCTTTGTTACACAATAGGCCTATAATCAGTTAAGACGTCGTTGATTTTGACACGTCGTGTTCCGATTTTGCTTAGGGAAAATGGATTTAATTTGTTCTAAAACGAAAACGAGTAGATGACAATTATAGACGATAAAATTGCCGTTATGGAGGTAAGCTCATCAGCGTTTCACAATCTTACAGTTTAAGTGCAACAAGCTGAGATTGACAGCCGTTAAGTTGTTCCATGGTCAACTCCGGAGAGTAAATTTTCCTGAAATTGACTAAGGTCCCACCCATTCCATTGATTTCAACTGGAGAGTTAAAAGAAAAGGATAAATATTTTGTGTTAAATATTGTTTAAATGTCTGCCTATAGATGGCTGCCGAATTGTCATTACAACTGGATATAAATGAGTAGGCCTAATTATTAAATTTAGAACGCTTCTGAGTTGTTTAGAAGCGCGACAAAAATGATGTAAGACCCTATTCAACTAAAACTGCCATTAAAAAGATGGCTTGTTTTTATTGACACAATCCACATGATCTGACGGTCATGTGCATGGGCGGCGATCCCGGAGGGTCGAGGGGGACAAGACCCCCCACCTTTAGGAGTGGGGGACACGCCATGCATCGGACCCCCCAAATTTTGAAGAAACACCAAAAAAGGTCAACAAATGCAACTGTGTGTGAGGGCGATGATGAATTCCGAAAAATATAAGGTCGTTGACATTAGGATGGTGATTTATGAAAAAGTTACGAAAGTAAGGTTGAGGACTAAAAAAAGGTCATTAACTTTTTTCGAAGATGAGATGGGATTTTTTAGGGGTTTTTGGAAGATGAGAGCGTAGAAAGGTTTTCAGAAGTTCACGGAGAAAAATCAGGTCATCAACTTTTCTAAGAGATGAATGTGTAGAAAAGTCATGAATATTTTCTGGAGATGAAGAAAAAAATATAAATTTTTTTTCGTACAAAAAGGTAATCGACCAGACTATGGCCGACTTTGTCTCCCCCACCTCTCAGACAAGATCGCCGCCACTGCTATAGGGGAAAGTAGAGCCTAGTCTTAAACGGGCCCCTTAAGGGAAAAATGATATTTCTGAAGACATAGGCCTAGGCCTAGCCTATAGAAGAGAACTTCTGAATTTGAATATAATATATTAAATGTGTAAGATATTTATTGTATAATAACTTATAATTATGGGTAATATATATATATTTGAGTAACCAGCTGCAACAAGTGAAGTTTGAGCTTTTAAAAAATTTAGCCACCAATTTAGTCTCGCCCTACTGGCCCAGTTAGCTACATCGGTAAGAGCGTTGACTGCGCGTCTCATTCGACTCTGTGTTAGAGCGCATGCATGCGGACCGCGGTTCGCTTCCCGAAGGTAGCTTATTTCAGAGATTTAAATCTCGGGCTAGCACGGTCCCAACACGGGGACATTAAATGGCGTGGCACCCATTCAAACGGGCAAGCGCCGAGCGGTGGTGAAGGATCTCACCCGATCAATTCATTGAAAAATGAGCAGGGTAGAGGCCATACGGTCGCTATAGAAAATCGCGAATATTTACATTTACATTTAGGGCCTACCCTAGGCCTATATAGTATAGGCCTATATATATATATATGTGCACGCGTGGTTAAAATGGGCCCTAGGGACTACGCCTTTATTATAGCATTAGGTAGGCCTAACTGAATTTCATGAGATATTTTATGCTAGGATTAGATCTTAGACTTTAGCCTGGATAAAATAAAAACTTCAAAGAAACGTCGCTAAAATTCAAAAGAAATTTAGTCAGCAGCATCGGATGCAAATGAAGTCATCGTCATCAAATACACCGTTCAGGTCCGTTCTGTTCGGCACATGGCTCTTGATACCAAATATGGCATGTCATCCGCATGAATGGACTTTGGGGGCTTATTTGAAAATTGTCATTTGAACATATATGCCTATTTGTAATAATTATATTCGAGATCACAAATTTTGGTCGTTATTGGTTAAGTTGGGGGCGCTAAAATTAATTAGTTGGAGGGATGGTATCGTTACGCTTGACACAGAGCGCAATTACAGCATGCTAAAATCAAATTTTTACAAACTATTAACTACTTATAAAATGCCTACAATCAAACTTTTGCTTTGAAATCTTGCAAACTACGCATTCTCGTCTAGAGAACCGCAACTTAACAGCATTATAACGTCACCATGACGAACTTGACGAAGGCGTTTAACAACTGTCGAATAAGTAGGGTTTTTAACCCTTATCTAATGCAGAGCGTCCGTGGCGCTACTGTTAAGCGTGTCGCCCAAATCGGCCTCGAGATTCGGAGCTTAAGACTGTAGACCTACAGCTATCGGTTCGAATCCCGGCCGGTCAGCGATACGCTTTTTAATTTTTGTTACTTTTCTAACTTGTACCTATGTCGAAATAATGCTAAATTCTTTAAAAAAAAACAACTCGAATCGCTTTCTGGTACAAGTTTGAAGCGTATAATGACAAGAATTAACGCGACGCTTAGCTCATGCCTATGTTATTATTAATTAGCCTAGTAATTTCTATTGCGCCGGTGTATAATGCACAAGGTATCAACCGATGGCAAACCAAAACCAAACCGTTATCAGGTCAATATCCAGAAGATCAGTCCGTAAGACCTAGAGGTAGCCTGTGGTGGATAAGCAGTTTGAAAGAGCAGTGCCGTCTCAGCAGCATTGTAGGCCCTTGCCAAAGCGATGCATTGGGGCCACTGCACACCCACAGAGATACAAATTTAAACGGTCAATATAATCAAACCTATGGATGTATTGGTACCATGGGCGTCCGCAGGAATGTCTGCAGGGAGTGCAACATTTTTGTGGGGAGGGGTCAAAAATGACGGTTTTGCAGTTAGGCCTATTCCTCAACGTAGAACAGGTGACAACATTACAAATAAATAATGGTCAAGGACTTAATTTTGAACAATATAGCCTAACATAAGCCTTGCACTCAGAGCTAGGCTATAAGATATTTCACTGTTGCCGCGCGTAGATGTAACGCACACATTATTTTTTGTCTTTTTAATTTGGGGCCCCTAGAATGGTGAGGCCCCTGGCGACTGCCAGCGTGCCCATGCCTTAAGACGGCACTGCACGCCTGGCCAGCTCATTGTCAATAGCCGATTTATAGAAAAGCGGTGCCAGCTAATAATAGTAATGGTAATACCGATTTAAATTTAATTAAATCCCGTAGTTGACTTCTATTCCTCTACATATACTTTGGCAGGGGCGTAACTTTAGTCTAAAAAGTGGGGGGTACCAACACTTTGGTCTAAAAAGTGGGGGGTACCAATTTCTTCTCCGCTTTAGCTTTTCGCATGGCGCCCATTTTGAACATATTCCCTGCAGGTATTCTCATTAATTTTGGCTCTCGGTTTACCTGTGTATCCAAGTATTTTCGTACTTTTGGTGGTGACTGCGTTCTCTGAGAAGGCACAATAATAAAATATTGATTGACATTGCTTAAAAAGTGGGGGTACAGTACCCCCAGTCCAAAAAGTGGGGGTACGGGTACCCCTCGTACCCCCCACAAATTACGCCTATGGTACTGAGGTTGTAAAATTCACGCGCGAAATATTTTTTAGATCTCTTTTTTGACCAGATCAGTTCAAAACTCTTTTTTGACCCGATCAGTTCCAAAATGTCCCCCCACCTCTCAAACAAGATCGCCGCCACTGGGAATTTGGAATAACATTTTGCATAAAGGACTTTGTAAATACGAAATCAGAATTCTCTGCAGTCTGCAATTAGAGTTGTTTTGCTTGAATAAAATTAAAAAAACTCATCTTTTCATTAAAATAGCGAGTAGTCCAACTGGAGATTTTTTAGTAAGGGGCCATCCATATATTACGTACGTAAAATCCGGGAAAATTGGACCCTCCCTGTACGCACGCGTACCTTTTTCCACCCCCCACATGAGTATACGTACGGTTGACGCACACCACCACCCCTAAGACCAGCTGCAGAATGTGTCAGTACCACAGGTCACTGTCTGCACTTTAGGCCAGATTGAAGGATGAGTAATCCATGAACTCACTGCTGAGTTGTGTGATAGTTTAATAATAGCGTTCAGAGATAAGATGGCATACAAGTCACACCTCTCCCACAGTCCTACTTCCTCTGGTAGTACCGGATAGCTGGAAAGACTGAACTCTAGCTCACTTGAAGGCCAATCAATTTGAATCAGTAGACCCCCATTCGCAAGCAGACGCAAGCACATGAATTTCGGTTACCCCCTCCCCTCCATGCGTACGTAATATATGGATGATTGGATGGCCCCTAAGGAATAGCTGTCTGGATATGATTGCGATTTTTTGGGTCTTGGTCTCGGTCTCCGTCTTGAGGTTCAGAGTCTTGGTCTCGGTCTTGAGGTTCAAAGTCTCGGTCTTGGTCAGGTTCAAAGTCTTGGCCTTGGTTTTGAGGTTTAAGGTCTTGACAACAAGAATGCCACAAGGTCGAGGGTTTAAATCCCTGCCACGGCAGAAATTTGTGTCGAGGTTTCTACTTCACCTGCGCTTCTTAGTCAACTCGGCTATAATGAGTACACTGACCGCATACTGTCCGCAGGAAGGTGAGACTACGAGGGAGAGGACTGGCCACCCTCCCTCATAAGCTAAACAGAGTATGTTGCCAAATCCTCTGAATTTAACTGTTGTGTAAAGCTTTAAAATTACAGAGAGCCATTAATTTTAACAATTCTAACTCAGCAGGCTTTGGTGTGCTTCAAGGCTCAGAAAACGTAATGAAAAGCTCCAACCAGAGTCTTCAAAAATTCAGTTTAATAAATGAATAAATATCAATAATTAATACACGAATTCTGTTCAACACATGAATTATTAAATCAATAATTAATACATAAAACTTTTTCCAAATAATATTAATGATTAATATGGTTTTTCAACATATTATCCATAATATAAAAAATATATATATAATTATTCCCCTTATTTTATGTAAATGGAATTTCCACTCAGGTAGCAACGCTTCGGCCACATGAAAGAAAAAGTGCCTGTTTTCAAGAACCATATATACGATTCGGAAAAAGATTGAAGAGGATCTCAACGCAAAGCTCACAGCTCTCGGTCCAATCCGTACACACAACATGACCATTTACTCCATTAATCAAAGAAAGTCCTTCAGAAAAGTGTGGGCAAAAGAAACAGATGAAAGAAAACTGACAACACAGACCACGATTAAGTTTGTTGTCATCGCTTTATTAGGCTCAACAGGTCTTGTACATCAAAAATACAAGCGCCATATGGCCGAGTTGTTCCCTCTCGGATACTTCAAGACCACAACGAATGCTGGCCAGTAGCAGTAGGTCCATACACGTTACACTAAATGAAACGTCTGATCATACATTATTTATAAATAAAAGCATATTATTCACGATTTACTGTCTGAAATAGTAACAACTTATGTAGATCTGGCATATGCATACTTCAGTGTTAGCAAAACTGACTCAGATTAAAATCTGTATAATAGCATAAATGAGAATATGAGAACGAATTCAACATTCAGTACATCGCGAAAGCATTGAACACAGACAATAAACACAACCTGAAAACGAGCTTTAAGCGGAGCCTACCATGAACGATTACAGGCTAAAATATAAACACGTTTAACGACACGAGATTAAATAATACAATGCGTAAAACTTGTGGCAATGTACAAGTAACGGTTCGATAAAACAAATGGATTTTAAACAGAAATGTTGCACACGATAAGATTCTTGTTAGAGTAATTTTTTAACATGAGTAGATTTGTTGTGGTCAGTCCTGCAAATGCCAGGAACTAACAGACATAAAAATCCCAAAGCAACTGTGGATTGTAAACCAACAAACTTCAAACTAATGCCAAAGAACAGCTGATGGCTTGAGTGTTTAGAATCTTCCAGCTGATGTTAAAGTGGTTAGAAATACACGGTAGAGTACACCTAGTTAATAGTTAATGTATTGTAACATCCTTAAATAATCAATGTCTGGCTGTATGCCACACTCATTTCACAGGCAAGCTGAACTTATAAGACGTTTCCAACTTTACATTTTGAATAACTCGGCCTTGAGACAGCAAATAGGAACATGTACTTAAATAAATGACAAAAACTCCCTAAAACTCAAGTTGTAATATTGGAATATTGGATTAAAAATAACTGCACCAATACATGGCCTTCAATGTCACATGAAGACCATAAGGCTAACAATATCAAAGTTTTTACTCTGTGAGCTTCAAGGCCAAGAAAATTTATTCAAAAGCTCCAACCCTACAGTTTCAAAATTCCATGCATAAATTAATGTACATAAAACAAAGAAGAAATAAAGAAAACCCTAAATAAACAGAAGTAAACTGAGATAAATCACAAGACAGCAAAACTCAGAACCTGCGCAGAACAACAGCGCACGGTGAAATAAAGCCTAGACAAAATTGATGAACATCTAAACATAGAGAGGAAGTCAACGTTTCTTACTATACACCACCTTGGTCCCGCTCTGTGAACTCACTAACACAAGTACTTAGCAAAATACAATTACATCGTTGACTGGCAATGCACTTCATTGGTCGCAAAGAATTTTACCCACCACGAGACAGCAACCTATTTACCAATGTTAAACTCACTACATGACAGCTCATAGTAGTGACTTTAACATCAGTACCAATGTTAGAATCTTTATCATCAGATAACGTTGCCACTCTTGGCATTACGACAAACTATAGAAGACAAAGAATTGCCGATACTTTATAAAGCGCCCCTGGTAGGTTCAACCATAGAATTTATCAGCAAAAGTGCGTAATTCGGTCGTAATGCACGTGTTCTTGATAGGTTCTATGGCTCAACTACAGAACACTTATTTCCAATATCATATGACATGTTAGGATTTGAACTCCAGATGTAACTATGAAAGACCAGAACAAAATATCCAGTTATCTCTCAAGAGACACTTTCATAATTATCAATGACGAATACTTGTCTTCAGTGCTCTTTTTCAGCCGGAACGCGCCGGAATGGCGTTCCGGCACCTTTTTTCAGCTACTAAAAATAATTCATTTATTTTAATAATAAAAATAATAATTTAGATATTTTAAAATTTAATTTCAGTGTTTTGAACTGTTTTCAGTGTTCATTGAGACACCTCCCAACCCCCAATCCCGTTTTTCTCGGGATTTTAGCCCGCCCATAATTGTTCCGTTCCGGAACCTATTCTTCCGTCCCGGAACCTTTTTTCCAGAAAAAAAGCACTGCTTGTCTTGCTATAACAACAATATCATCGATGATAATTACAAAATTTATCCAAGATAACAATGGCAATCAGTCTACGCCAAAAGTGCCAAAAAAATACACATTGTTTTTTAATTGCAAGGACAACAATGAATGGAATGATATCAACAAACTCAATGAACAATGAATGCTATCACATGAGAAGAGAAAACCAAGGTCGAAAAAATGCAGCTGATCAAAACGAAAGAAGGAAACTGACAGGGTAAAACAGAGCCTGCAGTACTAGCAGAAGGTTGTGAAAACTGACAACCATGGAACTCTGGGGCAGGACACCACCCACCGGTCAGCCCAAAAAACTCAAAGATTCACACAACTGTTACTTTATAAATAAATGTCAATGACCTAGCAATACAACACATGATCGATACCATTGTTTCATTCATTCATTCATTCGGAGAATTTGATATAGCGCCTCTTCAAGATACGTACTCAGAGCACTCATTGCTTTGTATTGTATTGTTTTGTATCTAAACATTTATAAAGCGCCTCTCACAGTGTTTGCTAATCAGAGGCACAGGGTTAGCAGGTTAGCTCCAAAAACTTAAAATTTTATAAACCAATTCCTTGGCTTTGTTGTTAAACACGATGGAAAAACAACAGAAATTTGGCCAATTCCTACATCGTTCACGATTATGTAATGTAAACCGCAATAGCCAGATACTACAAACTACATAAAACTAGATACTTTAACGACGAGCTGCATTGGTTTCCCATTCGCTTTTACTACACTCTCATCGTTAAAATGTTAAGAAAACTCATCAGTGTGTGAAAAATTTGATTTCTGTTTGTATTTACACTAAATGCTTATTGCTTATCATAAATATGTCAATTCCATTTCATGTCATGGGTATCAAAACAGACTAAAAGTCGTCAAACGGCACATAAACTCCACGATGAAACAACCAGAACGCAATACAAAATAACTCGAACCATTCCTCTAGATATGTGCCTTCGTCCAGCTAGGCGCCTCTATCAACACACAAACACTAAACTCTTTTGATTAAGCCTGCGATGGGAGAGCTCCGAGTAGATTCTCAGAAGTGGTGCGGTGCTTTACAGATATTTTCTACAGAATAAATTCCATAGTCCACTTCTAAATGCTACGAGAATTTATTCAAACGAACACAGTGGAAAAATGGAAAAATTAAAATAAAAAAAACTGCAAACACCAATGCATTGGCTTTTACCTAATTTGTCTCACACTGAAAAATAACCAACCGCTTAACAACCACATTTCAGTTGGTTTAGTTTGCTGGCTGAGATTTCAACTAAATTCAAAAATGACAAATTGTACTGATGGCTTGCAAATCGGCCACAAATATAAGATTCAATGTCAAACAGAAATTTCCAGATAGTCTTAACTGTCTGAATAAGGATGCAGTAATAATGAGAATGATGATGATGATGATGATAATAATAATAATACAATAATAATAACAATAATAATAATAACAACCATAATAATAATATAAAAAAATAACGATTAGAAATAATAAAACATCAGATATTCTAATTAAACTACGAATAAATAACAAGCAGCAGCAGTAATTGTAATGTAGCTGCAACCATAATCAAATTTTTATATAGCACCGCTGCAAGAGAAAGGCTACTCAGATGCGCTCTCTATGTCGATTACAATTTCCATTTCATTAAGCGGTAGTAGAAATAAAAAATAGTTACAAAACCAAAACTGAAACTATCTACTGCAACTGCTAAACGCGTAGATTCGTATAACTGTCACAACACACAAGTGTTTACTAAAACCGAGTTAATAGCTGGATTAAGTAAAATCGTTGCTATTTACATTACAACTAAATCAATCTGGAACATCATTCGTAACAACGAAAACGAAAGCATAACTAATTCGACAGCCTTGCTGATAAATATTACACAACAACTTTACAGTAATTGTATTACGAGAGTGTAACAGCCAGATGCCCCAAACGCAAGACTGCTTATGAATACGCACATTTTAATTTTTGAATATTGCTTAGGAATATCCAAACAGAAAAATGAAAGTTCTTCATGTAATGATATTTTGGATCTCTCATGGTACAAGATGATGTAGTAAACGCTCATTAACTAATTACACTTAATTAATTACACACTCTCGTCATGAATCGTATTCAAACAGCAACAAAGCATGACAACCTTTTATGATGGGTTACTTGGCGCAACATGTTTAAAACTATGAACGCAGTGGAGGACAGAGCGAAAAATGCCACAAGGTACAGAACATGATTACTTTAGCTCTCATTTCAACTTTTAGAATGTAAATTCTTTCATTAGATACATTTTCCGCTGTTCATTCCTGATTGCCCTTCATAGCTTGCCTTGTGGTTCTGACCCATCGGATTATGACTAAACTTCTGTAATAGTTAACATGTTTTGATTGCAATTTTACATCCATGCCTTGCACATTAAGAAAGCAGTGTCATAAAGTCATTAGATCAAATATACATGGTTAAATGTCATAGACTGGAGTAATTCTACAGAAAAATGGAGAACGTTGGGTAGGAAAACACAAACAACAGAGCCATAACTTATCATCACCTTATTATCATTTCTACTACTATTAATAGTACTGTTACTCCCACTACTACAGCAACAGTACTGCTACTCCCACTACCAAAACAATGTCCATTACAATTACTGCTATTTTAAGTCCACTTGCTATCAGTACCATAAATTCAGCTGTCATGGTATGCAATGCATATGGGACTGACACATGTACACAACGGATACTTACTTATTTAACTCGCTGCAGTTGATCGAGTGTTACGAGGAACGAAATGGTGGCAGTCATTTACAAACAACTCACTGCTTACAACGAAAATAAATAAACTACTGCTAGCTGCTCCTCCATGTCAGTCTCAGAAAAGGCTCTACATAAGAGCATAATGTTACAGTGAAAGATCAGTTTATCGCGCACTTTTATTGCACAGCTTCACTGATTTTTCCATCAGCAACTACTCCCGGACCTCGTCAAAATGTTGTTACTACACTGTACGCTGTATTTCAGTTTAAAACATCGTATTTCGATATCAACAAAATTACTTCGACAACACTTCCTGGCTGGCAGTTTGAAAGATATGGCTGCAAGGAAAGCTGTGGCAAGACTCAGACCTGCTCAGTGCTCAACGTCGCCAGACCGCACGCTTTAACCCGGATATACATCTAACTCAAGTGGACGTCATTAAACAATGGAATGCTCGCTTAAATCACCACAGACACATGCCTGCCAGGGTCTTGCCACACACTTTCCACATCCATGAAATTGAAATCTGCGTTCAGCCACGGAGAATCTACTCAAGAGATGCCTGTCTCCGCTGCCGTACCAGCATCACATCGACATACAACTACAAATACTACGACTCGTCTAACGCACATCTGCATTCTATCAAGATCTTGTGAAAAACTAGACATACGGAGATCCATATCAACAACGTCCTTCCGATAGATTAAACAAATCTACTGTTCATGCATGATATCCACTAGCTAATGTTACTTCTTTTCAAACCCAGGCACGAATAGCTGCACATAAAACAGCAACTTTTCTTTAAATTATCTAAATGAAGAGTGCATCATATACACCTAACACCAAAGGCATTGGCATTCCTTCAGCTGCCCTGTCCTTTGGTCTGTTTGCACTCATCCAGCTGGGTTGCTTCCATCACGTTTTTCTATCCATCAATCATGATTGAGTTGAACACCAAAATCATCAAAGATAACATAATTCACAAAATATACACAAAAATATACACATATACATTATAACATACTACATAAAATATACAGTTACATGCTTTTGTATTCGCATAACACAAAACTCAGATAAGTTGCCGAACCCAGCCAGAAACAAATTACTTGTAAAACGATAAATCAAGTTCTGGGTAAACACCAGAAAATATGCGAATAATGTGCCTGCCACTGATTGCAGTACCCCTGCAGAATTTTTATGAAAAAATCCATAGTGACCCCTAAAGCAGAGCTAAGGAACAGAATATTTTAAAATTAAATATCAGTCCAAACTGTGAACTAAAGTTGAAACTCTTACCCACTGCACAGCTGTGTGTAATTGGAGTATTTGAATTTTCTTCTTGGCTGCCTGTCTATTTTCTCAGATCAGTCGATGAATTGCATTAACATCAGCTCTCCACCAAGATCCCCAACTTCATATCTCTACAAAATCTAAGCAGCAGCTAGCTCCAGACCAGCATTTTTAAAAACCCTTCACAGATGTTACCGGGATGTCCTACCAGTGTTAAATCCGCCTGCACTGGCCCGTCCTGCATTGGCATGTCCAAACATCCCAACATTTACCAAACTTCAATAACCAACATTTACTAACTTCCATGATAGTCAGCCAACTTTGCTATTTCAATACATTCACGCTTCCCGTTCTCTTCTGGAGATCGTTTGGCTGGCTAGCGAATGGCACTTTTAACGTTCTGCAGAGTTTGGTGAATTTCGCTGAAACGAGGCCGGTCTTTGGCATCCTGCTCCCAGCATCGAGCCATTAGCTGGTAGATGTCGGTTGGTGTGCCCTCTGGTGGTGACATTCGATAGCCTAGGTTCAGAGGTCAAAGGTAAACACAGAGTTTACACAAGATCAACATGCAGACCCAAAACACAGCACATTTTGGCTCCTTATGAAAACAACTTCGGCCAACTCTGTCTTACACTTCCCATGGGTTCACTGCGCATCAGCCACAGCCGATGCACCACGATAAGGATTTCAACACAGCATTGAAAGGACACAGGTTAACTACGGGGAAACGAATATGACCTCTCAACTATCACCCAGACCTCAACTGACCCAGCTTCCCAAGAGGCAGAAATGTAAACAAGATTAAACTAATCAAACCTAAGCATCTACTGCCAAAGTCTTCACACCAATGACAATTCATTCACCCAATTATTTTGACTGATTAACCTAATCCAATAAACCTTGTTTTATTAATCTAATACAACCAACCAGTAAAAGACTTGAACCAACTAAACTTATATTGGTTAAGTAACTTAACCTAACCGAGCACTGTAAGTATTGGTAAGGCTCGTTAAGAACAAGTTTGCAGGTAAGCCACTAATGCTCAGGCAATCTGAAGACTCTCTCCACTGACAAGACCCCAACATAAACTTTATATAAGTAAATAATTTAAAAGTTGGTTCATTGGTCTAACCCAATAGTCACAGTCAATAACTTAAATCACATTTACACTTACCTTAGTTGAATAACCTAATCAACCACAATCAAAACTACAATAATGATTCAGTCACTAATCACAGTCAAGTAATCTATTGATAGTCTAAAGACCCATCTGTTGAAAGGAAATCTGTTGAAAGGAAGTCTTGAAAGGATATCGGTCAGTGGTCACTCACCTTCGTCCACTTTGTCCCTGGCCTGTGAGTTTGTCAGACCAGGATACGGCGTTCCTCCAAACGAGAAAACTTCCCACATGAGAATTCCATAACTCCAGACATCACAGGCCGACGTATACGTACCTGCGTTTGAGAAACATTTAACAAAACTATGACTAACATCCCCAAGAGTCAAAGCCATAGATTTTATTGTATTGTATCTAGAAATTTTTAAAGCGCCTCTCGCAGAATTACTATTCAGAGGCGCTCTTAGCAGAGATGCTCTTAGCACAGAAGCCCTGGGGAAACAGAAATGCCTTTAGGGTACGTGAGACCGATGAGGAAAAGCCAGTCATCAGTTTGGCCTTGAGCAGAGAGCGAAGGTCATTTCAGATCGTGGGACCCACTACAGCATGACAAACAGAGACAGAGACAGACAGACAGGGACAGAGGCAGACACAGACACGAACAACTGGGAATTCGATCCATTTCAGCCATGACAGTGCCACTCCTTAAAGTCCGCTTATATCCGTATCTCTAGCTATAGATGCACATACTGAAGCTCTCGTGTCTCTACTGGAATGTAGGGGATGTCAGATGTATTATGATAGGTGTTGCAGAAGACCTAAGATTTATATAATTTACATTAGAAAGATACTAGAATAAAAAATTTTGACTACTAATAATTGATAATCTGAATACAAGAATTACAACTTTGATAAAGTCAGTCGATATCTCATTATTTTTTTTAAAACTATGACACCATTAAAAGATAATAATCTAATGGTTCAACTTAAAAGTATAAACTCTGAATAAACGAATAATCTTATATATATATATTCGTTTAATATCAATTCGAACTGACAAACTGCAGATGATTACACGTGGGAAGAAATGTTGTTATAATAATATAATGTAAAGATGTTAACGAGTGCACCTGCGCCTAAACGTTTCGAATCTTTGAACCAACCAGATTCTAACCAGAGTAGGGGTTCTTCTGTGCAAGTTCTTCATGTACAAATGCTCAGCATCATCAATGCTCTGTCTTATGGTCATGTGTGCACTTCTGAACATTGGAGGGGCAATATCAAATGTAGTCATACTATTGCATTGTACGTGGTAGCTCTCAAAACATGCCTATGTTGAGCATATTTCAACCTACAACTTTATATGAAGAAAATAAACTTATTATTCGACAGTGATTTCACTTGATTGGGATGGGAGCAACACTGATGAGTTTTTTCTTAAGTGGTGCTTTTTAAATGTCAGGTTACAATTACAATTACAAAACTTCAATGAACTACGACCTAACCGAAATTAAGTGCCTCCGGTGCTGTCCACTTGATAGGAATCTGCTTCAGGCCTTGCGAGACGACGTATTCCTCCTCCTCGCGTGACATTCCAAAGTCGGAAATTTTCACAGTGTTATTTACTCCAACTAGGCAATTACGAGCGGCCAAGTCCCTGAAATTCACCGTTGATTATTCAATTGCATAACAAATTGAGCAAAATATACAGAATGGATTATACGAAATCAGTTGGCATAACTGTATAGTGGACAACATAAAATATCTAGCAACCCAACCACTGTCAATCTGTGGAATTTAGAACTGGCATCAGGCAGACAAGCCAGTAAATAGCAGGTCCTGCAACATCTGGCCAGATTGCCAGGACTTTGGGATTTGTTTCTTACAGGCCCAGGGCCTAGAAAAAGTCCCACAATAGACTAAATATAAAGTATACTTTTATATGTGACTTTAAGCCCTCTTGGGAATATGCTGGAACACATCTTTCAAAACAATACTAGATTTGGCAGCCATATCAAGTGCTAAACTATATCAGACCTGTGCTATAGAAAATTACTTTCTGCAGAAGAATTAAACTCAAGTTTCAGTTTCTTAACCATATTACAGGCATATCACATTTTGTGTTGCAGTGTTGTAGGATAAGACATTACAATGCAATCTTCCCAGTGCAAACTATTTAAGATGGATCACAGAGTAAACTAGGAATAGAACCAATGGCTTTTGATCGCCGTACCTGTGTAGACAGTTCTTGCTTTCCAGGTAAGCCATTCCTGCAGCAGCATCTTCGCACATCTGAATCAGCGTCTTCATTGTCTGCTTGGCTCCTTGTTTACGAAGAAACGTCAACAGTGCACCACCTGGAATCCAATTGATATGATAAAAAACAAGACAATATTATGATAAACATTGCAGCAATTGGCTTCCATCATCATAGCAACTCTGTTACACCTCAGCTCGTGTTGTCACAGAGGCTGTGCTAGGAAATTCAGGGAATGTAATAGTTTCTGTGGCTTAATCAACCTGATAACATGATTAAGCCATTTATTGAATCACCAACGACATTGATTACAGAAGTCTGAATTTTTGTATATTAAACCTGAGCTGAGGGGTACCAGATGTAGAATATCAATGATAATAGCAGTATTTCCATACATTACACATGAAAATACTGCAATATTTAATAATGAGAAGATAGCAGTCTCTATGGCAACAATAATGGTGAAACAAAGCACAGTCTCCCTGACAACAACAATGGTGCAACACAGCAGTCACTCTGACAAAAATGATGACATAACACATCACAGCCATGACAACAGAGATGGTGCCGTCGCTTTGGAGACTGTAACACACCAGTCACCATGACAACAATGGACATCATACAATATCAAAGACAGTTATCACATCACCTGACACAATCTCTAGTATAGCAATGACTACATTACCTGAAACAAACTCCATGACGATCATGACCGGGTGTCGTTGGGCGGCAATGCCAATGAACTTGACAATGTTTGGGTGGTCGTATTGTTTGAGGATTCTACCTTCCTGGAGAAACTTCCGTTTGACATCTTCACTCAGCGTCTCACGGCAAGTCTTGATTGCCACCAGAGCCCCAGTCACCTTGAAGACACCCCGATACACCTCACCAAACTGACCCTGAAATACACCCACTGAAATGCATAATCCAACCAGCATAGGATGAACACCCAAGACTGTGATTCTTATCATGATAAGACTGTTTTGAATTCTGATGAAGCAACAAACATTGCAACTTAAACTAATAGGTAAATTAGTTCTAATTTCTCTTTTTAGTTTTACACAATCTGCAAAAAGTGCCCCAAACCCACTGGCATCTAAGAGGATATGGATGCACACTGTAACACAGTTGTGGCACTTGGATATATGTGTTATTATTACGCACTTATTAAGCACCACCATCTAATGACCAAGCATCACTTGATGGTGCTGAGCAACTGTGAGTGAAGGACTTGCTCCCACGCCCTATACAGTAGCCGTCTCGGAAGGCTCAAACCGTACTTTCAGTCTTACAAGGTGAGTGTTTTAACCAATCGGCTAACATGTCCCACCAACTTCAGTTACACACAGTGAAGAGTTTCCTCAAAATACTTAATGATGAATTACGGACAGCAAGCAAGCACTTTCAATTCTATACACTTTAAAGCGTGAAGGTTAGCATACACTGCCAATTTTTTCATTCAGTTCAATGTCATCATTCCTTAGCTCCCAGTCAGGTCGGTAGATTGGCTTCTTGAGAATTGCCTCCGATTTGCGTGTGACTGGCTGACTGCTCTGGTGTTGGCGGATGATCAGCTCTTGAACTGAGGAATACGTATCGCCCTCAAAACGATAGCCTCCCTATGAAGCCAAGAAATCAACAAATCAGCATGACCATATCAAGAAACAAAATCTCATCCACTGGCATGGATTTGGTAGAAAGGTGCCACTAAAATTAGTGCAAGCAGTGAAATATTCTGCCCCTCTTTCTCCATCACTCTGGTAAGCTCATAAATAATAAAGTATTAATGATAATGAAAGCAATTATCACAATGATAACGATTACAACGGCGACAGCAGTGACGATGATAGTGTCAATAGTGATAATGACAATAACTATGATAACACTGATGATGATAATGATGATGATGATGATGATGATGATGACGATGATGACGATGATGACAACAAAAGTAACAATGATGCTGATGCTGAAGATGATGACAATGATGATGATGATGATGATGATGATGATGATGCTGATGATGATGACAACAAAAGTAACAATGATGCTGATGTTGAAGATGATGATAATGATTATGATAAAATGGAGGTGCTGGTTAACGATAAAGTAGATGG
This sequence comes from Allolobophora icterica, assembly GCA_963556255.1. NCBI lineage: Eukaryota > Metazoa > Annelida > Clitellata > Crassiclitellata > Lumbricidae > Allolobophora > Allolobophora icterica. Next base: position 20,676,010 of record OY744617.1, read on the forward strand.
CGTTGATAAGGATAACGGCCACGTGGAACGTACCTCATTTTCCTGAATAATAAAGTGTTTGTGCGTGGACCACATAACTGAAAGGACATATTGCGTTTCTCCCGTTTTCTTGTTCTTGCTGGCTCGTACCAGATAGTCACCATCATCTACAAGCAGTCGCTGTACCTCATCTCGCGGAAGAACACCATGGTACCATTCCTCCTCCTCTAAAGGACGCCCTGGACATAACGTCATCTGCAACATAATACTACAGCATTCATCTCTTCTTATTATAAGAGTCAGTACCACTGTCTTGCCTTCATGCCTCTCCTAAAAGGCTCTACATAAATAGTCAGACACATGCATACATACAAACATGCACATACACATGCACAAATAAGACTCAACAGCAACTCACAAGTGTGTCTTCATTAAGGACTTATTCAAATGTCCTGCATACTGATCGCTTTACAAAGGCTCATGTTTTACTTTACTGTTTATGCATCAAAGCACCATTACAATTATTTTTAAAATTATTTTTACTAATTTTATTATTATTAAATTATTATTCTGTCAATGCTCAGTTTTTATCGTTAATATTATTACTCTGTCAATGCTCTTTTTATTGTTATTATTATTCTGCCAATGCTCTTGCGTTTGCAAAGCAAAACTTCACAAGGTTTAGCCATCCCAAAAGTTAATAATTTCCTAAAACAACCACTGATACTGTAGTCTATAATCAACGTTATTATTTACAATATGAGTCACACAAAAATTATATGATTTTGGACTGATATTAGTAGCCATAAATCATCACATCTGCTGTTAATACTACATGTATATTGACCATTAATTTATATATTTTGCAAACACTGAATTTATATATATTTTCATTCTCATTGTTATTGTGTGAAACACATCTCTGTTAGCCAACTTTGTTTTGCCTAAAACAAAAACCATCTGCTTTTAGACTGATATTTAGAAGTCATAAATCTACTGAGCCAAACTATCTAACAACTATACTGAATATTACATTGAACAAGAAGCCGATATGAACTTGCAAATCGAACAGAAAGCAATGCCAAAGAAAATTATACCTCAGGATGAGTTTCTGATGTGAAGTTGTACTGAAATAAAGAAATAACGTTTAAAACGAATCACAAATTAAATGCAAAACTAACCAGAGGAACCAAGAAACACATAATAAAGAAAAGATGGAAATTATATGAAATAATGATCATAGAAAAGAATGATCATAAGAAGTACTGAATAAACAACAATGATTAAGGAAAACTAATACAGGCATCCAAACATTATATGCACGAAAACTACACAAACTTATAACAATACAGAGACCTGTCTCGAAAAATTATGAAAAATTCACTGATTTCTTTCAAATGCATACATGAAAACTTTACTCACAACAATCTAAATATCAAATAACAATAAACAGCAACAATGGTGATGGTCATTTAATTAATTTGCTTAAAACACCATTTTCAATTACACTCGCCTAGGCCACTGTGCATCAAGGAATTTCTGTCACCAAATGCAGTAGTATTAATAAGAAAATACTTATTATTTGATAATGTTATAATTACCATTCCTCTTAATCAGTAATGACTAGCTCAGGTGTTAAGTTTTCTTTAACACTTTAACGACGAGCTGCATTGGCTTCCCAGTCGCTTTCAGTACACTCTTGTCATTAAAGTGTTAACGGTTTAAATGGAAATTTTACTAATATATTTCTTTAGCGTGTAGTTACGTGTTGTGCTAGCATTACCTAACAGATATTTCCAGTATTATACTGGAATGCAATATGAAATGCTAACATTCCTAATAAAGTAATTTGAATTCTTTAAAATACAAATGCAGCATGTAAAAAAACCACACAAACATATGTGCAACTTCATAATTTCCAGAAATCTTCCACATGCATGAAAATATCTGCAGCAATTTATAACCTACTGCAACCAAAGACCTTAGAGTATGCTGCAATATGGCACTCAGCGTTTCCTAATGCCCAAAGACCTTGACTCATTAAATGTCAAACACAAGGTGGCACTGCAGTCGATTACACTGTGAGCCCACGTTTTAATGACGCTGTATTATTTAATGGGCCCAATGAATGCGACGGCATAACCCGACTCTGAGTTACATACTGTATCTAACTATATTCTAGGTGGCAAGGCAATTTGCATTGTTGCAACCAAAGTGTGAATACAGAGTGTGTCATATCTTAAAGTACTCTAAGATCTTAATCTAGCATAGCCATTAATACAGCTCCTTTACAAGCCTCTGGTACCTGTTGATAACCATCCGATGTCTTCTCAGCTCCGACTTTATCCACTCGCTTATTAGCTGATACAGATGTTGCTGTGATGTCACCGTTCGTTGATGTGACACTCTGAAAAGCGGCCAGTTCGTCTGATCCGCTGGAACTGGTTGTGTCTCCTCTTCCACCGATAGAAGATGAAATGATGCTCGGCTGGGGTTTCTTAAAAGGTCGCATTTTCGACAGCGTCGATCGGATGTTTGTGACGGTTAGCGACAGTTGGTTAACGGCCACTGAAGAATGTGGCACATCTTGATCAATTTCATCCTCCTAAATATAAATCATATTCATTGGATAGATTGATTAACAATAACCCCATTGGTCTAGTGGTTAGCATGTCAACCTCTCAACCCAAGATTCAAACCACAACAGAGCAGAAACATACTTCTAGAATTTTGTTCCGCTTGCCCTCTAGCCAACTCTGCTATAAAATGCGACTGTACGCTATTAATTAGAAAATCAGAAAGTGGGGGAGAGGACTGGCTACCTGCCCTAATATGCCGAGCTTAAGAAAGTGAAGTCGCGAACAAGTGAAGCCTCTTGGAATTAGCTTCAGGAACCACTCTCCTTAACTAATCATAAAAATTACTGATTAGAATACTGTACACATAATTCATTAACTTCACATGTATTTATCAACCAATTTATTCACTTATTTAACACACCCCAAACATGACCGTTAATTAATGTACTCAAATTTATACCCTCTTGGTAGAAATCAATTAACACAGGTCAACGTATAAAAACCCTTCTGAATTTTATGTGAATAAATATCTGCTATTTGTAATCATGAAATTACTTAACAACTGTGTGAGTTTTTGACTGATTGATCGATTGACTGATTGAACGATTGATTGCTTGATTGATATGGACTGATAAATGGAGAGAGAGAGACCTGGTGATTGGCTTCTGTGTAGTCAATCAATCCAGATACGGGTCGTGTGCTGCCAAGTCGTTCAATAGGATCGCTGATGAGCTTGACCATTGCCATCAGCTTTTCTTCTGAGCACTGCACTTCGAGAATTTCACGCTTCAGGTTCTGAGCACAGCGTTTCAGAGCGAAATACCTAGAAACAGAATTTTAAAATGCATCACATGAAGATACATCACCAGAAAACAAGCCAACTGACAATGGCAAAGAAGAAGTCATACAAAATTGATAAAAACAAACAGACAATAACACAAGTCAAATGACAATGAAAAAACTGGCAAACAAATTGGCAATAACAGAAGAAAAACTGATGAAAAACAGAAATAAACTGACAATGACAGAAGCAAAACTGATGAAAAACAGAAATAAACTGACAATGACAGAGGCAAAACTGATGAAAAACAGACAATGACAAAAATGCCAAAAATGATGAGTGAGGTCAATAACAAGGCAGGTGAATGCGACAATGCTAAATGACAATGACAGAGGTCAACACACAATGACGTACAACAAACTCATAAGAACAAAGAGGTCAAAAACACTGACTTTAGCTGAACTGAACAAAACCCAATCGTACTTTGCACTCATTGAACTGTTATTCTCGCACTGAGACATCTGCAACTCGACATCACCGAGTTCTTGTTTTTTACTTTCAATTCGTAAGCGACACTTATCGAGTTGATCGTTACTATTCATCAGCCTAGAAAAAGAAAATCAACACAAAACCACGCCTGAATCAAACAGACAATCTGACTTTCTTTATGCCATTTTATTGTTATTTTAAATTACAAATATGAAGGCATAAGTAGCACTGTACATTTATCTCTATATATGCCTTCTGAATTAGGCTTATAAGGGCACAGATTGAGAGCAATACATCTGGTTACATGCCTCTACAGACAATGCTCATGAGAGTGGTCTAGAGAATCTTTGTACAGGAGTACAAACACAATCAGAGAATCCAACAGCAGCTTTGCTAACCTCTGAATGTGTGTTAACTTGTATTTCTATACCAACCATAAAAGGATGATTAAAAGATCAATTGGTATTCCACTCACAGACAGTCACCTTCTCAGATGCATTAGCAGCTTCGAGTGGTATGTATCGTGCACGTATCTAATATAACGCCTTTAAAAGTACCTCACAAAAGTGTTGCATGCATGACCTGCCCTGACCTGACCTGCATGCATGACCTGACCTGAATGACCTAAACAAAGTGCATTTTAAGACAGTTTCAAATGATTGCTGCACAGAGCCATGTAACAGTACATCAATGCAACGGAAGACTGTTCCAAAAGATGGTCCAACACATGAGAAGGCACGAAGGGCTCGAGTTGAAGCACCTGCATATCTCCATGGCTAGCAGAGTGCAACAATTGATGACCCGGTATTGAACACTCTAACAACGAGATTGTACTTAAAGTGACTGGGAAACCAATGCAGCTCATTGTTAAGGTAAGTAAGTAAGTAAGTATATTCTTTATTATACCACCTGCAAACGCATGGTGGTTAACAATACAGGTTATACAAATAGATGCATATGACACTGAAAAAAAATATTAGAATACAGAAAGAGTTAAAAATATTAGAATACAGAAAGAGTTAAAGAGTTAAAAGATACTGTATCAGCTTCCTTGACCCTTACAAACACCCTAATATTAAGCTGAATTAACGCTGCCCAGCTTCATTGTGCTTGTCGGCATCGTATCGAAAACACAAAAAAGTTTCTAACCAGATAGTGTTTCAAATCCAGATCACATTACGAATTTCTCATAGGGGAGAAACCCACTAAATTATTGTAACAAAAGCTTACTTTTGTTTCATGGCAGCTATTGTTAATTCGTCAATCACAATCTCGTTGGATTTCAGTGAACAGCTGAAATTATCTAAAGCCTCCTTCTGGAATTCACTTTTCGTCAATTTCATTGGTTCGGTTCTAAAGAAAATCATTCAACATTTTAACTGCATGCAAGTCAAACAATTAAACAATTCCTTTGGTTCCTAATGAGGTAAGATGGCCCTATTGTATTGTTCAACTTACAATGTATCATGCAAAACTAACACTTCACATTTGCCAGAACTTTCTCTGTTTAACTGCTGCAGTCGATTCATTACAGCTAAACAATCCCACAACAGCACCTCAACATACAACTGCAACCTTAAAAGACTCCCTGTTATGTTCTTAAAGGCATTTACACAAACTAGCCTCTCCCGTAAAATGTGCATGCATGCCAGTTCAGCAAAATGTCTCATCTGAGAGAATATCCTGTTGTGCTTCGTTTGTTATGGGCCATGAAAACAATTGCCAAAAGCTGTTCCAATTTGAAAACTTTACCCAGGCATACCACCTTTTCTAAACAACTTTTTGTTCTCATATTATTTGCCAGATAGCATCCACCATCAAACAACTGTTTTTCATCAGTTTTGCCTCTGTCATTGTCAGTCTATTTCTGTGTTTCACTCCAAGAAAAACTAATCAGATTCTATCTATATGCTAGCTGAAATCACATTCAGAGTTTCTGGTCCTAGTTGTGCTGACAATGGGAGCGATGACAGGCAATAGTGTATGCAACGTACACATTTGCTGAAAATTACAGAATTCGCGGCTTCCGTGACTTCGTGAATTTCTAATGGTCCTAGTTATCGTACACTATGTACACTACTGCCTGTTATCGCTCCCATTGTAAACACAAATAGGACCAGAAACTCTGTCAACTTGGATAGGAATTGGTGCTATATAAATGTCAGCTTAAAATTACAATTACAATTAATGTCTGGATAAATGTGCAACTAAAGACTAGATAACTAACTAATGCGCACAGCCAGATCAAGCACATATATGCATTTAAGGCTATTATTGTACAGATGGATACTCATCTCTGTTTACCACTTTACCCAAATTCTTTCTCATTATATGTCTTTCATCATATAAAATCTCTAATTACTAAACTGGTAAACTATTGTATTGTATTGTATTGTATTCGGACATTTATAAAGTGCTTCTAGCAGGAGAGCCATTCAGAAGTGCTCCCTGTGCGAGAGAATTCGAGAGAAAAAACAAGTTTTAAGAAGGAGGAAGAGACATTACCTGAGAGAACAGAAGAAGAAAGAGATGGAGAAAACTCATTCCAAAGGGCAGGGCCAATGGAAGCAAAAGACCTAGATTGTGCCAGTGAAGTCCTCACATGGGGAACGAAGAGGTCCAAATGGTCAGAGGAATGAAGAGGACAGAGAGAAGTCTCAAGCAACTTCGACATACTTCAAATAGCACTACAACCCTGTGATTACCATTCAAAACTTCAACTAGTTTTAACTGCAATACAGAAGTGTGTTATTGACAAGTCACCGATGCTTGGAAACAAAGTCTTTGTATTCGGCAATAGGATTGATCGACTGAATTGAAGCAATAATCTTTTCCTGGACTTTCTGATGCTCCGCGCTCGTGCAGTCCGTCAACCGAGCATACTCGTCAAGAGCGTCTTTGCTAGAAAATTCAATCACAACAGCAAATCCATTTAGCAACATAATTATACTTCCAAGAAAAATGAGCATTTGACTTAGTTCAGCATATGTTTTCAAAAATATCTAAATACACACTTGAAAGTGTATGCTGAATAGCCAGTTACACAGCTATGTGCACAGCTCTGTAGCATGTATGTAAAAATCTAACATAAAACATAGCATCTTTCTGGGTGCCAAATGAATTGTTTTGATACATATATAAATACAGTGACGTTTTGGCTAAATATATATTAGATTTACTGGTTCATCATAACTGATGGCACACCACTTGATTGGTTTTGGTTGTTAAAGTTGAGTTGGCTAGGGGGTGCAGGTGGAGCAGAAATCTCAAACCAAATTTCTGACCTGGTAGGGATCTGAACTCCCAACCTCTCGACCGACAATAAAGCATGCTAACCACTACACTATCGAGTACCTCAAATATCATAATGAACAAGGTGTCAATTGACAGTCACTTCAGTGAAGTCGTAGTCAAAGTTCATAATCCATTTGGAGAAGCTCCAGTAAAAAGCTGATGCGTAAGTGAAACCAGAAGTCGGGCATCTGCAGAATGTTGCAGTCAGACTTCTGACGATGGAATTTCCCTCACTACCCAGTCCTGTACATCCTGTAGCTCTGTTATGTTATTTAGGTCTGCACAGCAGACTCTTCTGTTTCAACTTAGTTACCCAACGAACCTGACTTCCGGTTTCCTTCATCTGCTGGATTCCCCTTGAATTTTTACAGTAGTTTTGAATTAATGTGAAGCAGGACCTTGAAGGGGTGCAGGATGCTATACAAATTTTGATTGACTGATTGACTTGTTGATATAAACTTCAACACAGCCAGGTTTGATACCACAACCGGACAGAAACTTTCAGAACAAATATTTGATCTAAACAACCAGGTCACTAAATATAACACTAGTTTACAAGCCCAGTGTGGTACAAGCCAACTTTAATTAAGGCAATCACACATAATTATAACCTGGAAATTTCTGAAGTGCCACTTAAAAGATAAATGCAGAGCACTACCTTATTCACAAGCACTCCATCAAGTCAGAAGGATTGTCAACAGATAGATAGATCAACTAATGATTGCAGAGCATTTAAGTACCTCAATTAGCCTATTGTTCAGTCACAGCTAAACAGTGAACTATTTGTGAAACCCAACAATTACCATAAGTAACAGCTGCTTTAATGTAAAGCTTCTTCTCTTTAGCATAGCAAATTTATGCAAGTATTAACATTTCTGATAAACTAACATTCAGTACAAAATATACTTCATTTTCCCTGAACAGCAAACACTAATCACAAACAAACTACTAAATGCTAGTTAACAAGTTCAAAGCCTCTGGATGTCAGAACCCTCAAAGAACACTAACGGATCTGACTTACAATGGATTCATTTATTTCCAGCCTGATTAAATGATTAATCACTGGATTTATTTTATTTACAGCTGTCTGACTTGCTACCTGACTGGCTGGCTGATTGACTGACTGACTGTCTAGTTGACTGACTGATCAAATGACTTATTAAGAACAACTAAATTTCAGCTAAAGACGCAAAACTAAGCACAGACATCATAACAACACCGGTTTCTCACTAGTTTGAACATGTTCCATGTCCAAAGCAAATGAGTGACCAATTATCAACTGATTTGCCTAACACTTAATAAAGTCTACAACCTGAAACAATGTATTGTTCAGTCCAGGCCACAGATAAATAATAAAACATTGTGCAAATTAAAGTAATAACTGCTTCTCGTGTGGGTTTTTCTTTCACAAAGCAAATACTGGTATCATGCTGGTTTCTACATCAACCATCAACCATCAACCCCATGAAATTGGCCTTAAGCTCTTTCACTTTCTCTATACATGTACACTGTGCTATGTTACCAGTAGCTTTTTAGCAAGTGCATGACAATATTTCAATTACGAATTTTCCAATTATACATTGAATAGCTGCTAAGAAACTGTCACTTCTAACAACATATCAGGATAGGATCCCAAAATTGTAATTGTAATGTGACATTTATAAAGCACCACTTCCAGAAAAATTCATCAATAGTGCTTCCGACCCAAACCACTAAAATTACTGTCGAATAATGCAGACTTCAGGCGCTTGCGAAACTGTGAAGGGGACAAACTGAGGAGCTCGAGCTGCAGCTCTTGAGAAAGGCGATTCCAACTGGCGGTCCTCTGCATCGAACGCAGGTATGGGGACGCCACAGCCCCCACAGCCAAAGCGAGGGACGGACATCTGCCAAACCTGTCTACGTCATCGTAAACCACGGTTAAAATCCGGGGTTGGCGTGATTGAAAAGCATCACTTTCATCGTCGTTCACGCCGTGAAACTCACAAATGCAGAGTAATGGAAATATAACGTTAGTACTGCACTTGGTATTACGTAATACTATTTCTACTTACTTATTTATCGGCTCGTTCCAATTGTTTATTCGTGACGTTATATGAGTGAGGCTTCATATTTCACACAATCAGTGATTAGGTCGAATGCTGAGTTTGTTGACTCGTGACATTACCTGTCTGAACGCATTTCAGCGTGGATGGCGTCTAACCATCTCAAACTAAATCCAACGAAGTCTGAGTTTCTATGGTGCACCACACTCCGGCGTCGCCATCTACAGCGTCCTTTTCTTCGGCCTCGGCTGTGCTACGGCGCTATATAAATCGTCTTATTATTATTATTATTATTATTATTATTATTATTATTATTATTATTATTATTACCAGTTCGCCTGGTAGCGGTAAACTGTTCTTATATAAATTTAGTGACCTAAAAAGCAATGCTTAAATCAGCAAATTTAAAGCGCGGTGTTTGGGAACACTTTATCGTTCGCGATTCTGTGTAACAGACGGCTCAGTGCCAGTTATGTAAATCGAAACTGAAAATTGTCGGCGGTTCAACACGATGTATGCATATTCATCTCCCGCCCAAGCATAAGATAAACCTGCTCAAACACAAGGACGTAGATGACCCTTGTCATCTGCAGAACTTTCGACTTTGTAGCTGCATACAACGACGTTGTTCTTATCGCAAAACATAGTTCAATAATACTTATCATGTAAAGTTTGGCAAACCCGGTAAAAACCCGGGTACCCGGGTTTTTACTGGCGCCAAAACCGGAAACCCGGGTTTGTAAAAAACCGTCGGTTTTGCATTCCCTAGTGCTGGCCTCGTAGGTTCCTAGTGAGTCTCAACTGCATGTTGCCATGAATTACAATCTAATAAGAGCTTGGAAGCTGACCAAAGAGCAAGGATATTTGCCATATGGATCTGGTATTTAGCTACATTATCTTGCACTTAATATATTGACTTATAGTAATAATAATACATGCCACTACAAATTCATTCATTCATTCATTCATTCAAATCGGAATTTATATAGCGCCTCTTCAAAGGAGAACTACTCAGAGGTGCTCCCGACTCCAGCACGGCTGAAAAGAGCAGCCTTAAGGTGAGAAAGGAACATCGGAGAAAGGGTTCTACGGAGCAAGCGAAGCGCCAGAGGGAGGCTATTCCAGGTAGAAGGGCCCACCACTGAGAAACAGTGATGCTGCATGGTAGAGGTATGGGCTGTATTGCATTAGCAAGTTTGAATAGAAGAGTTTTGAGTCCAGATCCTAAAGACATCAATCAGACAACTGGCACAGAAGTTAGTAGTGGGCAATAAACTCAAAAACTTTGGCCCAGCAACCAAAACAGTTCAAGAGCCATGTCATGCTAAGGGGTTTGAGGCATAACAGTATAAAGCTGAACTATGTGACAAATGACTTTATTCCACTTACCACTGTTGAATGAGATTTTCTTGAATTGTCTGCTGGAACTCGAGTAATGCGGGTAGCATAACCGAAATGTAGTGATTCCGGTACATGTTAACTTCGTGCAACGCTACAACATAGTCGTTGTGCAGGTTGTGGACCTTCGTTTCAGATTTCACATACTTGCTTTTGAGTTCTTCGTATTTAGCACCAGCCTTGACTACACAAAGAAATAAAGTACACACCAGTATCAACTGCACACCAATTAACGCTGTACACATGTGACAAACAGTTTGCTTTTCAATGTGCTGGACAAAATGCCCATGCAAAACTGTAATCAACTTCATTTTAACGAGCATTCACTTTCCTTTATCATTGTTGGAGCTGAAACAACAATCTAATGAAGTGTCATTCAGACTCATTCATAGGGACCAAAATCTGGCAACAAAACCCAATCTGAGTTTAGCTCACAAAGTAGCATTACTCAACATATTTTTCACTGGAATTTATCTAATAATAATAATAATAATAATCTTTTTCTTTATTAATTCAAACCGACAAACGCAGTAAGATTACACTGAGACATGACAGTACAATTATCAATATCCTAACTAAACACACGTTATGGCAGCCATGCAAGGTGCCCACCTGAGGGGGTTGCAAGAATCGAACCGCGTACTGCTGCTCTACTGGTCATGAGTGTTACCATTACTCTATCCCCCCTGGATTTGGACTGGTCATCAGATCTGATCCTAACTGGTGTTTTTACTAGTCATAAGAATATCAGTGATATTTACCTTTTTTGCAGGATTCTTCAAACTTTGTCCGATTTTGTTGTAATTTTGCTAAACTCCTTTCATATTCAATTGCTAACCTATTCGAATCATCTTGAAGCTGCAAATAAAATCAAAATACCAACTCAGTGAAAAAGATGACACTAAGGACAAAACATTGTAGAAAAAACCAGTTCACATATTAACGCCTTTGAAGGCAACAGCCGTACTGACTATGCGTACAATAATGAGAGCGACGTTTAAGGGCAATGACGGAGAGATTACACACGATACAACTGGGTGAGAGGCATAGGTGAAAGAGACAGCTTCAACGTTAATTGTAAACATAATTATATATTTTTTTAGCAACTCTTGATAGAGAAACTAACCATACACTCTCACTGCTAGCTCAAGGCACATCCAGATAATCATATCTGCCTAAATCTCTGGTTACCATCCAAAACGCAACAGGTTCAAACTCCAAAACTTACCTGAACATTGCCTTCCAATGTCAGTGATTGCAGCAGCAAAGATAACAGCACACTGACCAAAACTTCAGAAGAAGACATAACTAAACGGAAAAGAACTGCAGAAGTTTTTACCCGATTTAGTTCGGCATCCATTCGACTTCTTTCGTCGGCATATAAACGTCGGACCGTCTTTTTTTCGCTGATTATTTGTAAGAACTTTTCTAGAGTTTTGCAGCATAATTGGTCAGCACTTTCTCGAAACAATCTGCCCAGAGTTTCTGTATCTCGAGTGATGCTTGCCCAGACCTAAACATTATCAGTGAGAACTAACAGTTTACGATACACAGAATATGGATGTAAACAGCAGTTTACAAGCACGAAAATTGTTATGGCTGTCTGTTCTTTTAACACTTTAACGACAAGAGTGTACTAAAAGCGACTGGGAAACCAATGCAGCTCATCATTAAAGCGTTAACAGCAATTTTCCCACTGATATATCCTGTGTTTTGCTAAATGTACATTGTATTACTTTCTCAAAAACTTGAAGAAAACAACTTTTCGATCCGATCACACACCATGTGCAATATGTTTCTGTAAACCTCTTACGAGGCGTTGTATGCGTTTATGTTACAACTGTAATTACACAGCAAAACGACCTACTTACAATGACATATGAAAAGAATTTGAACACAGGAATATTGAAAGCAAGCATAATAGCACCATACTTACTGAACCATCCAAATCACATCACCAGCCTACAGGTCTTGTTTTAAATTAAATGGAAGTTAACGAAGATAGCATGATTTAATAATATGATGTAGTGTAAGGTAATGTAAGGGAGATACAGGTAAATTGTAAACTGAAACCTGGCTGTAGAGGTCACAGATAAACACATCAGCTATAGATCTGCACTAGGGTTTGCCCGAATCTTGATGCTAAAATCAGTTTTCGCCAGATTTTGCCCTAGACCGATTAATCAGAATCGGCGCATCCCAGGACTACCGATACAAATACCAAGAGAAGTAATATTTTTTACAAAAATAGTTGCTTTTTTCATTAATACAAAAATAGTAACCTGTTTAATAAAAATAAATATTACCGATTAATCGAATCGGACTGAATCCGGAATCGAAAAGAAAAAAAACAGGCCAAATATCCGGAATCAGAAAACAGCAAAAAATGTCAATCGACCAAGCCTAATCTGCACTATCAAATTATGCAATAAAGTCACCTGTATGCAAATGAACAAGGAAAGCTTTTACTTGCTTACCTGACAAACCGGTGTATTGAACTCTGTCAAGTCTACTTTGTTTGCTGTAGTGACAAGTGAAGTTAACATTGTCGCATATTCCCGATCGACTTTCACTCGATAAGCGATACACTTCTTGACATTTTCTAGCATCCGTATTTCAAAGTCCTGCAAATTCAGCAGTGCCTCGTGCGACACACGACCCTGTAGCTCCGTGCCAAATGCCATCTACCTACAATGCCACACACAAAACTCAAAAGGTTCAGCAAGTCTCCAGATCTACGTTAGTATACCATGTCAATCGAACTTCAGTATTTTGAACTTCCATTTATACGGAATATCAGTCAATACCTGGCCTAAACCACTGCAAACACATGCACATAACTCTCTGTTATTGAACTTGCATCCATCAAAGTTTCGCTTATTGCAACCACATTTTTCAGTCCCTATCACCCTACTGACTAGCAGATATATCGACTTGACAGCCTTGGCCTGGTTTAAGCCAACTGATGAAAACAGATGTTTCATTTCCTGACTGGCTCAAGCCACGAGACAATGAATGATGCACATTTATGACATACATCTGCGTCACTGGGAGGCGTCAGTCAATAAAGGCTATAAATTTTAACACTTCAATAGCCCAATACAACCTATGTCCTGCACCCTAGGAAATGTTTGATTAACGTTTGTAACCCCTACAAAAGTAATATCACATGTGAAGATGAATAAGCCAAATTTCAATTTTTTTAACCACAGATTGAACCACATATGGTCATACAGTATTGTGGGTGAACCAACTGAACTAAAAAAATAAGCTTTTAACTCGTGCATAAAATGCAAATATAAACTGAGCAATTATAAAAAAATGTAGACAATAAAAAAATCGCTACAATAGTAACATACTTTCCCTCTTTGTCGCACTCCCCCAAATGCCATCTCACACCCCTTGGGGGTGCAGGCAACCCATGTTGGGAACCCATGACTTAAATAAAAAGACAATTGCACGCAAACACCTCGTCCCTCGTCATTGCACAGTATCCGCTTAGCAAGCTCTCTGCCCTTATCTTTAGACATTAGACAACAAGGCTAGATCAAAACTCATTATATCGCTGCAATGCACTGTAATTAGTCAGCCACTCAAATATTCATGCAGGAAAATATTAGCAGAAGTTTCTAGCACACACATAGTTAACTACATGTATAACTAGCAATCAGAAAAACTCTCTCCCAGAACCAGTGTTCTATGCAAGACTTACAACTTCAAGACCAAGACTAAGATGTGGAGTTCCAAGACTTAGACCAAGATAAAGACTGTAGGGTACCAACACTAAGACCGAGACCAAGACACAAGGTCTAAGACAGTACAAGACTGAGGCTTTTCGAAATTAATTTCACAGTAAAACAGATTAAATGCTAAAAACATCTAATGTATGCCAGTTTCCCAGCTTTGCTTACCGTTACATTTTCTGAATATGAGATCCTTGTATCATCACCTGGACGAATTGGTGACCCGTCAAAATAGCCCCGTCAAAATAGCCCCGTCAAAACAGCCCCGTCAAAATCGCCCAGCGTCAAAATAGCCCCGTCAAAATAGCCCCGTCAAAATAGCCACGTCAAAACAGCCCCGTCTTAAACGACAGAAACAAAGTGAAAATGTATTCCACAATATTTGTTCATTTATAAGAAGATACTAATAAAAGATACTACTATAAGAAACAGACTACAAGCATGGAATGTTAAATGTTTTTCTACGAAACGCGAACAAAAGTTTCTAGGTATTAGGTAATAATTGTGCCCATCTAAAAAGAAAGTTAATGTCGATGTCTTAAGCAAGAGCCTAGATACTAAGATTATGCGCTATAGCGCGTAGGTATTCCAGAATCGCAGTAGCGCCATAAGTTTCACTGACAGTTTGCAGCCGGCGGCCTATTTCACTTGCTATTATCTTCGATACACCGTCGAAGTACTCTTTTGATTTTACCAATTACTGATCAGATTTCAAATTAACAAACTAATTTGTATTTAGTTAGTATGTGTCAGAACCACCTCTTTGAAGTATTGGTTATACTTTTGTTGAAATCAAAACATTTCTTGTAACATTCAACTTATTAGCCGTTGTGGAACTGCTTGCCTTTGGCGTTTTTATGGGGCTATTTTGACGGGGCTGTTTTGACGGGGCTATTTTGACGCAGGGCGATTTTGACGGGGCTGTTTTGACGGGGCTATTTTGACGGGGCTATTTTGACGGGGTGCCGGACGAATTATCTGTTCATATGGGCACAGGCCAGTTTTATAGCGCAAGAACTTTGCACAAGACTTATTGAGACCGCTTGTTCAAGACAGAACACGACTTTCACTTCAAGACAGTTTATACACAGAAATAACCTTGAGACCAAGACAGAGACCAAGACAACAGGTTGACAAGACCAAGACATCAAAAAAACCTGTCTCGAGACCAAGAACGAGTCTCGAGACCATAAACACTGCACAGAACTGACCAGCTCCTGCCTAATACAACTTATGTGTTAATCTTCCTCTGACATGACTAAATATTTCTAATAATTAGTGGCTACCACTACTGTTAGTAGTATCACTTAACCTTACAGCCACCCATCAGATTTAATTAATTTATAAACGTATAAAGCACCATTACCTAAAAGCAAGGCACCAATGGGTAAACTGTGCTTTTGTGAAGTACTTTAAAGGTGCTACAGCAAGTGTCTTACCGGTAATTCATATTTACGTACTTACACAAATATGCCTCAGTTGCAAAGCAGTATAATCTGATGCTAATATCATCTTTGAAATAAACCAAAAGTCCAGCGATGCAGTGACGCCTGTGTCCTGTTATTCAATACAATACAATACAATGGGACACGATTGCCCGATTGGTTAGAGTTTCTGCCTTGTAACACGGAGAGTATGGGTTTGAGCTTCCTCTGAGGAAGTTTGAGGTTCCTCACAGGAACCTCAAATTTCTGCCCTGGTGGGGATTTGAACCCCGACCTCTCGACTGACACTCCAGCATGCTAACCAATACACTAGGTACCAAGTTCTGACATATCTTTACCAACCAATAAGGGACGTGGATAATATTTCCAGTAATGTCACCAACTAACCTGGGTCAGTTCTCCTCAACTTCACTGTGCCTACCACCTTCACTCAACAAAACTCAGACACCTACAAAACCATGAGATCAAGACATGTCCAGAACACCAAGCTTCCCATTCCTCAATACTAACATAATCCTCAGCTACAGCTGTTATAGAATTATATGGATGTGCAATGGTCTAGTCATTAGCAAGTTGGACTGTCAACCCTCAGGTGGTGTTCGATATCCCACCATGATAAACATATGCTTCAAAAGTCCTTTTCACTATCATCCCATATAGAATTCTATTAGAAAACAAGTATCTATACTATATACAGTTGATGAGAAATCAGTACCAAAAAGAGGACTGGTCACCCACACCCATCATGTGCCAAAGGCAAGAATGGATGCCTCTTGGGTTAGATTAACTGTTCTACTTTTCTTCTAACATGCTCTAGGACCACTTAACTGAGACTTAAAATCGATGAACTAATTCAGGCTTAGAAAACGAGGCCCGTGATTTCTGTTAGCCGACATAACAGACCATGCATTTCAAACGAAACTGTAACTGAACAAATGGCCGAATCATACGACTGTAAATCGTTCTGCTTCAGTGTATTTATGTAACCGACTAGAAATTAGCAGCCATTGACGCTGCGAATACGACTTCTACCGACTGACAGCAGACGGCGAAGATAAGCAATAATGACACGAACAAAAGCAGGGCAAGCACTTGCATAAATGAGAAAGAGCTCAGTTTTACCAATAAGTTTCTTGCATAAAGTCGATCAGATATTTTAAGTTTTTTTAAATATCGCAACATAAACTGGGACACACATAAACACGTACGACTTTGTTATTTTTCCTGGTGTTAAAAAGTTCTTGTGTGTGTATATCAAGACGTAGTCATGATTAGTGTATCACGTGATGTGTAAGTAAGTAAACTAAAAAGTGTAGACATAATATAATATAACGGTAAATAATAATAATAATCTTCGTTTGATATTTTCAAACTGACAATTACGCAGTATGATTACAAATCAGTATGAATGGATGATCACAAGTTATTACAGGAGTCGAATTTAACTGTATACGGCAGCCTTGCAGGGCGCCCATCACGTCCTACATCTCATTTTCACAAACGCGCCATCTCGCGAATTGATAGGCTGATGATGATATTCGTTTACTGTTTATAAAGTAAACACATGCTAACAAACCGCAGCGTGAAACAAAGTTAAACAGTTTTGAGAAGTAGATAATTTTGAGTAGGGCCTAAAGTGTTCGGGAAATAAAGTCTCTATTATCTTTAGGCCCTAACTGGAAGACAGTACTATTTGTCTGAGGACGCAATAAATAAACAGTTTTAGGGACTGGTGGTAAAAGAGGCCAAACAATTAAGCCGCCAAAGGACATGATCTTGATTGTTCTTAATAGATGTAAATAATCGGCAATCAGCAAAATTCGCAAGGTCAGCTATAGTAAGTTGTTCTTCGTTGACAAACTTCATTCTCCGCAACCTCCTGATAAAACGTTCTAATAAGCGATTTCATGATGACGTTAATCCTCACCACGCTGGGATAGCATAAAATTATATAGGAGTTTGGCCAGTGTTGTTGCTCTCATAACTTCTCGAAGAGCATCATTGGAGAGTAGACATTTAATTTTGAAAGATCACGTATTTGTCCCTTTAGCGATTGACTGCATAGCATTGAAAATTCCTGCAGACGCCCATGCATGTATGTGTGTTTCTATATATAGCCTATCAAAGCCTCTTTCAAGAAGGCCTACATCAAAATCGTATTTGTAACTGTAGGCAGGGTAAGAATTGTTTGGGCGTTGGGGCCTCAAACCCCTTGTCTTTCTTAGGACCCCCAGTTAGGACTTCATTGCACACCCCAGGGGAGTTGTTCGCACTCCTCCCCCGTTGTGCTAGTGCGATTATATTATACATATATTTTAGCATTTTCTTTCACAAATCACTTTGTAGGTTACTATACTCTAGTTTATTGTGAGATTTGTGGCCAAGTGAATACATACTAATAATGACTGGACATTTGATGATGTCATCACTTTAAGGAGTCTAAGCTTTCTAGTGCATTTTTGGAATTTCTTAGTTTGCAACACGCATAGAATATTCAACTCCACATGGATCAAACTCATCAAAGTCTAACCCACAGTCATTTTTCTACAATTCTCACATTGACTGTAGTCTTAGCGTAGCAATCATCTTCTGAGGCATATGCTCCTTTCTGAAGCGTTGCCTTTTCCACAACTTTCAGCCAGCCGTCTTTGTTCTGGCTTGTCTCCTGTGTGTGTCGACTTCCACTGCTCTTGTCCCAGCTCCAACACAAAATCCAATTCCTTCTAACACCAAGCACCGCTGGACTCCAGGGCTACCGCCACAAAAGCATGCGTTCGGCTGTTATTGTGGCGTAGGCCTATTTAGATCTTTAAGCTGTGACTGCCCGGTTTGCCGCCTCACCTAACATCAGTAAGATCAACTGGAACGGCATATGTTACTGCCAGATGTGACGTTGCGAATGTGTCTGAAACAGTCACATCCAGGGACGTAACTTTGGTCTAAAAAGTGGCAGGTACCAATTTCTTCTCCACTTTCCCTTTTCGCCTGAAGATCATTTTGGACTTATTATTCCCATTATTTTTTTTGTCCATACAAGTACTTTCATATTTGTGTGGTACATACTCCTCACTATGTCTACATACACGAAGCAAGGCAGAGACTGCGATCTTTGGGAAGGTACATGAATAAAATATTGATTGGCATTGTTTAAAAAGTGGGGGGTATGGTACCCCTCAGTCCAAAATGTGGGGGTACGGGTACCCCTCGTACCCCCCACAAATTACGCCTATGCATGGTCACATCCCAAGTGACGCACCTTCCACATGACCACAGGATAAGAGTCGTCATTTGCCATCGTATTATTATTATTATTATTATACATACATAGATACAAATATACATACACACATAGCCTAACTACACACATATGTGCCGATACAACAGAACTTTGGACTATATACAACATGCACTGTCAAACTACTGGTAAAATATTACGACACGGTTAATTACATTAAGCTCTTTATACAAATGCTCGAAACTCGATTGATAAAATAAGCGGAATCAAGAAAAAATAACGGGAAGAAACCATCAGTCACTCCAGTGTCATATTATTCAGTTTATCAGTTAAAAGTAAGCGAGAAACAAGATCGGCACCAAAAAAATATACACAGTACGGCAGACTATTTGCCGACGTAAGTAAGAACAACGGGTTTCATGTCTCTCGTGGCGATCCACGGCAGTTGCGAGTCTCTCTCGCGTATCTCAATGCGAACAATATCAACAGCAACCCAAATCGCATCCCTTGATCTGGCCTTTGCTGCCGAGACGGAGGGTGCAGGTCTCGAGGATGCTGACGTCGACGTCGCTATGGCAACCGTCGCCATGGCGACGCCCGTCTTGTGATCGACCTCGACGAGACTCAGCCGTCGAGGTTTCATCTTCTCTGACTTGATGGGAGGCTGCTGTTGGTGGTGATGGTGGTGACCGTGGTGGTAGGGGTGGTGCTGAAGTGCAGCCGCACTCTGCTGATGACGGACAGCCAGCAGCTGATTGACAGCCGGCGACTGCATGGATGACGGCCAACGATTGATTGACAGGTGACGTTTGATTGACAGGCGACGGTTGACTGAGAGGCGAGGACAGGCTGTTTAGCGCCGGACAGACTGGGGACGACTGGACACTGACCGGGGTCTGACCGCCGTTTCCGAAGGACGGGTGGGCCAGAGGGTGATGGGTCGTGGTGAGCGCATTCGGAGGCTTTTCTGAGAGAAACGAAGCGTAACGATGAGCGATGAGCATCTCGGCCAACTGGATGTGGAGTCGACACAGCTGGATGCTATTGATGACTACACCACAGTCCCTGGCGTTCGTTGCCTGGTAACAGTAGTCATAGAGATCAGGCTGTTTCGCTCGAAGTGTCGCATCGTACTGCTTGAGGTCTGCGTATTTGTAAGACAAGCGACAGTTCAAACAAACTGTTACTAGAACTATAAGTGAGAACGGAAAGAAAATGGACAGAAACATACATACACACATACGGACAGATACGGACAGAAAACACAAACATACATGTATGCATGCATACATAAGTACATACATTCATACATACATACATACATACGTGCATACATCCATACATACATATATACAAACATACATGTACAGTTGATTGACTGATTTAATTTATTTATTGAAACACCACACAACAGACAAATCAAATTATGACAGTTTCGCCTATAGTATTTCAAATGCTGGCATCAAGAGGGTCAAATAATAATCATGTGAATGAACTAAAGACAGAAGACACTAATCAATGAATCGATTTAGAGATCGATTGGTCAGCGTATAGACGATAATATGGATACTGACCGAGCGACAGAGCGTCCTTGATATGTTTGGCGGTGAACGACTGTTCCGCCTGCAGCGCCATGATCCTCTGTCGATCCTCTCGTATCGTCCTTAACGTTTCCTCCAACTCCTCCTTCAGACAAATCGTTCGCTCTTCTGCACTCCACAAGTCGCACTTCATCCACCTAAAACCATATCATATATATGTATATACAGGGCTTTTTTTCAGCCGGAACGCGCCGGTACGGCGTTCCGGCACCTTTTTCAGCTACTAAAAAATAATTTATTTATTTTAATAATTAAAACAATAATTTAGTTATTTTAATTTAATTTCAGTGTTTTTGAACTCTTTTCAGTGTTTATTGAAACCCCTACCAACCCCCAATCCCGTTTTTCTCGTGATTTTAACCCGCCCATAATTGTTGCGTTCCGGCACCTATTGTTCCGTTCCGGAACCTTTTTTTCTAGAAAAAAAGCACTGTGTATATATGACAACGCATGTATGTATGTATGTATATAGGCCTATGTATGTATGTATATACCTATAAATATGTTTTGTTCCTGATTGTCAGTTGACACAATAAAGTTATTGGTTGATCGATTGATATATTTATGTGCATATGTATACATTTACATGGCTCTATAAGAAAGCACTGTATCATTTAACTTTGTCTGAACATTCGACTGTAACATTTAAATTCACAAATTCTCCTCCTCTTCCTATCGTCTGCCCACCTCATATACATCATTGCTAATATTACAAATTTATTTATAATTAGAATAATAACAACCACATTGCATCATCACTATTGTTATTTGTTGCCATTACAGGATTGCAATCTAGCATAATAATCATTCATACTCAGAAGCGTTAACATCCATTAGGCTTGCACTTTAACATCCATTAGACTTCAATCAGTTTCTCTTGTAGGTCTAGTGGGGCTATAAAAAGTCTACTTGTAAACATTTACAATTTTCCATTGTTTATAATTTTGGTCGAAATCCTACTTTCTGTTCGATTTTGCAATTTGTGAGTTCTGCTGCAGATTTTGTAAACCGTTTATAGCAATGATGGTCTTGTGGTTAGTGTGCCACCCTTCTACGCATGGGCGTCCCATTTGCGGCCCCCTGGATTTTGCAAATATTTTAAAAAAATAAAATCTTTTTATTATATGATTATTAGTTATTACAACAGTCCCAACACGATTTTCAATGCGAAGAAACACTTAATTATTTAGGTAAAGTCCCCGATCGTCATTTATTTTTAATTTTTTTTCTATGCAAATTTTTTCCATACAAAAGCGTCATTCCCTCCACAAAATATTCTTTTTGTCCTCTCCTAAAAAAATTTTTACGCCCCCTAAAAAAAGGTCGCCCATGCTTCTACGTTGTCCATAGTAAGGTGTTTCAGCAGTATCACGATCGGAAATGGTTGGAAGATATAATAGCGCAATAGCAATCTGCCATTGTAATGATTGTGAGATGAACTGATGAAGATCATAGAAAAAGCAGCTTATTTTCAACTTACTTGACTATTATTTATTCCACCAAATTGCGTCGCATTCGATCGCAGGCAGAGCTCCCTGGCGGATTTATCCCAGTGGGAAACGGATTTTGGTCGACGATCCCTCGTGCTGAAGTAGCCTGGTGTTGGTTGGGAACAGCTAGATCCCTTTTATGAAGGTAGTATAGGAAACCAACAACTATTATGACTGCTGCGATTACAATGATTGACAGTAGCAAATAATCTAGCTGATGTATGTGTACCGTTACACTTGCATTTGCATTTGCCGTGGCCTGAACATCGGCCATTTCGATGAACTCATCGTTTCTTCAGTTTACAACTTTACACACAGGTCCGATCTATTATTACGATATAATAATGGCTTTACGTATTTCCGGTAATAAATTAATTCATCATGACGTAGAAAGTAATCCGTATTAAAAATTTTATTAACGCAATTATGCATGAATCAGCTGGTTGGTAGGTAAGCTTATAAACTTCAACTGAAACCGTAGGCCTAATTAAACTTCCAATCCGTTGGGTCGAGAATTCCGATAGATCTATAGAAGAAACCAGAAGCCATAGGCTGCCCAGTTAATTAGTTACACTATTATTAATTGTAGTTAACTGCTAGCAATTAGGCCTACATGGACATTAAATGAAATCCACGTGGACTCGATACGGGTCCCAAATGGGAATATTCCGAATATGGTTCATAAATTATATGGGCTCCGCTCTATAGACGTGGATATATGCAGTAGGCCTACGTCTTAATTAAAGCACGTCCGCCACAATCGATGGACGATTGTATGAAGAGGTGAAATTTTAAATTGATTCTGAATGGTTTCGAAAGCCTGAGACTGATTAAAAAAAGGCTATGTATAGAAAGGTGATAATGAACGAACAGTTACGAACGACAGGAGAAGTGGAGGAACGGCGAATTTGTGGAATTTATGCAAATGAGAATTAACTAATTTTTCCTCTTTGATTTTATCCGTGCAAGTATAAACTGATTCTACAACTTATGGATAGAAATTGCGCTGTATTGTGCTGAATTGTGCTGTAAATTCTTCGATCGTGCTACTCTAATATTATCAAAGATCTTAGAGTCGTAGACTTTGATATTATGTAGCCTAAGCCTGTGCGTTTACATTGACCGTCTTCACGTAATACGCTGAACGCTAGGCCTATATTCGCATTAAATTGGCGAATGCGCTGAGCTCTAACTCGCATAAAATATACGGCAAAGTGTTCTGTTTGATACTTCAATCCCTCACTCTGTTCATTCACATTTTCTTGAAAGCGGTCTTCATTTCGCCAAAATGTCACCTGGGTCACCGAGTTCTATATTATGCAAGTTGGAAAGTGATAATTTCATATAGCTCGTTATATTTAAGCGCTATAAAACTACGCCTTTATTAGCCTCTTTGAGAGCTGGAATACGTCCGTTCCATTTATAAAATCAAGGAATCCCTATATAAATAGTCCCTCACGTGTTGAAAGTTTATTGTAGGGAATATAGTAACGGGATATGTTTGATTGTTACTTAACCAGCCGTGTTTTTTTTATAATTTGAATCATTGTAATAAATGTGAGTGGAAACGTTTTATATAAACGCCGATTAACTCGAAACAGGTATATGTTTGCTCGGAATATTCCAGGGTGTTGACATTTTCTCTGCCTCGTAGTAACTGCAAAGCTAACTAGGAATGAGCCACACAGGACTACCTAATACTGTGCTGTATAATCATCGCGCCACATTCTAGGTTGAGCAGTGCTTAAAGTGTAAAAAAAGAAGTGCCTGGACGCCCCTTAGAATAGGCGCAACCATGGTCTAGAAATTGGGGGACCTAGTAGAACGTGTGAGTGGGGAAATGCGAGCGCCGAAGGCGCGAAGCCGCGATTGCCGAAGGCAAGAAGCCACTAACGACTAGGGGGTCTGGGGGAGCGTCGTAAGCTCCCCCAGTGGGGTCTGGGGCGGAGCCCCAGAAGCCGACGCAATTTTGAGCATTTGATGCCAAAGGGAGCACATTTTGGGCTTTTGTTTACCTCAAAATTTTCAACGATGATTTCGAAATAAAACTACTTAAACCATATCAATCTGATAAATTTGAGTATTTGACACGTGAGAAAACTGATATTTCAGATGTTAAAAGAACACCGCTCGCGGTCGCAGCATCAAAAATTGAAATGTCCTTCTAGGCTTCTACTGCGAGCTATATTTATAATCGTGGCATATTTATCTTGACACCAGTCGCATTTTATATTGAATATTTTTACATGGACATAAAGTATAAGCAGAGTGAGAATTGTAGAAAAGACTGGGGGTATAGGCTTTTATGAGTTTGATCCATATGGAGTAGAATATTTTATCCATAATTATTTTGCAAAATGAGAAAATAAAAAAATGCAATAGAAAGCTTACACTCCTTAAAGTGATGATATAACCAAATTTATTAGTATACATTTCACATGGTCACAAATCTCACAATAAACCAGAGCATTACTTTATTAGTAACCCACAAAGTGAATTGTGAAAGCAAATACCAGAAACATAATTTATGCACAATATAATCACACTAGCACAAATGGGGGAGTTGGAAACGACCCCCGTGGTGTGCAATGAAGACTTAACTGGGGGTCCTAAGAAATACTAGGGGGTTGAACCCCTAAGCCCCGACATTTCTCACCCTGAGTATAAGTCTAAGTGGTATCGTATTGTACTTTATTAATACGTTGTATTGAAGTCATTTAACTTCATAAGTTGATTCATTTATGAAACAGTCAAGACAAGACTTGCAGTTGACGTGACAGTCAGGTAGAGCATAGACACTGGCTGCATATTATTTTTACAAAATGTCCCATACTGCAGTGTACGCAGCATCACAGTCAATACTGGCTGAGCATGCCAGACTGTTGCTGTCGTCAGCTGAGTGTTTTCCTGCAGAAAGCCATGAAGTAACGTAAGGGAGTGGACTAAACTTGGCAAAAGGAGGACCGACAAGTTTTCCGAACAGCAGATTTGAAACAGTTTCAACTGACAGAGAATTCCTTGTAGGGCTAACTATTAAGTTCATCTGGCTGAACCCCCTTTCACATTCTGCAGTGCAAACCGGTATTGTATTCAATGCTAACAGTAGCGGCTTCAACTCGGGCGGGACAATTTTTCCTCCGTTTTCTTTGAACTTTTCGGCCACTTCGTTAAAGGCGTCAAATTACAATCCTTACATTGCCTGCCATCAACATTAAGCTCTACTGTACGGGTCCCCCATGAAGCAGCAGTCTTCATCAGAGACCATATCAATAGCCTAGAGTACGGTAGCCACTTTGTAGTTCCTTTTGCGGTTGCTGGCCCTTCCAGCTGGAACCCAGGACTTCAGTCTTCTCTGTCTGTCTGTCTCTGTGTCTCTGTCTGTCTGTCTGTCTGTCTGTCTCTCTTTCTTCACCGTCTCTCCTTACTCTATTTATCTATCTCAGTTGCATTTGTCTCTTCCTTCCTCTCACTCTCTTTATTTCTCTCTCTCCTCATTTATCTCTCCTTATCTCTCTCTCTCTCTCTCTCTCTCTCTCTCTCTCTCTCTCTCTCTCTCTCTCTCTCTCTCTCTCTCTCTCTCTCTCTCTCTCTCTCTCTCTCTCTCTCTCTCTCTCCTCTCTCTCTCTTCACTATCTCTCCTTACTCTATCTATCTCAATTACCTCTGTCTCTTCCTTCCTCTCTCTCCTCATTTCTCTCTCTCTCTCTGTCTGTCTGTCTGTCTGTCTGTCTATCTATCTATCTATCTATCTATCTATCTATCTATCTATCTCTCTATCTATCTATCTATCTATCTATCTATCTATCTATCTATCTATCTATCTCTCTCTCCTATCCAGTTTCGCAATCGCTTGAAAACATTTCTCCTGTTGTCAGTGAAGACCCGGGTCGGGAGCGCCTCTAATTTTCAGTGGCGCTATAAAAATTATCGATTACAATTACAATTACACATAGATTGGCTGATACGCCGATCTCTGGAGGCATATAATTTTAGACAATCACGTAATCAACTTTCTCGATACTAGGCTACTTTCTTATTTTAACAGATTCACAGCATAACGTTTCAGGTTTAAGTAAAATGCATTAGTAATGTTTCACGAAGTGAAGCAGATTACTTATGTACTAGGCCTACTGAAAGAGCAAAGCAACAAACTGCTATTCTAAATTTAGAAGTTCCTTACCATAAATTGCGTCTTATAATAGTTTCTCTGGTTCAAGAGAGCTTTCCCGGCGATTAAAATTTTATTAAAAGTCGTTTCTTTGTAAGCAAACGAATAGGACTACTTTAAATTCACACGAAGAATGAAGATTGCAGTCGTTTGTAGGCAATGTGATGTGTAGGCTACAGGCCACAACGCTTGTAGGGAGACTTTGATAGAGACAGACTGCTACAGCGACAGAGC
This sequence comes from Allolobophora icterica, assembly GCA_963556255.1. Lineage (NCBI taxonomy): Eukaryota > Metazoa > Annelida > Clitellata > Crassiclitellata > Lumbricidae > Allolobophora > Allolobophora icterica. The sequence continues at coordinate 20,702,491 of OY744617.1, forward strand.
GAGAGAAAACAAGAGATAGAAAGAGACGGTGACACAGAGAGAGAGACCGAGAGACAGAGACAGAGACATACGAACGAGGAAGATATTATTACATGCATATCTTAGCGATGAGTGTAGAGATAGGCCTATATGCGGTGAACGTGTACGAGTAGTTGTACGCCAGAAAGGGAGGATCTGGCTCACGTACCACAGGTCGACCAGGGTCAAATACTCCCGACATTAGGGTGACCTAGTCTAGACCAGACCCCACACTTACATGTATACATCTGTGGAGGCATATCTGGAGGTGTATCATGTATCACAAAGCATTCGTCATAGGCTATATACAGGCTAGTTCAGACTGCAAAGCGGTGAAACCTACACGGGAAAAACATGAAAATTTTTAAGCTAAAAAGCTTGGAGACCTTGGGACCTCGGGGCTCCTAAACCTTGTCCAGTGTCCACCCTCGTTACATGGTTTTGACGCCACTGCATGGACGCTGCATGAACTGCGTCCAGGCCGTGCTGGCCTAATAAGTGGCAGGACGGCGTCCAGCCTTGAAAATAAGTGCCTGGACGCCGTCCATGACCGTCCATTCACACTTTAAGCCCTGAGGTTGAGTCCTATAGATCGGGTTTCTCTGGTCTATCGTGTTTCAAAGTAGCTTCTCCAGTATTCTGTGATTTTTTTATTTTGCGATTTCACTTGAAACGACCATCGATTGATGGCTGGGCGTTGTGAAAATGGCGCCACAGAAGCCAAAAAATTTTAAGATTACCGGGGTACTTTAGATTATAAGACCCATTGACCTGTCCTATAGAAACTAACGCAATACGTTTTCATCACAAAGTCATTCTGTGCTTTTATCAAGATGAAATGTCCTTATTTTCCTTCAACTTGGGCTTACCTTGCCAAAATTATCAATAAGCTGTCGTGTAGTACTGACTCTTAAACTACCAGAACTAAGCTTTTAGCACTCCTAAAATGTGGAATCAGAAAATATTGTCAAAGATGTATATTGATTTTCTAGATGGAAATTATGTGTTCATTCAGTTATTACTATCTCTGCTCTCCTTTTTTGCCCCCAAATCTAATCATAAGATTTATTTAGTGCTGTTATCGTAATTCCTGAGGTATCAGTTGAAGTTCGCTGTTAAATGCTGGAGCAGTCAGTGATTGTGATCCATTAGATGAAGTCGGTTATGATCCAAAACATGAGGAGGAGCAAATGACAGGCTTTAGGTCTCTAAATGTGCTGGGCAAGGCAAGCTTTGAGTCTAGAACTGAAACATTTTTATAGGCAAGTTTTAAGGTCACAGATACTCCTCAGAAGTGTGGTCTCGGAGTCAAAGTATTTTTTTAGCTAGGTAATCATAACTGCAATCATAAACTCCAAATTTCTAAAGCAGGGCACCAGCTTATTCATGAGCATATCTGAGGAGTTGTCCAAAGATATCGATATGTTCAGTGGAGGTCTGAGTCTGGTTGCCAGAGAGTGGAGGCAGGGGTGCTGCTAAGGTGGGTTTTGAGAACGAGAAAGCTTGGAAGGTGGAGGATTGAATGGATTATGGTAGAACAACCAGAGATAACACACAACCCAAGAACAGGGCACTGTTTGCATGTGTCAAAACTTGAAGGGTTAAGTGTAGAGTAGTAAAAACGATGGTAAGAGGATCGTCTTCTGTAACATTGATTCATCTTCTTAATAAAACTATAGTTACTGAAAACTTTTGCAGTTTTGGTGAATGCAAATATCATAGTATCAGCTGACATCCCAGGTTGTCAACAAGGGGTGAGAGGTGAATGGTAACACTCTTGCTCTTGGAACATAAGATCTTGGAAGACGCGGTTCGATATCCATAAGCTTCCTATGGGTTGACTCAGCCTTCCACTCCCTAGGGGACAGCAGTAAAATGAGCAGATGCCTAACAGGCTGCCAAGACGTGTTTCTATAAGATCTTGATAATTGTACTGTCATATGTTTCCACGTTACTTACTGCGGTTTGTCGGTGAACTTGTGGATAAGCATCAATATATTATACCAGAAGATTGTATGAAGAGAGCATTTTCCTTTTTTCAGAACTTTACTGCTTTTCTGTCTTGTTTTAGCAAAATTTCAGTAGACATACATGGTCTTTATTTAGTTTGGCAAATGTAGATTGATTTTGCTGTGTTTTAATTACCATTTTCAATATTTTTTCTGTAGTGTTGAAATGGAGGTACTCAACCCTGCTAAACGTATGTTGACAAACTATGACGTGTACTCGCTCCTGTGTGATATTCGAGATGGAAACAACGGTGAGAAGAAGCCATTGCCAAGTCAAAAGAACCTCAATAAAATCGTAACCAGAGGTATTAAATACCTCGAGAACACTCCATGCACAGTTCAATCAGTCGAACTCCACAAGGGGTTTAACAAAGAGCTGGAGGAGTTTAACTTGACGAAGGCCGAGAGACTGCAGATCCTTAATCTTCGAGCAACCACAGATCTTGAGATGCAGCTTATCGTGGAAGAGTCGGAGGAAAGGTTAAGTGAAGAGAACGTTAGAAAACTCTGTGACATTGTTGCAAATATTCTTCCAGAAAAAGTAAGCTCTGAAATAATATGAGGAAGAAGGCGAGGAAGATTTCGATGAACAGAAGCGACATTATAGCTGATCACAATCCTGGAATGTTACATGTAACTGTTCAGAAAATTTGAGTTTCATGAAGAGCACCCCATTACTGCAAATTTTTCATTTCTTTTTGCAGGGATGAAGTCCATCCTGTTAAAGAATTCCTACCCTAATCCATCCAATCCTCTGCCTTCCAAGCTTTCTTATCCTCAACAAAACCTGCCTCAGCTGCTCCTCTGCATCCTCTGTCTGTATACATGACATCTGTGGACATGGTGACATGGTGCAGCTTCAGAGTAGGACTAGAAAATTTAGTTTACGATTGTGATAACTGAGTTTTCTCTCTATTATTAAACAAATTGGCTCTAACTCTAGACTTCTTCTGTGGATGAATGGAAACTAAAACTAGCTGATTCTAAACTGGTTGAATATTTCAACATTTAGAAGCACTGAATTTAGCCTTGCATATTCATTCATTCATTCATTCAAAAATTTAATATAGCGCACCTTCAAGAAACCTACTCAGAAGCGCTCCCAGCCCAGCCACGGCAATAGAGATTAGACTTGAGCAGCTTGTAAAAAGCAGATGTGTTACCCCTAGGGAGAAGGCGAATCTCTAATGGAAGACCATTCCAAATGGAGGGCCCAGCTATAGAGAAAGCCCGGCGTTGCCTAATTGTGGAGCGAGCCCGAGGGACTAAAAGTTCTCCCCCAGAGGAAGACCGAAGAGCACGCCGACCAACTGAATCAGAGACCGGGCGGCAGAGCTCACACAGATAGGCTTGGGCACAGCCTAGGAGACAGCGCCATACCAGTACAGCAACCCTATAGCAGATACGCTGCGGGACAGGGAGCCAATGCCATATACTTAAACCATGTGAAACATTTAATGTTTGTGTACTGATACCATGAAGTTCTGAAAATGGTTAATTATTACAGCATTTGGAAGAGCCATGGAGTAATGTTAAATACATTTAGACCGCCTTAAAATTAACATTTTGAAAGAGTTGTTAAATATTAATGAATTTAGCACATTTAATTGTTCCAACTGGCATAATTAAAGTGTTGTATCTATTCTGTTCCATTAGCAGTGCTGGGTAAAATACTCTGTAAATGTATTTCAAATACTAAATACAAATACATTTTTCAAAAGTATTTGAAATACAAATACAAAATACATTTTTCAAAATGTATTTCAAATACAAAATACAAATACATTGTTGTATTTTGTATTTCAAATACAAAATACATTTTATTCTATGGTAGGATACATGCTTCATTAATAGTCATCATGCTGCAAAAATCTTTCTTTCTGGGAATTAGGCACCCAACGTAGTTTGAAGAATGGATGGGTTACAGCAGCCAAGATATAGGCCTAGTTATCAACAATGATAAACTAGGCTATACAAAGTTCACCAAAGAGCGTTCGTTAGAACGGTTAGAGGACCACTGAGTTAGGCCCTAATTATTATTACCGAGAAAAAACATGTTGCGTGAAATTATGAGAGTAAGTGGGTAATAAATATATTATTTCTAACGAAGTATTTGATATTTCAAATACAAAATACTCTGAAAAGTATTTCAAATACAAATACAAAATACATCATTTCAAATGTATTTGAAATACAAATACAAAAATACTCAAATGTATTTCAAATACTATTTCAAATACTTTGTATTTCAAATACTCCCCAGCACTGTCCATTAGTAGAGAAACATTCCCTAACCTTAATTGCTTTAGTCACTGTATAATTTCAAAAGGGGCTAAGATGTTGTCAGTATGTCTTCATAGTGTGTTGATGATCTTAGAGACAAGGTTGAGGAGTACTTTTAAATTCCCACTCATGTTAATGTCATTTTGTCACAGATCTCCAGTTTATCCACAGTTTGTCATTGTTTCGGTTGCAAATGATTGTCATGTGACTGAAGTGATAAGTAAGCAATTTTGATGGACAGACAGACCAGATATTATTCAAGGAAGAATCATTGAATGAAACAAGTTAATGATGGCACACACACTGACAGATCTCCCCCCTCCCCCAACATTTCTTGGAAGGAGCATTTGCTCCAAGATTTCCATAGTGTAGATGCCTCTGCTTCCATGCCGCTGTTTCACAAGCGGTCGAAGACCATTCTGTTCGACTGTGGTCATTTATAATCAACTCAGGAGCACCACTGATGAATTTTCTTGAAGAGGCGCTATATACATAAGCACTAACAATTACACTATTAGCATGTGTTGGTTCTTTGCTAAAAAAAAGAAGGCCTGGAAATGAGAGGCACTTATTTAGCCAGGTAGCTTTTACATAGCATTCTGCAGTTTCTTTTAACCATACATAGGGACTGTGTATATACACCTTTTGCAAGCATTTGAAAACTTCTTTATTGCCAGAGTTGAACTGAGAGTGCCTCTGAGTAGGTATTGTGGAGCGGCGTCGTATAAATCTTCTGAATGAATAAATGAATGTCAGCTTGTAATGATTCAAAATTGCTGTGGCTTTCAGTAGCTAGACAAGAATGTAATGGCCTCTTCTAGTGATTCATTAGAAGAAAATGTCCCACACTTGGCAGCACAATTTCTCAGTAATAAGGGGCCATCCATATATTACGTATGCAAAAATCCGGGATAATTGACCCCCCTCCCCTCCCTGTTCGCAAGCGTACTTTCTTCCAACCCCCGGGTACGTACTCTTGACGCACACCCCCCCCCCCCCCCCCCCGAAGACCAGCTGCAGAAAGTGTCTCGGCAGCGGACTGTCTGCACTTTAGGCCAGATTGAAGGATGAGTGAGGGCCAATAGACAAATTACAGCACAGAATATATATAGCACAGCACAGAATAACTGCACATGGCTTTTATATAATGTAATAAAATGCCATCGGACGACTATAGGACAATACAGAGTTATAAATAGGGTAATGTGGACGTCATAATTAGAAGTTTAGTTTGCGTACGTACACATTTTGTCCCCCCCTCCCCCCCCGTTCGCACCCGTACGCAAAATTGAGAATTTCCGACCCCCCGACCCCCCCTAAGTGCGTACGTAATATGTGGATGGCCCCTAAATGGGTTTCCGTGACCCATTGAATTTCATTCCGTGTTCTCCAGCGAAATATAAATTTAGACTTCGGTTGTACTTGAGTGACCATTGATTGATGCCTTGTGCATTATGACAGTGATGCAATAGAGGTCATTAGGCTAGAATTGTGTGCTCTAACTAGTGCTTTTATAGTGTCTTTAGGTTAGAATTGTGTGTTCTAACAAGTGCGTTTATAGTGTCTAGATTAGAATTGTTTGTTCTAACCAGTATGTTATATAGTGTCTTTGGTTAGAATTGTGTGTTCTAACTAGTGTGTTATAAATTATGAACTGCTGATTAATGCGGACAAAACAAAAATCATGACGACAGAGGAAACAATTTGCCGTATCAGCATTCATTCATTCTGAAAATTTATATAGCGCTCCTTCAAGATACCTACTGAGGAGCTCCATTAATAACAGCTTCCTGGAGCAGATGAATACATATGCTTACCTCGGTTCGTTAGTTACTGCGAATGGTGACTGTGAAAAGGATCGCGTATGGCAAAGGGTTACAGCGTCGCAACTCGCAACTGGCCTCAAGAAGATTTCGCAAAATCATGGTATAACAATGACCACAAAGTTACGGCTCTTGAGCTCATTGGTATGGCCAGTTGTCACATATAGATGTGAGAGTTGGACTCTGAGGAAGGCCGAGGAAACAAGAATAAACGCTTTCGAGATGAAGTCTCTTAGAAAAGGTCCTACGAGTACCGTGGACTGCTAAAAGAGACTAATGAATGGGTAGTTGAAACTGCTGGTGTAGAGAGAAATCTTCTCAAATCTGTGAAGGGAATGAAACTGGCATACTACGGACACATCATGATTAAAGAAGAGAGATGTTTGGAGAAGGAGATCATCCAGGGCACAATTCAAGGCTCTCGTCCCCGTGGTAGACCAAAAATGAATTAGATGGATAACATCAGGACATGGACTGAACTCTCAGCTGAGCAACTGATAAGGATGGCCGAGAAGTTGGAACAGACACCAATGGAGAAGGATTGTGCATGACGCGACCAACCCTTGTTTCGAGGATGGCTGAGAACAGAACAGATTAGACATCTGTAACCCTCTTAATTCTTACTGGTATCAATAAGGCAAACACGTCAAGGCAGTGAAGCTGCAGATAGGCTAAGACACGTTACACAATTTGCTTAGAGCTTCGAAAGGCTTGGAAGAATGGGTGCATTCAGCTTCACGAATGCACGACGCTCCAAATTCACTGACATCCAAGGCGAACATAGACTATTAGCTGTAACGCACTTTCACGTTCTCATGTTTGTCGATATTGCACTTTTCAATCAATCAATCAACTTTTCGGTTTTTTGTAACGAAAATAACTGAATTTTCCTTAGTGTTATTTTCGTTATAATTATAGTTAATGATATCTTTTAGTTACAGTTATAGTTATCGTTAACGAAATCATTTTATTTCGTTAACGAAATCATTTTTATTTCGTTAACGAAATCATTTTATTTCGTTAACGAAATCATTTTATTTCGTTAACGAACATTTTCGTTACCGTTATCGTTAACGAGAATCGCACTGCAGAGAGCTCAGAACTCTGATCTGCCATAACTAAAATACGTCCAAATTTCAACCTCTAGGCCTATGCTTAAATCTTTTCTATGGCTTCCTGTTCTGGAAAGAATTAGTTTCAAATTGGGTTCATAGTTTATAAAAAAAAATTGAAGTCTGGCCAGCCCCAGATAGTTATACAACGAGGTCATTTGAGCATCTTTGGTCAATGATGTAGGCTAGCTAGCCTATGTGTAGGCCTACCGCCGTGGTAGAAATTTTTCATATCCTCATACGACTGAAATGACGTCAATGCTTGACGTCGTTTCACTGTTTCATTTACTATTAGCATAATATGAAATGACGTCATTGCGATTTTTCTTAGTCACGCGTCGGAAGTGGCTTCCATCGATATTAGACCATTAGCGCATTAGATCCTAAAAAATATGCGCGTTTTTGCTAGGCGGTCTTCGTTAATAACTTGCCTCGCTAGACGACTGTCATTAGACTCATTATTATAATTGGAGTTAGTTCGTTGCGCATACTGTTACTAAGTTGTAAAGACCGTGATCATCAAATGGCTTGCCTTGTATACAAAACGATTTTCATCTTCATCGGAATGAGCAAAGTTTTTCCTTGGCATCATGCCTTCGATTGTCTAGTTTTCCGGAAGGTTGAACGCCGGTTGTGAAAATAGTAAGTTGAAAAAATTTTCGATACAATAGGCTATAGACAATGCTATCCTTATTAAACGCGTTTCGGTAGCCTACTTGTCGGTTTCACGACCACCAAAATTTCATCGTTTCGGTTTCACGACCACCAAATTTTCATCGTTCATCCCGCTTCTAGTTTAATTAACATTTTAATCATTCATCCCGCTTCCAGTTTAAATTAACATTTTAATCGTTCGTTCCGCTTCCATTTTAATTTACATTTTAATCGTCATCCCGTATCTAGTTTAATTTACATTTTAGTCGTCATCCCGTATCTAGTTTAAATTTACATTTTAATCGTTGATCCCGCTTCCAGTTTAATTAACATTTTAATCGTTCATCCCGTTTCCAGTTTAAATTAACATTTTAATCGTTCATCCCGCCTCTAGTTTAATAACGTGAAATATAAAGTTAACTTCATGTTGTGGTGTTTTCTTTCGGTGTGTTTGGTGGTCGTGAATCCGACAAGTACCCGCGTTTCTTCTGTATTTGGAATTTCTGGTACTGCCCTATCGTGGATCAAGTCGAATCTTTTCTCACGTTCTTTCACCGTTAATGCCGCTAGTCACGCCTCTACCACGCACACTCAGAGGCGTAACTTTGGTCTAAAAAGTGGGGGGTTCCAATTTCTTACATGCACGAAGCAAGGCTGAAACTGCAATCTTTGGGAAGGCACAATAATAAAATATTTATTGGCTTTGTTCAAAAAGTGAGGGGTACGGTACCCCCAGTCCAAAAAGTGGGGGTACGGGTCCCCCTCGTACCTCACAAATTGCGCACACTGTTGTTCCTCGAGGTTCTGTCCTCGGTCCTATGCTGTTCACCCTTTACACCTCCCAGTCAGCAAACTCATTTCCTCATCCTCTGTCGATCATCACCTCTATGATGTTCTGAAATCACTTCATTGGCTAAACGTCCCTCGGCGCATCCATTAAAAATTGTATCTCTTACTTACAATGCCCTTAAACCTCTCAACCTTCTTACATTCGCCAGCTATTCACCATCCAACCGTCCGGATCTACTCGCTCGTCTTCATATCTGTCTTTATCTCGGCCTCCATTCTCCTCCTCTCTGACGCTCCTTAGTCTATGTTGCACTCATTACCACCGTTGCATCATGCTGTCTCCTCAGCTTGACCTTCCCGGACTCTAACCTGGCACCGGAAGTCCGTAACGGACAAGGCGGACATGACTATTGCAGACTTGATTTGATATAGCGCCGGTTATAAGCGGGTCTCCCTGACGTGGCTTTTGTGTGGCGCTGAGAAATTTCGGAGATTTACATTACATTACCTTACGTCTCCAGACTGGCTTCAGAAAGCTACAGTTCGCACAAGCAGCCTTCATTTCTTGGCGTTTGTTAGAAAAAAGGTATCATGGGAGTACAAAGCTTTGTCTATGTGACTACAAGCCTTGCACCACTTATTTTTAGCCTTGAACTCCCGTAATCCTTTATCGAACGTCAGGATGTGCCGCAACCAATCATATTGCAGGTATCTTCCCCTAGCAAAAAACGTGCTATCGTTTTCCCACGCTAAAGAAACCTAGCCTGGATCATAACCTTTGCGTAAACTATCACCCTATCTCCAACCTCTCCTTCCTTTCTAAGACTCTTGAACGACTTGTTTCTTTGCAGCTTCCCCCTTACCTTGAACGGTCTGGTCTCCTTCCTCCCAATCAATCAGGTTACAGGGCTCACCATAATCACCATTCCACTGAAACGGTCTTGCTCTCCATACTTTCTGATATTTATTCTGCTATTGCCAGATCGGAACTCTCTCTCTCTCTCTCTCTCTCTCTCTCTCTCTCTCTCTCTCTCTCTCTCTCTCTCTCTCTCTCTCTCTCTCTCTCTCTCTCTCTCTCTCTCTCTCTCTCTCTCTCTCTCTCTCTCTCTCTGTCTCTGTCTCTGTCTCTGTCTCTGTCTCTGTCTCTGTCTCTGTCTCTGTCTCTGTCTCTGTCTCTGTCTCTGTCTCTGTCTCTGTCTCTGTCTCTGTCTCTGTCTCTCTCTCTCTCTCTCTCTCTCTCTCTCTCTCTCTCTCTCTCTCTCTCTCTCTCTCTCTCTCTCTCTCTCTCTCTCTCTCTCTCTCTCTCCCCCCTCTGTCTGTCTCTCTCTCTCCCTCTGTCTCTCTCTTTCCTGTCTCTCTCTGTCTGCCTCTGTCTGTCTGTCGGTCTGTCTGTCTCTCTCTCTGTCTGCTCTGTCTCTCTCTGTCTCTCTCTCTCTCTCTCTCTGTCTCTCTCTCTGTCTCTCTCTGTCTGTCTCTCTCTCTGTCTCTCTCTCTGTCTCTCTCTGTCTCTGTCTGTCTGTCTGTCTGTACTGTCTGTCTGACTGTCTGTCTGTCCTGTGTCTGTCTGTCTGCTGTTGTCTGTCGTCTGTCTGTCTGTAGTCTGTCTGTCTGTCTGTCTGTCTGTCTGTATGTCTGACTGTCTGTCTGTCTGACTGTTGTCTGTCTGTCTGTATGTCTGTCTGTCTGCTCTGCTGCTCTGTTCTGTCTGCTGTCTGCTCATCTCTATCTATCATCTCTCTCTCTCTTCTCTCTCTCTCTCTATCATCTCTCTCACTCATACTCTCTCTCTATCTCTCTCTCTCTCTCTCTCTTCTTCTACTCTCTCATAGTCTTGATGTCTCTGCTGCCTTTGACATGGCAGATCAGACATTATCCTAGCATCGACTTGAAACCTCATGTGGCATCCTTGGCCTCCCACATCTTTGGTTTCCAGTCTTACCTCGCTGATCGTAGGAAAATGGTTATCTGCGGAGACTTCAGAAACCATTGGGTCAGAGTTTACGAATAACCCCATTACTTTATGCCATTGGGAATAATTACGGATAACACCATTACTTTAATACTGCCATAGTTATAATTTCCCAAAATCCCATTACTGCAAGAATGCCATTGCGGATAATTACGAATAGCCCTATTACTTTAATAATGCCATAGTATTAAATTCCCAAAATCCCCTTTACTGTAATTCTGCCATAGTAAAAATTTCCCGAAACCCCAGTAATGCAATTATGCCATTGGGGATGATTACGGATAACCCCATTACTTTAATAATGCCATAGTTATAATTTCCCAAAACCCCATTACTGCAATTATGCCATAAAGATTAATTACTAATAACCCCATTACTCTCATAATCCCATAGTTATAATTTCCCAAAACCCCGTTACTGCAAGAATGCCATTGGGGATAATTACGAATAACCCCATTACTTTAATAATGCCATTGTTATAATTTCCCAAACCTCACTACTGCAATTATGCCATTAAGATAAGATTAATTACTAATAACCCCATTACTCTCATAATGCCATAGTTATAATTTCCCAAAACCCCGTTGCTGCAAGAATGCCATCCGGGATAATTACGAATAACCCCATTACTTTAATAATGCCATAGTTATAATTTCCCAAAACCCAGTTACTCCAAGAATGCCGTTGGGGATAATTACGAAAACCCCATTACTTTAATAATGCCATAGTTATATATTCCCATAATCCCCTTTACTGTAATTATCCCATAGTAAAAATTTCACAAAAACCCCACTAATGCAATTATGCCATTAAGATAAGATTAATTACTAATAACCCCATTACTTTAATAATGCCATAGTTATAATTTCCCAAAACCCCATTAGTGGAATTATGCCATAAAGATTAATTGCTAATAACCCCATTACCCTCATAATGCCATAGTTATAATTTCCCAAAACCCCATTACTGCAAGAATGCCATTGGGGATAATTACGAATAACCCCATTGCTCTAATAATGCCATAGCTATAGTATCAAAAAACCCCATTACTGCAAGAATGCCACTCGGCATAATTACGAATAACCCCATTACTTTAATAATGCCATAGTTATAAATTCCCAAAATCCCCTTTACTGTAATTATGCCATAGTAAAAAATTTCCCGAAACTCCAGTAATGCAATTATGCCATTGGGGATGATTACGGATAACCCAATTAGTTTAGTAATGCCATAGTTATAACTTCCCAAAACCCCATTACTGGTATTATGCCATAAAGATTAATTACTAATAACCCCATTACTCTCATAATGCCATAGTTATAATTTCCCAAAACCCCGTTACTGCAAGAATGCCATCCGGGATAATTACGAATAACCCCATTACTTTAATAATGCCATAGTTATAATTTCCCAAACCCCGTTACTGGAAGAATAAACCCATTACTTTCATAATGCCATAGTGAAAATTTCGAGAAACCCCAATAATGCAATTATGCGATTTGGGATGATTACGGATAACCCCATTACTTTAATAATGCCATAATAATAATTTCCCAAAACCCCATCACTGCAAGAATGCCATTGGGGATAATTACGGAGAACCCCATTACTTTAATAATGCCATAGCTATAATTTCCCAAACTCCATTACTGCAATTATGCCATAAAGATTAATTACTACTAACCCCATTACTCTCATAATGCCATAGTTATAATTTCCCAAAACCCCGTAACTGCAAGAATGCCATTGGGGATAATTACGAATAACCCCATTACTTTAATAATGCCAAAACCCCATTATTGCAATTTTGCCATTGGGAATAATTACGGATAATCCCATTACTTTAATAATGCCATTGTAAAAATTTCCCAAAGCTCCATTACTGCAATTATGCCATAAAGATTAATTACTAGTAACCCCATTACTCTCATAATGCCATAGTGATAATTTCCCAAAACCCCGTTACTGCAAGAATGCCATTGGGGATAATTACGAAAAACCCCATTACTTTAATAATGCCATAGTTATAAATTCCCAAAATCCCCTTTACTGTAATTATGCCATAGTAAAAATTTCCCGAAACCCCAGTAATGCAATTATGCCATTGGGAATAATTACGGATAACCCCATTACTTTAGTAATGCCATAATTGTAATTTCCCAAAGCCCCATTACAGCAAGAATGAAGGTATTTACGAATAACCGCATTACTCTAATAATGCCATAGTTAACAATAACCAAAATCGCCTTTGCTGCAATTATTTCATAGTAAAAATTTCCCAAAAACCCCACTAATGCAATTATGCCGTTGGGGATAATTACGGATAACCCCATTACTTTAATAATGCCATATTTATAATTTCCCAAAACTCTATTACTGCAATTATGCCATAAAGATTAATTACTAGTAACCCCATTACTCTCATAATGCCATAGTTATAATTTCCCAAAACCCCGTTACTGCAAGAATAAACCCATTACTTTCATAATGCCAAAGTGAAAATTTCCCGAAACCCCAGTAATACAATTATGCCATTCGGGATGATTACGGATAACCCCATTACTTTAATAATGCCATAATAATAATTTCCCAAAACCCCATTACTGCAAGAATGCCATTGGGGATAATTACGAATTACCCCATTACTCTAATAATGCCATAGGTAACAATTCCCAAAATCCCCTTTACTGCAATTATGCCATAGTAAAAATTTCCCAAAAACCCCACTAATGCAATTATGCCGTTGGGGATAATTACGGATAACCCCATTACTTTAATAATGCCATAGTTTTAATTTCCGCAAACTCCATACTGCAATTATGCCATAAAGATTAGTTACTAGTAACCCCATTACTCTCATAATGCCATAGTTATAATTTCCCAAAACCCCGTAACTGCACGAATGCCATTGGGGATAATTGCGAATAACCCCATTACTTTAAAAATGCCAAAACCTCATTATCGCAATTATGCCATTGGGAATAATGACGGATAACCCCATTAGTTTAGTAATGCCATAGTTATAACTTCCCAAAACCCCATTACTGCAATTATGCCATAAAGACTAATTACTAATGACCCCATTACTCTCATAATGCCATACTTATAATTTCCCAAAATCCCGTTACTGCAAGAATGCCATTGGGGATAACTACGAATAACCCCATTACTTTAATAATGCCATAATAATAATTTCCCAAAACCCCATTACTGCAAGAATGCCATTGGGGATAATTACGAAGACCCCATTACTTTAATGATGCCATAGTTATAATTTCCCAAACCCCGTTACTGCAAGAATAAACCCATTACTTTCATAATGCCATAGCGAAAATTTCCCGAAACCCCAGTAATGCAATTATGCCATTTGGGATGATTTCGGATAACCCCATTACTTTAATAATGCCATAATAATAATTTCTCAAAAACCCCGTTACTGCAAGAATGCCATTGGGGATAATTACGAAAAACCCCATTACTTTAATAATGCCATAGTCAACAATTCCCAAAATCCCCTTTACTGCAATTATGCCATAGTAAAAATTTCCCAAAAGCCCCACTAATGCAATTATGCCGTTGGGGATAATTAAGGATAACCCCATTACTTTAATAATGCCATAGTAAAAATTTCCCCAAACCCCATTACTGCAATTATGCCATCAACTTACATAATAACCGTTGTACGTCTGTCTGTCTGTCTGTCTGTCTGTCTGTCTGTCTGTCTGTCTGTCTGTCTGTCTGTCTGTCTGTCTGTCTGTCTGTCTGTCTGTCTGTCTGTCTGTCTGTCTGTCTGTCTGTCCCGTAAACAAACACTATTGTGACGTCACTATACTGCCGCCTTGGCGACGGTTGTCTTGACGGTTGTCTTGACGACGGCTATAGGCCTATAATATCACGTTATAATAATAATTGTTTTTATATGTCGTGATTTTTCACGGGTTAGGACAGCTAGTAAAGATTAATTACTAGTAACCCCATTACTCTCATAGTGCCATAGTTATAATTTTGCAAAACCCCATTACTGCAATAATGCCATTGTTCTAATTTCCCAAAACCCCGTTACTGCAATTATGCCATAAAGATTAATTACTAGTAACCCCATTACTCTCAAAATGCCATAGTTATAATTTCCCAAAACCCCGTTACTCCAAGAATGCCGTTGGGGATAATTACGAAAACCCCATTACTTTAATAATGCCATAGTTATAAATTCCCATAATCCCCTTTACTGTAATTATGCCATAGTAAAAATTTCCCGAAACCCCAGTAATGCAATTATGCCATTGGGGATGATTGCGGATAACCCTATTAGTTTAGTAATGCCATAATTGTAATTTCCCAAAACCCCATTACAGCAAGAATGCCATTGGGGATAATTACGAATTACCCCATTACTCTAATAATGCCATAGGTAACAATTCCCAAAATCCCCTTTACTGCAATTATGCCATAGTAAAAATTTCCCAAAAACCCCACTAATGCAATTATGCCGTTGGGGATAATTACGGATAACCCCATTACTTTAATAATGCCATAGTTTTAATTTCCGCCAACTCCATACTGCAATTATGCCATAAAGATTAGTTACTAGTAACCCCATTACTCTCATAATGCCATAGTTATAATTTCCCAAAACCCCGTAACTGCAAGAATGCCATTGGGGATAATTGCGAATAACCCCATTACTTTAAAAATGCCAAAAAACCCATTATTGCAATTATGCCATTGGGAATAATGACGGATCACCCCATTAGTTTAGTAATGCCATACTTATAATTTCCCAAAACCCCGTTACTGCAAGAATTCCATTGGGGATAATTACGAAAACCCCATTACTTTAATGATGCCATAGTTATAATTTCCCAAACCCCGTTACTGCAAGAATAAACCCATTACTTTCATAATGCCATAGCGAAAATTTCCCGAAACCCCACTAATGCAATTATGCCATTTGGGATGATTACGGATAACCCCATTACTTTAATAATGCCATAATAATAATTTCTCAAAAACCCCGTTACTGCAAGAATGCCATTGGGGATAATTACGAAAAACCCCTTACTTTAATAATGCCATAGTCAACAATTCCCAAAATACCCTTTACTGCAATTATGCGATAGTAAAAATTTCCCAAAAACCCCACTAATGCAATTATGCCGTTGGGGATAATTAAGGATAACCCCATTACTTTAATAATGCCATAGTTAAAAATTTCCCCAAACCCCATTACTGCAATTATGCCATAAAGATTAATTACTAGTAACCCCATTACTCTCATAATGCCATAGTTATAATTTTGCAAAACCCCGTTACTGCAATAATGCCATTGTTATAATTTCCCAAAGCCCCGTTACTGCAATTATGCCATAAAGATTAATTACTAGTAACCCCATTACTCTCATAATGCCATAGTTATAATTTCCCAAAACCCCGTTACTGCAAGAATAAACCCGTTACTTTCATAATGCCATAGTGAAAATTTCCCGAAACCCCAGTAATACAATTATGCCATTGGGGATGATTGCGGATAACCCCTTTACTTTAATAATGCCATAATAATAATTTCCCAAAACCCCGTTACTGCAAGAATGCCATTGGGGATAATTACGAAAAACCCCATTACTTTAATAATGCCATAGTCAACAATTCCCAAAATCCCCTTTACTGCAATTATGCCATAGTAAAAATTTCCCCAAACCCCACTAATGCAATTATGCCGTTGGGGATAATTAAGGATAAACCCATTACTTTAATAATGCCATAGTTAAAATTTCCCAAACCCCATTACTGCAATTATGCCATAAAGATTAATTACTAGTAACCCCATTACTCTCATAATGCCATAGTTATAATTTTACAAAACCCCGTTACTGCAATAATGCCATTGTTATAATTTCCCAAAACCCCGTTACTGCAATTATGCCATAAAGATTAATTACTAGTAACCCCATTACTCTCATAATGCCATAGTTATAATTTCCCAAAACCCCGTTACTGCAAGAATAAACCCATTGCTTTCATAATGCCATAATGAAAATTTCCCGAAACCCCAGTAATGCAATTATGCCATTGGGGATGATTGCGGATAACCCCATTACTTTTATAATGCCATAATAATAATTTCCCAAAACCCCGTTACTGCAAGAATGCCATTGGGGCTAATTACGAAAAACCCCATTACTTTAATAATGCCATAGTCAACAATTCCCAAAATCCCCTTTACTGCAATTATGCCATAGTAAAAATTTCCCAAAACCCCACTAATGCAATTATGCCGTTGGGGATAATTAAGGATAAACCCATTACTTTAATAATGCCATAGTTAAAATTTCCCAAAACCCCGTGACTGCAAAAATGCCATTGGGGATAATTACGAATAACCCCATTACTTTAATAATGCCAAAACCGCATTATTGCAATTATGCCATTGGGAATAATTACGGATAATCCCATTACTTTAATAATGCCATAGTAAAAATTTCCCAAAACTCCATTACAGCAATTATGCCATAAAGATTAATTACTAGTAACCCCATTACTCTCAAAATGCCATAGTTATAATTTCCCAAAACCCCGTTACTCCAAGAATGCCGTTGGGGATAATTACGAAAACCCCATTACTTTAATAATGCCATAGTTATAAATTCCCAAAATCCCCTTTACTGTATTTATGCCATAGTAAAAATTTCCCGAAACCCCAGTAATGCAATTATGCCATTGGGGATGATTTCGGATAACCCCATTAGTTTAGTAATGCCATAATTGTAATTTCCCAAAACCCCATTACTGCAAGAATGCCATTGGGGATAATTACGAAAAACCCCATTACTTTAATAATGCCATTGTTATAATTTCAAAAAAAAATTCCATTACTGCAATTATGCCATAAAGATTAATTGCTAGTAACCGCATTACTCTCATAATGCCATAGTTATAATTTCCCCAAAAACCCGTTACTGCAAGAATAAACCCATTACTTTCATAATGCCATAGTGAAAATTTCCCGAAACCCCTGTAGTGCAATTATGCCATTGGGGATGATTGCGGATAACCCCATTACTTTAATAATGCCATAATAATAATTTCCCAAAACCCCATTACTGCAAGAATGCCATTGGGGATAATTACGAAAAACCCCATTACTTTAATAATGCCATTGTTATAATTTCCCAAAACTCCATTACTGCAATTATGCCATAAAGATTAATTGCTAGTAACCCCATTACTCTCATAATGCCATGGTTATAATTTCCCAAAACCCGTTACTGCAAGAATGCCATTGGGGATAATTACGAATAACCCCATTACTTTAATAATGCCAAAACCCCATTATTGCAATTATGCCATTGGGAATAATTATGGAAAATTCCATTACTTTAATAATGCCATAGTTATCATTTCCCAAAACTCCATAACTGCAATTATGCCATAAAGATTAATTACTAGTAACCCCATTACTCTTATAATGCCATAGTGATAATTTCCAAAAAACCCCGATACTGCAAGAACGCCATTGGGGATAATTACGAAAAACCCCATTACTTTAATAATTCCAAAAATCCTCTTTACTGTAATTATGCCATAGTAAAAATTTCCCGAAACCCCAGTAATGCAATTATGCCATTGGAGATGATTACGGATAGCTCCATTAGTTTAGTAATGCCATAATTGTAATTTCCCAAACCCCCATTACTGCAAGAATGCCATTGGGGATAATTACGAATAACCCCGTTACTTTAATAATGCCATAGTTAACAATTCCCAAAATCCCCTTTACTGCAATTATGCCATAGTAAAAATTTCTCAAAGCCCCACTAATGCAATTATGCCGTTGGGGATAATTACGGATAATCCCATTACTTTAATAATGCCATAGTTAAAATTTCCCCAAACCCCATTACTGCACGAATGCCATAGTTATAGTATCAGTAAAAACCATTACTGCAAGAATTTCGCTCGGGATAATTACGAATAACCCTATTACTTTCATAATGCCATTGTTATAATTTCCCAAAACCCCATTACTGCAATTATGCCATTAAGATTAATAACTAATAACCCCGTTACTCTCATAATGCTATAGTTATTATTTACCAAAACACCGTAACTGCAAGAATGCCATTGGGGATAATTACGAATAACCCCATTACTTTAATAATGCCATAGTTATAATTTTCCAAAACCCGTTACTGCAATTATGCCGTCAAGATTAATTACTATCAACCCCATTACTCTCATAATGCCATTGTTATAAGAATGCCATTGGGGATAATTACGAATAACTCCATTACTTTAATAATGCCATAGTTATAATTTCCCAAAACCCCATTTCTGCAATTATGCCATAAAGATTAATTTCTAATAACCCCATTACTCTCATAATGCCATAGTGATAATTTCCCAAAACCCCGTTATTGCAAGAATGCCACTGGGGATAACTACGAATAAACCCATTCCTTTCATAATGCCATGGTAAAATTTACCGAAAACCCAGTAATGCAATCATGGCATTGCGGATGATTACGGATAACCCCATTAGTTTAGTAATGCCATTATTGTAAGTTCCCAAAACCCCATTACTGCAAGATGCCATTGGGGATAATTACGGATAACCCCATAACTTTAATAATGCCATAGTTAACAATTCCCAAAATCCCCTTTACTGCAATTATGCCATAGTAAAAATTTCCCCAAAACCCAACTAATGCAATTATGCCGTTGGGGATAATTACGGATAATCCCATTACTTTAACAATGCCATAGTTATAATTTCCCAAAACCCCATTATTGCAAGAATGCCATTGGGGATAATTACGAATAACCCCATTACTCAAATAATGCCATAGTTATAGTATAAAAAAACCCATTACAGTAAGAATGGCACTCGGGATAATTACGAATAACCCCATCACTTTAATAATGCCATTGTTATAATTTCCCAAAACCCCATTACTGCAAGAATGCCATTGGGGATAATTACGAATAACCCCATTACTTTAATAATGCCATAGTTATAAATTCCCAAAATTTCCTTTACTGTAATTATCCCATAGTAAAAATTTCCCAAAAACCCCACTAATGCAATTATGCCATTAGGGATAATTACGGAGAACCCCATTACTTTAATAATGCCATAGTTATAATTTCCCAAAACCCCATTACTGGAATTATGCCATAAAGATTAATTGCTAATAACCCCATTACTCTCATAATGCCATAGTTATAATTTCCCAAAACCCCGTTACTGCAAGAATGCCATTGGGGATTATAACGAAAAAACCCATCACTTTAATAATGCCATAGTTATAAATTCCCAAAATCCCCTTTGCTGTAATTATGCCATAGCAAAAATTTCCCGAAACCACAGTAATGCAATTATGCCATTGGGGGTGATTGCGGATAACCCCATTAGTTTAGTAATGCCATAATTGTAATTTCCCAAAACCCCATTACAGCAAGAATGAAGATAATTACGAATAACCCCATTACTCTAATAATGCCATTGGTAACAATTCCCAAAATCCCATTTACTTCAATTATGCCATAGTAAAAATTTGCCAAAAAAAACCACTAATGCCGTTGGGGATAATTACGTTAATAATGCCATAGTAAAAAATTTCCCAAAACTCCATTACTGCAATTATGCCATAAAGATTAATTACTAGTAACCCCATTACTCTCATAATGCCATAGTTATAATTTCCCAAAAACCCGTTACTGCAAGAATAAACCCATTACTTTCATAATGCCATAGTGAAAATTTCCCGAAACCCCACTAATGCAATTATGCCATTGGGGATGATTACGGATAACCCAACTACTTTAATAATGCCATAATAATAATTTCCCCAAACCCCATTACTGCAAGAATGCCATTGGGGATAATTACGAAAAAAACCATTACTTTAATTATGCCATAGTTAACAATTCCCAAAATCCCCATTACTGCAATTATGCCATAGTAAAAAATTTCCCAAAAACCCCACTAATGCAATTATGCCGTTGCGGATAATTAAGGATAACCCCATTGCTTTAATAATGCCATAGTTAAAATTTCCCCAAACCCCATTACTGCAATTATGCCATAAAGATTAATTACTAGTAACCCCATTACTCTCATAATGCCATAGTTATAATTTCCAAAAACCCCGTAACTGCAAAAATGCCATTGGGGATAATTACGAATAACCCCATTACTTTAATAATGCCATTGTTATAATTTCCCAAAACCCCGTAACTGCAAAAATGCCATTGGGGATAATTACGAATAACCCCATTACTTTAATAATGCCAAAAATTGCATTATTGCAATTATGCCATTGGGAATAATTACGGATAATCCCATTACCTTAATAATGCCATAGTAAAAAATTTCCAAAAACTCCACTACTGCAATTATGCCATAAAGATTAATTACTAGTAACCCCATTACTCTCATAATGCCATAGTTATAATTTCCCAAAACCCCGTTACTGCAAGAATGAAGATAATTAAGAATAACCCCATTACTCTAATAATGCCATAGTTAACAATTCCCAAAATCCCCTTTACTGCAATTATTTCATAGTAAAAATTTCCCAAAAACCCCACTTATGCAATTATGCCGTTGGGGATAATTACGGATAACCCCATTACTTTAATAATGCCATAGTTTTAATTTCCGCAAACTCCATTACTGCAATTATGCCATAAAGATTAGTTATTAGTAACCCCATTACTCTCATGATGCCATAGTCATAGTTATAATTTTCCAAAACCCCGTAACTGCAAGAATGCCATTGGGGATAATTACGAATAACCCCATTACTTTAAAAATGCCAAACCCCATTAATGCAATTATGCCATTGGGAATAAAGACGGATAACCCCATTAGTTTAGTAATACCATAATTATAATTTCCCAAAACCCCATTACTGCAAGAATGCCATTGGGGATAATTACGAAAACCCCATTACTTTAATGATGCCATAGTTATAATTTCCCAAAACCCCGTTACTGCAAGAATAAACCCATTACTTTCATATTGCCATAGTGAAAATTTCCCGAAACCCCAGTAATGCAATTATGCCATTTGGGATAATTACGATAAACCCCATTACTTTAATAATGCCATAGTTAACAATTCCCAAAATCCCTTTACTGCAATTATGCCATAGTAAAAATTTCCCAAAACCCCACTAATGCAATTATGCCGTTGGGGAAAATTCAACCCCGTTACTGCAAGAATAAACCCATTACTTTCGTAATGCCATTGTGAAAATTTCCCGAAACCCCAGTAATGCAATTATGCCATTTGGTATAATTACGAGAAACCCCATTACTTTAATAATGCCATAGTTAACAATTCCCAAAATCCCCTTTACTGCAATTTTGCCATAGTAAAAATTTCCCAAAAACCCCACTAATGCAATTATGCTTTGGGGATAATTACGGATAACCCCATTACTTTAATAATGCCATAGTTATAATTTCCCAAAACTCCATTACTGCAATTATGCCATAAAGATTAATTACTAGTAACCCCATTACTCTCATAATGCCATAGTGATAATTTCCCAAAACCCCGTTACTGCAAGAATGCCATTGGGGATAATTACGAAAAACCCCATTACTTTAATTATGCCATAGTTATAAATTCCCCAAATCCCGTTTACTGTAATTATGCCATAGTAAAAATTCCCGAAACTATGGTAATGCAATTATGCCATTGGGGATGATTACGGATAACCCCATTAGTTTAGTAATGCGATAATTGTAATTTCCCAAAACCCCATTACTGCAAGAATGCCATAGGGGATAATTACGGATAACTCCATTACTTTAATAATGCCATTGTTATAATTTACCAAAACTCCATTACTGCAATTATGCCATAAAGATTAATTACTAATAACCCCATTACTCTCATAATGCCATAGTTATAATTTCCCAAAACCCCGTTGCTGCAAGAATGCTATTGGGGATAATTACGAATAACCCCATTACTTTAATAATGCCATAGTAATTATTTCCCAAAACCCCATTAATGCAATTATGCCATTGGGGATAATTACGAATAACCCCATTACTTTAATAATGCCATAGTTATAAATTCCCAAAATCCCCTTTACTGTAATTATGCCATAGTAAAAATTTCCCGAACCCCAGTAATGCAATTATGCCATTGGGGATGATTACGGATAACCCCATTAGTTTAATAATGCCATAATAATCATCTCCCAAAACCCCATTACTGCAAGAATGCCATTTAATTTTGGGTGCCACAGGGCTCTGTCTTAGGCCCTCTCCTTTACCTCCTAAACACGGCTGACATTTCCGATATATTTGCTAAGCATTTATCAACCGGTCATATTTATGCAGACGATGCTCAAGCGCTCGTTCATGGCACTTCCTCTGCACAGCTTGCATTAGCTGGACGCATTTATGCTCTCTCTCGTGATTTACACCTTTGGCTGTCTTCTAATCGTCTCTCTTTGAACCCAACTAAGACGCAGCTTATATGGTTTGGTACTCGTCAACAGCTCCTCAAACTAGACTTCCCACTTCTTGCTGAGAAATTCCCGTCATTCACTTTTATCTCTAGTGTCCGTGACCTTGGTGTTGTCCTTGACAGTACGCTCACCTTTTCTGAACACATTGCTAATCTTACCAGTTCTTCTTACTTTCACCTGAGACGGCTTAGAGCAATCCGACGCTCTGTCTCCTCCTACCACTGTCATCCACGCCTTCATCTGCTCCAGAATTGAGTACTGTTGTTCTCTTTTGATTGGGCTACCAAAAGTTCGTCTCCCCCCTCCAGACTGTTTTAAATGCTGTGGCCAGATTAATAGCCCGACTTCCTCGCTGGTCTCATACCTCATATTTCCTCTTTGATGTTCGAACATCTTCATTGGCTTCCCCTTACTGCTCGGATTCAGCTTAAGGTTCTCACTTTAGTTCTTCGGTCCTATACCGGCTTAGCACCCATGTATCTCTGTCTGCAAGTTTCAGCTACTTCCCTCCATCCATTGCGATCGCTTAATCGCCATGATCTTTTTGTACTTCGAGCCAGGACCACTATGACCAAAACTCGAGCCTTTTCTGGAATCAACTCCCTCCATTGACACGTGCCTCTTTATTCGCTGGTGGCCCAAGTGCCTCGTTCCGCTGTCTTAAAACCACTTTCTATTCACTGGGTCTTTCGCACTGGGAGCGCCTCTGATTAGCGAACACTGTGAGGGGCGCTTTATACATGTTTAGATACAATACAATACAATACAATACAATACAATACAATACAATACAATACAATACAATACAATGGCGATGTTATTGCTGCATTTCCAGGCGATTTGCTTACTAGATCTGTTCTTTAGTTATTATAGTTCTTTACTAAACTTTAGTTTATATGCGATCTTTAGTTATCACAGTTCTTTAGCTTAGATGTGTTCTTTAGGTGAGATGTGTTCCATAGTTAAGATACGTGTAGTTCTTTAGTTTAGATGTGTTCTTCAGTTAAAATGGTTCTTTAGTTTAAATGTGTTGCTTAGTAAAGACAGTTCTTTTAGCTAAGAAGTGTTCTTTAATTTAGATTTGTTCTCTAGTTAAGATAGTTCTTCAGTTTAGATGAGTTCTTTAGCTAAGATAGTTCTTCAGTTTAGATCTGTTCTTTGTTAGCATTGTTCTTCGTTTAGATGTGTTCTTTAGTTAAAATATTTCTTTAGTTAAGATGTGTTTTTTTAGTTAAGGTAGTTCTTTAATAAGGAATTAAGATATGTTTCTTAGTTATGATGGGGGTCATGGTTAATATATTTTTTTGTTAAAATGTGTTCCTTAGCTATGATAGTTCTTTTCTTGAGATGTATTTCAGTTAAGACAGTTTTTTTAGTTTAGATGTGCTCTTTAATTAATATATGTTTTTTTGTTAAGATGTGTTCCTTAGTTAAGATAGTTCTTTAGTTTAGGTGAGTTGTTAGATAAGATGTGTTCTTTAGTTAACATATGTTGTTTAGCTAAGACAGTTTTTTTAAGCTAAGATGCGCTTTTTAGTTAAGATATGTTCTCAGGTTAAGTTATGTTCTTTAGCTAAAGTGTGTTCTTTAATTGATATAGTTATTTAGCTAAGATGTGTTCTTTAGTTGCGATAGTTCTTTAGCTAAGATAAAGTATTTAGTTAGGATAATTCTTTAGATAAAATGTGTTCTTTATTTAAGATAGTTCTTTAGTTTAGTTGTGACCTTTAGTTAAGACGTGTTCCTTAGTTAAGATAGTTCTTTAGTTTAGATGTGTTCTTTAGTTCAGATGAGTTCTTTAGTTAAGATAGTTTTTTCGTTTTCGATGTATTGTTTAGTTTAGTTCTTTTTAGTTAAGGTGTGTTCTTTAGTTAAGATGTGTTCTTTAGTTAAGGTAGTTCTTTAGTTGAGATGTGTTTTTAGTTAAGATATGTTCTTTGGTTAAGTTATGTTCTTTAACTAAGGTATCTTCCTTAGTTGATATAGGTATTTAGTTAAGTTGCGTTCTTTAGTTGAAATAGTTCTTCAGCTAAGATATATTTTTTAGTTAAGATGATTCTTTTGTTAAGATGTGTCCTTTAGTTAAGACAGGTTTTTTTTGGCTAAGATATGTTCTTGTTAAGATAGTCCTTTAGTTAAGATAGTTCCTTAGTTAAGATATGTTCTTTATTTAAGATAGTTCTTTAGTTTAGATTTGTCCTTTGGTTAGGACGTTTTCTTTAGTTAGTTCTTTAACTTAGATGTGTTCTTTGGTTTTGATATGTTATTTGGTTAAGATAATTCTTCAGTTTAGATGTCTTCTTTAGTTAAGGAAATTTTTCAGTTTAGATGTGTTTTTAGTTAAGATGTGTTCTTTAGTTAAATATGTTCTTTAGCGTAAATGTGTTTTCCAGTTTAGATAGTTCTTTTGCTTATATGTGTTGTTTAGTTATGGTAATTCTTCAGTTTTGATGTGTTCTTTAGTTATTTCTTTAGTTTAGATGTCTTTTCATTTAAGGCAGTTCTTTCGTTAAAATTTGTTCTTTGGTTAAGATGTGTTTAGTTAAGATGTGTTCTTCAGTTAAGATATATTTTTTAGAAGTTAAAATGTGTTCTTTATTTAATATAGTTCTCTAGTTTAGATGCGATCTTTAGTTAATAATTACAGTTCTTTAGTTTAGATCTGTTCTTTATTTAAGATAGTTCTTTGGTTAAGATGTATTCTATTGTTTAGATAATTCATTGCTTTAGAATGTTCTTTAGTTAAGATAGCTCTTTGGTGAAGATAGTTCTTCAGTTAAGAGAGGTTTCTGGCTTCTCTGGTTAAGACAGTTCTTTAGTTTCGATTTGTTCGGTAGTTATGATAATTCTACAGTTTAGATGTGTTCTTTAGTTAAGATGCTTCTTTAGTTTTTATGTAGATTTTTTAGTAAAGATAGTTTTTTAGTTAAGATATATTCTTTAGTTGAGTGGTGTTCTCTAGTTATGGTACTTCTTTAGTCAGAATGTGTTCTGAGTTAAGATAGTTCTTTGGTGGACATCGATGTGTTCTTTAGTTAAGATAGTTCTTTATTTAGGATGTGTTCTTCAGTTTTTTAAGCTAAGATGTGTTCTTTAACTAAGATGTGTTCTTTAGTTAAGATAGTTTTTTAAGTTTAGATGTGCTTTAGTTTAGAAGTGTTCTTTTGTTTAGATGTGTTGTTTAGTTAAGATAGCTCTTTTAGTAAAAATATGTTCTTTGGTTAATATGTGTTCTTTAGTTAAGATATGTTCTTTAGTTTCGATGTGTTATCTGGTTAAGATAGTTCTTTAGTTTAGATTTGTTCTGTAGTTATGATAATTCTGCAGTTTAGATATTGCTTTTTAGTTAAGATGCTTCTTTAGTTTTCTTGTGTTTTTTTAGTTAAGATAGTTCTTTAGTTAAGATATGGTCTTCAGGTAAGAAAAACTGAAGAACACATCCTAAATAAAGAACTATCTTAACTAAAGAACACATCGATGTGTTCTTTAGTTATGGTTCTTCTTTAGTTTGCGAATGTAAGGGGGTCTACTGATAATATACCTACGCATAGGAAACGGGGCCTTCAAACTGATTGGCTTTCAAGTGAGCTACAGTTCAGTCTTTCCAGTTATCCGGTACTACCAGAGGAAGTCGGACTGTGGGAGAGGTGTCACTTGTATGCCACCTTACCTCTGAACGCTATTATTAAACTATTACACAACTCAACAGTGAGTCCATGGATTACTCATCCTTCAATCTGGCCTAAAGTGCAGACAGTCGCTGCCTGGACCTGTGGCGGTTAATTAGTAACAACAATGACAATGATTTCTGGCAGTAGGTCACACTGTCGCACAGTTATGACATTCAGGCTAAAGTTATGTATTCAGTGACCATGTAGTTAATCAGGGAATATGATATAATAGTTACTGGCATTGTGAGAGGCTGTGTAGGCCTTATAATCTCGTAATACGGTTGAAGAGGCAGAGCAAAAATTAAATTACATGCAATAATTACTGTCTAATAAAACATCCCAGGAATTTATAGTTTCACATCGTGGAACAATGACAGATTGCTATCTGTTGCTCTATCACCTGTGTTTTCAAATTGCTAATAAGTAGGCAGTGCTATGCACCTGGTGTGTAAGACTGACAATTCATCGTAAAACCTGATGTCAAGTATAGGCCTACTCGATCGAGTCACAAAGGGTACAGTTGTTTGATTGCTGCTCTGTATTAATTAAAGAACTTCAGATTCAGAATTTCAATGTAACGAATAAGAACGGTAGAATTCTCTCAGTACATGTACAGGGCTTATAAGGCATCACGAACTTCTTAAAATAGGCCTACATGTGTTGCTAAAGGGAACACAATCATGCCCCTATGTACTCGATTTCAAAGTTAATGCTTTAACACGCATTGGCTTCCAGTGTTCCAACTCCAAACTCCGAAAGTTTCCGAGAGCTTTCAATGTAAAGGCCTAATCGTAACTTCGTAAGGGTTTCTCGCCTTTTCCCAGACCCCTCTGGTTTCATACTCTACGACTTATAGAGGAAAGGACAGTCCGCTCGCAGTATACAGTGCACCAGCTTTTTCGCGAGCGCTGCGTATACTGTGTATACTTGTCCAGCGAGTATTACCAGCGCAAGTCCGCTGCTGCCGTTCCCCTGTGGTGCCAGTCCAAAGCCTGAATAAATGAAGAGGGCGACGCTAGCCATCTTTCTTAAGAGAGCAGATCGTTAAAAAATAAACTGCCTTCCTACTTTTGGAACAAGTCAGAGGCGCCCGCAGCGTGACGCACTGGACGCACGTGCGTCCACCCACCAAATCAAATCCATACAAGGAATAGACATCGCATCGATATTTTTGTTAAACGGCAATACGGCATGTTAAAGCATTAGATGTTATCTAAATTGACATTTTTTACGCCAATTGTCACTACTCACTACTCTATCTATGGCAGCTATTTCAATTTTTTCCTACTTATATATCTATGGCAGCAAAGCGGGCAAGCGATCATATTATTTGTTTAAGAACAAGTCTAGTTTTTTTTAACCCTGCGGGCGCCTCTGGGAACAACTAATCAGCCACCATGCCGCTTTCGGGTAGTGCCAGGCCCAAGCCTGGAAAAAGGAGGAGTGCGACGTTAATCATCTGCGTTAGGACACATGCGTCGACCGTTAAACAAAATACCTTTCCACTTATTCTATACATATAAACCACTGGCGGAATTGAAAGTTGAGAGCGCGAATTCGCCAAGTAGAGAAATTTCTTGGGACTTTTTAGTCATCGCGGAACACTGGCCAAGGAACCAGTTATATTTTATATTACCCTGGTATATTATATTACAACCTTCGTGCTTCGGTTCACATTTGTAGGTCATAATAAAATCCATGGACCAATTATTATGACGACTTGTATAAGCTTGCGTTTCTCAGAAGGCTTAACTCTGGTTTAATTAAATAGTTGAATACCTATACTTATAGTATTTAGCCTAACTCTTATCTCTGACAGATGAATGTAAAGCACTTTTGAAGTTGGCTCGACTGTATAGCTTGTTACTGACGATGCTATATACATTGTCGTTATTACAGTTGTTTTATGCATCATCGTACATCATGAATATATCTCTATAAATCGATACTTCCCTATGTACAGGCCTATATGATTCCACGGGTTTCGACGCCTTTGCTCTGCCAGCATGCCCATAATAGGACCTGCAGTATACTATATATGCATATAGAGCCCATTTGGGTCTCATCTTATAATGCCCATGGAAATGCTGGCGGGGTGCTTAGTCCATACAACATAACAGACCCACGAGTCAGGCCCAAAGTAGGCCGATACTTTTAAAATAGGCCATAGATTTGCAAATGAACAACCGCAATGGAGTTTTAGCCAAAATATTCCTTTCAGAGAAACAGACATAATTTAAGTGTGATGGATAACGTCCGTGGAAAGACCACACACACACACACACACACATACACACATACACACACACACACACAAACACACACACACACACAAACACACCTAGACACACACACCTACACACACCTAGACACACACACAACCACACACACATATATATATATATTAATATATACACATATATACACACATATATATATTTATTTATTTACACAGAACAAAAGCCTTTGCCTTTATGCAAGCCATCTGAAGAGTAACGACGAAGGCAAGAGAAACGGGGATTGCGTTCACTGAATGGTCGACATAAAAAGATATCAGACGCTCGGGAACGGCCGAAAAATCGATTAAGCCGTCGAGAAATGGATAGCAGGTCATTTGCGATAAAAAGAAGCAACCATTTCCGGGTCAAAGTCATCGAACAACGTCTAAGAAATCGGATTATTTATCGGATGACAGGCCAGGGAAATAGGATTGCGCCAGGCGCTCGCCGGCGTATCGTTCACAGTATTAATGTTGACGGTCGTATAATAGTGGTATTGTTATTATGTGCATACACGGACGAGGAACGCGTGGAGAATTCGAGGAAACGTATCCAGCGGATAGGCTGAAGAAGGCCGTGGTTCACTGGAGAAGCTGCATGGGGGCAGTTGATGGATGGGGATAAGGGTTTACACGGATGTCTTTAACTATTCGTCGTTTTTAGGGCTGTGTGTGCTGGCAGTGTGTGAGTGTGTGTGTGTGTGAGTGTGTGTGTGTGTGTGAGTGTGTTTGTGTGTGTGAGTGTGTGTGCGTTTGTGTGTGTGAGTGTGTGTGTGTGTAGGTGTGTGTGTGTGTGTGTGTGTGTGTGTGTGTGAGTGTGTTTGTGTGTGTGTGTGTGTGTGAGAGTGTGTGAGTGTGTGTGTGAGTGTGTGTTTCTCTGTGTGTGTGTGTGTGTGTCTGTGTGTGTGTCTGTGTGTGTGTCTGTGTGTGTGTGTGCGTGTTTACAAAGTCGGCCCAGGGATGGCATATGCCCAACCTGTTCATACGTTTCACTGCAGGCTAGTATGATTGCTATCGTGGCTACTCTTACTGCTCACATCTCAAATAAATCAACACACAGCAATCTTGAATATGCAATATCACGTGGTTACACTACACAGCAACTAGGGCTGTACCGAATATTCACTTCGTATTCGCTTCGGTGCCGAATAGTTGGCCGAACAGCTATTCAGTATTCCAAGCACCATCCGCCTTAGTCATCTGACTGTCTGCCCGCCTGACCCCTTTGTATCTTGACCGGTTACCGATTTTACCCGCCCCCTCATCGATTTTGTTTTGACTAAGCGCCTGTGAATAAGCTGATTCCCGCAACTTCGCTTTTTGTGCGCTGTCAAAATCTCGATATTACGATTACATGGACAGCACTGGAAACCACTGCAGAATATTCAAGCACATTCTTGGTTAAATAAAACATATCGATCAGTCTACGGACGTCGATCCAAGTGGGATAGAGGAACACGTCTCACCCTAATTTCAATTTTATGAGCGTCAACGATTGTACGTAGCCTATGAGGCCTATGCCAGCTCTCGTTTGGTATGCGTTTCTCACAGATCATTCTAGGCTTTCAACTACTACTAATAATACTATTATAAGTAGGTAATATAATGATGATGTGTTATAATATTAATCGTAATCGTAATCGTAATCTCCAATTTTCTAAAGCGCCACTGTAAAGCTGAGCGCAAAGCACCAGCTAATTCACGAGCGCTGGTTATATTATTATGTACATGTACAACTGTTACAAATATAATAATTATATTTAATATTTAATAGGCTATGCGTGTAAGCCTAATGCTAAATAGGCCTAATGTCTTATGTGCATATTGTTGTTGTTGTTGTTGTTGTTGTGGTGGTGGTGGTGGTGGTGGTGGTGGTGGTGGTGGTGGTGGTGGTGGTGGTGGTGGTGGTGGTGGTGGTGGTGGTGGTGGTGGTGGTGGTGGTGGTGGTGGTGGTGGTGGTGGTGGTGGTGGTGGTGGTGGTGGTGGTGGTGGTGGTGGTGGTGGTGGTGGTGGTGGTGGTGGTGGTGGTGGTGGTGGTGGTGGTGGTGGTGGTGGTGGTGGTGGTGGTGGTGGTGGTGGTGGTGGTGGTGGTGGTGGTGGTGGTGGTGGTGGTGGTGGTGGTGGTGGTGGTGGTGGTGGTGGTGGTGGTGGTGGTGGTTTCAGAATGACTCATACATTCGCAGGAGATACTGCTGCTAGCCTCCCACCACAAACTGCACCTTGAACTGGCGAGTTATAGAAAGAACCAATTATTGTGATTCCGGGTAACAAAGATATAAAATAATCGACAGACTAAGCTAGGAATTTTAAAACCAAGTTGGAATTTAACCGTCGAGGAAGGTCTACACTCTTGGTTTGGTGCATAGCAAGAACTGTTCGATGAAGAAGAAAAAGAATAAGAGCAGTCCCTAAGCTAGCC
Organism: Allolobophora icterica; assembly: GCA_963556255.1. Lineage (NCBI taxonomy): Eukaryota > Metazoa > Annelida > Clitellata > Crassiclitellata > Lumbricidae > Allolobophora > Allolobophora icterica. Next base: position 20,734,007 of record OY744617.1, read on the forward strand.
TGAGAGGCAGCCATGGTTACAATGTGTTAGCGACCTCATTTTCTTAGCCTTGGCATATGAGGGCGGGTGTCCAGTCCTCTCCCTCGTCCTATGATCTTTTCACCGACAGTGTGCGGTCATGATATGACGTTCAGTGGCGTCAGTAGAGGGGTGCGGGGGTGCGGGCCGCACCGGCCCCTTCAGAGGGGGTGACGCCAAAATGACAAAATGACTATAAAAAATGCGCAGAGTTTCAGCATAAATTTATTATTTTAAATTAAAAATAACAGATAACAACAAAAACATTTTTTGTAAGCCTACCTTGCATGTACTGTATTAGTATGAATTTACGAAAAAACATTATTAAGGATACTGTATGGTCTGGTAAGGGACTAAAAGAGGAGGTCCATGGGGTGACACCATGACTTACCGCACTGGTGATGGTGGTGACACCAACCTAAGTGACACCACTGATAAAGTTAAATATGCCCGAATGTCTGCGAGATGAGCCTCCTCCACCAAACAGTCCTACAGCATTCATCAGAACAGAGGAGCAACTTTCTTCTAGAAAGTAATGGCCCTGATGGTTTTAAAGAATAAAGCGTTATTGCAAACCTGTAGTTGGGGTGAAGCCTTTCTGCAAAGGATTAAGAAAACTACTTTTCAGGAAGTTTTGGAGAGAATAACATTTGACGAGAACGGCGATTTTTCAGAAAATCTCGTAGTAAAAAAAACAGTTAGCATTCTTTCCTCTGGGTATGAAAAGTGGAGGGTATGATACCCTCCAGTCCAAAAAGTGGAGGTGAAAATATCACTCGCACCCCACCAGGCTCTTTCTCTTGCTCTCATTCCACATCTCAATAAATTAAAACAGCTTGAACTATTAAACATTTTCAGTGATGAGCAGTTTAATTTATATTAGAGTTAAAATAATATAATTAAAGACTGATGCACTGAGTGACATTGATTTAACTTAGCTTCAGTTCTGTGTGTGCTTCCAGGTCAAAAAAACTAAAATTATAACTAAAGACACAATAGTTCAGTCTCAAACATATCTCTGTCTGTCTGTCTGTCTGTCTGTCTGTCTGTCTGTCTGTCTGTCTGTGTGTCTGTGTGTCTGTGTGTCTGTGTGTGTGTCTGTCTGTCTGTCTGTCTGCCTGTCTCTCTCTCTCTCTCTCTCTCACTCTCTCTGTCTGTCTCTGTCTCTGTCTCTGTCTCTGTCTCTGTCTCTCTGTCTCTCTCTGTCTCTCTCTGTCTCTCTCTGTCTCTCTCTGTCTCTCTCTCTCTCTCTCTCTCTCTCTCTCTCTCTCTCTCTCTCTCTCTCTCTCTCTCTCTCTGTCTCTCTCTCTCTCTCTCTTAGTTCCTTGCGTTCTTTGCAGAACATCGGGCGACAAGACTCCTCCATTCTGTACGGCTGTCTGTAATTGCAGGAGGCGTGTGTATAAGTTACTGGCGAATTATACAACGAATTCTTCTCCTGCAGAATGAAGGAGGGCAGAAAAATTAAAACTTTTATTTTTGGAATAATGGAAGGCATAAACAAAAGAGGAAGACCAAACAGAGAATGGACAGATGGCATTGCAGAATGGTGCCGAGCCAGTTGTCAGGAACTGAGCCACTCGGCACTGGATAGAATGGAGCGGAGATATTGTCAGGAAGGCATCAGACACCTACGGGCGCTGAGCCCATTGTTATTTATTGATTGATTGAATTATACACAGTCTTGTTGTCAAGACCTTAAACCTCAAGACCAAGACCAAGACCAAGACCTTGACCCTCGAGACCAAGACCAAGACCAAGACCTTGAACCTCGAGACCAAGACCAAGACCAAGACCTTGAACCTCGAGACCAAGACCAAGACCAAGACTTTGAACCTCGAGACCAAGACCAAGACCAAGACCCAAAAAATCCCATTCAGGCCAAGACTTCTTTTCCTTACACAAAAAATTGTGGAGTCGACATTTTAATGAAAACGTGAGTCGTTTATTTTATTCAAGCTAATGAACTTTAAATGCAGACTGCAGAGAATTCCGAATTCGTATTTACAAAAGTCCTTCATACAAACTGTTATTCCAAATGCCTTTTGTATTTTATAAAAAAAAGACAATTAGCTCAGAATTTGTGAGCCTCAAAAAATTCCACCACGTTAAAAATACTTTCCATAGCTAAGTGCTGAAGTCGCTGGCACACACAGTAACTTTTCAAGCACTGGATGTAAATGTACAAATCGTGAGCCTTTTTGATATCCTCCCATGGTTTATCAGACCGTCTGGCTTCAGAAACAAGTCTCGACAGGGCTTCCATATACAGCATAACTTAGTTGCTGCTGCCAATGGGTTTTCCTGACCAACAAGACTTGCATCCGTCCGTAGGTATTTGTTGTAGGTTATGATGCAAACAGGTTTGATAAGTTTTAAAATTCTTTAGTTTTGTTAAATGATTTTTCATATTGACAGCCGGTCTTGGTCTTGGTCTTGTGAGACCAAGACCAAGACTTTGAACCTCAAGACCAAGACCAAGACCAAGACCTTGAACCTCAAGACCAAGACCAAGACCAAGACCTTGAGCCTCAAGACCAAGACCAAGACCAAGACTTTTAAAAACGAACTCGAGTGCACTCGAGACCAAGACCGAGGTCTCGAGGACAACAAGTCTGATTATACAACGACTTAATTTAGAATCTCGCAAAGGCGCTTAAACATGTGCATAATTTAATTATCTAAAAGATCTAAAAACGCGCCACTTAAAACAATTTGATGATGATGCTTAATATCTGTCCGTGACTGAATGTCAGTCCTAAGATTTTAGTAGAAGACTGAACTTATTGTTCCCCGCGCGCGGACAGCCATACGGCAGCGCCGTGCCTTCTCTGTCGCTACCCCCATGACCTGGAATGGGCTCCCTACCTTGTCTTGTCTTGTCTTCAACCTTCCTCGATCCGAGGGTTGGTCGCTCCATGGACAAGTTTCCTCCGTCTCCTCCTTTCCTCCGTCTCCGACAACATTTGATTGAACGGCAGCTCCATCCAAGTTCTGATGTTGGTGATCCATCCCATCCTCGTTTTCCCATGTGCTCTTTCCCCTGGAACTGTACCCTGCACTATCTCCTTTTCCAGGCAGTCTCCCTTCTTCCTCATCGGGTGTCCGAAGTAAGAAAGTTTCTTCGTTTGATCAAGTTAAACAAACTTCTTTCTGTTCCTGTCATCTCCAGTACCCACTCATTTGTTCTTTTTTCCATCCACGATACTCTCTCCCTACCAAGCTCCGTCAAATACCGACCGGTCATTTCACTTTGTTTCTTACTGTCCTCAAAACTGCATTGTTCGACCGTGGTTGGGCTGGGAGTGCTCCTGAGTAGGCATTCTTGAAGGGGCGCTATATAAAACTGCTTCTTAATAATAATAATAATAATAATAATAATAATAATAATAATAATAATAATAATAATAATAATAATAATAATAATAATAATAATAATAATAATAATAATAATAATAATAATAATAATAATAATAATAATAACAATAATAATAAATGACTGATCAATTACATTTCTTCAACTTATGGATGCCTATTCTGTCGAGGCTACACTCTAAGCCTACAGACAAAAGTAATGAAGATACGTAGTATAAGGATACAGACGTGTCATGCATGGCTGTACCCTGACGGCGTTGAGCGTCTGCTGTGAACTTCACCTCTGACCTGCGTGACCTTGGCGTTGAATTTGGTAAGCATTGGACTTCACCAAGTGCCTTAATACTCTGCACACATCAAGGCAGTTCATGAAATCCAACGACTTTCCCGCATAAAAGCCCGTTTCTTCGTTACTTCTCTATGCACATCCAGAGACGTCATCGCGACCTTTGACCGAAAAACGTCATCATGACCTTGTCCTTTAAAGTTCCTGGCGCTCAATCCTACTACTGGTTGCTCAGGAGAAGGTCGTATTCTATAATTGGTATTTTGATTTGACCTACTGACCTATACTGTTGGTCTTCAGTGGGTTTGTAGGGCATATAAAATACACGCGTTACGAAGAAAGTATTCATGTTATGTGAATATATAGACGCACAGCCATATATGCTGATACGAAGAATCAGGGCAAAGACAATACTAGCCTAATAAAGGTATTAATATATATTCATATTTTAAAATTGTAGACGGACATTTATAAATAGCTGCTTGAAGAGAAATTACAATCACAAACGTCACGATACATTGCAACAATTGTGTTAAGATTGAACAACTGTGTAAGTAAGCCGCTACTTGGTCATTGTTATAATGCTAATAAACGTGGCATTGAATAATCTGCCAACTTTTACGTCAAATATTTCTTAATAACACTTCAGCGACGAGCTGTATTGGTTTCCTAGTCGCTTTTAGTACGCTCTCGTCGTTTAAGTGCTAAAAATAAAGAACACAATATTAGCTATAATAGCTAATAGGCACAAAGACTGACAGACAGACAGACAGACAACCAGGCCGACTGACGGGTATGTACAGCCAGGGAGCAGACGACTCAGATATAGAGACAAGACGTGGCACTATCCAAATATTGTATATACATGGCTAAGACAAACGATTTGTAAGCCCTATAAGGCGGGATTCGTTAACAAGCGAAACATGGATTTCACTGTAGGAAGTGTTAGAAAATACTGCAATTTCAAATCAGGCCATAGCCGCCATACACTGGAAATATATTTAATAAACAAATATCTGCTGACAGATAAATGTAGGCGTATACATCGTGTGCATAATGTGCAAATGTGTTCTGAACCAAGGGCGCTTGTGCTATGCGGGCGTTCAGATCAACGGGTATGTTGCTAAAGCTGCTCCACCCGTAGATTGCAACTCAAGGACTATTTCAATAAGAAGTCTTTCTGAGGACAGCAGATGTCGACGAAGATGAAAGTCTAAACTAGGATGCGTGGCCTTTTCCTATATAGGCTGCGTATTTGTGCTTTGGGAAGACTTCTCTTCCGGCTCATGTAGCGCCCCTATATTTATTTAGGCCGTAGCCTAGACTTAGTCGCCTAGTTCCTTATCTAAAGCACATACACTAAGTAAGTAAGCATTTGCTGAATATGCATATATATCTATCAAACATTTTGTATCTATATATATATATATATATATATATATTATAGATGCCTAATGCATGTATATGGGACGGTTTAGATGGGCGTGTCCGCGTGTCTGAGCGCGACCTCATTAAATCATAGCCTATACTTCAAACTTACGTATACTCGATAATTCTGTGATTTTTCCATGCAGCCTACTATATAATTGTATCGTTATAATCGTTTCTTATGCCTACCTGTATTCAGGGAAAGCATATTTAGAGACATACAGAGTAACAGACCGGTCAGACACACACATGCACGTGCAGTCTACGAAAGCTAACTTATATAGGCATTCAGTTAAACATCCAAAGAAATTGTAATTGCAATTAGTAACTTCGATTGCGCCGGTGTCTAATGCAAACGGCATCAACCGATGGCACGCCAAATCATTATCATCATCAATAACCATGGCTCAACCCCCTTAGCTGTCCGATACCTTCCTTACAATCTCTCTCCACTCCATTGGGGGCCATCCACATATTACGTACGCACTTAGGAGGGGGGAGGGGGGTCGGATTTTGGCGATTTTGCGTACGGGTGCGAACGGGGGGGGAGAGGGGGTAACAAAATGTGTACGTACCCAAAATAAATTTCTAATTATGACGTCCACATTAGCCTATTTATAACTCTGTATTATCCTATAGTCGTCCCATGGCATTTTATTACATTATATAAAAGCCATGTGCAGTTATTCTGTGCTGTGAACCACACCTATAATTTGTCTATATTGGCCCTTCAATAATCTGGCCTAAAGTGCAGACAGGCTGCCTGGAGACACTTTCTGCAGCTGGTCATCGGGGGAGGGGGTGCGTCAAACGTACGTACTCAGGGGGGGGGGTGGAAGAAAGTACGCTCGCGAACAGGGGGGGAGGGGTCCAATTTTCCCGGATTTTTGTGTACGTAATATATGGATGGCCCCTTGCTGAGTGGCTCAGCTCCTGGAGACTTGCTTGACGCCAGAACCAAGCCATAATTAGGTCAACATCCAGAAGATCAATCCCTAAGAAGAGAGACCTTGCGGAATACCTAGAAGAAACGATATAACGACGTTCTTACCATTTGATCAACAGCCCTGACCGTGCAATTGTTTGCTCGCTAACTATAGCCGATGAAGAACGCGACGCAGGAACGCTCAACTGTGCCATGAGACCTAGGCGCATCTATTTGAATACCGCAATCTGCGCAGTTCCGCGTCCTTATTCGGCGTCATGCATTATGCGATCGCTGCTACTCGGAAGCGCCCGATCAAGACATGCAGCGCCACTCTGCGGAGGCGTGTACACACACACACATACACACACATGCCCAAACACACACACACATACATACATACATACATACACACACACTACTACCTCTGCGGATTTGGCGCAGGCAAACTGCACCGGGTGGAGTCTTTAGACGCAGCTAGCCATTTTGAGACTCATATATATACATATATATGTAGACTATAATGTATGTATGTATGTATGTATGTATGTATGTATGTATGTATGTATGTATGTATGTATGTATGTATGTATGTATGTATGTATGTATGTATGTATGTATGTATGTATGTATGTATGTATGTATGTATGTAAACATACTATGTATGTAAACATACTATGTATGTATGTATGTATGTATGTATGTATGTATGTATGTATGTATGTATGTATGTATGTATGTATGTATGTATGTATGTATGTATGTATGTATGTATGTATGCATATGTATATGTATGCTCAGAGCGGACTAATTATATATATATTTTTTTACGTGTTCCCGAGTCGAGAGTCATCAGACTCGGAGAATATCGGGTGCGTAGGCTACTCGGGCCGGAAACATCTCATGAAATTGGCTTTTTCTAGATATTAATAATGACAAGATTCCATGAAACCACAGCTAATTAATAGTTCACTTAATACCCCTTCGCTCTAATCCTGACCGTGCCATAACAATTATAACTAAACAGTACCCTATCTGTCACAGTAAACTTCTTACCCTAACTCGTACCAGATCTGTCACATCACAGTTCTAACCCTAACTCGTACCAGATCTGTCACATTACAATTCTAACCCTAACTAATACCAGATCTGTCACATTACAATTCTAACCCAACTCGTACCAGGTCTGTCACATAAGAACTGTAACTAAACAGTATCCCATCGGTCACATTACAAGTCTACAGCTAACTTGCATCCACCAGTGACTTCTTAACACCAACCCCAATACTTACCCCATCCAATGACGTAATCTTTTTCCTGCATTGGCTCGCATAACTGAGCAGGACAGCGGTCAAAGGGCACCCAGTGGCGTCATCCTCACTTCCTGTAAGTCTGTCGCGGGCTGTCCGTCGACGACCGATAAATCGCAGCACATAAATACTACGCCCTTGGTGCACGAGGCAGATAGACGGGCAGACAGACGGCCACGTACAGCCACGGCCTCCAACGCAGGCGGGCAGCGGCAGGGCCCACCGGTCGGCGGTGGATGGTCAATGCGCCGGAAGAAATCGATAGGATTCCTCGTATCGGTACCAACGTCGTTCGTTCGTCGTCATCAACAACATTAGGGATAACAACAGCAACAACAACGAGAACGAGCAACAACAACACACAACCGAACAAGAGCAGCATCAGAACCCAAGCAACTACAAGCAGCAACTCAGCCACTGTCCGTACTCTCGTAGTGCCAGTCCTAAACCTCGAGAAATTAGGAGGGCAGCGTCAACAGCCCTGGCAACCATAAGATGGCGTTAAACACTGGAAACTATTACTACTAACCATGGTGGGAATTGTCAGAGGTTGGGGGTTAAACCCCTAGTCTTTCTTAGGACCCCAAAGTTAAGTCTTCATAGCACACCCCAGTGGGGTCGTTTCCAACCCCTTCAGGTATGCTAATGTGATTTAGCATTATTTGACTCTGAGTTTCTGACAAGGAGAAGAAATTTCCATGGTGTATCATGTATTTTTTTAATTTTCTTAACAAGGGAATTGATTTTGATTCGAGTCTGACTTGCAAAACTGCTAGCGTTGTTATCAGCTGCTTTCAAATTTCGTTGACATCAGTTTGCAAAATACAGATAAAATGTTCAACCCCCTCCCTGGCCTCCCAACCTTTTTCTACAATTCCCACACTGCTAGTAACAACATCATCGAAACACTTTCCAACAGCAGCCGACCAGCAGAAGCATCTGCAGTTGCTGCGCTGTTTCACTGTCCACTTCCAACAGTTGTAATGGGCCATTGTATTGCATTCTATCAAACCTCAGCTGCTTTGTACAGTACACAGCTGTAGCAACTCAACAATAGTAACATTGACAACGAAAAAAGAGGCGCAAATAATCTTTTTTGTTAACAGTTAACTGAATGTTTAGAACCAAACTGAATGGGGTACAAATCCTTCAACTTCAGAGACCGAGCCGTCCCACAGGTTGAAGACAGCAAAGAAACTGAGTAGGCTACTTGTATTGTAAACAGCAATGAAATGGTAACCGATTCAGGAAACGGGTCTTTAAAGATTTATAAGGAAAACTGTAACTATACATCCTCCACGCAGCTCACTCCTCCCGAGCTGCCTTAACGTCCTAAAGAAAGAAACTCCTAAGAAATTTTCTAATATCATATGTGTCAAAGTTTCTTTTCCATTAGCGAACTTAGCCATACAACTGTACACTGTCGGTGGGAAGAGGACTGGCCACCCACCGTCATAAGGCGAAACTAAGAAACTGAATCTGTCACTGACATTTCACACCGATGGTTTCCTATCTGGGTTAATTGAATGGACTGCCTTTCTCCTCTTCTTCTTAATCCCAAGGTGGCGACGCTATGTTTCGATTGGAAGCATACGCTGGTCGTGCTGATAGTGTCAAGAAGGTATGCGATTTCCAAGCAGGATAATTTGGAAAGTGTGGCCAAACAGGACAAGACAAACGTGTCTGAAAAAGACTCGGCTACAACTTACAAGAGCCTCAAAGTAACGTTCTGGCTCCGTTGTCATGGGTCTACTATTGCACACAAACTCAGGCTGTTGGTCTGTACACCCCATGTCAGGCCATTCGTCCGTTTTTCTGTCTGTTTATAGATGTTAAAACGAACCAACGAATTAACTAACAAAAGAACAAAAGAAAGAAAGAATGAACGAACGAAGGAACGAATGACTAAATGAATGAAAGAAACGTGCTACCTTTTTGGCATTTGCTTCTTATAGAGGCTTCACACGATTGTAGAAAGAAAACATTCGTTGGAGAATTCAATGAAATCTTAATTCATATTTTCGTGTCTGCTAGGGCATCGGCTAGTCGGTACAGATGATAGTGTTGTAGGACTAAGCTCCTGCGATCAGGGTATAGGAGTAGGCCTAGTCCTCCTATAAGGCTGGTGTAATTGGCCAGTTGTTCAGAGCTTCAGATAGTTTCTCGTGGCGCATAATAAATTTGGAGTTTACGATTTCGAGGCAAGGTAAGGTAGATATTTCTACCTTGCCTTGCCTCGTAATCGTAAATTATAGGGTAAATTAAATTAGTTAAGGTAAAGGTAAGGATCAGCCAAAGCAATCGCTTAATGATTTTAATCAGTATTTCGTAGGCTACGGTCCTCGATCGAGTCTATCGTTCATGATTTTCAAAGTGAAATGCAAGCCAACAACATTCAAACAACTGTTTAAAGCCTTGTCTCTTACTGGTCACGTGCTTAGACAACTAATCGTGAACTGGAATATGCTGAAAATAAATGCATATGCCACAGAATAAGATAAAGGGAGATAGAATTCACAAAAGGTACATCCGCTTGTCTCCCATGCACTGCCTGTTCCCTTTCCGTAATTCCATCTGTATATCCATCTATCCGTCCATCCATCCATCCTTCCGTTCATCCGTCAGTCCATCAGCCAGTAAAATCCATCTGTCTATCCATCCATTCATCCATCCGTCGAAATCATAATCCCGAAGTTTATGCAGTGTCCAAGGAAAGCTCAGTTAAACAAGATCGCTATGCCATTGTATGGTCAGCTACGGTTCCATGTCAAGATCCAAGTGGCAGGCAGGCAGGCAGGCAGGCAGGCAGGCAGGCAGGCAGGCAGGCAGGCAGGCAGGCAGGCAGGCAGGCAGGCAGGCAGGCAGGCAGGCAGGCAGGCAGGCAGGCAGGCAGGCAGGCAGGCAGGCAGGCAGGCAGGCAGGCAGGCATCCATCCATCCATCCATCAATCCATCCATCCATCCATCCATCCATTTATCCATTCATTCACCCATCTATCCATTTATTTTTCATTTCGTCCACCCATTCATCTTTTAGATTCTAGGGTAAGCTAATTTGGTCCTATTGGAGTTTTTCGTCTGTGAGGGATTACTACATCTCAGTAAAAAATAATACTAAACACTTTCTGAAAGAACATCATTAACTCAAATACAATATTAACACACATGAGGATATCAACTCTATGAGCATTTCCTAAATAAGTCAGAGTCACCGTTGAATGCTCAGAGCTACTATAGGCAACCACGTCCGGTCAGTCAAAAAAATCAATCAACTCTCAATCAATACTCGATCGATCAACAATTCGGGGAATCTCAGCACAAGAAAGAACAGATGAATGGAGATTGCGTCTAATCATGTGAGGAGGAGGAATCTATTTATTTATACGGTTTAAGTATGCAATCTTCCACCTAGGACGCAGGGAAGCTCTTATGTTGACGCTGCTGTTACTGATGTTTCCAATATCTTTCAGTGTAATGGATGTATGCTATAAATGGTGTTCATATCTTAAGACAAAGAACGAATCATGAAGTCCTGAATACTGGAAACAAATGTCGCAAGAATGTGATTTACTCCATGCTGCCGAAAGAGAGAGGAAATGTCAAACGAAAACAACTCGTTATAGACTAGATCGTCTTGACAATAGGTGCAAACTCGCGATTGTTGGATCACACGTGAGGGGTTAGGCACTACCTCTTAATGTCAGGGCGCGATATAACACTATGTAATCGTAATCGTAATCGAACGCTTTTTAAAGCGCCACTGAACGATTCAGAGGCGCTCCCGATCCAAGTCAATGCTATCACTAAGAAATAAAATGGCCTTCAGGCGTTTCCGGAATAGGGGAAGAGTTTCTGCTTGCTCTACAGCCTATGGCAGCTCAGAAAAAGCAGTATCTTATAGTACAAAGGCAACGCAAGCGTTTTAAAACAATTTAATAAACAGTTTGGCTATGAAAACAACAACTGACGAATAATCATTATGGTATAATTGCATAAATTTTCAAATTTTAACTAATCGCCTTCGTAGCAGTAAACAAATGTCTCTCTCCTTTCAGTATGCCTATGACTGCCTGTCTCTGTCTGTCTGCCTCAACTGAGTTTCTCTGTATATCTTACTGTCCATGTCGCTCTCTGTCTGTCTGTCTGTCTCTACTCTCCTCTGTGTCTCACTCTCTTCTTCTGCCTGCCTGTTTCCGTCTTTCTGAATGAAATGAAGCTGATCACACTTAGCAAATGATATCAACTCGAAGTGTTTTGCTGCATTGATCCGATGGTTAATTGGTTCTGGGACTGGAGAGGTACGATTGGACCAGATAGTTCAACAGATGAAATCAATGCTTTGAGGCTACATTGTGATCTCCGTAATGTAATCCATTTTATATTATAGAGACGCCGTTAAATCCGCTGCATTGTAACATCATACACTACACAGTGACTGGAATACGACTCAGTATTTGCAACAACAAAAAAGAAACACATCTAAATGTTTAAAGGTCATTTCTGGTCATTTTCTGCAAATATCAAATCCAGGACAGTCTAGATATCAGTTTAATATCACATTCATTCTTACATATAATATTAAAAAAAGTTCACAGGCAGTTTGCTTCATCTCTATACACATCTATGTATACAACTGTATGAATATGTACTTGCGATTAACCGTCTCCTCTTTTTTTATACACTTCAAGAGACCAAGTAGTGGGAAGTATATCACAAAATACTCAGTAATGCAGGCATGCATGTCTTAATGCATTTTAAAGCTGGTTTCTGGAGATATAACATGAAATGCTCGGGAAATTGTCGAATTCGTTTCTAAGTTAACCTTTAACAAGAATTTTTAGCAATCTTGGCACACCCACACACTCCACACACACACACACTCTCTCTGTCTGTCTGTCTGTCTGTCTGTCTGTCTGTCTCTGTCTCTGTCTCTGTCTGTCTCTGTCTCTGTCTCTGTCTCTGTCTCTGTCTCTGTCTCTGTCTGTCTCTCTCTCTCTCTCTCTCTCTCTCTCTCTCTCTCTCTCTCTCTCTCTCTCTCTCTCTCTCTCTCTCTCTCTCTCTCTCTCTCTCTAACACTCCCTCTCTATTTCTCTATCTCTGTCTCTCTCTCTCTGTCACTCTCTGTCACTTTCTGTCTCTGTCTGTCTGTCTTTCTCTATCTGTCTCTGTTCTGTCTCTCTCTGTCTCTCTGTCTCTCTGTCTGTCTATCTCTCTCACACACACACCAACGATTTTATTGTGCCATCGGCTGATGCCCTGGCATTCGATAGGCCTACCAGCGCGATAGCGGTTCGTAGTAACTAATAATGATAACAAAATTTCGAACACAAGCATTGCAATGTAATGTAAATAATCAGATGTGATCGCTATAGTGTTGTAAGAAGTTGACTGCAAGTCTAAACATTACTGACTGATTACTCTCAAGACACATCAATTCTGGCAAAAACAGCGTCTATAGTATATATACGTTCAACACATTGATAAATTAATGAACAAATAGAGCGAAATATATTAAGTAATGAAAAATCATGTATGACTAATATCTGAACCGCAAAACAATTAGTAATCATGTGATGCATGTCAGTTAATTAATTAATATAATAAGATAAACAACATCAAACAAATCAAACTGAACAACAGATTTCACAAGTTATTACATCTAAATTATATATACATATTGTTTAAATCCATTCAAATTATACACTTTTCTTGAACCTAATCAAAGTAAGACAGTTGCAAGAATCGATGCAGGCAGGTAGGCTAAAACGTTCATGTGGTTTAGCCTATAATTCTCAATGATCTTTTCATATTATTTTTAAAATGAAATATAATAATCAAATCTGTGCTAATTGTTGAGCAGCTTATGATTTGCTTACTTTATCGTCAGCTTGATTCTTTATAATAGATGTTTAGATTATTTAAAAGCCGTCTGTTATTTTTTTAAATCATGCTATCTAAGATCGCAACAGTACAGCCAGCCGTCGTGTAGAATCGGTCTAAGAAATTTGTTGAAAATATCGAGCTGCTCATATTATACAGAATACTAACGCTACCAAAAAACCGCCAACTGGAACTTCTCGGTAGTTGCTTCCAACACGTGTACACCGTCTTCCATCGACATTGGATACAAAACAACTTGCCAACAGCCGAGATTGTGTGTTCCGTAATTAGACTGCATAGTAAGTAACGTTGGGCACATTCTCTTCTATAGCAGCGACTTCAAAGGATCTCAGCGTACAGCCTGCGCTATATAAATCTCCCAATTTCGAGCATGTAGATCGTTCTCGTACAAAAGTACGCGTGTAAGATTTCGATAGTGTGTATATAAACCGGATATATTGTTATACGTTAATATACAATATAAAGTATATATATATAATATGTAAGCGACATTAAGTGCCAGTCAGAACTATGCAGCACTGCTAACAACGACGCCGATTAATAATTAATTAACAAATTAATTAATTAATTAATTAATTAGTAAGTAAAAGTGTCAAAAGACCGATCTATCAAAATATATATAGTTCAAATATCAAATTCATAAAACGGTGATTTGTAAATAGTATAATTAATAATCAATTATAGTGGTACTTTTCTCAGCTTGCAAATGGTTTTACCACGCCGGTCAGCGAATCTTGACCCATCACAGTCCACTCACTGTAAATGGACACTGGACACTACAGGCAATTTCCATCCATATCAGTGTCTCAATCCCCCTTAGGGTCTGCACGCCTCAGACACTAAAGTTGTTATAACTCTCATCAGCCTATATTGCCTGGCAGTAAAAGAAGTCAACGTGGCCTACAGCTAGACAGTGATGTGGCATTTCATATCAACCAGACAGAAATGACTGGAGTGTAAGCCACCGTGACTCTATTACTAGACAATTAGTGACAGCACAAGCTCCGACTGATAGTGAGACCAGCGATGGAAAACCGAGCATCGACGTTCAAGGACCAGCTGACTAGAGGTTCTGGACCATCCCGGGCGGAGCAGACGGTCCGAGGCCGCTCTTCGTCTTCTTGAAAGAGACCTGGAGCACGCGGTTTCCCAACTGATAACCATTCAGAGCAGTTACAGCAGTCAATGCTTCGTCATAGTTCGTCATAGTTACGAAGCCGAACCCCTTGCATTTCTGCGTCGATAGGTCTCGCATCACCCGAACATTCTGGACGGCTCCGAAGGGTCCGAACAACTGCCACAGCACGTTCTCTTCCGTCTCCGGAGCCAGATTGTACACAAATATACACCATCCGCATCCGTTGAGTATACTTCCGGTCACCAGACCGGAACCCGGAAGCGTCAGGGTGGTGCCGTCTAGCGGCGTATACCTAAACATAAAACCGCGATTACTAGAAGATACCGGTTGTGCATTATACTGTAACTGTAGTTCAAAACAGCGATCCGAATGCATGCGTTTCGTGGCACAAGTTCAATTCCACTGCATCTGAAGCACCAGGAAAGACGTAGAAGCTCACAAAATACGGCTAAGCAGATGACAGACAGACAGACAGATAGACAGACAGACAGACAGACAGACAGACAGACAGACAGACAGACAGACATACATACATGCATACATACATGCATACATACATGCATACATGCATACATGCATACATACATGCATACATACATGCATACATACATACATACATGCATACATACATATTACATACATTCATGCATACATACACACAGATAGATTGGGTGGGTGGCTGACTGAATGACTGACTGTCAGTTATTTATTCATGTAGTTGGCTAGGTAGTTAGTTAGACACGTGTAATTTGTTAGGTATGTGCATTCATGTAGTTAGGTAGATAGGTAGCCAGATAACTAGATAGGTAGGTAGTTAGATAGGTAAGTAGATAGGTAGGTAAATAGGCAGGTAGGGAGGTAGATGGTTAGGTAGATAGGTAGGTAGATAGGTAGATAGACAGATAGGTAGATGATAGATAGATAGATGATAGATAGATAGATAGATAGATGGATGGATGGATGGATGGATGGATGGATGGATGGATGGATGGATGGATGGATGGATGGATGGATGGATGGATGGATGGATGGATGGATGGGTGGGTGGGTGGGTGTGTGGGTTTGGGTGGGTGGGTGGGTGGGTGGGTGGGTGGGTGGATGGATGGATGGATGGATGGATGGATGGATGGACAGATAGATAGATAGATAGATAGATAGATAGATAGATAGATAGATAGATAGATAGATAGATAGATAGATAGATAGATAGATAGATAGATAGATAGATAGATAGATAGATAGATAGATAGATAGATAGATAGATAGATAGATAGATAGATAGATAGATAGATAGATAGATAGATAGATAGATAGATAGATAGATAGATAGTTAGCATTTAGGTCGATACATGCATACGTTATCGACTGACCTAAATTGTGTTGCGGCTGGATGAGTCGTGAGCCCCGGGGGAAGATATCGCCGAGACTGAGCTGCGAGGAAGGGAGTGACGGAGGGTGGAATGCCGGGTAGAACGCTGTTCAGTTTACTCGTCGAATTCGGACAGTTGGCGAACTTAACCGTCACTGGTTCGGTTGTTCCTGGCGGAACGGTTCCGTTCAGGTGCTTAATCGCCTGTTCCGCCTCCTGGCGGGTTTCGTAACGGACGAAGCCTACACCCTTCGATAGTCCTGTAGCAAGGCAGTAACAACATAACTGAAGATCAAAGTAAGACAATCAGACTTACATGCGTGGTTCGGCTATGACGCTATCTGACGAATAATATGAAAAAACTCGCTATGTGATTGCTACGAATGCTAGTAGAAAAGGGTAGGACCGATTTACACCCCGGATCCAGACAGATTAAGAGAACAGACAGACGAACGGAGGGACACACTAAGCTAAGACGTTGACGAAGAACAAGATACCAGCATCTTTAAAAAGACAGAGCCAAACATGGCAATGAGCTACACAGACAAACGGAAACAGAGACAGAATACAGAGAAGAAGGAGAAACACTGTCTGTCTGTATGTCTGTATGTCTGTATGTCTGTCTGTCTGTATATCTGTCTGTCTGGCTGTCTGCCTATCTGTCTGTCAGTATTCATTTCTGTATGTCTGTCTGTCTGTATCCATGTCTGTATTTATGTATGTTTGCCTGTCTGCCTGTCTCTCTGTATGTATGTGTCTGTATGTTGGTGTGTATGTCTGTCCGTACGTTCGTCTATCGAGTGGTTTATATTGGCGCAGTAAAAATTAACTAGAAATGCGCATGCGCATACGAAAGGAGAGATTATCGTCCGGGCAGGAGGCCGATAAAGCGGTCTAATCCTCCTCTTCCGACGCCACATAAGATGGGATGAGGCAGTGGGAACCATGGAGAGAAGACGGAGTGGGAGGTAGGGGAAGGGAGAGATAGAGGAAGTGAAGGATGGAATGCGGACGCAGGGAGGCAGAGGGAGAGTGGGAGAGAGGGTACAGGGAGGGAGAGAGGCAGACTAAACGAGGGCGGATGAAGAGCAAGTGAGATAGGAACGGTGTGGGATTGAGGAAGCGAGAGTGTGAGGACGCGCGGGAGGGACGGGGAGAGGGGAGGAGAGCAGACGGAGGGACGGAGGGACGGAGGGAACGAGGTAGGGAGTGAGAGAAAGTGGAGTGGATTGGCAGAGGCAGCGAGGGAGGAGGGTACGGCGTGAAAGCAATGGAATGGGCAGAACGAGGAAGAAGATATCGAGACGAAGTGAGAGAGGGATTGGAAAGAAGTTAAGAAACACGACAGAGACAAAGAGAGGTATGGAAGGCCGAGGGAGAGCGTAACTGAGGAAATAGGGGAGGAAGAGACGAAGAGAATGAGGAAGGGAGGGGGAGGGAGAAGGAGGGAGGAAAAGGATAGGGTTAGTGACGTTGATGAGCAGTTTGACGAAGCAAGCTACTCGAGCGAAGCAATCCCTATCGACCGAAGTCTACTCCCGCGTCTTCTTCTCATCGTCCCTTTGCCTTTATCTTAATTTTCATCCTCTTCCGTCTTTCTCGGTCCCTCTTCCGCCTTCTCCTGTACATCAATTCCTTCTCCTTCGCTATCCCAAAAAGAATCCTCCACATCCTCAGCTGATACTCTTCCTCATCCGCATCTAGACTTCCTCCTCCTCCTCTTCCTCCTCCTCCTCCTTCTCCTCTTCCTCCTCTGTCCTCTCCTTCCTTCTCTCGTGCAAAGCGAGCATCCGCTTGCTCATCCCTTCCTCAGCAGCCCTCGCATCATCAGCCTCCAGCTGCAGATGCCCAGATAGCCGAAACGCACGCGTGCACGCTCTCGCCCATCCCCCAACGGCCATCGAGGGACTCGTTGCGTGTGTGGTAGTGCGTGCTTGCGCCGCCGCGGCTGCGTTTTATGATGTATTCCGCGAAGACTAATCCTCGGTATCGGCGATTATCCGCGCCGTACAAAAACGCACCCTCGCATAAACATCCGGGAATTCGGCCCAATGGCAAGATGGCGGCCGCCTGGAACACATGCACGAGTAGTGCACGTCACTGATCATGCTATAGCGGGGGAAGGATTCAGTCAACACGTTTTTGTATAAACATGTGCTTGGGTATATTATGCTTGGTCTACGTCTGGGTGAAGAAATATAATGTAAACACACGATTGTGCAATGTGCAACAATATATATATATATATATTATATAATATATAATATTATATATATATATATATAATATTATATATTATAGTATACGAATACAGTATACGAATACAATAAGCTTCTTATAAAATCAATAGTAAATATATATAGATGTTTATACTTAAGTAGGCTACATCATTATGAAGTGTGTGGCTATATCGTCAATATATTTATTTATTTATCTACACGGAACTGCACGCATTCGTTATTTCATATCCAATGTTCGTGTGTTGTCTTATAAAATTGTGTGCACATCAATTTTTTTAATACAAATACACATGCGCCTATTACAAGCAAGCATATATGCACATATAAATTATATATGTGATTCAATTATGCACATGCATAGGCGTAGACTCTGGGGGCTGCCGGGGCACGTGCCCCCCAATAAATGGACTGTACACCCAATCCAACAAATGTAGAATGAATAATCAAATCCCCCCAATATTATGGAAAAGTTTACGCCAGTGTGCACACGTTACACGTATGGTTCATATATTATATATATATATGCACGATATATATATATATATATATATATATAATAGGCCCTATATATTGTAAAATTTATTCTTGAAATTTGTGTGAGTTAACACTAATCGTTATCTTATTTATACGTGTGTGTTTTGATAGTGGCATCATTTCTTGAATATATTATATTGAGGCCCATCACTCGTATTTACGTATAATGTATACATGCAGACAACTATAAAGCATCTCTGTATGAACCTCTCGGAAGCTCTGTGGAAATGCATTTTTCGAATAGTGTACTCTCGTATACAATTACTGATCCTAAATAATATAAAATAATATATATATTGGAGGGTGTTATTTCAATTACCTTAAATAATATACATAGGCCTATATATAGATCTATATATTATATATATAACGACCCTATAGGCTAACACAGTAGTTAAATATAGCCTAAATATATTTGCATATCACTATATATAAAGAGGGAATATTGAACCGAAAACAGTTATTTTTCCAGAGATTTGTGGTTGCAGTAGTCTAAGAGACTAGGGCATAACCGGAAATCGCCTCGGACATTTGCCTCGGCCGAATATCCCGTTTTTCGGCACTATTTGCCTCAGCAAATACTGTACACGCAAATAGTTGCTTGTCTGCCTCACATGACGGAATTTGTAGGATCATAATATTAGCTTTTAGCTTCATCTAGCATTTCATTTTGAAGAAGAAAAGTACAAAAAACACCAACACCTGAAGTCCACAACAGATGTCATGTCCATTTCATTGATTATTTAT
The DNA here is from genome assembly GCA_963556255.1 of Allolobophora icterica. Taxonomy (NCBI): domain Eukaryota; kingdom Metazoa; phylum Annelida; class Clitellata; order Crassiclitellata; family Lumbricidae; genus Allolobophora; species Allolobophora icterica. Next base: position 20,753,277 of record OY744617.1, read on the forward strand.
TTCTAAAATTCAAGATGTATTAGTCAGATATTACAAGTACAAAAATTTGTTCGGTAATTTTTTATTACATGAAAATGTGAAGCTTCGCACATGGAACAAATGGTCGGTTCGTACCCGTATCCGGCAAATAGTACATCCAAATACTCGGAATCGGTAATAGGTGGAAAATGTCTACCCGGTTACGCCCTAGTAGAGACCATAAAAGGAAGATCGGTCCTTTTGAACCAATTATTTGGCTCAGTGGAGCAACGAACAGTAAATGCGATTATGAAACCTGAAACGGCGAATGTGATTTTCGGCCAATTTTGCAGCAAACTATTTCCACTCGGTTTGATTGAGATAAGTCATGGATCCATTCCCTCAGACATTTCTAGAACGCGCAGCCATCCATCACATCCGCTGCCCCAAAAGCATTGCCTGCATCCGACATAGCCCTCCACAGTCTGCGAGATGCTTCGTTACATTGTATATGTTCAGGCTGTATGTATATGCACAGGGTGCTGCATACATACTACAGCTGCTTGGAGGAACAGTGTTTGGCCCACGAATTGGACGGCAGGGCGCTTTAATCGGAAGCCCGCCATGGCTGCTTGGATGTCTTCAAAACGTCTTCGGTTGAATTCTGATAAGACTCAATTTATTGGGCTTGGTGATCGGATTCAAATCGCTAAGATTGATCTTTCTGTTCTTTGCCGTTTTGTCTCTCCTGATATCGCATTATCTACTTCTGTGCGAGAATTGAGCATTATACTTGATCAGGAGCCAAGGCTTCTTAACGGCGTAAACAATGTATCTCGTACCTGTTACTATCACCTCCGTCAGATCCGCTCTGTGCGACGATCACTAACTACACTGCAGGCTGCTTCTGCACTTATCCACACTTCATTTCATTTGGAGCGCCTCTGAGTAGTTCCCTTGACGGGGCGCTGTATAGATTATCGAATGAATGAATGAATTTCCTCCAGAATCGATTTGGAAATGCTAACTATTCTGGTCTGGGTTCCTCTCTTACCTAGAAATTACAGTCTGTTCTTAATGCTTCTGCTCGCCTGATTGATTGCATCCAGAAATTTGGCCATAATATCTACGTATACATGTGCGACCTCTTCCACCGGTTGCTCATCTCTCAACGCATCGAATTTAAGATTTATACTGTCCCACCAAGCGGAACTGCTTGGTGGGAATTGCCCATCTTGTCTTTGTTCACTGTGTATCTCAGCCTCGTCGATTCCTGGCCGCAGGTCCCTTCGTTCGGCCGATCAGGGGGTTCTTCTTGCCCCCCCCCACCCCGACTCGTTCCTCTACAACTCAGCACAGAAGCCTTGCTTTCGTCGGTCCTGTGGCCTGGAACAACCTTCCTCATAAAACTAGAGCTGGGCTAGTCAGCCTATCTCCTTCTCTGTTCCGCAAGGGCTTAAATTCTATTCTGCTTGGATTCTCCTTGTTGGGTCACGAGCACTGATGATGAGTTTTTCATTAAAGGTGCGCTTAACAATTGTTACGTTAAGTCATCCTCTTTCGGTAAAAGATGAGCAATCCCTTAAGCGAACCTCGAGAAGCAGCCACAAAATGTGCATCGTTAGCGACTTCATTTCCTTAGCCTCGGCATATGAGGGCGCGTGGCCAATCCGCTCCCTCGCAGCCTGAACCTTTCCCACTGACAGCGCACTCAAGTTTTAACTTAGTGAGCTAGTGGAAAAGGTGTAATCTCTAAACGCATCCCTGTCTAGCCGGAGAAATCCCCCAACCTTTCTGGGGTGACATCCCAACACGCAAATCACCAGAATTATCTTGCAGTCGGCGATGTAGACAGCCAGTAAATACAGGCACCAGAACAGTTGCACATTTGAAAGTAAAAGACGAAGCCAGACTCACGGGAAGAGCAGACAAGTTGAAGATAAGATTACTCATGTCGGAATGCATGGCTATAGGACGCTTATCAGCGGACGTGTGAGGCTATTAGAGGGACGGAAGATGGGCTGGAACCAGATCACCAACAGAACTAAGACTGGGAAATCATGACTACAAATGTAACGACAGACAGAAAAGGGGGTAGAGGCAGGTAGCAAGACGCAGAAACAGAGACAGACAGACAGACAGCCAGAGAGGCACGGTGATAAAAACTAGACAAGCAGTACAAGGATCCGCTTAATGAGATACTTGAAAGGTCCTACGCTAAGTGCCTAGATACACAAAGACATACAAACATGTATACATACATACATACACATACACGCATACATACATGCATAGTGCATACATATATGCATACATACATACAAACATACACACATAAATACATATATCTATACATATATGCAGAGCATTGCATACAAACTTAAATACATACTTGCATGCATGCATAATGTACATACATACAGACAGACAGACAGACAGACAGACAGACAGATAGACAGCCAGCCAGACAGACAGACTGATATTTACTTCATTGGCTGTCTATTTCCCAGCGTATTGAGTTTAGGATTTTGTTTTGTTTCTTAGTCTTCAGCGATGCCAATTGGATAATGCCTCGAGCTATTTACGCGAGTTCCATTTCAGATTTGGCTGGCGGTAGGAATCTTCATTCCACTCCTCGTAGCGAATTAGTTGTACTTTTGCACGCACCTCGACGATGCCGAGTGACGCTTTCTCGACGGTTAGGCCATCTACCTGGAATGGCCTCCCTCTGGCTGTCCATCCACCTGGAATGGTCTCCCCTTGGACCTGTCCGTCTGTCTTGGCTACGGATTCCATATGCACTTTCGACAAACACTCGAAACTGCTTCTTTCCGCCAAGGTTGGTCTGGGTACATCTCTGAGTAGTTATTAGGAAAGGCTCTATGTAAATGTTCTGAATGAATGAACGATTGAACGACAGACAAACAGACAGACAGATAGAAAGACCGACAAACAAAAACAAGGACACAAACCGCAGACAGATAGACAGATATGCAAGAGGAAAACAAATTGTAGTTTGAGAGCTGCAGAGATGAATAGTTTAGTTTGAAGAAGCTGTTGTCTGAAACATCGCATCGACATCGAGTTGGTGCGAACACCGAAGATAAAAAGTACCTAAAGATGGCTCTTCTCCTCTTCATTCCTTCATTCATTAACTCGTTCATTCGTTCATTCGTCCTTTCACTTTTTCATTCTGTTGATATGTTAATTTGTTCGTTGATTCGTTCGTTCATTCGCTATTTCGTTCATTCATTCCTTCATTTGTTCAGTCACTCTATAGCTCATTCATTCATTCATTAAACCAGTGTATTCACCTCTGGAAAGCGGACCATGCATATGCAGAACTGTGATGGCAAATCTCGCCTTATGAATATTTTAAAGGTCGATCTAGTATTGTCTACGAGGCAATAGTCGATCTAGTTTACTTATTCCTTTCCGTGTATAGGCCTACAGTATACATTAGGGTGCTCCAGAATACAATGGGTTTCCAAAAAGTTCCTAAAAATACTGCTCCCTGGCGATTTTCCCATTCCATTTATCACTTTGTTCAACTGTACAAATTTTCAGACCAATTGAAAAAGGTTAAGCCTTGCCACCGGCATAAAAATGTTATATGTGAAAATATGCGAATTTGCTTAAAATCGGCAATATCATGGAGGAAAAACGTAATTATTTTCATGATGATTAACTTCTTTTGTGAACTATTTTATGTGCTTGGCGATATTTATTATATAGCATTTTAAGTGCCCTGAGTCTTCATTTGTTTAGTGAACAACTGAACATAGATAAACCAGTTTAAGAAGTGATGATGAAGTTCGATGACTTGTTGGGAGGTCAATTGCCAGCCAACAGAATTCCTACAGAAGGAGATGCTTTGTGTTTGTTCTTTCATCTGAAAAATGGTCCAATGGAGTAAGAAAAACATGTAAATTTTAATGGAGCGATTGCAGAGAAAGTACTAGCAGCAGTGCAAAAAGAATGGGGTAAGGCTGGAATTGTCATACAACGAAAGGACAAGGTCAAGGTCAAGATTCGGGATCTCTGCGAGAATTATCGATTCATCCAGAAGCGAAAGAGTTTCACATCAAATCAAGAAAAAGAAATTAAGTTTATTGAAGAACTGAAGTTCTAACAACTTTAATACTGCACACCAAGATGCTCAAAAGAAGATTATAAATGACCGCCTACGCAGCCAGCGACAGACAGATGAAGATGTGGCATTTCTGGCAGCCCTGCAAGAACAGAAGACTGTACACATGGCATCCGAGGATGAAGGCTAAAAAAAGTAGAAAATAAAATGCTGAGAGACTCTTCCGAATTGGTCAGAGAAGCGACAGAAGAGAAAAGAAAGATCTGCGCTTCGGCATCTTTTAGCAATGCAGAAGATCTACTGCCAGACCCACTTAACTTAATCCCGGAACATGCTTCTGACTCACAATCAGAAGAATCTGATGGCGATTTTGCATGCCCGTCTCATTCAGGTGAAATGCCTCAGAGCAATTGCTCCTAACAATATAACATTACAACTTCTGAAAATGAGACAAACACAACCACTGGAAACTGAAATTCCAGTATTTCGACAATTGAATGCACCCACAAAACTGATTCATTTGAATCATTGACAAAAAGTCATTGCTTATGTTCAACCTACTTAATATTGAAAGTGACTGGCTCAACTTACCAACAGCACAGTGGAAAACTGTTGACGATTTCCAATCAATCAATCAGTCAATCAATCAATTTCGTTTATTCTAACCAATCTGACATGTGCGCAACTTGTTACAGAGTTAAGATAGATACAATAATATACTGTCATCGAAAATGAGCCCGATCTACGAGATTTATATAAAAATAATAATTCTGTAAATATGCCACGACAGAAAGAAGGGAAGCATCTGTTGTCTGAGAAGATACCTTGACTTGACTATCTGTATCTCATACAGTTTAATATACGGAATATTTCAGTTCGGTACATAGTAATTCTAGATTAGTAGGCAATTATACTTTATTGGTTAATCAGTTCTTATATTTATATTGAATTCTGGATATGAAATTACGATCATCCTTCTCGGGGAGTTGGAGTTGGAAAGCAGCCATATGTTTGTTCGTCATATAAAAGTGGTGAATGATTTGTCTGAAAGAGCGATGAAACTGATAACAGACTTTGCAAATGCAATCACATAGGACAAAGACAGTTTATGCTGCAGGTGATTGAAGCTCATAGACGCAGACGTTCAGATTTCACTAAGGAAACTCATAGCGGTGTAGCAGGGTTATTGTTGAAACTTTATCGGGCTGGTGGCAAGGCTTAACCTTAATATAAAAACCTCAAATTTGGATTTTTAGACTCATCTGTATGAGACGCATGGGAAAATGTCCGGGGAGAATTGAATTTTCAACTTTTATTTTTTTGGAGCACCCTAGTATACATACCTATGTTTCCTCTCTCTCCCTCCCCCTCTCTCTGTATCTGCCTGTCTGTCTCTGTTTTTCTGTATGTCTGATTGCGTGTCTTCCTGCCTCTCAATCATTCTCCTCTCTCTCTCTCTCTCTCTCTCTCTCTCTCTCTCTCTCTCTCTCTCTCTCTCTCTCTCTCTCTCTCTCTTTCTCTCTCTCTCTCTCTCTCTCTCTGTCTCTCTCTCTCTCTCTCTCACCCCTCTCTCTTTCTCTTTCTCTCTCCCTCCCTCTCTCTCTCTCTCTCTCTCTCTCTCTCTCTCTCTCTTTCTCTTTCTCTCTCCCTCTCTCTCTCTCTCTCTCTCTCTCTCTCTCTCTCTCTCTCTCTCTCTCTCTCTCTCTCTCTCTCTCTCTCTCTCTCTCTCTCTCTCTCTCTGCGGCTGTAGCATATGTTGCGCAGATGATGAGATTCTCGGTTTTTTTTCTGGGGCGCACCGACCTCTGGCGGCCTTTTCGCGCGACGGCGTCGTCATGGAAACGTTTAGCTGGCACAGCGATCGGCGCCTATAGCGTGTGGATGTGGCGGGCAGCGAGTGCGTGCGTTGGACTCAGATGCCGCATCTCGACTCAGTACATGTGGCATCGCAGACAGTGTACGCAACGAATGCCAGAAATGCCGCCAGACAGACAGACAAACGTATCTGGCATAGATAGGCAGACAGACAGACGGGCACACAGATATAAATGCTGGCAGACAAACAGACATGCAGACTCGCAAGCAGACAGAGCCAGACAGACACACAGACATGTATGCAGAATTACAAAGCAGATGCGCAGACAAACAGACGGGCATGCAGACAGATATACATGCTGGCAGATAAACAGACATACAAACAGACAAGCAGACATAGCCAGACAGACAGAAATAGACAGACAGACACACATAAAGATACGTAGACAAACAGACAGGCAGATAAAGAGACACATAGACAAACAGACATGTTCGCAGAATCATGAGACAGATACGACTAAGGTTCGGTAACGGTGGAAAGCTGGAGCAGAACCTAAATCATTGATGATCATTGGGATGTAAGGATAGACCGCCATATAAATGACCAGATGGACAATCAGACACACACGAACACACATCCAGTTAGACAGATAAATGAACTTCTGTAGCGCCTTTTCCCGATGCACGAGAAACCAACCGATGGGTGCTCTAAGTGAGTCCTCAACTAGACAGGAACACACACAGACAGACAAAGGACAAAGCAGTCGGACGGACACAGAGGCGGACAGAAGGAGGGACACAGAGGCAGGCAGACTGACGGACACATTATTGCAGGTTGTCAGATGTCTACAAGGGCAGACCAACGGATACAGAGGCAGGTAGATGGACAGAGAAAGAGCAGGCACACGGACGGGAGGACACATAGAGGAAGCACGCAGACAGACAGACAGACAGACAGACAGACAAACAGACAGATAGACAGTGAGGCAAAGAAAAACAACTGTATCTGGTCTCTTAAAGTTCACGATGCTGCTGCTATGGTGATGATAGTCGGATACGTGTCTAAGATACCCGCAAAGTAGACAGTCCCTGAAGCGGTCGATTCCCTCTTCCAGGCGCTTCCTTAACCTCATCGCCCCAGTCTATTGCTCCCACCACCAACCATCCACCAACCCACCCACCCACCTACCCTACCTCCCACCCAACAACCCATCCATCCCATTGCCAAGCACTCCACCGAATCCCTAAACGACGCCTCCGTTAAGGGTCTCGAGCATCGCAGCCAAGGAGGTGAGCAGACCTTGGAAGTAAGGCGTGCGGAGAGACACGGAGGGAGGGTGGGAAGAAGGCTGCTGAGCGGAAGAAGGGAGGTGCGGAGGGAGGGTCTGGTGCCGAGGAAGCTCTTCCCGCTGACGTCGTTGGCCGCAGACTTTATCGAAAACAGATTCAGAATCGCTGCGGTGCCAAGCAAACATCAGACCATCCGATTCCCGGAACCAATGATTGCAGGCAGCCACTGCATCAACAAGACACACCTACCCTCTGCCAGTCTCCCACACACGCCACCGCTACCCCCAATCTGCTCTGCTCCCTAGAGGAATTCAATGCTGTATGCAACCCCAACATCCAAATGGTCGGTCTGTGCATTGCTAATTGAAGGGTTCAAATCCGAACTGGGTTGAAAGGTCAGGCTGTATTATTATAATCGAATATTTATATAGCGCCTCGTTCAGAGAAACTCCTCGGATGAACTCAAATGCAAATGATTCGACTATTTCCAACAGTTCATTTGGGCAAAGGATTCGCGGTTTGTTTATGAGCGCTCGTGAATAAGTTGGTGCCCTGCGCTTAGCTTTCAAATGGCGCTTTAGAGAATTGGAGTTTGCAGTCACGATTTGATTGGTTATCACTTTCATATGGCAAGTCCTATACAAGAAATGAAGTTAGCCAAACGTATCGCCTGTTCGCACGTTTACACGCTTTCCATTCGGCAACCCTTTACAAACCTCACCAAACCGAGATACGAATTCTTGATATACAGCCACGATTAGGAAACTATCCGACAACCTCAGGAAGCTAATCGATTACCTCGGGAAACATCAGACTACCTCAAGAAACTAACCAATTACCTCAGGAAACTATCCGACTACTTCAGGAAACTATCCGACTACCTCAGGAAACTACCTGACAACCTCAGAAAACTATTCGGCTACCTCAGAAAACTACCCGACTACCTCCGGAAACTATCCGACTACCTCAGGAAGCTATCCGATTACCTCGAGAAGATATCCGACTACCTCAGGAAACAACCTGACTACCTCAGGAAACTATCCGACTACCTCAGGAAACTACCTGACTACCTCGGAAAACTATCCGACTACCTCAGGAAGCTATCCGATTACCTCGAGAAGATATCCGACTACCTCAGGAAACTATCCGACTACCCCAGGAAACTACCCGACTACCTCAGGAAACTATCCGACTACTTTGGAAACTATTCGACTACCTCAGCAAACTATGCGACTACATTACGGCAGCATGACGCGATAACAACGCTAGGCAGGCTTGCTCATGCACTGAATTTTGTAGTACTATCTATAACATCTATTGCAACGTAGTGTAATCAATTTATACAGTTACGGAACTGTGACAATCCTACCTTACATCTAACTAATTAATAACTAAACCAACATGGTAGTCACCAGGATCTGTGTAGTCAAATTCCTTGTCGTTATCACCATAGCTTTCATTTTCATTATTACTTTCGTTTAATCCGACCTTGTATCCCTTGATTAATTACGGTCATTGTCATTACTATGGATTTGGCTTACACCCTGATTAGATGAGTAAACTGTCTGGTTACTTTTTGGAGGCGCTATAATAATAGTCAAGGTACATATATATCATGAACTAATTTTGTGATCACCACCAAGTATATCATGCCTATAAAGGATTTACACAAGATGCTCACATACAAAAGCTACACACATACACACACACATACACCTACATGCATACATGCATACATACATATTTATATATACATACATACATCCATCCACACATACATACACAAATACATACAGTACATACATAAATTCATGCATACATACATACATACATACATGCATTCATACACCCAAAAATACATACATACATATATACATGTATGTATTCATACATACATACATAGATATATATATACAATTACATAGATGTATGTATTCATACATGCATGCATACATGCATACATAGTACATACATACATACATACATACATACATACATGCACGCACGCACGCACGCACACACACACATACATACACACATACATACATACATACATACACACATACATACATACACACATACATACACGTCCTACGCTAGGTCCCATTAGTACATAATACATACGTACAGTTTTCCTAAATTGCGCTTCATAAAAATCCAGACATACATACATGCATACATACATACATACATACATACATACATACATACATACATACATACATACATACATACATACATACATACATACATACATACATACATATGCACACACAATTACACATACAAACACATACATACAATCATACATACATACATACATACATACGTACATACATACATACATACGTACGTACGTACGCACGCACGCACGCACGCACGCACGCACGCACGCACGCACGCACGCACGCACGCACGCACGCACACACACACACACACACACACACACATACATACATACATACATACATACATACATACATACATACACACACACACACACACACATACATACATACACAATCTCTTGTTTGAGTCTATGGGCTCATCAACCGTTGGTGTCAACCCCACGCCTCGCTATAATTTCCGTTGGCTTCTGTCTTGGACCAGAGTAAGCTCAGCCTCTGCATCCAGCCTTTCTCTGTTTTGTCTACCTTTGATCCGTGCACCATCCATCATTCCAGCTGCATCCTCTTCTTATCCATCCTCCACATTGAGTCTCTTTTCCACTTCCCATTCGTCTTTCCACCTCGGAGTTCGTTATCTTTTGTTGTCGCCTTACGCCCAAGATCCTCCTTTAACATCTCAGCTCATGGCCATCTATCTGTACTCGTATTTTAACATACATAGGCTGCATACAATACATACAAGCATATAAATGCCATATATACTAATATACATGCATACATTCACACATGCATACATTTAGGCATGCATACCTACATACATACATAAATGCATACATAAATATACATACATACATACATACATACATACATACATACATACATACATACATACATACATACATACATACATACATACATACATACATACATACATATATACATACATACATACATACATAAACACTTATATACATAGATACATACATACATGCACTCGTATATACATACCTACATACATACATACATACACACGTAAATACATAAATACATACATACACACGTATATACATACATACATACATACACACGTACATACATATACACATACACATGTACATACATACATGCATACACACATACATATCTATCTACATGCATACGCACATATGTACATAGCTGTTGATTACCTGTCTGTGAATCACAGAGCAGTCTGGATGTGACGATCTTTCCATACACATGAAACAATTTGTCAACGTCTGTCTGAGTCATTGTCTTCGACAAACCACTGACGTACAGATTCGCTCCCTTGATCGTCTCACTGCTCGGCCGAGCCAGGGAAACCTACCACACGATTGGAAAAAATGAATCTAATTAATACATCAAATGAATACGTTAATGAATAATCAGTTATTGTATTGTATTGTATTGTATTGTATCTAGTAATTTATAAAGCCCCTCTCGCAGAATAACTATTCAGAGGCGCTCTAAGCGCAGAAGCCCTTTGTCTTTAGGGAACGGGAGACCGATGAGGAAAAGCCAGTCATTAGTTTGGTCCCGAGCAGAGGGGGAAGGTTATATCATTTAATGAACTCATAGACTTTCAGATATACGAATAAAGACAGAGAAGAGTAGTTTCTTAAAGAAGCCTGAGAGCCAGCTACGGATTTGAAGTGTAAGCGACTTCATTTTCCTAGCCTCGGCATATGAGTTCGGTTGGTCAGTCTTCTCCCTTGTCGTAGGATCTTCCCATTGACAGTGTACGGTCAGTGTACTCATTTCAGGTTGCGCAGAAATCTCTAAACAAATTCATGCTTTGGATTTAAGCGTAAGCAATCAAAGAATTAAAGTTAGTTGTAATCTCTCAATCTGTCCACTGATTGACTCGTTGTTCAATCAATTGAACAGTTACTCAATCAATAAAAGTTTTTGTCGGAAATGAAACGTTGTAGTACAAGGGCTCAAATAATATTATTCTATCTAAGGTAGCTGAATTGGAAGGAATTCCTATACCCAAATTAAACGAAAATTGACTGATTGGTTGATATATTGATTGACTGACAGATATATGAATTGATATATATATATATATGTGTATGTATGTAAACGTACATACATATATTTTTAATGTACATGTGTATATATATATATATATATACACACAGAGAGAGCAGCTTCCTTAGCTTTCGTCATTTTGGAGTTGATTTTTAGGTTTAAAATCTGCACCTAATTGAAGATAGGTTCATAAATTTGCGTGACTTGTAGCTCTCTTTCATCTTCGTGTCTCAATTTTTCCTATGCTCTGTTCCTCTTGTCGCACATTTCCACATTGTCTGACCTATGACTCCATCATTGATCAAACAAATGTAGCATCCGTTGGTAGGCTATACGCGTTGTAAATGTGTGTGGCTATTTCAAATATTCATCTGATACATTTGTCTGTTTATTATACATCGCTCGCAGCTGAATCTGCATGAAATCTCTGTCCTTATATAAACTGGAATAATCGATTACTTGGCTGGAGTGTTTGGCCAGTAGCTTGACACTAACAATTTATCACCTTAAGCTGGAATCGCTGAGCCTACCTTTATATGAATAATTGATTACGTTGATCGGAATAATTGATCACCTTGATTGGAATGATTGATTACCTTACCTCGGCTGGAATCAGTTTACCTGTAAGCTGGAACCGTTGACCTTACCTTAATTGTCTTTGTCTGCAGCCGCAGACCATTGAGCGCGTCAATGGCTTTGCGCGCGTGCTCAGGATGCTTGTAATTGACGAATCCGTATCCCAGACTCTGCCCTACAACAAGCAGAGACGACGGATAAGTGGGGGTCGCGTCGAGATCAGGGCAAACACGAGAAACTGCGACTCTCGAGTGCCAAGCGTTTGCGGTCTGATAGTGTCGCTCTTGAGCCTCTGCACCTTACACGAATCGCAGAACACTTTCATTCTCGTGTGAGTCCTAAATCTCGATTTGGCTAAACATATTAGCCTCTGGTTCAAACCCTTGTCATGATGGCAAATATTTGAAATCGCCACCGTCATTAAGAGCACTTATGTAGGTGTATGTGAGTGCGTGTCAATGTATATGCATGTATACATGTATGCATATTTTTTATGTATTTACGTATGAATGCATGTTTGCATACATGTATGCATGCTTGTGTGCAGGCCTGTATGTTTGAAGCGTGTATGTATACATGTATGTACACTGTATGTTTGTATGCAAGGCTTTCAAGACTACAGAAAATAAGAAACGATGACATTAGACAATAATTGGATATCCAAACAACTATGTTAGAAAAAATCGTTCAACGAAGACTCCGATATGGTTCGGACATGTAGACCTACATCGAATGCCAGTTGACCGAATCCCTCACAATGCATGTAGATGCAAGATTCAAAGGAAAAAGAACACATGCAATTCGACATGGATATACATATAATAAAAGTTAATACCGCCTCACAAGTATTAACCTTTCACAGCGCTCCCACCCAAATGTTCCGCGCCACATTTCATCAGTTTACCACGCACGAAATTTGGTGTGTTCAACGATATCAAGAAATAGATGCTTTGGGTGAGAAACTGGAATTCAGCTTCAGATGTTGGCTGTAGCGATAGCAACGCAATTGCGGTAAACTTTCAAAGCCCATCTGTGATGTGCGATACAATTTGCGTTGGACGCTCGAGAGAAGATCTAGGAAAGCATCGATCTTCACCTTCCAATACACGCAGCTCATCTCGAGAGGCAAATCCGAATGCAATGCGACGCTCTTGAAGTCCGCCAGATAACAGTTATTAATGGTTTCTGGGCGTCTGGCCAATCTTAATGGTATGCAGGAGTTGGTTCAGGATCCGCAGATGGTCCGCTCGTCCAGGCCATGATTAGTGTCGTAATGGATGGCTCGGGTCGGGCCACGGGCGGAATCGGAGAGCAGCAATTGCCGGCTAGAGGCAATGGCATTGATCATATTTAACGAGGACGTTCCCGCGTCTGATTCGGCAGCGGCCTAATTAAAGTCGAGCCAGACGGAACACCCACTGCAGCCCGGTCGGCTCTTTTGCTCGGATTCACCACGATAGACGTCTGTGCTCCTGAGTAGAATCTTTGAAGGAGCGCTATATAAATCCTTGCAATGAATAACAGTGGCGCCATCTACAGAAGACGTACGACTTCCCTCAACTTCTTTTTCCGTTCTAGGCACCATGCTGAATGATATCAGCATTCCGATTATAATTTAGCATATCTCTATCATTATCATTTATATCCGAGATATATATATCCGGTGATCTGAAACATATATACTATAGGATCATGGGATTTTGTTGTTTTATTATTAGCAGTCTTGTTGTCCTCGAGACCAAGGTCTTGGTCTCGAGTGCACTCGAGTTCGTTTTTAAAAGTCTTGGTCTTGGTCTTGGTCTTGAGGTTCAAGGTCTTGGTCTTGGTTTTGCAAGACCAAGACCAAGACTTTTGTCAATATGAACAGTCAATAATTTTAACAAACGGCAAGAATTTTAAAATTTATCCAATAATTACTCATACAGTTATTGCTTTAGTATTTACACGGTGTGAATGAGGCTTCACTGTTGTTTTGGACAATTATTTTGACTTCCGGTTATTTACCATGGAATGATTTCAAAACAGACTCACGATTAATTTGTACATTTACATCCGGTTCTTGAAAAGCTGCTTTGTGTGCTCAGGCACGTAACTAGGCTTTTTCGTTTGGGGGGGCTTAAGCCTTGAACATGGCAACATTTACACAGTGTTCATACGAATTTTAGCCGTAAGCATACAACGGCTTGACTTGTTTGGGGGGCTTCAACTTCGTTTGGGGGGGCTTAAGCCCCCCCAAGCCCAACGCTAGATACGTCCCTGTGTGTGCTAGCGATTTCAGCATTTGTAGACCGTGTTTTTTCACATGGCAGAATTTTTGAGGCTCCACAGGTCACGTGTTGGTCAGAAAATTCTGAGCAAATTGGTTTTTATAAAATTCAACAGGCATTTGGACTAACATTTCGCATGAAGGACTTTTGTAAATACGAATTCGGAATTCTCTGGAGTCTCCATTTAGAGTTGTTTTGCTTGAATAAAAGAAAAAGCTCATGTTTTCATTAAAATAACGAGTATTTCGACTTGACAATTTTTAGTAAGGAATAGAAGTCTGGATACGACTGCGATTTTCTTGGGTCTTGGTCTCGGTCTTGGTCTTGAGGTTCAAGGTCTTGGTCTTGGTCTTGGTCTCGAGGTTCAAGGTCTTGGTCTTGGTCTTGGTCTTGGTCTTGAGGTTCAAGGTCTTGGTCTTGGTCTTGGTCTTGAGGTTCAAGGTCTTGGTCTTGGTCTTGGTCTTGAGGTTCAAGGTCTTGACAACAAGACTGATTATTAGTAGCAGAAGTAGTGTAGTAATCTTTCGTGAAGTAATATAAGTATATGTATTAGTTTTAAGGTTAAAATTAATTATATTATTATAATATTAATAAGCCTCTATTAATTAAGTTTATATTAATGTTAATATTACTCAAGTGTTTGTAGTGGTAGTATCAGTGCTTTTTTTATGCCGGAACGCTCCGGAACGGCGTTCCGGCACCTTATTTCAGCAATTTAAAATAATTTAGTTATTTTAATAAAAGAATGATTTAGTTATTCTAATTTAATGTGATATCAAAAGTTTTCTTCGGGAGGGTCTCACCGAGACACCTCCCCAAGCAACACCGCCCGTATACTGAAGTAGTAATAGTAGTAGTAATAGAAGTAGCATTTACACTAGTAGCATTAATATTACTATTATTGCAATAGAGATTGGCCTCTATGCAGAGCGATTGATCTGTGTTGTGCTTTAACTCGTGTTCAGTTATTGCTTTGTTTTCTAAAAGATTTTGTTGCGATTCACTTGAATAGATGATGTTGTTTTTTGCCAGTGGCCGACACGAATGGCTTAATGAAGGAGATATATGGAAACTTGTTTCTATATAACAAAATGTATTCTATGTGGCGATATTAATCTTCGGAAACTCCCCCTTAAAATGAAAAGGAATTCAGACAACAAAATAAACTGTGCTTTTTTCAGCCGGAACGGCGTTCCGGCACCTTTTTTCAGGTACTAAAAATAATTTAGTTATTTCAATAATAAAAGCAATAATTTAGTTATTTTAATTTAATTTCAGTGTTTTGAACTGTGTTCAGTGTTTATTGAGATCCCTCCCCACGCCCAATCCGATTTTCTCGGAATTTTAGCCCGCTCATAATTATTCCGTTCCGGAACCTTGTTTCCAGAAAAAAGCACTGTCTCTAAAATTATAAGCATATCATAAGGCCTTATTTATTTATTCCAGGGCAGTTTTTCATTATAATTATTACAATAATTTTCAATATGCTTTATCGCTATATGCTGTACAGGGCTTCTGAGTTGTTCTGGCTGGTGCGCTAATTTAATATGATAAAATTGTGATAAATTTAAAATATGATAAAATAAATAACAGAATATCACAACGAACACATTATTATCGTCAGGCTTAGTATTATATCTATCATAATAGCACAGATGACATCACACTCAAATTTTCTATTGTTATACATATCACTTAATTCTATTCTCGTATACATCGCTTCACTGGCTTAAAAAATACCCAGACGAATGGAGTAAAATCCTATAACTTAGGTTGTAAGATAACGTGGCGAGTAGGGCTATCTATGCGCATGTGAACATGGTGTCAAAACATGTTTAAATAATTTTCTTTTTCCAGGTTGGCCGCTCCGAAATACATTTAACTATACAGCGCAGTCTAATTTTCCCAACCTTCGTCAGTTGTTTACAATTTTTTTCAACCAATCCACTCAACCAATCCACTCAATCCACTCATCTCAGGGCAGAAGATATCTCCGCCCTTCCGTCAGTGTCGCGTGAGGAGATCGACAACAACGACGAGATGGCATCATCATTATGATGTAAGCGTCGTTGCCGGTCGAGATAGGATGATGACGGACGAAAAGCCAGTCTCCACTTGGGCAACAATGAAGGCAGCGAGGCCCAGGTGTAATCGGACACCACACAGCCAAGGTGTAATAGGACACCTCGTGGCTATGGTGTAACCAGACACCGCCCGCGCTGCAGGCGAGCGACGACCCGCGTATCGAGGAGCAATCTGACACTAATTGACGATAGCTTGACGTGGGGAGGGGGGCTGACTGATGCACGCTGGAGTTCCTACTTAACAGAAGGGAACGGAGAACACGGGACTTGTACTGCTGACGAACGCGACGTGTGAACATCGGTCGAGCGAGAAACATCGGGAGGAACGACCAGCGGGGCGGCAGAGTATTAGTCCGTCAGATTCAGAGACTGACGCGAAAGAACGATCTGTAGTTAGGCTGTACGAAGCAACATTTGAGATAGTCCGATTTAATATCTAAACGCTTTAATACTACGTGGAAGTTCCCGTAGAGTTAGTGTATATATATTTGTTTCTTTAATTAAATTCATTTATTAATTAAACAAAGTTCGTCGTGAATCTTCTATAGAAAAGTTAGGCACGTATAATAAAAGTGCAAGTAAAAGAACAAGCAGTCGAGGGTCGACATCAACACACGGCAAACACGCGACAGGAAACCTCCGATTGCGACATTGGCGCAGTCGACAGGATTTTCAACTGAAGACGTCACGACGAAGAGCGGAACCGGAAACGGAACAGAGGAATCTCAACAGATCGGGACCAGCGGCGAATACAACCCTTCGCAACTGGAGAAATCGAGTGCCGGACTCCGAAGACGAAGGACTCGAAGGAACCGACAGCAACAGGCAAGGACGAGGAACAAGAGCGCCAACGGACGACCGACCATCGCTAGCAACGACGGACGGGAGTGACAACGGAGGACAGCGGATCAGCCAAGATACCAAAAGACGGAACACGCTCGACGTATCAGACGGTAAGTCCTTACTGGTAGTCGTGGTAATCTGTGAGGTTGCGGTTGAGGTCTGGATGAGGATTGGTGTGCGAATAGCCGAGGCTTTTGCGTAGCTCCTTTTGCTCAGTTCTGTTCTTGTTGTATTTGTGGTAGAATTTTAGGACGTTGTTTTCTTTGATTTCTGACCAACGGTGACTCTCCTCTAACTTACTTATCTTTTTCTATTAGTGAGCGGACTGTTGGAAGATGGATAAGTTGTCGGTAGAGAAAAGAATGATGGTGCAGAACACGCCCCATCACAGACTAGTCGCATATCT
Source organism: Allolobophora icterica (assembly GCA_963556255.1). Taxonomy (NCBI): domain Eukaryota; kingdom Metazoa; phylum Annelida; class Clitellata; order Crassiclitellata; family Lumbricidae; genus Allolobophora; species Allolobophora icterica. Next base: position 20,770,787 of record OY744617.1, read on the forward strand.
GAGAAAGATGGGACTAGGAGAGAAGGAATTGAATTCCATGAATATGAACCAGCTCCGAGAGGCTAGCGCTGAAATAATTGTTTCTGGACGGGAGGCCCCGACAGAAGTAAGTGAGGAAGTAAGCATAGATAGCCTAGATAACAGTATTCGCTCGACAGTGCAGAGGCAGCTAGTCGAGCTCAAACAATTAAAATACGAGAGAAAGGAAGCGGAGAGAGCGGAGAGGAGAAGCGAAGAGGAGGAGGAAAGGCAGAGAAGGATCGAAGAAGAGAGAGAGAGGAGACTAGAAGAGGAAGAAGAAAGGCAGAGAAGTGAAGAGAAAGAGGAAGCGGAGAAACTGAGGAAAGAAGAAGGAGAGGAAGCGGAGCGGAGACTCAGGCTGCTTGAGGAGAGAGCGGAGAGGAGAAAGGAAGAGAAGGAGGAAAGGCAGAGAAGGATCGAAGAAGAGAGAGAGAGGAGACGACAAGAGGAAAAGGAGAGACTGAGGCCCCTTTGGGAGAAGCAGGCTGAGAAGCTCAGGCTGCTTGGGGAGGAGAGCAGGCTGCTTGATGAGAAGCAGGCTGAGAGACTATGGCTTCTTGAGGAGAAACGGAGGAGAGAAAAAAAGGAGGAAACAGAGAGACTCAGAATGCTAGAGGAAAAGCAGGCTGAGAAACTCAGGCTTCAGGAGGAGAAGCAGAGGAGAGAAGAGAAAGAGGAAGCAGAGAAATTAAGGCTTCAGGAGGAGAAACGGAGGAGAGAAGATGAGGAGGAACAAGCTAGAAGCAAGCAGGTGAGCGCGTGTGCGGTCCAGCCAACCGTGACCAGAGCTCAAGGCAGACAGGCAGACAGACAAAGCGAGACGCGACAAGACGGACCGCCATTGATACAAGAGATAGAACAGCATGCATTACCGACAAACCCGGATTGCATTGACGTGGAGGAGACTTATGTAAGAGAGTACATGAAAGTGTATATTACAGGGCTCCCTGTGACATCGTCTCTAATAGATAGCGGGGCCGAATACAATTGTGCGCGAACAGAACTAATCAGGCCGCTCAACCTACCTGTGGTCAAGCAGATAGAGGTGAAGGGGCTGAACGGTCAATCAATGATTGTGGACGTGGTGCGGCTGAGACTAAAGGGGTCTCAGGCCGGCGAGGACAGCGAGCGGGAGGTAAATTACGCCCCTGATGTTCGGATATGGGCGGCACTCATTAAAGACCTTAATGAACCGTTAATTATCACGCCCACTACAGCCGACTTGCTGCGCGAGACAGCGTTGTACTCGAGTCACGCGGCCAGCGCTCCTGAAATAGACCAAATTTCAGAAGCGCAGGCGGTCGCAAGGACTGAGACGAGTGAGGAAGAGGAGAGAGGGGAGGAGGTAGAGGGACTTGGGACGCTGATAGGCGAGGATTACTTCACGGTCGCTCAAGCAGACAGTGGGAGTATAGGAGAAATCGGTCCCGAAGAAACGGAGAATGAAGAACTATTCTTCAATCCTGAGATACCACCCCCACCCAAGGAAGACACAATAGTAGGCAGAAGCAAGATGGCGGCCGAACAAGCACAATGTTCGACACTAGCACCATTCTTGGCCCACGGGAAAATTGGGGCGAAGAGCTTCTTCACTGAAGACAATTTGCCCTTTCATAAAGACAAAATAGCTGGGCATTCTGTAAAACAACTGTGCTTGCCTAAAGAGAGAATAGACAAAGTCATCATCCAATCACCGGAAGCGCGAGGAGCAAAGAAGGAGGGCCAATGGCAAGGCCCGGCCATCATCGCTCAGGTGAAATCGCCCTACACATACATCGTGGAAATAGGGGGCAAAAGACGCTTATTACATGTAAATCGGATTCGCAAATATAACGAAAGAATACAGCAAGCATTGATTAACAATTGCTCCATTCTGTTCGAGAAGGACGAAGACTTCGGTCACGGGGAAGCGGGGGGTAGCTTCGTCACGAGGCAGACAAGGCCCAGTGCACAAGTAGACCCTATTGCCGTTGCACACTTAACGGTACCCGAGCGGAAACAGCTGTTTAGTCTGTTAGACAGGTTTCCAGATGTGTTCTCGGACAAACCAGGTTTCTGTCCCGTCCTAGAACACACAATCACTGTTAGCGCGGAGTTCAGGCCGAAGAGTTTGCGAGCCTATAAGGTGCCGGAACTGCTCAAACCGGAGATGGAGAAGCAGACCCGCGAACTTTTGGCCCTAGGTATTATCACTCCCTCACAGAGTGACATGGCAGTACACTCGATGACGTGGCCGGATCACATGAAACACCTAGAGAAATACTTAATGACTATTCAACAGTCGGGTCTGACCCTTAACATTAAGAAGAGTTCGTTTGCTAGGCGACAAACAACGTTCGTAGGTCACCTGATCGGATCGGGGAGCATTGAACCGGATCCTATGAAAATCGCAGGGCTAGGGAAAATCCCTCAACCCGAGTCCAAAAAGGACATACGGAGATTAATTGGCTTCTTCAGTTATTTTAGGAACTTCATCCCTAACCTGGCTGAGACAGCCAGAATTCTCACTGACTTGACCCAGAAATCGGTGCCTGTTAAGATACCCTGGCGAGCTGATCACCAAAAGGCGCTAGATAATCTTACGCACGATTTGAATAACACTGTATGTTTGCAGACAATTGACTACGGCAGAGAGTTTGGTCTATCGACTGATGCTTCAGACAAAGCAGTCGATTGCTGTGTATTCCAAATTCAAGACGATGGTACAGAACGGCCAATATGTTGCGCCAGTTCTAAATTAGATGCTACGCAAGCGCGTTGGGCCACGGTGGAACGCGAAGCGTATGCTGTAATCTTTGCGTTGAAGAAGTTTAGGAATTGGATTTTTATGTCAAGGACCACCCTCTATTCTGATCACAATCCCTTGACTTTCCTAACTGCTTCTACGCCCACAAGTGCTAAACTTGCGAGGTGGGCTCTGGCACTCCAGGACTTCGATATGTCTTTTGAATATCGACCTGGGGCGCTGAATATTCCCACTGATCTTTTGTCCAGACTATGATTGAGGAAGAAGGCGGACTACCATGTAAGGCACCGCGACAACTGTAAATATAATTTCTAACTGTGCTGATATTTTGTATTTTCATGGGAACGACGAGGACATGGTCTGGAGGAAATCGATGGAGGGAACGACATCATTCTCAGCCGGGAGGCGAACCAATGACTGGCTTTGTCCTCCCCCGGGAAGGGAGGTGTCGCGTGAGGAGATCGACAACAACGACGAGATGGCATCATCATTATGATGTAAGCGTCGTTGCCGGTCGAGATAGGATGATGACGGACGAAAAGCCAGTCTCCACTTGGGCAACAATGAAGGCAGCGAGGCCCAGGTGTAATCGGACACCACACAGCCAAGGTGTAATAGGACACCTCGCGGCTATGGTGTAACCAGACACCGCCCGCGCTGCAGGCGAGCGACGACCCGCGTATCGAGGAGCAATCTGACACTAATTGACGATAGCTTGACGTGGGGAGGGGGGCTGACTGATGCACGCTGGAGTTCCTACTTAACAGAAGGGAACGGAGAACACGGGACTTGTACTGCTGACGAACGCGACGTGTGAACATCGGTCGAGCGAGAAACATCGGGAGGAACGACCAGCGGGGCGGCAGAGTATTAGTCCGTCAGATTCAGAGACTGACGCGAAAGAACGATCTGTAGTTAGGCTGTACGAAGCAACATTTGAGATAGTCCGATTTAATATCTAAACGCTTTAATACTACGTGGAAGTTCCCGTAGAGTTAGTGTATATATATTTGTTTCTTTAATTAAATTCATTTATTAATTAAACAAAGTTCGTCGTGAATCTTCTATAGAAAAGTTAGGCACGTATAATAAAAGTGCAAGTAAAAGAACAAGCAGTCGAGGGTCGACATCAACACACGGCAAACACGCGACAGGAAACCTCCGATTGCGACATTGGCGCAGTCGACAGGATTTTCAACTGAAGACGTCACGACGAAGAGCGGAACCGGAAACGGAACAGAGGAATCTCAACAGATCGGGACCAGCGGCGAATACAACCTTTCGCAACTGGAGAAATCGAGTGCCGGACTCCGAAGACGAAGGACTCGAAGGAACCGACAGCAACAGGCAAGGACGAGGAACAAGAGCGCCAACGGACGACCGACCATCGCTAGCAACGACGGACGGGAGTGACAACGGAGGACAGCGGATCAGCCAAGATACCAAAAGACGGAACACGCTCGACGTATCAGAGGGTAAGTCCTTACTGGTAGTCGTGGTAATCTGTGAGGTTGCGGTTGAGGTCTGGATGAGGATTGGTGTGCGAATAGCCGAGGCTTTTGCGTAGCTCCTTTTGCTCAGTTCTGTTCTTGTTGTATTTGTGGTAGAATTTTAGGACGTTGTTTTCTTTGATTTCTGACCAACGGTGACTCTCCTCTAACTTACTTATCTTTTTCTATTAGTGAGCGGACTGTTGGAAGATGGATAAGTTGTCGGTAGAGAAAAGAATGATGGTGCAGAACACGCCCCATCACAGACTAGTCGCATATCTGAGAAAGATGGGACTAGGAGAGAAGGAATTGAATTCCATGAATATGAACCAGCTCCGAGAGGCTAGCGCTGAAATAATTGTTTCTGGACGGGAGGCCCCGACAGAAGTAAGTGAGGAAGTAAGCATAGATAGCCTAGATAACAGTATTCGCTCGACAGTGCAGAGGCAGCTAGTCGAGCTCAAACAATTAAAATACGAGAGAAAGGAAGCGGAGAGAGCGGAGAGGAGAAGCGAAGAGGAGGAGGAAAGGCAGAGAAGGATCGAAGAAGAGAGAGAGAGGAGACTAGAAGAGGAAGAAGAAAGGCAGAGAAGTGAAGAGAAAGAGGAAGCGGAGAAACTGAGGAAAGAAGAAGGAGAGGAAGCGGAGCGGAGACTCAGGCTGCTTGAGGAGAGAGCGGAGAGGAGAAAGGAAGAGAAGGAGGAAAGGCAGAGAAGGATCGAAGAAGAGAGAGAGAGGAGACGACAAGAGGAAAAGGAGAGACTGAGGCCCCTTTGGGAGAAGCAGGCTGAGAAGCTCAGGCTGCTTGGGGAGGAGAGCAGGCTGCTTGATGAGAAGCAGGCTGAGAGACTATGGCTTCTTGAGGAGAAACGGAGGAGAGAAAAAAAGGAGGAAACAGAGAGACTCAGAATGCTAGAGGAAAAGCAGGCTGAGAAACTCAGGCTTCAGGAGGAGAAGCAGAGGAGAGAAGAGAAAGAGGAAGCAGAGAAATTAAGGCTTCAGGAGGAGAAACGGAGGAGAGAAGATGAGGAGGAACAAGCTAGAAGCAAGCAGGTGAGCGCGTGTGCGGTCCAGCCAACCGTGACCAGAGCTCAAGGCAGACAGGCAGACAGACAAAGCGAGACGCGACAAGACGGACCGCCATTGATACAAGAGATAGAACAGCATGCATTACCGACAAACCCGGATTGCATTGACGTGGAGGAGACTTATGTAAGAGAGTACATGAAAGTGTATATTACAGGGCTCCCTGTGACATCGTCTCTAATAGATAGCGGGGCCGAATACAATTGTGCGCGAACAGAACTAATCAGGCCGCTCAACCTACCTGTGGTCAAGCAGATAGAGGTGAAGGGGCTGAACGGTCAATCAATGATTGTGGACGTGGTGCGGCTGAGACTAAAGGGGTCTCAGGCCGGCGAGGACAGCGAGCGGGAGGTAAATTACGCCCCTGATGTTCGGATATGGGCGGCACTCATTAAAGACCTTAATGAACCGTTAATTATCACGCCCACTACAGCCGACTTGCTGCGCGAGACAGCGTTGTACTCGAGTCACGCGGCCAGCGCTCCTGAAATAGACCAAATTTCAGAAGCGCAGGCGGTCGCAAGGACTGAGACGAGTGAGGAAGAGGAGAGAGGGGAGGAGGTAGAGGGACTTGGGACGCTGATAGGCGAGGATTACTTCACGGTCGCTCAAGCAGACAGTGGGAGTATAGGAGAAATCGGTCCCGAAGAAACGGAGAATGAAGAACTATTCTTCAATCCTGAGATACCACCCCCACCCAAGGAAGACACAATAGTAGGCAGAAGCAAGATGGCGGCCGAACAAGCACAATGTTCGACACTAGCACCATTCTTGGCCCACGGGAAAATTGGGGCGAAGAGCTTCTTCACTGAAGACAATTTGCCCTTTCATAAAGACAAAATAGCTGGGCATTCTGTAAAACAACTGTGCTTGCCTAAAGAGAGAATAGACAAAGTCATCATCCAATCACCGGAAGCGCGAGGAGCAAAGAAGGAGGGCCAATGGCAAGGCCCGGCCATCATCGCTCAGGTGAAATCGCCCTACACATACATCGTGGAAATAGGGGGCAAAAGACGCTTATTACATGTAAATCGGATTCGCAAATATAACGAAAGAATACAGCAAGCATTGATTAACAATTGCTCCATTCTGTTCGAGAAGGACGAAGACTTCGGTCACGGGGAAGCGGGGGGTAGCTTCGTCACGAGGCAGACAAGGCCCAGTGCACAAGTAGACCCTATTGCCGTTGCACACTTAACGGTACCCGAGCGGAAACAGCTGTTTAGTCTGTTAGACAGGTTTCCAGATGTGTTCTCGGACAAACCAGGTTTCTGTCCCGTCCTAGAACACACAATCACTGTTAGCGCGGAGTTCAGGCCGAAGAGTTTGCGAGCCTATAAGGTGCCGGAACTGCTCAAACCGGAGATGGAGAAGCAGACCCGCGAACTTTTGGCCCTAGGTATTATCACTCCCTCACAGAGTGACATGGCAGTACACTCGATGACGTGGCCGGATCACATGAAACACCTAGAGAAATACTTAATGACTATTCAACAGTCGGGTCTGACCCTTAACATTAAGAAGAGTTCGTTTGCTAGGCGACAAACAACGTTCGTAGGTCACCTGATCGGATCGGGGAGCATTGAACCGGATCCTATGAAAATCGCAGGGCTAGGGAAAATCCCTCAACCCGAGTCCAAAAAGGACATACGGAGATTAATTGGCTTCTTCAGTTATTTTAGGAACTTCATCCCTAACCTGGCTGAGACAGCCAGAATTCTCACTGACTTGACCCAGAAATCGGTGCCTGTTAAGATACCCTGGCGAGCTGATCACCAAAAGGCGCTAGATAATCTTACGCACGATTTGAATAACACTGTATGTTTGCAGACAATTGACTACGGCAGAGAGTTTGGTCTATCGACTGATGCTTCAGACAAAGCAGTCGATTGCTGTGTATTCCAAATTCAAGACGATGGTACAGAACGGCCAATATGTTGCGCCAGTTCTAAATTAGATGCTACGCAAGCGCGTTGGGCCACGGTGGAACGCGAAGCGTATGCTGTAATCTTTGCGTTGAAGAAGTTTAGGAATTGGATTTTTATGTCAAGGACCACCCTCTATTCTGATCACAATCCCTTGACTTTCCTAACTGCTTCTACGCCCACAAGTGCTAAACTTGCGAGGTGGGCTCTGGCACTCCAGGACTTCGATATGTCTTTTGAATATCGACCTGGGGCGCTGAATATTCCCACTGATCTTTTGTCCAGACTATGATTGAGGAAGAAGGCGGACTACCATGTAAGGCACCGCGACAACTGTAAATATAATTTCTAACTGTGCTGATATTTTGTATTTTCATGGGAACGACGAGGACATGGTCTGGAGGAAATCGATGGAGGGAACGACATCATTCTCAGCCGGGAGGCGAACCAATGACTGGCTTTGTCCTCCCCCGGGAAGGGAGGTGTCGCGTGAGGAGATCGACAACAACGACGAGATGGCATCATCATTATGATGTAAGCGTCGTTGCCGGTCGAGATAGGATGATGACGGACGAAAAGCCAGTCTCCACTTGGGCAACAATGAAGGCAGCGAGGCCCAGGTGTAATCGGACACCACACAGCCAAGGTGTAATAGGACACCTCGCGGCTATGGTGTAACCAGACACCGCCCGCGCTGCAGGCGAGCGACGACCCGCGTATCGAGGAGCAATCTGACACTAATTGACGATAGCTTGACGTGGGGAGGGGGGCTGACTGATGCACGCTGGAGTTCCTACTTAACAGAAGGGAACGGAGAACACGGGACTTGTACTGCTGACGAACGCGACGTGTGAACATCGGTCGAGCGAGAAACATCGGGAGGAACGACCAGCGGGGCGGCAGAGTATTAGTCCGTCAGATTCAGAGACTGACGCGAAAGAACGATCTGTAGTTAGGCTGTACGAAGCAACATTTGAGATAGTCCGATTTAATATCTAAACGCTTTAATACTACGTGGAAGTTCCCGTAGAGTTAGTGTATATATATTTGTTTCTTTAATTAAATTCATTTATTAATTAAACAAAGTTCGTCGTGAATCTTCTATAGAAAAGTTAGGCACGTATAATAAAAGTGCAAGTAAAAGAACAAGCAGTCGAGGGTCGACATCAACACACGGCAAACACGCGACAGGGCGACCTCCGATTGCGATAGTCAGCTCATCCATAAAATTCGGAAATCCATCCAAATAGCTCCTATAACCTCTGGAATAAACGCCCGCTAGAATTGGGAAAATTATCTGATCCATCTTACGAACTCATCAAAACTGCACCTCTTGCAATCTCTGCTCGAACATAACATCACATATCCATGGCACGATCACCTTCAACACCACTTCCATTCCACCACCATTCTCAATTTCACAACCACCTGGAAATCAAATAGCCGGTATATTTTGTCATCACTCCAGCAAGAAACACTGTTAACAAACAAACCGGCTGCGTGTCTGGAGATACTTCAGGTGACTACAGATAATCCAGGTCAAGGCGATACACCCAGAGGCAGCACGATATTCGTAAAGAGGTTGGAAATTCCGCTCAACGCTGGTTCATGTTGTCTCTCATTGAACATATATTTCTCTCCTCTCCCAGTGCTGCCAACCAACCATGCAGAAATGGCCCCCAATCGCCTTTCAGGTAACAACTGTCCAGGCGTAAGGCGTTTTCAGACAGCAATCTTCTTTGTACGTACATGCCAACTATTGCATCCTAGGTAAGTGTATGTATGTACAATTGTACATGTATGTCTGTATATGTGTATATATGTGTGCATGCATTTATGTATGTATGTATGTATGTATGTATGTATGCATGTATGTATGTATGTATGTATGTATGTATGTATGTATGTATGTATGTATGTATGTATGTATGTATGTATGTATGTATGTATGTATGTATGTATGTATGTATGTATGTATGTATGTATGTATGTATGTATGTATGTATGTATGTATGTATGTATGCATGCATGCATGTATGTATGTACGTACGTACGTACGTACGTATGTATGTATGTATGTATGTATGTATGTATCTATGTATTTATGTATGTATGTATGTATGCATGTATGCATGTATGTATGTATGTAGGCCTACTCCAGGTGACTGTAGATACTTCAAGTGACTACAGATAATCCAGGTCAAGGCGATACACCCAGAGGCAGCACGATATTCGTAAAGAGGTTGGAAATTCCGCTCAACGCTGGTCGAGCAGTATGTATGCATTTATGTATGTATGTAAGTATGTATGTATGTATGTATGTATGTATGTATGTATGTATGTATGTATGTATGTATGTATGTATTTATGTATGTATGTATGCATGTATGTATGTATTTGTGTATGTATGTATGTATGTATGTATGTATGTATGTATGTATGTATGCTTGCATGCGTATACGCATCTGTACCTGAACATCCGTATACATGTAGCTTCTTTAATTAACCGCACAGATTCTCTGAAACGCGGAAACACTCATCTACACCTGAAAAAGGTGACATATATACCATTACCTACAAGTTTCTCTCAAGGGCTTCGCATATTTGCCTGTATATGACAGCAAAAAATATATTACATATGCATGCATATATATATATGTATATATAGACTATATATATATAATCCTACCTGTCGTTTTGTCACGTATGAGTTTACAGGTGTCTATCTCTCCAACCGTGGCGAACAGTGATCGTATCTCGTCCTGTGACATTGTCTGCGGCAGGTAATTGACGATCAGGTTAGTCTTGTTATCATCGGGAATCTCGTCCGGTGCCAAACCGATGCCGGAACTTGTCGTTGCATCGACGTTGTTACTGTAGTTGTTGTTGTTATTGTTGTTCGTCGGTGGCGTCGTCTTGGCAGACGACGATGATGGTGAAGACGACGACGACGATGATGATGATGATGACGCTGTAGTCGTTGTCGCTGTCGTTGTCTGCTGAGGACCTCCGTTGAGTGCGTCCATCTCGTGATTGGGGCGTGATGGTTGACTCTCAGGATGGCTGCTTGTAATCTACGATACAATCGCAATGGTCAGTGCATTGTTATGCTATACATAGAAGTAGGCAATACTTAAGTTCATTTTGTTCGTAAGCTAATCAAAGCCAATCTGTTCTCTTCTAATTTAACCTGATATAATTGATTCCAATCCAATCTAAATCAAGCTGTTATCTCCCCCCTTCTCTTTTCTTTCTTTTGGATCAGAGCCATGAGAACAACTGCAATAAAGTCCTCATAGTATTCGCCTCCTCTTCTTTTTCCCTTCCTCCTCCTCCTCCTCCTCCTCCTCCTCCTCCTCCTCCTCTTCTTCTTTTTCTTTTTCTTCATCTTCCTCTTCTTCTTCTTCTTCTTCTTCTTCTTCTTCTTCTTCTTCTTCTTCTTCTTCTTCTTCCTCCTCCTCCTCCTCCTCCTCTTCTTCTTCTTCTTCTTCTTCTTCCCATTCTTCTCCTTCTCCTTCATCTTCTTCTTCTTCAAAGCTTCCGCTTTGCATTCTTCTTCTCATTCTTCCCTTCGCATTCTTCCTCGCTTTCGCATTTTTCGCATTCTCCTTCATCTGCTCCCGGCATCAGCGGATATAAGTTGCCGAGCCCAAAGATTGCTTCGGGCCATCTGACAATTACTTAGGACAAACACATCCTTATTTTCTATCTGTATCTGTTTATCTGCCCTTGTTTCATCGTCTTGGTTTCACTCGAAATTATCTATGCTAACGTGACGTTCGTAACGGCCGATATTGCGGACCATTCCTTCATCCAGCGCTTCTGTACTTAATTCAAGTCAGACAATTAGCCAGTCAGTCAGCCAGTCAGTCAGTCAGCCAGTCAGTCAGCCAGTCAGTCAGCCAGTCAGCCAGTCAGTTAGCCAGTCAGCCGGTCGGTCGGTCACTCAGTAGTTCAATCAATCAGTCAGTCAGTCACTGACTGGCTCGCTCACTCACCCAGTAATTCAGTAATTCAGTCAGTCACTCTTTCTCACTCACTCACTCGCCCAGTAATTCAGTAATTCAGTCAGTCAGACACTCTCACTCACTCACTCACTCACTCACTCACTCACTCACTCACTCACTCACTCACTCACTCACTCACTCACTCACTCACTCACTCACTCACTCTCCCAGTAATTCACTAATTCAGTAATTCAGTCAGTCAGTCAGTCACTCTCACTCACTCACTCACTCACTCACTCACTCACTCACTCACTCACTCACTCACTCACTCACTCACTCACTCACTCACTCACTCACTCACTCACTCACTCACTCACTCACTCACTCACTCACTCACTCACTCACTCACTCAGTAATTCAGTCAGTCGGTCAGTTATTATAGCCTCCATGATATGCTTGTCTCTCTGACGTCGATTTTGTGTAGCCTGAGACATTCGTGGAATCACACTGATATTACACTGACTATGCCCAAAATACGAAAACATATTTCTGTGAAGGTCTGCAGAAAATATAATATGTTAATTGAAATGAAACAATATAACCGTCATGATCGTCGTTATCGTCACAGAGTCGTCAGCAATTGTAACAACGATATCGTCATCACTGTCTCCTGCGGGAACGCTATATGGCTTGAAGATCACGACTTCACGACGCCAGGCAGTCAGGACAGAGGGATCGTTTAATTTTTCATGGTTGAACGTCTGCAGTTGCAAACGCACGCACGTCTGCATAAATCGATCGTCGCCATGGTAACAGAAGAGCATGGGCCGCGCGCGCGCGCGAGAGCAAGTGCGTGCTGCAGACGCTCGTAGGGCCTCGCCTGGCATCGACGCTGGACATCGCCAGTAGTGGTGCAATTAAGAACAAGAAGGGGAATGAAGGCAGGGAGCTCGGCAGGGAGGGAGATTGAAGGGGTGGGGAGATGGATTTGGGGTGAACGGAGAGACTGAGGTACGGGAAAGGGACGGTTACATCGTACTTGGGGTTAAATTTTCGATCAGGGTATTTTTGCAGTGATAGTAATTTGTGCGAGTCATTTTAATAATTCAAATATATCAATTGTTAAATTGATTTATTTCCGTGTTTATTTATTGAAATGACTGACTTAATTTTTGAAAAGATCAGCGGTTCTGTTAGACTTGCAAAATGGTCTTTTAATGGATCGCCTTGTCACCATTCTTACCTGGTAACGAAAGACCGGAATGGATCAAACACATACACACATTATACATACCTACATGTACATATATACATTATACGTACATAGTACATACACACATACATACATTCACACATAAATACATTATGCATACATATATACGTTCATACATACATTATACATACATACATACATACATACATACATACATACATACATACATACATACATACATACATACATACATACATACATACATACATACATACATACATACATACATACATACATACATACATACATACATACATACATACATACATACTCACATACATACACACATACATATATACATAGAAACCGCTATTGACTATCAGAGTAAACCGTTGCTTACGACATCCGATCCGTTCCTGCATTCCCTGGAAGACGCCTTGGACAAGAACGGGTGATGGATGGGATAACTGGAAACGGAGTGGGAAATGGAGGGGAGGGGAGTTGGCGGGGAGGAGATGGAGGGGAGGACAGATGAAAGTAGCGGTCGGTGGGTGGTATAGGGACAAAAAGCTTCGAACGCCTGTATCAACAGCAACTTCGCAATAAGACTTCATCGAGGAGCATGCAACGAGCGGAGCCAAGATAATCGCATAATCGATAGCCGACGCAAATTTCCAGCGCAGCGGTGGTTCCGTCAGCCGCAAGGGGTCGCTTTTATGCGTGCAATGACGCCAGAGGAACAGACGACAGCGCATCGTCTATACAGTGAATTTTATATGTGTGAATATTTATGCATCCACTTATATAAAATTTATGTAGCGCATATTGAGAAACTCCCAAGGGCGTTGAAAGTTGAAACAAGACTAGCTTATATCTTCAGTTATAAATAGGTGCAACATATAGAAAAAAAGATTATATGTACATACACACACGGAGAGAGATAGAGACAGAGAGAGAGAGTGAGACAGACAGACAGACAGACAATGAAATAGAGAGAAACAGAGATAGAGAAATAGAGAGAGAAAGAGAGAGAGAGAAAGTAGAGATAGAAAGAGAGAGATTGAGAGACAGAGAAGAGAAAGAGACAGAGACAGAGAAAGAGATTCAGAGAAATAGAAAGAGAAAGAGTGAGAGAGAAAGAGAGAGACAGAGAGAGAGACAGAGAGAGACAGAGGAAGAAAGAAAGAGGGAGCCTTTGCATCAATATATATATATATATATATATATATGTATGTATTCATTTATTTATTTATTTATGTATACCAATAATTAGCGAAGGACGACGTGATCGTTAGCCGAAGTCGAAAGGTCTGATCCAGAGGAAGAAGCATGTCCTCAGAGGCGCTCAATCAATGTGAAGTCAGTGTATTGGTGAAGGTTTTGTTCGGTTCGCTTACAGGTCAAAGTCTAAAAGGTCAAAGTCTAAAAGGTCAGGCATGTAGGTAGGCAAAGGGCTGAACTGCCATGGATGCATGGCAAAGGATTGCCATGCAACGCAATCTAATTAAGACTGGTCTGATCTATGATCTAATCGTTATCTATACTGAAAGCAGTGTGGAATTGTAGAAGAAGGACTGGCAGAGGGTTGAACATTTCATCCGTATTTTGCAAACTGATGTCAACGAAATTTTAAAGCAGCTGATTTCAACGCTAGCAGTTTTGCAAGTCAGACTCGAATTAAAATCAATTCCTTTGTTGAGAAAATTCAAAAATGCATACATGATACACCATGGAAATTTCTTCTCTTTGTCGGAGAGACAGAGTCAAATAGTGCACAACTGAAGGGGATGGAAACGACCCCTGGGGTGTGCAATGAAAACTTAACTGTGAGGGTCCTAGGAAAGACTAGGGGGTTGAACCCCCAACCTCCCCCACAGTTCCCTGACAAAAAGCACTTTCAATGAATCATGAGGCATCGATAGAAGATTTAAATTTGTCATTCAATAACTGCCATAATTGCGCTTCTGTTAAAAGACCCACTTCATTTTTCATACATACATACATACATACATACATACATACATACATACATACATACATACATACATACATACATACATACATACATACATACATACATACATACATACATACATACATACATACATACATACATACATACATACATACATACATACATACATACATACATACATATATACATACATTCATACATACATACATACATACATACATACATACATACATACATACATACATACATACATACATACATACATACATAGTGCATACACTATAATAATTATAACGCCCTTTCTTCATCCTGACTTTCTGCTTGCCTGACCCCTTTGGATCTTGACCTGAAACAGATTTTGACCCTACCTATCTATCGATTTTGTTTGACTGAATGACTGAGAACCCGGTGAAGAAGCTGCATCACGTGACTCCTCTATACTGGGTTACGATTATGATCCAAGATATTCCTGTTGCAGACGGCGTACAGGTATACGGGAGAGGCTCTGTGCCTCAAACCTATACAGTCTGTCACCGACTTGTATGCCGTCGAGCTGTCACTTCCTGAATAGGAGACGGTTCCAAAGGCAGCGAGATATCAGTCACTTGGGACCTAAAACTATCCCCAAAACGTGCAAAAGCCTATTCAGAATCGAGAGTGAAACAACAGAACTCAGAGTTAGTCGTAGTTGAAGTCCTAACAAATAGTCACCGCGTATAATAGGCCTACGCTTTAAATTCATCCAGCGAATGACTTGGACCTGGGGATTACTTACTGAAAGCCGAAGCTTTAAGTTTTCAAGCAATGAGTTGGACCTGTGGATTGCTTACAGAAAGCTTGAGCTTTAAGTTTTCAAGCAATGAGTTGGACCTGTGGATTGCTTACAGAAAGCTTGAGCTTTAAGTTTTCAAGCAATGAGTTGGACCTGTGGATTGCTTACAGAAAGCTTGAGCTTTAAGTTTTCAAGCAATGAAAGCTTAAGCTTAAGATATCAGGGGATGAGGTGAACTCGCGCGTCACCGGTGACAGCTTCTGCTTTAAGTCATCCGGCGAATGAGTCTGGCCATGCGTCACTCGTTGTAGGCATAGCCTTTATTTCATACATCAATGAGGCGGACTCGTGCATTACTGAAAGGTTAAGCTCTAAGCCACCCAAGGAATGAGGGGTTGTCCCAGGAGGTTAAGCTTTAAGCCACCCAAGGAATGAGGGGTTGTCCCGTGTATCCCTCAAAGGAATAAATGCTTCGACATTGTACAGTGTGTCTCAAGCTTGTTCTAATGTAGACAATTACCTCGTAAATTGGTTGGTTGTTTCGTTGATTGATTGATTGATTGATTGAATGATTCATTCATTCACTGATTCATCATTCATTCAAAGTATTTTCATTTATATAGCACCCTTTCCAGATTTCCAATCAAAAGCATATTCAGTCCACTTTCTGCGAAAGACAGGCATGAGAGAAGGAATACGTATAGGGCCTACAGTATAATCTCTGGGCCTGGTATCCTGTCAACATGCCCACGTGGACCCCATCTAGGACCCATATAAGACCCATATAGAGCCCGTTGGTCCACTCTAATGCCCATGGAAATCTGGCAGGGCAGTAAGCATTGCCAGAGCACGGTCATTCCTGGATGACGGATCCAACAGAGAAAAGGTTCGATGTTAGGAAAAAGGCAGACAGACTTGTGAGACCCGGTATCTCGGAATTCACTTTGCAGCGCAACCGGAATTCTGGAACCCGTTTAATTGTATTTACAGTGTAGGCCTATACCAGCGTATCTGTTTCAGAATTTACGTAACACTGAAGAAGCTTCTTCTAGATTTACATTACATCAAAGCAGTTCTTTCTGTATTTAGGCCTACATGAAATTTATATGTACAGAACGCCGGTTCTATAGGCTGATAATACATGTATATGTCTATTGCGGCATTTCACAGGCCTTGCCGAGTAAGTATATCGGCTGCAGTATCAACTGAAATCGATCCGTGTGTCTCAAGACGATTCATACAACGCACGCACGCACCGTCAGACGAACGTACGCGTTGTTCTCACACGAACCAAGCGACGGCAACGCGGCCGATCCATCTGGCACCATGTGTGGCCGACAAATGCGGCCTTTTGTGGCCACCCGCGCGGCGCAAACAACCCGCCACACACACAACCATACATGCAACATACACACACACACACACACACGTTGTTCAATACCCACCTTCATTACAGCAAGACTGGGCGTTGGAGACTCGAGACCGGTGTACGAACGGTTTCAACCCGCGGTTTCCAGAGGTTAATAGCAATCCGACCGTCGGACAAGTAGCCACGCCGACAGTTCCGCCGGCAAGAATAAGACGCCGTCGCTGCCGCCGGATCAGTAGCCAGGCGAATTGAGCTTAAGACGGGCTGGCGTGGGGAGACACGCGGGAGACAATCCTCGTCCAATCGGCTGGTAGTGTTCTGATGACGTCTCTGCTACGCCCTGGCGGCGGCTGAGGAAGCTACGACGGCTGCAGCAGCCCAAGAGCAGAACAGGGCAGCAGCAGGCGCAGCTGAAGACCAATCGCATGGAATCACGTAGCCTGCTGCTGATGCTGCTGGCGGTGGTGATGATGATGATAGTGGTGATGGTAGTGATTGTGATGATGCTGATGCGCTGAGCCAACCCGCTACAGGTTACGGTCGTGAAGAGTAATAATTGAAAGTGCAGCTACGAAGAGAGGATGCCGAGGTACCACGGTGGCCAAGCGGATAACGGGATGCCAAGGTGCCACGGTGGCCAAGGGGATAACCTGTCGGGTCTTCACCTCTCTACTCGCAGAGGCGGCGATCTTGTTTGACTAGTGGGGGTACGGGACACTTTTTGACTGATCTGGTCAAAGAAGAGGTGAAAAAATTTGTTGACCTTTTTTGGCGTTTCTTCAAAATGTGCGGGACAACCGTATACTATGTCGCCCACTGTTAAAGGTGGGGGAGGTCTTGTCCCCTCGACCCCGGGATCGCCACCCATGCTAACTCGGGATCGAATCTCTCGTCCGACGTGTAGGCTAAATATCGACACAGCTGGCATTTTCGAACTGTGCATGACCCCGATGGCCATCATAATCGATGTGAGTGCACCCTTAAGTCCAATTCTGAAGATAAAAAATGAGTAGGGCCACTTAAATCCAAGACCCGAAATAAAAAACGAACAGTGTCAATTAAAAACTTATAATACCGCAGATAAAAACGAGTATCGCCAAGACACTGCACGCGGCGACATCCGTTTGAACCATTAGACGAAGACATCTCGGTACCTGAACTGTTGAGTTAAAACGCGGATGGAGCCATAGGACAGGATCTCCTGCTTCCAGGAGACAACAGGATCTCTGAAGCATAATATCACGATACAACAACAAGCGATGAGCCGTCGAACGGAACAGATGCTGAAAGTAGATGAAGCCATCAAACTGCAGAATCAGGATTAAGCCATGAAAAACAAGAAGCAGTGTACTGAGCCCTGAACAGTTAGCCATGAAACAGAAGCAACATTAGCCATGAAACAGAAGCAACAGTTAGCCACGAAACAGAGGCTACATTTAGTAATGAAACAAAAGCGACCGTTAGCCACGAAACAGAGGCTACATTTAGTCATGAAACAAAAGCGACCGTTAGCCACGAAACAGAGGCTACATTTAGTCATGAAACAAAAGCGACCGTTAGCCACGAAACAGAAGCAACATTGGTCACTACACAGAAGCAACATTAGCCATGAAACAGAAGCAACAGTTAGCCACGAAACAGAGGCTACATTTAGCCACGAAACAGTAGCAACATTAACCACTAAACAGAAGCAACATTAGCCATGAAACTGAAGCAAGTTAGCCACGAAACAAAACAACAGTGAACCATGAAACAGAAGCAACATTAGCCACGAAACAGAACAACAGCATCCGTGAAACAGAAGCAACATTCAGCTATGAAACAGAAGCAATAGCGAGCCATGAAGCAGAATAGTTGTTGCGTTAGTGAACAGAAACAGACTGAGAAGCTACCAGACGAAGCGTCAATGTCTTTCGAATATATTCACCAAAACCCTCAATATAGGGATAGACAACGGGTCGATGACCCAAAAAATCCAATGAACTACGAGATTCACAGCCGACTGCAGTTCATTCACGTAACCCTGATGCAAATCCATCGTCACTCCCAATATAGACTCTGAGGACTTACCCCACAGACATCGTAAAACAATGATTAATGACAATCATGCGTCGGAGCTGGTCATTACAGACCCTGACATCTACCGATCTATAGGCACTGCACACTGCGCTATATAAAAATCATATAAAAACCAATCTTCGCTCCATGCGTCGGAACCTTCCTTCGACGTCTTCTTTGAAGGCTTGAGCTGACCAGGTCGCTTGATTTAAGGCCGGGCTTAACACACACTGAGGATCCATGGAGCAGCCTATACGTGTGCGAGCTTACGAGGTTGACGGTAAGAAACAAAAGATCCCATGATGACTAAGCTCCTATGAAGGACGAGATGATTAAGCTCTGTTTGTTATCGAAAATTGAATTTTTCATCCTTCTCCTTATGAAATGTCCCGCTACAAAGTCCCACCGATATTTACAGTCACTCAAGTCTTCCGTATATGCACACAATCACATACGTCTAAGTACATCTATGCATATGCATATACATATGTATTAATATGAATAGATATCTGGTATGTAAATATGCTATATAAAAACATCCATTACACATTATACAATAATATACAGTGCATATATTAAGGTTTCCTGATATCAATAACGTCGGCCTGTAAACAATACGTCTACGAAGTCAGCGATGCAGGGACGTCATTTGGGGGGGGGGCAAGGGGGGGCATTTGCCCCCCCCTGATTTTTGAAAAAAAATGAAAAAGCTGGAACAAGAAAAGGAGGAAGAAGAAGGGGTAAAGAAGAAAAAAAATTATACTCAAATTCATGGAATTATTATATACTATTAACAGAACTAGAGTCTGCAAAGGCTTTTTCACAAGACCACACCTCTTTGACAGTGGGGAGGGCACATTTTATGGTTTTTTTTTCCCGAAAATTTGGAAGAAACACCCAAAAACTGTGAAATTTCTTCGCGCGGAGCGCGAAACAAATTTTTACCTCTTTTTTGACGTCCTTGCCCCCCCCTGAAAAAAGCTGAAATGACGTCCCTGCAGCGATGTATTGGGATCCAGTATAATTTTTTATACACTTTAGCACAGTCGCACGCATAACCCGCATGTGTATTAGACAATACAGACAGACAGACAGACAGACAGACAGACAGACAGACATACAGACAGACAGACAGACAGACAGACAGACAGACAGACAGACAGACAGACAGACAGACAGATAGACAGACACACAGACAGACAGACAGACAGACAGACAGATAGTATTGTTTTTAGACTGACATACAGGAAGATAGACATACATATGAAAAGTAATTATTATTATTACACACACAGACACACACAGACAGACAGACACAACCACAGACAGACAGACAGACAGTATTGTTTTGCGACCGACATGCAGACGAAAACTTGTGACATGAGACAGACAGACAGACATACATACATACACACATAGGGCCTACATACATACATACATACATACATACATACATACATACATACATACATACATACATACATACATACATACATACATACATACATACATACATACATACATACATACATACATACATACATACATACATACATGCATACATAGCGCATTGGATAACATCTGACGTAAAGTGCGAGAGGTACAGAGATCGAGTCCCATAGGCGGACATGCTTTGTAGGCTGCAAGTTGCGCCGTGTATTGCAGGCTGTCTGTTCTGTTAGTAGTTAAGATTTATCGCATACCATGTACATGTACAGCGCAGTGCGTTTGCAGGCGCTTAATCAAAGAATAAATATTATTATTATTATTATTATTATACATACAAAGACTCGAAACAGATTGGTGCTGGTTTATTTTAGGACGGTATACGGTCGTGTGCACAGACCGGATGTCTTTCTTCTGCTGGCGAGGAAGCAGGGGACCGAGTGCGTATAATGGACTGATGGCGTGGCAGCGGTTGAATGGCCAGCGCTGCAGCCAGCCTTTCATTGTTCCGTATTGATTTCATGGCCCGCTCCATAACAGAATCGCGCGTCTTAGGCAAAACGTATTGACCGTAAATTACTGGCGATTGCTATCAAGTCGCATGCGGAATTCTTTAAATCAGTGGCGCGTACAACTGCATAGATCATCCAGTTTTCTTCTGTTATTAGTTTGCCAGACGATGGTCCCATTCGGTAGCAGACTTGGTCTGTAAATCAACGATTGCGGCTTAGAGCCTTCTGATCGCGGACTGTAAACGACTCTGACAAGGAGTTCGTACAAGTTCGTCTCGCCCCTCGCATTGAGATTTATCGACCTAACTGTAATAATAAGTTAGTGAAATTTTATATAATGGGACCATAATATATATATATATATATATATATATATATCCTCGAGACTGCGATCTCTGGGAAGGCACAATAATAAAATATTGATTGGCATTGTTCAAAAAGTGGGGGGGGGGGAGGTACGGGTACCCCTCGTACCACACAAATTACGCCTATGTATATATATACATATATACATATGCATTACTTATATAGGCCTCCTATATGATTGTATGACTTAACGAACTTGTATATGTGTGTATATATATATATATATCAGTCTTGTTGTCGTCGAGACCAAGGTCTTGGTCTCGAGTGCACTCGAGTTCGTTTTTAAAAGTCTTGGTCTTGGTCTTGGTCTTGAGGTTCAAGGTCTTGGTCTTGGTCTTGGTCTTGAGGTTCAAGGTCTTGGTCTTGGTCTTGAGGTTCAAAGTCTTGGTCTTGGTTTCGCAAGACCAAGACCAAGACCGGCTGTTAATAATTATGAACAGTCATTTACAGAACTCAAGAATTCTGTATCAAGCCTGCTTGCATCATACGACCAATATCTATGGATGGATACAAGTCTTGTTGGTCAGGAAAACCCATTGGCAGCAGCAGCAGCAGCAGCATATTCTGTATCAGACGGTATGATCAACCATGGGAAGATTCCAAGCACTATCTGTACCATTACATCCAGTGCTTGAAAAGCTACTCTGTCTGTGTCATCGACTTCATAACCTGTAGAATGTATTTTTTCACATGGCGGAATTTTTATGAGGCCTACCACGCACGTCTTGGTCAGAAAATTCTGAGAGAATTGGTTTTTATAAAATACAAAAAGGATTTGGTATAAGAGTTTGCATGAAGGACTTTTGAATACAAATTCGGATTTCTCTGCAGTTAGCATTTAAAGTTAATTTGCTTGAATAAAATAAAAGACTCATGTTTTCATTAAAATAGGGAATCTTCCGAAGTTACAATTTTTAGAAATCTTGACCTGATTTCGATTTTTTGGGTCTTGGTCTTGGTCTTGGTCTTGAGGTTCAAGGTCTTGGTCTTGGTCTTGGTCTCGAGGTTCAAGGTCTTGGTCTTGGTCTTGGTCTCGAGGTTCAAGGTCTTGGTCTTGGTCTTGAGGTTCAAGGTCTTGGTCTTGGTCTTGAGGTTTAAGGTCTTGACAACAAGACTGATATATATATATATATATATATATATATGTAACCTCAGTATAGGCCTACTATAATCGCTATGGAACCGGACGTTGGCAGTGGCTGATCTTCGTCCTCTGGAACCTCAGACTACACCACATATCCGGAACCCAGCTAAAGACAGAGACGGTCTTCTAGAACACGAGGATATCAACTTTGGATGGGAATCCGTCGGTTGGGCTCTACGTGTGTGCGTGGGCCCACCACTAGTGACGTTTCTGGTTTCCTGTCCATTGTTTGCTTACTGATGAAATTTCTCGTTTTAACAGTGTGAGAATTGTAGAAAAAAGACTGGGGGGTTGAACATTTCATCCATATTTTGCAAACTGATGTCAACGAAATTTGAAAGCAGCTGCTTTCAACGCTAGCAGTTTTGCAGGTCAGACTCGAATCAAAATCAATTCCTTTATTGAGAAATTTAAAAAATGCATAAGCTTACTGTACATGATACACCATGGAAATTTCTCTTTGTCAGGGACTCATTGTCAAATAATGCTAAATCACACTAGCACAACTGAAGGGGTTGGAAATGACCCCCTGGGGTATGCAATGCAGACTTAAATGAGGGTTCTAAGAAAAACTAGGGAGTTGAACCCCCAAGCCCCCGACAATTCCCACCCTGCGTTTTAATGACCTTTTACATCAGTTGAGCTGGAAAAAGACACAAAGGCAGACCAAGACTACGCTGGATAGATAATATGACTGAAGACATGACATCACTTGGACTAACAATAGGGGAGGAGGCGGTGGAATAGACGTGACAAATGACCGAGGACAATGGAGATCATTTATTCGTACCCATCGCCGCCAAATGGCTGGCGTCAGGAACTGCTGCTGCTGATGATGATGATGATGATGATGATGATGATGAGCTAGCGTAGAGAGCGATGACCATTTATTGACAGTTCGACCATTTCCAGTTAGAGCCGCGTCTTCCTAGGGGGTTGCTGTATGCCTTGGAAACTGTTGTCCTTCGCCGATGCTCATAGGCGTAATTTGTGAGGGGTACCCGTACCCTCACTTTAAGCACTGGGAGTACCGTACCCCCACTTTTTTAACAATGCCAATCATTAGTTTATTATTGTGCCTTCCCAGAGATCGCAGTCTCCGCCTTACTTCGTGTACCGTATGTAAGAAATTGGTACCCGAGCCTACTTTTTAGACCAAAGTTACGCCCCTATCGATGCTGAACTCGGAACTCTTCTTCACTTCCATTGGCGTCATTGGGGGGGGGGGAGGAGGGAGCGAGAGGCGGGCCGCACCGGGTGACACCTTCAGAGGGGGTGACACCAAAATGAGAAAATTAATATATAAAAAATTGTTCTGCAGAGTTTCAGCAAAAATTTATTACTTTTAATTAACAATAACAGATAACAACAAAAACATTCTTCGTAAGTCCAGCTTACATTTAATGTTTCAGTATCAATTTACCTAAAACTGAAACTCTATGCTAATTTACTTTTTCGAAACCTTCGAATGGGGATGACACAATGACTTACCGCACTGGGTGACATCAACCCTGGTGCACCACTGTTCATTTCACCTATCGTAGTGACTCCGCTGGGTCCTGTAGCCTATTGTATCTTGTAGTCATCCGTAAAGAACGCCCGCAATGAGGGGGAGGGAGGGTCATCTAAGTGCAGACAAATGCGGACAAGAGGGTTATGACCAGAGCAGGTGTCTGCATCAAAAATTTTTAATTTCTTAGTTTTTTTAAACACCTTGTTGTTTAAACCTTCCCCGAAAGACGAAAAGGTCAGTGAGGTGATTGCCAAAAACCTCATGCACGGTCTAAACTTTAATGCGACTTTAAAGGGGCTTTTATTATACTGTACAGCCCGATGTGAAACCCGAACTGTCACTTAAACGTGTGGAATAATTGTAAACAGAATGATGACTACATTAAAAATTGGCTTGGGCGCGCGGACGTCCGCAAGGGGGCGTGAGGTCAAATGCGCACAATGGGAGGGAGGGATCCCAAAGTAGGTCATATTTTGCGGAGTCCAGTATGGATGATCCCTTGCCGCGTTTCGACCGAATACAGGTCTTGCAGCAGCCTTGCTGAGCCATACACTTCCACAATAGCCTAGCAGTGACAGATAAAATACTTTTCAAAAGTATTTTCAAATACAAAATAAAATACTTCTCAAAAGTATTTTCAAAATATGAAATAAAATACTTCTCAAAAGTATTTTGAAAATACTTTTTTAAATAGTATTTTGAAAATACTTTTTAAAATAGTTTTACAAAATACTTCTGAGAAATCAACATTTTGTACTTTGCTAGTGTGTACATTTTCACTGCAATAGTGTACTTGTCAGTGATCTATAGTTTCTTATGACTTGTTTATGAAGTAGGCCCTACTTTGACTGTCAAAATTAATTAAAAGCAATGGAAAATAAGAGTAAATTTAACAAAGAGATAGGCCTATTACACTTTATCCGTGTAACAGTTCTTAACAAGAGAGTCTAGAGTCACTCTAGACTTGTCTGTCTAGAGTCTAGCCATACAAGTAGCAACAGTTACTGTTCTGACCAGTTTTAGTAGTCTTTTTTAACTAGAAACATGCTGGAGTGCTGCCAGCCTGCCAGTGCTAGGTTAGTTATAAACCAACTGTACAATAGATTTTAAAATCTAAACAAAACCACATTTTTCATTATAGAATTTTGACTAGGTACAACCAAGACTACAACATATTTGCACAATTGCAATCCTTATAATTATAGACCGAAGCATTGATAACATATATATCCTGATACAACAAACTCACAAGTGTTTTGTGTGACGAAAAGACTGCTAATTTTTTAATGTCATGTTCTAGTCTAGGTCTTCAACCTTATAACACGAAAATTACAATTTTGGCAGAAGTGTTGTAAAATATATGTTTTAAAAATACTTGAGAAAAGTATTTTGGAAAAGTATTTTGAATTCTCCAGAATACTTCTTAAAACTATTTTGAAAATACAAAATAAAATGGTATTTTTTATTTTGGGAAAACAGAAATCTATTTTCAAAATACTATTGTGCCCATTATTGTGTCTAGTGGTTAGCACGCTGGACTGTCAACTGAGAGGTCGGGGTTCAAATCCCCGCCAGGGTAGAAATTTGTTTCGAGATTTCTGCTCCATGTGCACTCCCTAGCCAACTAAGCTATAATGAGTACGCTGACTGCACACTGTTGGTGAGAAGAAGACAGGTATGGGAGAGGACTTGCCACCCACCCTCATATGCCAATCAAGGCTGTGAAAAATTAAGTTGCTAACAATACAACTGTATTTGATATTGCCCTCCTTCCAAACTTCAGAAGTGCACACGACCATACCATATAGAGCATCGAAGGTGCTGAGCAATTGTGAGTGAAGGATTTGCTCAAGGTCCCTACACAGTAACTGCCTCCAATGAAGCTTCAGTTATACCATTTTTAGGCAATCACCTCACTGACTTTTTGTCTTTCAGGGAAGGTTGAAACAAGGTGGTATTTTGAAAGCTATCAAATTTAAAAGTTCAAATGCCGACGTCCGCACTTGTCATTACCCCCTCCCCTTGTCCGCATTTCGATGACCCCTCCCTCCCCCTCATTGCGGACGTCCTTTATGAATGACCCCTAACCATGGGCGTCAACAGAGCAACAATGCTCCAGCTCCCCATGAGCGTCAACAGGGCAACGATGTTTCAGCTCCCCATGAGCGTCAACAGGGCAACGATGCTCCAGCTGCCTACTAATTCAGATGTTATGGCTTGAACTTTATAATTATTATTCATTATTCAAATGAACAAACAGAAACATCAGAAGGCATAGCAGTGCCTGATTTAGACTTGGTGAGGCTTTAAGCTGTATAAAGCTTGGAGGCCCCTTGTTACAAATTACATCAGAAGGTCTCATAAAACTTGAAAACATATGCCTTTTAATTATTTAATAGCAAGGCATTTAAAGTGAAAAAATTAAAATTATTCTCAAACGTATGCATTTACTCAGGCAAGATGGAAATTGCTACAAAAGCTGTTTAAAAAGGTTCTACATAATAAATATATACAGTACAAAATTTTTTAAAAAAGTGCTGCCCCCAAAAATCTGATTTTTTAGGCCACTGCGGATTGTGAGGCTCTAAGCTGTAGCTTTTTTAGCTTATACGTAAATCTGGCACCGAGGCAGAGAGATGGTTAGAAGAGAGTAAAGAGCAAAAAGATGAGAGACAGACAGACAGACAGACAGACAGACAGACAGACAGACAGACAGACAGACAGACAGACAGACAGACACAGACAGACAGACAGACAGAGACAAACAGAGAGATTTAAACACTCAATAAATGAGACAAGTTTACGCCATTGAGTAAAACTTCATTACAGCATATAACAAAGTACATTGTACAATTCCAGTGGTAGGAAAAGGCCTTCAAGTTTCTGACCAGACAAATATCGTACACGGATTTGAAGGCCGCACTGCATCACAAAATTTGTTCAGAAATCGTCCATTGCACGGACCTTAAGTCCAGCATTCCAACAAGGTTTCACAGACGCACAGTTAGCTACAGCAAATATCCAACCATGACTACAAGGAGTTTAACCCGTGAGGTAGAATGACCACCTATCATTTTTTTTAGTCAATTATGACTCGATACGAACCATTCTTAAGCAGCAGATAAAACACGAATTTATGCTACGCTAAAAAGAGCATTCACGTTACAAAAAATGGACCTTCGTCATGTTAAATATTACCAAATACGAAAGCCGTAGAACGTATCACATAACACGCATCAGAACAGATAACACAAACATAATCTTAACGCTGTGTATGAGACAGACATATATTCGGATTAAGTTATCTGTTAAGAGTATGAATAATTGAATATGAGATTTTCAAAGTGCTGCCAGAGAGTTATAAAATCTAAGTTGAGACAGATTAATAAAAGAAAACTATTTAACGCCTAGGTCTCACTCTACGAGTCAATGCAAATAGACTGTCAAATCATCATTGCAGCGGTTTTCAAACTTTTTTTATTGTACCATCAGGTAAAAAAATTGAATGTTGGCGTACCACCAGCAAAGGTCAGATCAAAAACAACAGGTGAGCGTGAAGTCCCCTTGCAATTAGCGTAGAAGACCGTAGGTTGACAAATTTAAAAATTAATATATAATTTTAAGAATGTAATCATATCAACAATAAGATGGACATAAGCTCACAGAAAATTAAAATTTCTTTGAATTTTCTGCATACCACAAAATTTCTTTGATTTTTTGCGTATCACTTAGCAACACCTGGTGTACCACCATTTGAAAACCGCTGATATATTATTGTTCTTTAGGTTTTGAATGGTATGGACTCGAGCCTTTCCTTTTATGGTCATTGTCCAAAGACCTTGAACAAGTCCTTCTCAAACACGCATTCACACACGACACACAGCATCGCTTGATGCTTCGTCATCATTACAGAGTGATGCCATATAGAAATAACAAAAACACGAATAATATAAACATTCGAATATAAAACACTGTCAGTAAAAGGGACTGGTGCATTCCTAACACAAGAAATATCTACCAAATCTGAGAAACACGTTTCATGCATTACCCTGGCAGTCCTCAATGGATCCGTTTCAAAATGCCAGCAAAGCCAGTTTCACGAGCGACTCAAACCCCGTCTGCTCATCGAGAGTGAGAGTATGCATGGACTGAACAAATTGCAAAAAGACAAAACCTGCCGTTCATTCCGTAGGGCAGTGCATAGCTGCTCTAATTAAAAAACATACACAGCATCGGTGGCCAACATTGACTGTAGAAAAAAACGACAATTCCATATCTCTCCAGGACAAGAGTTGAAGCTTACACAAATATCCTTCATCATACCACATCGCCATACAAATCCTGCTATCACACGAAGACAGTAATTAGGTAAGGTAATAGAAATCCTTCATCATGCCACCTAATCCCAGTATCATAGGAAAACAGAACAGGTCTGGTAATTTTAAATAGCCACTGTCAGAAAAAGTCCTTAGAAGCAACGAAATCTCATCCAAAAATGGCCATTTGCATCAAAACAGCAGTCCAATTAAAGCATAGAACAACCTGTAAAATTCACGTGGAAGGAAAATTAATCATTACTTTTACACTAGGCAATGTCAAGTACATCCTATTCAGACAAGTGAAGAGGCAAAAACACTGCTGGCAGCTACCAAGCCGTTCGCACACAGACAATGCTACACTGTAAATTCAAATGTACACGCTTTTATACAGCGACTGTATGGCCTTGACCCTGCTCATTTTTCAACGAATTGGTCGGGCAAGATCCTTCACCATCACCATTTAAGGTTCCAGTGTATGGACCATGCTAGCCCAAGATGCAAATCCCTGGATAGCACATGTCATGCTTGTGTTTAACAAGTTTTCAACCACTGAGATGAACAGGTACTACATCAATTTTCAGAATGAATAAAAGAAATTACGGTTGACCTGCATTAGGTGTGCACCCAACAGCTCTTCTGTACCCGCATCGTGAATCCAACATTGCTTTTCAAGACTGCCAGCATCAACGCTTATAAAATGAAGCCACAGAACAGGAAATTGGAAAAAGTGACAAATCACTTCAAACATTTCTCTGACTTTATCAGTCAGATATTAAAAAAATGTAGCAGTTCTGTCAGTATGCTACAAACCAGGAAACACAACAGCTGACATGCAAAAAACCATATTGCAGATTTCACAATGAAATTTCTCTTGGTGACCAGAAGCCTGACTTTTGCAAAGCCCCAGTTTAAGGAAAAATGGCCTTCAGTAAAACTTGCATCTCAGCAGCTGGTAAACCTACATTGCAGCAATGATCCTTCAACTATATCTACATGACTAGTGAGTCGGTGAGTGCCCAGCTGTAAGGGCTCTCAAACTAAAATGCCTATATTAATAATCATAATTTAGCATATCAAAATATTTTGATTAAAAATGTCTTTTAAATTAAAAAGCCTTGTAACACGCACACATTCTAAGTCCTATTCAGATACCAAAACTTGCGGAATAATATCAAACTCATCCATCCATGCCAAGAGGCATTCAGGTCAATTGACGAGAATTTAAGCAAAATGGCATACTTCTTAGCCAACTATTCCAAGTCTGACCAGCTACAAAAATTCCTGATCAAGTTACACATTTTTAACTGAACCAGATGAGAATTGTTGCCAACCTACAAGGCATGCTACAGAATAACAAGATTTCTAGTCAAATTCGATTCTCAGCCAAGTTAAAATATTTCTGACTAGTTGTTGAGATATCTTGCCATCCAACAAGATTCCTTTCCATATTAAAATATAAAATAATCAGCCAACTCTTATGATTCCTAGTCAAACTATCAGAATCTTAGCCAACCTACCAGATTCTACGTCAGCCAATCACATCCCTGGACAACCTACTGGACTGCGAGACAACCTATATTGTTCATAGCTACCTAGGAAAGTTTCAGTCAACCTCCAAGATTTCTTGACAACCTATCAAATTCGTAGACAACTTTTCAGATTCTTAGACAACTTTTCAAATTCCAAATCAATCTATCAGAGACTCCAAAACACATAATAACAAGCCTCTAAAGAATTATTTAGCAGCCAGTTTTCCTTCCAACTGAGCATTCTTTCAAAAAGATAAGCTTTCCGGCTAGCTCATTTTCCAACATCGACAACAGTCCAAGAAATGGGCCCCACAGAATTGAATTAAGTGTCCGTGGGACAACATCTTAACCATCTCATCTTCACTGAAAAGTCTCCACCAGTTGCTAAAATTTCCTCATATCACACGAGCAATAACGTCACGATACTGTACTTGCAGTACACGAATCCACTACGCTACGACGGCAATTATCTAACGCTTATCACATAACACAGAAACACATAACAAGATAACACGTAACAGGATTCACATTAACGTGGGCGTCGGTCATAGTGCGGTGCTCATGAAATGCGTTGCAATATGATTCCCTGGCACTTTCCTAGTGCCTTTCGCTGCAGAGCTGACGGCACTTGACTGGATGCCACAGTCTACCAAGGCATTATTCTCTTCTTTGACGCTTTCCTCTGCAACCTGCTCTTTGTTATTGAGTGCTTCTTCTTCTTCAGTTACACCTTCGAAGTCTGCACCGAGACTTGAGTCGGCTGGCTCCACTTCGTTGGTGCTTGTTTCTGTGGAATTCTTAGCACTTTGTTGTGGCTCAGTTTCACCACTTGTTGACGGTTGCAGTGCAAGAGTTGATGACGATGATGACTCGGTTGGGCCATTTTGTTCAGCAGCCAACCGAAAGAGCTTTCCAAAGTCACTGTTAACCAGCGAGAATCCGTGAAA
Organism: Allolobophora icterica; assembly: GCA_963556255.1. Taxonomy (NCBI): domain Eukaryota; kingdom Metazoa; phylum Annelida; class Clitellata; order Crassiclitellata; family Lumbricidae; genus Allolobophora; species Allolobophora icterica. The sequence continues at coordinate 20,801,165 of OY744617.1, forward strand.
TTCTTTCTGGTTGATGGCTTTTATGATTTCAGAATCGATTGGAGTAAGGATCGGCTCCACGGCTGTGAACTCCTTGTCAAAATTGGACGTATCGAGTCGTGACTTCTATATATAGAGAAACACCATGAAATGATCCATTAGAGAAAACTGTCGTAATCTTTACAGAAAATAACATATTCTTTAATGCTTTAACGACAAGCGTGTACTAAAATGTATGAAAAACTAATCCCTCTCATTGTTAAAGAATTAAACCCAACAAAGACAGCACCTAGCGCTAAAATATTGTGTTCACTGTGTTTCATATCAGGTAATAGCACTTTAAGGCATACATGACACAAATGCATGTGCTAATACATAACATATTCATGTACATACTGGCACATACATACATACTGGAGAGATACACATACATGAAAATACATGTACACGTGCAACTAAATGCATAAATGCATACTAGTACCAGCACATATGTACAGTCATAACAGGCCTAATATTTATTCCCTAAATTTTGCCTGTAACAGTAAAAGACGGATGCACTGAACATAGTGATTCCATTACAGTCAACTCACACCATAAGCTTCATGCAAATCTAAAAACCTAAAGCTAAAACTAAAATCGGTCCTCAATTAGGGTATTTCTGAAGATGAAGCAATTAAGAATTTCATTGTTTTCATTAATGAACCATTAATGAAGATTTCTGTTCCATATGCCCCTAGCCAACTCAGCTATAATGAGTATACTGACTGTACACTGTGTAGTAGCTCTGCACATGCGGGGAACAACCAGAAGGCCGAGCGGAGAGTGGAGCAACAAGGGAGTGAAGAGACCAAGGTACAGAAAGTCGTGAGGTACGAAGGAGCCACCCCGACCAAACAGTTACTCATTAAGAGTTAAAATTTTGAACTGGATGTGCTGGGGTAAAGGAAGCCAGTGGAGAGTGTCCTGAATGAATGCAGATATATGGGCAAACCTCAGAAGACCACCAATAATGCATTAGGTGATGAATGCCTCAAGGTAAACCACAGACAAATAACACAATCCGTACGAGAAGCCTGGTAAAACTCTGATGGGCGTCAGGGAAAGCAGAGCTCAGGAGACCTGGTCAAGTCACCTTGACTCTGAAGTCAAGTGACTATGACTCTAACTGAAAATCAGGTAGTTTACAAAAATGAAATCGACACATATTGCTACGAAACTACAGCAATTAACACATCATTCGCTACTTACAATCTTCGGTTTAAAAGGCGGTTTTACATCACGTCTTTCAAGAGCTTCCCAGTCGATGTGACCGTGAAAGAACGGGTGGACTAGAATGGCGTTCTCACCTCCGTCAGCGCCCACACAACCCAGCCTCTTGGCAGGTTCTTTTGTAAGGAACTGAGGGAAAAACAATGATCAAATCATTCACATCATCCATGATAACTGCATCGACATTACTGTCAGAGTAATTCCATCATTATTAATATAGCAATTCCGTCAATTTTACTATTACAGTAATTTCATCACAACTATTACACTAATTCCATCATTGATACTATTATAGTAATTCCATCATTGTTACTATTATAGTCATTCCATCATTGTTACTATTATAGTCATTCCATCACTATTCCTATTTTAGCAAGTACATCATTGTTACTATTATAGTCATTCCATCACTATTCCTATTATAGTTATTCCATATTGTTCCTATTATAGTAATTACATTATTGTTGCTATTAAAGTAATTCCATCATTGTTACTATCATAGTAATTTCATTATTGTTACTAGTATAGTAATTCCATCATGTTTTAATATTACAGTAATTCCATCATTGTTACAACAATATAGTAATTCCACCAATAATAGTAATTCCATCACTGTTACTACTAAAGTAATACCATCATCAATATTAAGCATGTCATCACTATCTAGCGGTTAATATGCTGAACTATCAACCCAGAGGTTGGAATTCAAGAGTTGTATTCCCACAACCACTCACTATTGAACCTGGCTTTACAATGAGTACACCAACTGTACAGTGTCAGCAGATGATAAGGACTGATAAGATGATAAGAAGATGATAAACCTTTATGATGGCCTTTAAATGCAGAGGCTATGAAAGTAAAGTCACTAACACTTCATGCCTATGGCTGTTTCTAGGGATTGATAAGAAGGGACCGCCCTTTCTCTATCATTTCATCTTCATCATCATCATCATGGCCATCATCATTGCCATGGGCCACTCTGTCATTACTGTAATTGCAGTCATTGTCATTAACATTATCTTTCGTTTGACTGCACACCATCCTCCAACAACAATCAATGACAAAAGCTCCTTTATCTATTGTTAACTCTTTCTTAAGTGTCTGAAGACCATTGTCTTTAAATTAGTTTTGTTACCTGTCAGGTCGGGAGTGCATCTGAGGAGTTTCCCTCACACTCACCATACAAATTTACAATTACATATACACCACAGTTCTATCCTTCTTAGTTCATGTATTTGGTACTGGCTGGCAAAGCCGCAGCTTGTTAACATGCACAACGTTCACCCCTTCAGATGTATAATACCGCAATAAGTAACACTGAAACATACGCCAGTACAATTATCAAGATCTTATAGAACACACGTCTTAGCAGCCTCTTAGGCACCCGCTCATTTTACAGCTGCCCCTAGGCAGTGAAAGGCTGAGTCGACCTATTGGGCGTTAACATGCATCAAACTGCATCTTTCAAGATCTTATGTACTTCGAGCAACAGTTTGACCATTCATCTACCTCCCCTCCCCAATAATGCAAGTCAAACGCTCACATTTTACAAAATAGACAGTTGATGTAAAATGTTACTGTCGTTGGACACTGTGACACTGACAGCTCATGCACAGTCATGGAACCTATAAGAGATGGTTGGCTGTTCACTTGTTTGATTTCTGCTGTCCTCTGTGAACTTGAGCAAAATTTCATTCATCGAAGATCACACCCTTTGGGACCACTGTTGAAAATGAATGAACAAGTCTTACTTTACCTCATCATACAACACAACAGATTCACATAGACGATATTTTCGTAAGAGGTTTACCGCGTTCAGAATGGCAACTGCTTCTGTGCTTAACCAGGCAGGGAAAGCAACCTCCTCTTTCAGGATACATTCGAAAAGGTCATCTTCATTATCGGCTTCGAAAGGGGGTTGACCAGCCATCATTTCGTACATCAGAACTCCCAAAGCCCACCAGTCAATTGAAGCATTATAATCTTGCTCCAACAATATCTGAAAAGCAGACATAAATAAATTATCCCTCATGCTGATAATCATATCCAGATCATCTAAACTGTCAGCAGTCACACAAATGCAGGCACAGGATGGTACAATAAAGTTCTTCAAATGGTATGGTAAACAATTTCAAATTACAGTGCACCTCATTTAAATTTAAATAAACTGTTGGACTGCATAATCATTAGTCAAAGCATGCATTTAATAGCAGCAGTTCAACAAATGACTAAACTTTATTTCGGATTGCCAGACATACTATTAATTGTTAATTTCATATTGATAATTTGGACCTGACCAATGAATGGAGCAGGGTAATGAAAGTAGTGTATAAATTACCAAAAACACAACACACTTGTTGCTTATGACACCCACACCTGAAAAGAATTACAAGATGAATCACAGAACTCTGTGGAAAGACTACCTCTGGCGCAATGTAGTCAGGAGTGCCGCAGAACGTCTGCGTGGTTGTTCCTGGAAAAATGCCCTCCTTGCACATGCCAAAGTCTGCAATCTTGCAATGGCCTTCCTCATCCAGCAGAATATTATCCAGCTTCAGGTCTCTGTTCAACACAAAACGTACACGACTAAAATATCCGTTGCATGTCGATAACCAAAGCCAGTCAAGCCCTCATTCGATTAGTCATCTGGCCAGTCAAACTTCTGGTTAATTAACCAATCAGTGAAATCAGTAAGTCAATTAATCAATAAATTAATCAGCCAGTAAGATTCAGTTACCCAGTCACCCAATCAATCAAAATAATCAATCAACAATAAATCCAAGCATCAAAAATAATCATTCAACAATAAATCCATGCATCCATGCAATCTACTCAATTATTTAACAAAAGTCAATAACTATATATAATGGATTGTGCTTTCAATTAAATTCATTTTATTTAATTAAAATAAATGCAACCCCTCATGGCCAGTCAATTAAAGCCAGTTTACCTGTACAGGATACCATGGCGATGGAGGAAGATCAGCGCAAGCGTTACTTCGGCAGCATAGAATCGAGCACGAGGTTCGCTGAACTTTCTTGCTCGTTGTATTTGAAACATAAGGTCACCTCCAGTGAGGTATTCCATCACAAAGAACAAACGATCCTAAATATTACAGACAATATTTTTATTTATTTAACGTATTGTGTCAACAAATCTAAATAGAAAAATGAAATCCATTCACACGCAAAATGGCAGATTGCAAACACATTTGCTTTTCATCGCTGTTATTAGGGTTAGAGTTCAGGCGCATCATGAGCAATTGATGTTGCCAAGTCGCTAAACTCATGTCTCGTTGTTGGACTGTTGCTCTTGTTGTTGTTGCACTTCAGCCATGATGTCCTTCAATCAACAAGGACTGGCATGATGACCGAGTATTATGACTGAGTGGCTACTATGTCAGCTATTTGCCTCTCTGATCTGGGTTGAAACACAAGGCACGTCATGTGAAATTGGCATAATTCTCATTGTCAAACCATGCATAACGTCAGTGCCCATCAACTTCAATATGGGCATCTCCTTAAATCCGAACGAAAACTCAACAAATAGCAAAACATCTCTGAAGATCATTTTGTCAACAGAAGCACATAATAACTGACCTGATCTTATGAATGTAATAAATGACAAACAACTCTACCTTACCTAACCGTACTGTCTCCCTATCCTATAAAAGGATATCCTTGTAAGTAAAATGCATTAACAAAAGTCTTCAAGAAAATGTTTACAAATGATATGCTCAGTCGAGTGTCTCCTAAAAAAGAGAAAGGGACTCATAGAGAATGGCAAATGAAACAATTCCTTGGCAGTGGTGAATTTTATTTCCTTTCTAACTTACTCAGTTCACAAATGAGCACAAAATCAGATGAATAAGCTTTATTACTCGTGTCTGGAAGCAAGAGTGTAGAGCAGTTAGATACGGGTGTTTAGCGGACAGTGCCAGAATTCGTTTCTCTGTCATTGTTGCATCGACATCATCATCCTGAATTATCGCGTCTTTCTTAAGGACCTTGACAGCAAAGACTTCATTTGTTCCTCGACGTTCGGCCAGTAGAACCTAGAGAGTCACGAAGAAGAATACCACCAATGACACAGACTCAAGTCAATACTCAGAGACAAATATTAATAATAATAATAATAATAATAATAATAATAATAATAATAATAATATATAAATAATAAAAACGACAATTTCGATTGGCACTGTAACATAGAAACCATAGTTGTTATTAAGGTCTACTAGTAAAATTTACCTAAACAATTCTAAATTCTAGAATACTTAGAGGCATTCCTTGAATGTGACATTCGTGAGAATGGGTAACCTTTAACATATCTGAAAACCCAGTGACCCAGTGAAAAGAAAGAAAAAGACAACTTTGAACAGCAAAATGAAATGAAAACAATTACAAGAAAAAGTTACAGCAATGAATAAATTTGAAACATTGTTATTTTGATGGGACTTTCAAGCAGTCATCTTGAGTTTGTTCCAGCAAACATATTGAGCTTAGCTTTGTCTCTTCTCATTTCAAAACCATTGCCATAATAATGCACAAAGCAAAGGCAGATATTGATAAAAAAGCAAAACATAAGCCAAATCCAGTCCGGGAAATAAAACATTCTTGCCAAGTTCTGCAGCAAAATTGTGGGGAAGTAATTGTTCACTTAGCACAAGCCACAATTAACAACAGTCTCAAGTGTTATGGTTGGAGAAAAAGACAACAGAAATCCAACCACAAAAGTCTTTTGTTAATACACTCTTAGCTACTTTCAGGCTACTTTCAACAACGAATTGCTAGTTTCACACGATAGCCCTGGATTTGCACAATAGACACCTGATAATGGAGCCTTGACAGGGCAAGTATAGACTGCCATCCAATATGCCTGATTCCCACTACCTGAGGAGTGACCTTGTGAGAGGAAAGATGCTACAAGAGAGTACCCAGACAGACAAATTAGGCAGGATAACATGCCACAAGGGTGTATCAGATCATATCAGACCGGCCAGGCACCTGTCCAACGCTTTCCTGTCGAGTAGCTATGGAAACACTTAGCCGAGGAATTTTCCTTTATCTAGCAAACTGAAGCGATAGGCCAGCATTCCACATAATCAGCCAACCTGCCACATAGAGATAACTGCTTACCTTTCCAAAACTTCCTTTTCCAAGAACTTTAATGAACTTGAAGTCCGAGAGAGCAATCGGCTTTCTTGGCTTTTCAGCTGGCTTGTCTTTGCCTTTTCGGCTTCCCTTGCGTGGACTCAGTGACCTTGACCTCTTGGCGCTGTCGTCAACACATCGTTCACTCCCGACGACAGGATCTGAACAGTTCAGAAAAATACCTGGATCCATTATCACTTCATTTTATCAAAACATTTCCACTCGTTATCAATGACGACATTCTGTGCACATTGGTGTCAACAACACTTCTCTAGGGGGGGGGGAATAAATAATGGTCAAGGACTTACCTACATAACTGTTTTTTTGCATTGAAAATCATGTTTGGACTGTTGTAATAATCATAATAATCACAAGATTTTATTTTTGTAAAATATTTGCAAAATCTAGGGGGCAACCCCCGAGGCCCATGTCAGTGCACCTCCATCACTGAAACATTCCTGTGGATTTTACAAATAAATTTTCACTTCTTATCGATTAAGATTTCCATGCAATGCCTTAACTACTTGTACTTCTTATTAGTGCAACATTTCCTTGGATTTTATTAACAGATTTGTACAGATAGTCCCTATAATTGTGGTCAAACGAAGAGAATAGAAAAAGCGTTATTTCAAATTGTTGAAATACAATAACTCTTGTACTTCAAGCATACAAAAACATACATACGCACACTTAGAAGCTAGTTCAGACGAGAAAGTAGATACATGTGACGTCATCATCAACTTACTTAGGATAGAACCATCATACCATCCACCTTTTTGCATAAAGTTACCAAAAAGGCTCCTTTTATGCACACGAGTGAAAACTGCATAAATCTCACAGAGAAGCCTTAAAACCTCCATCTTGAAATCACCACTGTATTCTTGCTTTGATAAGCCCAACACATATCAAAACCTGCTCATAAAAAACTCTTCAACACAATATGAAAACCCAATCATGGGTATACATATGGCCCAACTGAAGATAGCTCGACAGCGTGATCTCACTCTTGTAACATGGCATTTCATACAGCTCCTAGAAATGGCATTTTATAACATCTTGTGTACCAACAATTGAATCACACTGTTCCACAGAGCACACAACAGCATAGTGGGGGCATGCTGGACTGTCAATCAAGAGGTCTGGAGTTCACATCCCCGCCAAGGCAGAAATTCGGTTTGAGATTTCTGCTCCATCTGCACCCCAGCTAACTCAGATATAATGAGTACACTCACCATACACTGTCAGTGGGAAGATAAAACGGTGAGGGAGAGGACTGCCCACCCACCCTCATATACCAAAGCCAGGAAAATGAAGTCGCTAACACTTCATACCCAGGGCTAGCTTAAGGAACTGCTCTTCTTCTTCCATTGTACAACACAGATTAGGTAAAGATTGGCTATTGAGTACGTCCTATAATAAGCAATCGTATCGTATCGTATTTCGAGATTTGTATAGCACCACTCACAACTGAGGCCACTCAGCAGCGCTCCCAGTGCGAAAGCTCAGAGAGAAGAAAAAGTTTTACGCATGGAAAGGGATGTAGGAAGAGATCCAGAAAGTAAGGTTACCAATAGAGAGGAAGGCAGGGCATTCCACAGGAAGGGCCCTACGTTGGCAAAAGATCTAGAGCAATGTTTCCAACCTAGATGAAATGTCTTCTGAACCACTTTAAGACCCATGTTATGTTACATATCAGCAAAGAAGGGAGAAGTTTACCTTCAGCAGGATACGGCAGCGACATCGTTCGTTCACCAACAGATTTGGATGATGGTGATTCCGTTATCACAGGCTTACAAACAACAACAAACAAACAGCTGGAGTTTTTATTTATTAGGTTTCTGCATTTCTCTCTTTGTTCTGTGAAACAAAGTACTATGTCAATAGAAATTTCATGAGGATGCTAGGTGAGAGAGGCTATTAAACATTATGGGTTAACTTGCAGTGGCTCTAACACAGACTACACGTCTTCTGAGCCACTTGAAACCCTTGTTATGTCATGTTATACTAATGATTATGACAGAACTTATTAAAATCACACTGGTCTTTCTTCCTCACTGCTTCCAATCACAAATAGTGCACCTTGGTCACGATTATAATTTCATTCCTTAGCCAAACCCACCTAGCAACCAAAGATATGATGCATCACTCATTATCTTAGCTAATCCTCTCCCACACCATCAGACTCTTCCACCAGCACAGTACAGTCAATGTATAACTTAATTAGTAACAAATATTGTACATAGTGATTGGTTACAGCACTCGCCTTATAATGGCGGAGTATGTGTTTGAGCCTTACCCGAGTCGGTTACCTTGTAAGGGACCCTGAACAAGTCCTTCAATCAAATTGTAATTGAAACTAGTAACTTCTGTTGTGCCGGTGTCTAATGCACAAGGCATCAACCGATGGCACACCAAAACCAAGCCGTAATCAAGTCAATATAAAGAAGATCAATCCACTAAGACAGAGAGCCATCTTAAGCGCCTTTGTGAGCGTTTTAAAAGGTGCTTTACAAGTAGCCAGACACATACACACATACATACATGTATACAAACATGCATACATACTCTAACCAAAGCTAGAAATTGAAGACTGTTTGGCGTTTACCTTGATCGGTCTCTTGGCATTGTCGAAAATTTTGACTGAGTCGATCTGCTTCAGGATTTGAGCAAGGTCTTTTGTGTTAGTGCCACAGTTGTTAGCCACGTTCTTCTCGCACCTCTTGTGGACGTTGAGTTTGCAAACTATCATTTAAAAGTGTAGAACATGTACAGGATTTTTAACAATTATTCTATCTGAGCTGGGATTATAAATTTTACTGAATAAATAAATACAGTAAATTTTACTTATTCTACTGAGTAATAATTTTTAATAATGATTATTATTATAATAGTAACAGTCTGTAACACATGTATCACATGAGTCAAGCTATCAGAACTTCATGAAAATGGAAAGTGAGCATTACTGGACTCGACAGCATTATTTCTGTTATATTATTCTTTTTAAATGAGGTATTATGGTCCCTCATAAAGAAGAAATTAGTACAGAAGCAATACAGCAATCTGGAACTAACAATGCTAGTTATCATTGTTATTATTTTTTAAATTTTCAAGGTACACATGATCCCTCGAGACATGAAAAATACTCATGAGAAATAAGTTCTGGACTGGCTAGTTACTGTATACTAGTCTTGCTGCAGTTCTTACTTTTGCACTGGACACCCTGCTTGAAGATGCCATAAATCAGGGAACCACAGTGATCACAAAACGTCAGGCGCATAAAGTTGTGCAGCTGAAATTTATGCGGAATGTTGATGTTGAATCTATGGCCGGACACCTGTAAATATACAAGTCACATGATCAATCAAAATTAATAGCTTTCATTTGCCATACACTATAAAAAGTGCTGGGAGAAAATGCAACCAAATCGCCAACACCATTCATCTCTATTCAATTAACTATTTGACAGTCATAAACGATTAGCATACAGTGATTAACTTCTATCTAGAAAGCACAATGTTGCTACATAAACGAAAGCAATTAAAAAGCAATTTTGATAAAAACAAAACACACAATAAAAACATAAAGATTAACAACCTATCATAACCAAATAACCTCAACCACGTCATCACAACTGCCACCACCAGCAATGAATCTAATTATGCAAGTGTACACAGAATGGATGCTGGCAGTTGGAGGTGATTGACAGTTAACTCAGCTCCAGTTACACTCTCTTCTTATGTTAAGGAGCATCTGGTTAGATCATTTAAAGTCACACAGAGAGAAGTTCTTCAAAGGCAGATGCACAAATACATACATACATAGTTACATACACATATCATACATATATACAATTATACATACATACATACATACATACACATCATACATGTATACAATTAGACATACATAGCATTACACACATACACGTCAAACATATATACATTTATACACACCTACATGTCATATATATATACAATTATACATACATACATACACTTCATACATATACACAATTATACAATTATACAATTATACATACATACATACATACATACATACATACATATATACATACATACAAATGCAAGGGCTTATCACTACTACTGCAGCCACCCAAAAGCTTTATTATGTAACTGTAATGTAACAGAGTTACCGTATCTTCCATCTGCTTCATTCCCTGACACTTTGTAACGATGTTTTGATGGCAGCGCTTATGGACAACACAAGTGCACACTAAAAGCCAACAACAAAGCAACTGTAATAATTATATTATTGCTTTAGATTTATTAAAATCACATGTAATTTACTGAGATCTTATTAAATCAATTAAATTCAGTTAATTTTAACCTATTTGATTAAATTTAATTAACTCAATCTAAAAACCAATCAATGTTGATTAAGTTCGATGAGCGGGCAGGCGGGCGGGCGGGCAGGCAGGAACAGTTTTAATCAAATGAAAAGCATAAATGCTCACAGTCAGAAGGCAGTCGGATGTGAATGACAAGTACACGTCACTGATATTCTGCTAGACAGCAGAATAACAAAAACTTACCTTGACATTGGTAACCCTGAGGGGAGACAACACCCCTGAAAAATTAACCAAAATAATAATTAATCAGTTATGAGAAAAAAAACAGAATTGGACACTAAAAGGAAATCCATGGACTCACTGAAGTTCACTGACTTCTTTCCAAAACTGAAGTAGACTATCCTTAAACTAACCTCAAGAGACAGCCATGGGTATGAAGTGTTAGTAGCCTCATTTTTCTTAGTCTCAGCATATGAGGGCTGTGGCCAACCCTCTTCATTGCTACCTGGCCTTCCCACTGACAGCATACAGTTAGTATAGCCAAGTTCACAAAATGAATCAGTACCTTAATAGTGTTCATGCCATGGATTAAAATCTGTAACATTACCACCACGTGATATCTTTCTTGCATCATTTAGGTATCTCAAAATATACCTCGAGGTTTGATTTGGAATTCATACTGACCAAAAGTTCCTAACAGATATTGATTTGAGCATCTGTGATGAAATTCAATGACAGGTTCTCACAACTCAGCATTTTTAAATGCTGAAGAAATAGCAGTTACAGGTAAGTATGAACAGAGAGCATTTTAATTTTTAATAAAATGCTGAGAAGCATTTTTCTTTAATTGCAAATATTTTTTCACTTATAATCAACAATTAACTGTGAACATGGTGTCAACTATCAACTGCATGGGAACCTGTTGTATGGGCTCTGGGGGTATGATGGAGTCCACAACTGTGTCTTTCCAGTTACCCAAGCACTGCTTGCTAACTGATAAACATTCTGCTCTAATCAATTTAGCATGGACTAGAACAGAGAGCACCACTGGTTAGTTTGTCTTTTGAAGCAGTGCAACATAGGTTTCTAATCACAGTTATTACAATTTAAAATGAGCAAAGAAGACCCACAGTCGCTCACCATATAAAATCTCGACAGATCGAGCAGAATGTCGGCTGCCGAAAGAAAGTTGCCATAAATTTGTGTCCATTGACTTGGTGAACTCTTCGTTTCAGCGCTCCCTTGCGGATGTGAAGAGGGCCTTCCTTCTCGCGAAATATTTTTTCTTTTGGAAATTCTGTCAAAAAGTACATAACAATTCCATCTAGGCCATATTCACCACCACTTTATTCAAACCAAAACTCCATTTGTCACTAGCTATGGATTTCTGAGTCATTTTCACTTTGGGTCTCATGCATACCATCTCTATCAATATTTATCAGTTAAACATCACTTTACTCAGTTTCCTGATGCACATACATGTCTACATTCATTGATCAATAATAATCACTGAAAAAGTAAAATCAGACAGGCGGAAGCAATTGGTATAAACTAGAATTAACATGAAGAAGAAGACGAGCAGTCCTTTAAGCTAGCCCTGAGACAGCCATGGGTATGAAGTGTTAGCGACTTCATTTTCTTAGCCTCGGCATATGAGGGCGGGTGGTCAATCCTCTCCCTCACTGTCCCATCTTCCCACCCACAGTGTGCATTCAGTGTACTCATTATTCATCAGAAACATCATTATGCCATAAGGTCCTTGTTGTGACACAAGTAAAGGCTGTCCTGGGCGAGATGGCATTTACATTGGCTATGTCAAGTTTCTGGCCAGACTTCCTTAATCCTGCCGTTGCAACTTTGACCTTGACTAAATATTTACCTGTTCAAGCATGCTTAACCTCTTCTAAGGCTCCCCTTTGTCCTCTTTGTCCTTTTCGACTAATCGTCTGACCTCCTGTGCAACATTGTAGTCCATTTTGATAGCACGTTTGACCTGTGGTCTCATGGTTCAGGGTTTTAGCCTGCTATGCAGCCTCTCTGCAACAGCCCTGGGCCAAGTCGTTTGCACACGTGTGCCTGTCAGCACACAGATTTTTGTACACTACCACAGATTTGTACGCAGATTTTTGTACACTGCCAGCTCAAGGGTTTACAAGATTGAACGAGAGCCTTGACTGTGGGACACGAGAGCATTACTTCCACTTTACTAACCTGTTTCCTTCCGGACCTGTTTAGATTTTCACAATTTGTTGATATAATATGATTGAGGTCTTCATCATTATCAAGAATCATGCTACAGCAGTTATCAAATCCTACTGATAAGATTTAATCAGGCTGAAGTGCAATTAGGCAAACATATATATATATATATATATATATATATATATATATATATATATATATATATATATATATATATATATATATATATATATATATATATATATATATATATATATATATATATATATATATATATATATTAGTGTGGTCCAAAAAAATTAAGTGTCTCAGAGTTGCGCTCCACAACCCGATTTTTGTTCTATGGTTGCCCACTATTACTTCTACCAAATTTGAGGGAGATTGATGAGCATTTAGAGGTGGCTCAAGGTCAGGTGGTTTTCACCATTTAAGCATGAAATCGGTAAACTGCACTGAGGAACAGAAAACATAATTTGAGTTGAATTAAAACACATATTTTGAAGGCACGTGCCCCGGCTGCCCCCAGAGCCTACGCCTATGGACATAGTGGAGTACTTTTTTCACATTATTTTGAATAGGCTTAATAGCATTTCATAAATTTAAAATAGAAATAAGAAAAAACGAATGACATTGAACTTTATCAAGGGGCCTGAATTTATAAATTCATTTTTGTGAGTGTTCCCGTGGTCCAATTTTGCCGGATTCTGGAAATGTTATTCAGCAATGTTTCCTGAGCAGGAAACCGTTTAGAAAGTCTCAATAGCAATATTGTCCAGGTCTAACTGCAAATTATTGGTAGTATTACTGGTGTTTCTTAGGAAACAGCCAATCCGCCAGTTTGAAATTCATTTTTGGGGGTGTTCCTGTGGTCCGATTTTGTCGAATTCTGGATATGCTATTCAGCAATGTTTCTTGAGCACGAAACCGTTTAAAAAGTCTCAGTAGCAATATTGTCCAGGTCTAACTGCAAATTATTGGTAGTAATACTGGTATTTCTTAGGAAACAGCTAATCCGCCATTTTGAAATTCATTTTGGGGGGTGTTCCTGTGGTCCGATTTTGTCGAATTCTGGATATGTTATTCAGAAATGTTTCCTGAGCAGGAAACCGTTTAAAAAGTCTCAGTAGCAATATTGTCCAGGTCTAACTGCAAATTATTGGTAGTATTACTGGTATTTCTTAGGAAACAGCCAATCCGCCATTTTGAAAATCATTTTTGGGGGTGTTCCTGTGGTCCGATTTTGCTGGATTCTGGATATGTTATTCAGCAATGCTTCCTGAGCTGGAAGCCGTTTAAAAAGCTTCAGAAGCAATATTGTCCAGGTCTAACTGCAAAGTATTGGTAGTAATACTGGTATTTCTTAGGACACAGCCAATTCGCCATTTTTAAATTCATTTTTGGGGGTGTTCCCGCGGTCAGATTTTGTTGGATTTTGGATATGTTATTCAGCAATGGTTTTCTGAGCAGGAAACCGTTTAAAAAGCTTCAGAAGCAATTTGGCTCAGGTCTAACTGTAAATTGGCTAGACTAGTAAATAACAGTCAATGATTTCCACTAGGCCGTATGTGGTATTAGGAAGAAAATGTTGGGGGCCTTGAGCCACCTCTAAAAGTGCTCCAATTTGCTTCAGATTTGGACCACATCTTACTTAGGTGAGGTAGAACAGATTTAAACTTGTGGAGACTAGTTCTGCTAAAGGTGAATTTTTACCATTGTCTCGTGGACCACCCTAATATATATATATATATATATATATATATATATATATATATATATATATATATATATATATACACACATATATTTATACGTATGTATATATACATGAATATAAAGTTGAAGCATGAATATTTGAATACAGAATTAGCAAATACGATGATTATAATTGTAATCTTAATTAACAACTTCAATAATTAAAGTGTCTAATGCACAAGACAGCTGTCACAAACAGCTGAAGAGACAATTTCAAGCCACCTTAAGACGCATCTGTTACTTAGCCATGTTAAGTGCCCTTTGAGGTTCTTAATAGGCACTTTACAAGTAGCTAGAATAGATACTGACACATACATACATACATACATATATACAAGAGAGAGACTGATGGAGCATCAACTCATTGACATCAATACCAACAGTCCATACCGAAAGGTAATGAATATGATAATGGTGATAATCATAAACATTACAATGCGATGATTTGAAGATCTACATAATGAATCATAATGATGTCATGTAGGCACGATTTAAGAAAAGATTTTTACCCTCAGCAACGGAGCCGACAAGTTTAACAATTATGTGCAATCGTCCATTTGGTTCCAAGTCCACCTGTAAATATAAAAGCTAGCTCAAGACACTGTTCACATTATATAACTGCTAATTGTGAAATGGTGACTAACTGATTTGTAGCTTAAAGCAATTTAGAAGTCATAAGTGAAATATATACCACCTTAAATGGAAAATTTGATATGAATCAGTTCTCGAAGAACACAGTAAGACGTGGCTTTCTTTTTAAAAACTCATCAGGCAGGATGGTTTTCAATATACTAACACTTAAGTTAGTTAAAAGTAAGGTTAGGTAAGATAAGATGATGGCAAGTTGGAAACAGTTAATGTAAGTTTCTAATTTAACACTCCACAAAACATGTTTGTACTGATTGACTATTTTAAGCATTAATGTGAATGCAGTGTCATGAATACAACTTAAATGTCAGTATTCTAACATAGAATATTAAATGTTGTAAAAAATATTTATTTTACAATAAATATATGGGTGCTGATACCTCTGAATTGATAAAGTTAAGTCAGTAAACGAATTAACATGTTTCAATTTGCCAATTTCCAGTTTACTTAATTTAACTGGACGATCACGATTATTTTTACCCAGATGTCAGCAGTCATGTCGTCACTTTTCGAAGTCTTGACCAAGTCTTCGAACGGAACGATGCAGTTCGCGACGAACTCATCCGGGAGGATAGCCGCGTCGTGAAAAACCGTAAGTCCGAGATTCACTCCGTTTCGTACGTCGAAGGAGAAGCATTCCTGCCAGACTGGATTGAAGGACTTGGTCTTCGACTGCGTCCGACCCACATGAGCATCGTCGATGTCCACGGCAACGTAGGGATCAATCAACCTCTGCATCCGAGTCAGGCCAAGTCCGACCTGGGTGCGAGTGGCGCAGTCGGTCGCTTTAAGATCGCTCGCCTCACAGATCGTCAACCTCAACGTTCCGTTGAAATAGACCATTCTTACGACGGACGTTAGACCATCTTCAACCTTAACAGGATCTTTCGCTCGTAGTCGGCTTCATCTTTTACGATTTTAAACAATGATCGAGGGAGGTAAACACCATCGAATGCACAGACATTTTCTCCCCTCAGTCGGCCACCCCGTCTGCTATTTATAGACTCAGGATATTTATAACTCTGAAATCTTATAGCCCAAATCTAGCCCAGAGTGCATGCATGTTGATGAATTTGAAAATGTTCAAAGAACGATATTGTTGTAATTAATAAGCTAATAACTTGCTTATTAATTACTGTCCACGGTCATTCACGCCAGCCATGCGGTATGGTGCAAAGGCATGATCACCGTTTATTTTTCCAAGAGCGCATTATATATCTTCGGTTAAGCCCAAGCTAGGTTTCCTTTGTATTCGTTTGTAAACACTGGCTTTGCAGTGTAGGCCCTAGTCATAGTTTGTCTATTGTTTCTTCAGATCTTTCACGTCACATCCGCGTACTTAAATGTAAATGCATCTGTTCAAACATTTTCAGCACCACGCAAACTCTGCGTGACTGGGTCAGAATAACCATCTTAAACTGGCGCTATATCAACTCAAGTCCTAAAAAGCCATTTGTAGGCTAAAATTAAATATCCGAAATTTCTTGTAGACTGGCGCTATATCATGTTGGAAAGAGTCATTCGATCGTTTCTCTGCCGACCGGGCTGAGCTAAGCGGCCTTTTGAATAAAAACGATTATTATAGGTCTAACAGGGAATTTTGAGAAAGCTAAACTGAAACATCGAATCACCATTAGGCCTATACTGTTATAATAACTTCCTGCAAAGCACTCCAAAAAGCCTTTATTCAATTAACGAAAGCCCATAGGCTTTATTTATTTTTAACAATTAAGGGGCCTCCAAGCTTTAGGCCTCTAGCTTAGGGCTAAAGATTTATTTTCCGAACTATATAGGCCTATAGGACAATATAAAAAAGTCAAGTTAATTTGTAACTATAGGACCCTATCTACTACAATTTAAAATGTATGGCAACAACACATGGAAATATACCACTCAACAGAAACAGAACAATGCATCGTTTTACTGACATTTTGATTGTTTTATCGGAGGCATGCATACACAATTGTTGTTGCGAAATGTCGATCTGTGCTTGTGGAGCGCGAATAAAGATCATACTTACTTATTTACTTACTTAACTTAGTCACTCACTTAGGCCTAAATGAAATTGTCAGAAGCCAGGTTAATTGTTTTGATCCGCCACTGCCGATTTCGGGTGGTGCAAGTCCCAAGCCTGGATCAATTAGGGATTAGGGCGACGCAAATCATCTCCGTAAGACACGTACGTAGGCCTATAGAATAAATAGAAACCACGTGTCATCTTCATCTGCTGCTGATCTGCCTCAGGCTCCTCTGTCTATCACCACTCGGACTTTCCACTCAGAACTGAAATCACTGGCGGCGATCTTGTTTGACAGGAGGGGGGGGGGACACTTTAGAACTGATCTGGTCAAACAAAAGTTTTGAACCGATCTGGTCAAAAAAGAGGTCAAAAAACATTTTTTGGTGTTTCTTCCAAATTTGGGGGTCGAATGTATGGAGTGTCCCCCAACTCTTGAAGGCTGAGGTCTTGTCCCCTCGACTCCCCCCCCGGATTCCCGCCCATGACTGAAATCTCACCTTTTCAAGAATTCATACCCCGACTCATCTGATCAAAGCATTTAAAGTGAAAAATTTAAATTACTTACTCAGGCGAGATGGAATTTGCTACACGTACAGCTAGGTCATTTAAAAAGGTTCTACATAATATATATGATATACATTTACATATATTATATATTTACATGTAAGTGTATATATATATATATAGTACATATAACATTTTAAAAAGCCCCCACACTTCTGAATTTTGTTAGGCCTCTGAAGATTGTGAGGCCCTACGTTGTAGCTTTTCCTAGCTACGTAAATCCGGCAGAGCCTACACCCGCCTTAGCAGCTAGTACCAGCTAGAGCAGGGCATATTTTAACTGTATAACTAGTGGGACAAATGTCCCAGTTGTCTTAGGATTTGTCCCAGTAGTCAGGCTGATTTGTCCCAGGCAATGTATGTATAAAGTATAACTAGTGGGACAAATGTTGGAAGAATTTTAAGATTTGTCCCAGTAGTAAAAGGAGAAAGGTATGACATTATTGTTGAATGACCCCTTATTATTGGTTGGGAGACCCGAGAAAAGTTGTAAAAAAAGGTGATGACTAAAAAAAGGTCATCAACTTTTTTGGGAGATGAATTCCTAAAAAAAGTCTAAAAGTTTGTGGAGATGAATTCCTACAAAAGTTCTTCGACTGATTTTGTCCCAGTAGTCAAAATTCCTTAAAATATGCACTGAGCTAGAGCCCTGCGCCGATGTCATAGCGTCAGCGGCGGCGCGCCGGTCATTTTTGGTCGGCGGCGGCGGCGCGCCGACGAACAAAAATCGGCGGCGGCGGCGCCCACAAAATGTCGGCGTCAGCGCGGCGCGGCGCGCCCTAGTCAGAAATATGAGTCACCATGGGCATCCACAGGAAATTTTCCGGAGGGGGGCAAAAATGTTCTATGGGGGGCAAAAATTTTCCAAGGGGCAAAATGACGTTTTTGCATGGAAAATCTATTCACAAATCCAGGGGGGCAAATCCCCCTTCCCCTCCTCCGGACACCCATGTGAGTCACTATGAGAGTTGAACAGCCGTTGGTCTTGTGACCAGTCAAAGGGCCAAGTTCTCTAAAGCCACCCCATCACGCTCAACTACATATAAAGGTACTGGAAGAGAAGACACCTTCAGACATTTGCCTTACAAATATGAACATCCTTAATTACACTGCACATCTGCATATAGGTATTGGCAAATTGTAATCAGATGAAGCAACATGCATTTGCATACTGCATGAATACACTTGCACAGTGTTTAATCTAGTCCCCCTCGTCTGGGAGGGGAAACCAGGTTTCTGGGGGGAGCAAACAATTGACACAAAATTTTGTCTTCCATCTTTAAAAAGTTTCAGACTTTTCTCACATTTTTCCATTTTTCATCTTCGAAAAAAGTTGATGACCTTTTTTTTAGTCCTTCACCCGATTTTTTACTTTTTCCTCTGTCAAAAAATGACCTTTTTTTAGGAATCCATCTCTTTGGGGGGGGAACCATGTATCCACATCGATCCTGGGGGGGATTTTTCCTCCCCTGATGGTCTGTACATTGTAATATTGCTCGCCTCTGGGGGGGGGAAACATCAATCCTGGGAACCTCCCCCCCCAAAGACGTCTAGATTACTCACTGCACTTGCATATGCACTGATACAGTGTAGGCCTACACACCAAGTCACATGGAAGATGCTGGATAACAGCATCCTCCTAGTAAGAGAGGCTGCTGAAGCCATGAAGTTAAATTTAAATATATACGTTTTCCTATGGTAATACACTGGCCGAGTGGCCTCACTCCTGTTAATTTTTCAATGAATTTACCAGGGGTCTGCTGCCTGTCTGAATTGGTGCCACGCCATTTAAAGTTTCCACATGAAAAAGACCATTCTTGATACTATACGTACTAAGTCAAAACCTGTGTCAACTGATACTGTTTACCTGAATAGATTCCAGCCAAAAGTATTAATCAATTAAACCTTCCCTTCTGCAGGATTAGTACTTCAATGGCATATCTTGATATTAATAGCACTCATAAACTCCTCTAATCTTACAACATTAAGTCAGCAATTTACACCATTGTAATTAGACCACAAACATCAAAGACAACAATCAATAAGTTATAGAAGCTATTCAACATGAAGGTTACGAATGAGGGAATACTGTAGTACTGTAGTACACATACAAAGACATGCATTACATATTGCTTTTGTTGTCAAGGTATTAAGGAAATGGCAACAGGAACAAGTGTATCAAAACAATGGTTACTTCTAACAAAATATCGCTTTAAATGACTGTGTGTATCATGCACAAAGACAAGATCATCAAAGTATAAGGAAAACAAGTTTAGTCAGGAAGACAATGCATTCTTGGTATCAAGATAAAAACCACAAACATTACAATCAACTATGTTCACTCTTTATCTTCTTCATTAACACACGAGTTCCTACCAATCAAAGTGCCATTTCTGGGAATAGTTTGCTTATCTGTGCAATATCATGCAAAACATGAAAAATGCAACAATAGCAATTAAGCATATAAAACTGGTATCGGCGGCGCGCCGACAGATTGTCGTCGGCGGCGCGCCGACATACAAAAATCGGCGGCGGCGGCGCCCACGAAATGTCGGCGGCGGCGGCGGCGGCGCGGCGCGGCCGGCGCAGGGCTCTAGTACCAGCTACTCTACCTCCGACCATCTAGCAACCGGACTCGGGCCTCTTTTTGACTACCCTTTGGACCCTTTGACTCAACGCAGGGCTCTTGAATAGGCTGGTGCCTTGAGCTTAACTTTCGAGTGGCGTTTTAGAAATAGGGAGTTTAAGATTACAATTACGCGTTGTTTGGATGGTTTTGTTGCCAGATCAGAATCCTGGTGTCAAGCCAAGGAATAAGCCTGTTGGTATATAGGCCAACTTATACGGTGAAAATGGCTACGGGTGATGGTGATCATGGGAGCACGCATGCAGGTTTTCAACCTTTAGCATAGGCCTATATAATTCTGTAACTATTGCTGAGCTCATCGTCAGGTCAGACTCGGCCTAACCCGGACTCAGACCTCCTTTGGACTAATCTTTTGCAAAAACCCATAGCTCTGACTTGACGTCGCAGTGCTCGTGAATAAGCTGGTGCCCTGCGCTTGGCTTTCGAGTGGCGCTTTAGAAGTTTGGAAATCATGATAACGATAACGTTAGGCAACTTAGGCTAATATTGTGGGCCTGTACATTTTTGCTACTGATGGCAACTGCATGGTGGCCAGTGGCGTAACAACCATATAACGAGGGTGGACAAAGTCCAGGGCCCCCGAGGTCTCAGGGGCCCCCAAGCTTTTTTACTGCGCACCCTGTGTCACAGTCTGCTTTATGGCCATATTCTTTCATTTTCCCCCAAGCACAAATTTTTTTAATATGGTTAATTGTTCCATCTGATGACATATTTAGCCTACGGTCTTCAAAAGTGCACAACCAGGCCCATGTAGGTCTGATCTCGAGCCTCCCTGAAACCTGAAGTAGGCTAGCCTGTATATATGACGGATGCTTCATGATATAAGGGTTTACACCACAGACGTATGTACGTGTGGTGTCTATCTATAGGTCACCGGGTCGGGGTATTTGACCCTGATCGTAGTAGAATCCAGTTGCCTATGAGTCAGATTCTCCCTTTCAGGCCTAACCACTGCATACACTTTATGGTATACGCATATGGTATACGCGAAGGCAAGAAGCCCCTAACGACTAGGGGGTCTGGGGGAGCGTCGTAAGCTCCAGTCCTAAGAAATGCCTGAAATAAATATGCATATGCCTGATTGTTCGTCTGTCTATGGCTCTCTCACTCGCTCTCTCACTCGCTCGCTCTCTGTCGCTGTCTCTCTCGTATCTCGCTCTGTCGCAGTCTGTCTGGCTGTCTGTCTTTCTCTCTCTCAATGTCTCTCTCAATGTCTCTCTACAAGCCTTGTGGGCTATACACCTGTTGCTTTGGGTTTTTAAAGTAGTAGGCCTATAATTATATAAGTAATCTGCCTCACTTCGTGAAACATTACTAATGCCTTTTACTTAATAGGCCTAATAATCTTCTTTATTAGTTCAAACTGACATACGCAGGTAGATTATAGTGAAACATGGCAGTATGCAATCAAGATCTTAATTAAACACACGTTTTGGCAACCATGCAAGGCTTCGCCCTAGAGGGGTGTTACGGGTATCGAACCGCAATCTAATGCTCTCCTGACCATGAGTGTTACCATTACTTTATCCCCTCTCCTTAACGTTACGCTGTGAATCTGTTAAAATAAGAAAGTAGTATAGATCTAGAAAGTTGATTCCGTGATTGTCTAAAATTCTATGCCTCCGGAGATCGACCTATCAGCCCAAGTATGTATGGGATCTCTGAAGACACCAAGATCACAATTCTAAGTGAACTAGAAGCTGAAATATTGAAAAATCTCTTTTTGCAGTCGGCCATTTTAGAAAATGGCTG
Source organism: Allolobophora icterica (assembly GCA_963556255.1). Lineage (NCBI taxonomy): Eukaryota > Metazoa > Annelida > Clitellata > Crassiclitellata > Lumbricidae > Allolobophora > Allolobophora icterica. The sequence continues at coordinate 20,823,460 of OY744617.1, forward strand.
TCATTAAGGCCAGAGGCCACATAGATCTGCGATGGCCCTATAGCCAGTGACAGAGCGCTCCTTCTCCAAATTGAAACTTATGCAGATGTAGGCCTATCTTAGATCCACTATCTAACAGGACATGCTTGATGGTCTCGCTCTTCTTGCGATCGAAAACGAATGCGCAAAATAATTGCATATTAATGATTTGACAGACACATAAAATTGCTAATAGTAAAGCTAGAATAGCCAAATTCATGAAGCAATTCTCTGAAGAAGCGCTTCGCACTGGCGACGGTGACTGGGAGAGTGACATAATTAGTCTACGACTCTAAGATCTTTGATTATAGTACACAGGCAGTAGCCAGTTCTGGGATAGATGACGTGATGTGAGAGCTCAATATAAGAACTACAACAGACATTACATTGAACCATTAGTGTGACTTGAACTATGGACCATTAAACAGAACGTTTAATACTCTTTTTTGACTTAACTGCAGTTTAAAATAGCTATCTCATCATTTTCACTTTTTAATGGGTAAGGGCCCCCAAGCTTAGAATGTCCAAGGGCCCCCGGCTAGGTTGTTACGCCACTGATGGTGGCCTATCTAAGCCAATTACTTATATAGCGCCGTTATGACTATAGGCCTATACAAGGGAAATCGTAGTCGAGAATCAGGTCTGTTGGAGAAGCACGGTTGAAATGCAAATGGTAAGGAAACCAGAGCATCAGATGTTGTTTCTGTTTAACGACACCCAGGCCCGTTTTAAGGTCGTCGTAGGCCCTAGGCACTCTTGCATTCGTAGACCCGGGACCCCAACTCAACTGCCAACTCTGCTTTAAAACTAAACGCATTCACGTTATTTCTTGACGTAAAGTTATTAAATTTGAATTTGCTGTTATATTTGCAATTTTCCATTTTCGCGTTCAATCATTCAGTATCTCATTTTCAGATTTTCAGACTTTCGTAGGCCCCTGAAAGTTTCATAGGCTGTATACTGTTCCTAGTGGATAAGATGGCCCTGACGACACCGTGCCATGACAAAAATGATTTGGCGTTGCCCTCATCCTTTCTCCAGGCTTGTGACTGGCACTACCAGAGCATCAGGTTTCGGTGGGTAAACAAGTAAGTTGAAAGCTATGAGTCTTCAATTTAGATCTGATCAAGACAACGGTTTGAAGAACCAACAGAACGTACACACTGAGGCAGCGAATTTCAAACCTTTGGACCAACTACCGCAAATGCATGGGAGCCAATACATTGCTTCTTCTGCGCCGGCTCCCTTTCCAGCTGCAGATCGCCTACGACAGGCATGGGCAACTTCCTTTAACTGAGGGCCGACCGAAGATTTTAAGGGCAGCTCAGGGGCCGCATGCCAATCGCGGGCTAATTTTTGCAGATTCGTTTGCCCAAGACAACAAGACAATGTTAATTTTATTCAAACTAACTATTGCGATATAAACGTTACGGTTAAATTTTATGATAAACTAAATGAAGATAATTTTTATGATGAAGACATATTTATTCTAATTACCTACAGTTCTACACAACAATAAAATACTAAATATGTTAAAAGTTTCTTCAGTTAAAAAAATACATAAAACTGTTAGTGTACAATGTATCCATTTGCTTGGTGTGCTGTATTTAATGATTAATGTGAAATCTGACACTTCTTCTCACGACACAATTAATCCAGTATGGTTGCTTTAGTATTCGAAGTGGCAATTCAAATTTCATTGGAAAGATTGTCATTAAATTTGTTAGTCTGCATCTGCTTCTGCATTTTTTAGTTTCATCTTTGAGAAGAACTGTTCACACATGTAGGTGCTTGGAAAAGTGCAACCATTTTCGGGGCATGAAATATAAGTGAAGATGGCTTCCAAAGTTTCGAACCTACCCAATCTGTGGTATTGTTTCATGCAGAAAGTAATTACATTGATGAATGAGTAGTGAACTAATTGACTAGACTAGAGGCTGGATTCTTAATGAAGAAGAAACAGATGTTTTAATGTCGGCCTACGTACAGAGATCCAGACATTCATGTAGGGCCGAATAAAAGTGCCAGATACAGTGCTAATATTAAAGACATGTCAAGGGCCGATTGAAAAGTCCCCGGGGGCCGGATCCGGCCGCCCACCCCTGGCCTACGAGGTCTCTGCACTGGTCAGGCTTTGTCTGGAGGGACTTGCTCTCTATACCTGCGGGAGCTTTGTCGCCCTACCTCGCGGCGATCTGCTCTTCGCTCTGCTGACCAGGCCGAGCTCTTGGTCCACCTCACGCGTACAGCCATTATGCAGCGCCGTTCTTTTTGGTCGATGGCCCCTCAACTTGGAATGACCTCCCTGGTGCGCTCCACCTGGTCCCTAAGACTCACTCGAGATCTACCTTGTTCCTTGCTAACTTAAAGACTGCTCTCTTTAGCCGTGGTTGAACTGGGAGCGCTCCTGAGTAGATCAGGAGATCTTGAAGGGGCGCTATGTAAAAGCTCCTTGATATTAATTACTAGTGCGAGGCACTTCTTCTTCTTCTTTCTTCTCTTCCATCAGTTTCCCGACGATGAGGCTCTTATGAAGTTTCAGTCTTGTTGTCAAGACCTTAAACCTCAAGACAAAGACCAAGACCAAGACCTTGAACCTCAAGACCAAGACCAAGACCAAGACTTTGAACCTCAAGACCAAGACCAAGACCTTGAACCTAGAGACCAAGACCAAGACCAAGACCTTGAACCTCAAGACCAAGACCAAGACCCAAAAAATCGCAATGAGGTCAAGACTTCTAAAAATTGTCAAGTCGGAATTTTCGCTATTTTAATGAAAACATGAGTCTTTTATTTTATTCAAGCAAATTAACTTTAAATGCAAACTGCAGAGAAATCCGAATTTGTATTCAAAAGTCCTTCATGCAAATTATTATTCCAAATGCCTTTTGTATTTTATAAAAACCAATTCGCTAAGAATTTTCTGACCAAGACGTACGTGCCTGGTGGACCTCGTAAAAATTCCGCCATGTGAAAAAGTACGTTCTACAGGTGCTGAAGTCGCTGACACACACAGAGTAGCTTTTTAAGCACTGGCTGTAAATGTTCTTTTGAAATCTTCTGATGGTTTATCATACCGTCTGATGCAGAATGACTGTTGCTGCTACCAATGGGTTTTCCTGACCAACAAGACTTGTATCAATGCATAGGTAGGCTATTGGTCTATGATGTAAGCAGGCTTGATACAGAATTCTTGAGTTCTGTTAAATGACTGTTCACATTGACAGCCGGTCTTGGTCTTGGTCTTGCGAGACCAAGACCAAGACTTTGAACCTCAAGACCAAGACCAAGACCAAGACCTTGAACCTCAAGACCAAGACCAAGACTTTTGGTCTCAAGACTAAGACCAAGATCAAGACTTTTAAAAACGAACTCGAGTGCACTCGAGACCAAGACCTTGGTCTCGAGGACAACAAGACTGAGTTTCTCCATAGTGTTCTGTCTCTGACAGTTTCGCGCACCATGGTTAAGTCCGTGCCTTTGCTCTTCAAGTCTTCCTTGACATTGTCCATCCACGTTTTTCGTGGTCTCCCTCTACTTCTATCTCCCTCGATCCGCCCATGTAGGGCTGCGACTGGTAATCTGCTGTTATCCATCCTTTCTACATGGCCAAACCACTTGAGTCTTCTTTTTTTGTATCTTTTCTACTACCGTTACCTCTGCGCCAGTGTCTTTCCATTGGAAGAGTATTTACAGTAGTGCGAGGCACAGCAAGAATCAAAGTAGGGCCTACTCGCTCATAAAGTGCATGCAATATTTGCCTGCATAAGGGTGGCCTGGGTGGGCAAGGAGCAGAGATAGCTGATTTAAATATACCTATCAGCATGCCCTCATTGCAATGTATAATTTTGTATTGTATTGTATCTAGAAATTTATAAAGCGCCTATCACAGAATAACTATTCAGAGGCGCTCTCAGCACAGAAGCCCCGGGGAAACAGAAATGCCTTTAGGGAACGCGAGACTGATGAGGAAAAGCCAGTCATTAAGGTTAGGGGCCCATACAAAGGTAATATAGGTCCCACCTAATGCCCATGGAAATGTTGAGAGGATAAGGCTTTGTGGATAATAAGACAGATTTAAACTGTATTCTTTGCTCTCAACTGGCAGACGCAAGATTGAGTTTGTCTAATTATAGGCCTATGTTGATATTTGGCCTAGTGATCTTTCTCCATAGAGCTAGTTACGTGTATGTGACTGTGAATGGAAAGACACTGAAGAGTATTTACAGTAGGCGGATTGCAAATGAAGGTACGAGCCACTGGACGAGAGGTGACAGCTCAGACGTAGACCAACAACTGTTTCAAAAGTTGTTGTAAACTGACCCAATAAACTCCCTGATAACCACTTTGCTGGGCCCATATATTGGGTCAATATGGACCCAGCGAACATGGCTATCAGGGACGTTGTTGGGTCGTAATCGTAAACCCCAAATTTCTGAAGCGCTACTCTAAAGTTCAGCGCATTGCGCACCAGCTTCTTCACGAGCGCTTCGTCGTGTCCAGAGATGTTAAGTGAAGATCCGAGTCCGATGGAGTTAACTAGGCCTACATTGGTAAGAGCCAGGGGTTAAAGTGGAGTGGGAACAGTGGGAATCTTTGCTTGAGTTCCCACTGCTCACGTGTGCGTTCCAATTAAACTCTTCTTTGGCGTTCCCACTGCACACCCAACCCACTTTAACCACTGGTAAGAGCGTAGGGCCTATAGGCCTACATAGGCTGCGTCCCATACTCCTCTGTGTAAGAGAGCATGCGGATCGTGGCTCGCTTCCGGAATATGGCTTCTTTCAGAGATTTAAATCTCGGGCTAGCGCGGTCCGGGCTATCACAGGGACCTTAAATCAGCGTTTTTCAAACGGTGGTTAGCCAGGTGTCGCTAAGTGGTATGCGTACCACTAGTGGTACGCCAGGTGTAGCTAAGTGGTACGCGAATTTTTTTTAAAGTTTTTAAGTTTTCTATGAGTTTATAGGCCCGTCTTTCTTTGATTAGCTATTGACTGTAATCAAAGTCACTATTCTACGTCCACCATGCGCTTATTTTTCTTTAAATTTTCTATGAGTTTATGGTTTATGCCCATCTTTGTTCGATTAGCTCTTCAACTTCCACCATGCGCTTCTTTTTCTTAAAAGTTTAAATTTTCTATGAATTACATATTAATTTTTAAATTTGTCTGCCTACGGTCCTACGCTAATTGCAAGGGGACTTCGCGCTCGCCTGTTGTTTTTGATCTGACCTTTGCTGGTGGTACGTATGCCAACATTCGATTTTTTTACCTGCCATGGTGGTAGGCCTACAATTTAAGTTTGTAAACCGCTGCCTTAAATGGCGTGTCGCCCATTCAAACGGGGAGCGGTGGTGAAGAATCTTATCCGATTACTTCATTGAAAAATGGGCAGGGTCGAGGCCATAATAAACGGTCGCTATAGAAAAACGTGTACTTTTACATTTACAGCGTACAATGCTGATCATAAATTACTTTGTTCCTAAAACAAGTGGACCCTGTGAAACTAAACAATAATCACTGTAGGCCTACAAGTCTGCGGCTTTGCAGTAGGCCTAACCGCTGTCTAGGCAAACCGTTGCTCGATTATCTTCTGGCATAGGCCTATCTGAAAAAGACAATTAGACCCTAGGCCTAATATGGGACGGTGCTCAATAGGCCTATTAGGTTATTCTTGACTGGCAATCTAAAACGTACCAAATTTTCGCATTCATTTATTAAGAATTATGCATATTTACTCTAAATTAACCATAGAGATCCTCTTTGGTCCGTATACGTTATACTCGTTCTATGTTTCCATAAAAACTTTTCCGACAATAACACCAAGTGCTTTATGTCTCATTCGAAGGCTGTCGCTACAAGGGCAATGTAGTCTATGCACCCCACATTGTTGATGGTATTATCTGAGCGTGTGGTTAGTTAAAAGTATGGCAAGCCTACAGCGCTGAAATCGTTTGGAGCGAGTTCGACTGCATTCAACTTCACATCTCTATAAATAAAGAGAAGAATCTGTCTGTCTGTCTGTCTGTCTGTCTGTCTGTCTGTCTGTCTGTCTGTCTTGTCTGTCTGCCTGTCACAGCGATCTTTGACCGGGATGCATTTCTACAGTTTTCGAGCTTTTCACTCGAAACCTTCACTACTGTGTCGGGGTGGGCATGACACACCCAGTGTGAGGCTTCGCGTCCCCCGTTTTCACCGCTACCATGGTGTCCCGGCCCAAAAACTACCCGGCCAATGCATTTTTAGCTGGTAAAAAAAAATTACACTCAACCTATTTTCACTCGCCAGATGGCGCCGCCGGGTTAAGCAGCTACAGTACGGATTCACTAGAGGGATTGAAACTTTCACTGAACTAAACGCCGGGTTAAGCAGTGTTTTGTTGCTTATTCGCTAGAGGGATTGAAACACCCAAAACGCCGGGTTAAGCAGCTTCGCGTCCCCCGTTTTGACCGCTACCATGGTGTCCCGGCCCAAAACCTCCGAAACCCGGGCAACGCCGGGTAAACCAGCTAGTAACATAATAATTATAGGCCTACCTAGGTTTTTAAGAGCTATCCCAACCAAGGCAGAAATTTATTCGAAATTTCACTTGCACCGTCAGCCACTTCAACTATAATGAGTACACTGACTCTACACTGTCAGGTGACGAGGGAGAGGACTATCCAGTGTGCGCGATCTTGTTTGACAGGTGGGGGAGGGACATTTTTGAACTGATCTGGTCAAGAAAGAGTTTTGAACTGATCTGGTAAAAAAAAGCGGTCAATAAAATTTTTCGCGCTGACGCGCGGAAAAATTTGATGACAAGAGCGAAAAGATTTTATGACATTTTGGGGTTTTCCTTCAATAATTTGGGGGGGGGGGTCCGATTGGGGGGTCCGATGCATGGCGTGTCCCCCCACTGTTTCTGCCATTTCGGTCTTTCAATAATTTGTATGTGTCGCATCGAGTCGCCTTGTTGCTGCCAATTCAAGAGTCTGCCCACAAGAGTCTCACTGTTACATTTCCAGCGATAATCTTAAAAGCTTCAATTAGACCTAGCTAGGTGTCCTCTGCAACCTCTTCCTCTCAAATGTTGTTAATCCACACCAGTTACACACCTTGCAGAGGTCGTATGTCTATAAAACTTCGGTTTCATACCGAACTTATATAATTATGTAGGCCTATATATAGGCCTACTGCAGAATTTTTCAGTATTGTGAAGGAATCACCGCACCATTATTGTAGATGGCTGAAGCAATGGGCGGGAGAGCCCCATCATTGACGTACACATAAATAAACGCTTTTCAGATTGTTTGTGTAAATCAGTGAGTTGTCACTACGAGAAGGTAGCAGAATGGATGTGTGGCGGAGCGAATAACACGTCGGCTTCTCAGCTGTCCGATTCAGATAACTTACTTATTTAACTGATAAATATATATAGGTTTTTATAAGTTTTTATCGAAATCAAATTTCATCGACTTTGTTTTAGATTTGTCAGGGACGCATAAAGTTTTGTCAAATAAAAATGCACTAAGTAGTCTAAGCCTAGATATGACAAATAAAAGCAGGCGAGACCGAGACGTTGGTTGTTCTCTTAAAGGTTTTGGTGACTGGTTTTGTCACGTGGCGTGGAGGTGGGTGCGGGATAGTGTAGTGGTTAGAGCGCTGGACTGTCAATCGACAGGTCTGGGTTCAAATCCCCGCCAGGGCAGAAATTTGGTTCCAGATTTCTGCTCCACCTGCGCCCCCTAGTGAACACAGCTATGATGACTACACTGACCTTACACTGTCGGTGGAAAGATGAGACGGCGAAGGAAAGGACTGGCCACCCGCCTTCGTATGCCGATGCCAAGAAAATGAAGGGGCTAGCACTTCTAGCACTTCATGCTCATTGCTGCCTCTCAAGGTAGCTTTAGGGGCTGCTCTTCTTCTTCTTCTTCTTCTTCTTCTTCTCCTCCTCCTCCTCCTTCTCTTCGTCCTCCTCCTCCTCCTCCTTCTTCTTCTTCTTCTTCTTCTTCTTCTTCTTCTTCTTCTTCTTCTTCTCCTTCTCCTCCTCCTCCTCCTTCTCCTCCTCCTCCTTCTTCTTCTTCTTCTTCTTCTTCTTCTTCTTCTTCTTCTTCTTCTTCTTCTTCTTCTTCTTCTTCTTCTTCTTCTTCTTCGTTTTTTCTGTCAACGTTTGATTAAGTGGTAGTTTGGCTACTCATCCATCGTGACTTTTCTTTGTCTGCGTCACTGGATGTCTGTCTAACTCTACGTGTGTTTTGCTGTCTTTGTAAATATTTGAAATACTTAGGCCTATGTTTTACGCTTCGGTGCCTGAATGTCGACCTTTGCGCGCCTTTCATCTGTTCCTCTTAAAGTGGCGTATAGATTTGCGATAACAAATTACAGATTGAGTTGGAAATAAACATATTTTTACCTTACATCAGTCTCATCCTAGACATTCCTAGACAACACGTGTTGTAACAATATATTTTATATTAGCATGCAGCCCACTCTTTGGCTGAAATATGGATGATTCATGAAACAATGTATATATATATATATATATATATATATATATATATATATATATATATATATATATATATATAGATGCATAATATCTGGAGATTATGCCATAGTCAACTTGGCATCTGCTACCGCCGAAATGAAACGGGCGTCCACCAAACGGCCAAGGGTCTCCGAACTTAAGATTCCATAAACAACGAAACAGCTGACACACGCGATTCCAGTCATAGTACGGCGGTGGCCCAGTACACACGTCGAGTTATGTTGTCGCAATCATTTGTCATGCTGAAGCCCTTTGGCTACTTATGGCCTATCTGGGCCAGACTACGGTTTTCTTTTGAAGACGTTTTACTGTAGAGACCTATTATGACCTGTCTGTCTGTCTGTATCTGTTTCAAGAGGCCTACGTGAGGCAGTCAAGGACTTCGTTCCTCAACTCTATATCTCAATGTTTTCGCCCCTGCAATGCACCCCACCCTGGAAAAAACCCAACAGCTGTACACCACTGAGGCCATTGCGTTGGCGTAGGCCTGTAGATATCTATAAGCCTGAAGGTCTGCCCCTCGCAGCAGCACGTACACCCGTTGGGACAGTGTTGGACAACGTTGGTCCAATATTGTCTCAATGTGCGTGTGCTGGCCTGGACAGTCATGCTTGCTTGGACCGCATGCCTATCCGGTCTATTCGCCGGACCTTCCACCGGCCCTGCATACAAACATGTAGGCCCTTGTCCTATATGCAGGCCTAAAAATAACAAGAGCAGCATAACGTCCAGGCTAAAATCACAAATGCCTTATGATAGGCCCATATACATGTATAGGCTTATCATGCATACATGCAGACATATGTGTATGTATGTGTGTCTATATATCAATGAACTGTATGCTGCAACTGGCTGGGAGCACAGCATAAAACAGAGGTAGCGCGTTCAGAAGTGCACGTAAGCCACCAGTCTCTGGATTAAGCATCCGATAGTAGGGACGTCTAGAGTGTTGGCATATATGCTTTAGGCCTAGATGTCGTCAAAGCGTGTACAAACGAAGCCAATTTAGCCGCAGTCGAAATAAAGGCAACTCAAGGTCGGTCTATACGTAGATTTCAACTTTTCGACGAACGCTATAAGATAGTACAAATGCTAGCTTCAGAATTGGTCTTCTATAAAACCGTCTGGTAGGCTATTCGACACTCGGTGAGTTTACATTTTTATGTGGTCGCATCATCGGAAACAACTATAGAAAGCCTCGTTTGTCAACACGATTGTATTGTATTGTATACTTATTCGTTTATTCATTCTTCCAAGCTGTCACAACGCGGCATGTTAGGCCCTACAAGCTATTACCTTTGAGAATTACGTAAAGCCACTGCTTCTTTAAAATGCCTTTACAGGACTATCAGAAAGAAATTCAGAGACGTTTAAAAGACTGTTTGATCAAATTTAAAAGACTCTGTTGGTCTTAGTTGGTAAACGATTAGTGGGATCTATAAATTCACCTAACACGCTGTGGAGCCTAGCCGTATTTGTATGTTAAAAATGCTGTGCCCAATATGTTATAACCGCTACAGCTGTATTGAGATGTTTGTGTTGTTAGTTACTAAACAAGTTCTGATTCAAGGACGACCGCATTTGTACCCTACAGTCAAGGCATCAGTTATATTTTATTTCCCAGAATCGTTTTGGGTGAATTTATACACTTGCCATATAATGGGGAGTATACGGGTTCGACTCTAGCCCTAGACCGCTAGGTGGTCACTGTGTATATAGGGACCTTGAGCAAGTCCTACAGGCACAGTGGCTCAGCGCCTCCAATGCTCGGTCGTATGAGCGTTTTTGAACTTTGGAAGGAGGACAATATCAAAACGCAGCTGTATTGCATTGTATAAGACTATCGCCATACCAAGTGTCAAGTGATTTGCTTGTAGATTTTCTAATGAACAATTTAATTTTTTGATAACGTTCAGTTTTCCATAAAGACGACTCATCTACAACTCCAGAATGCGGCTCTCACTGAAACCCTCAAATACAAAGACTGAATGTATGGCCACATCCAGAGGAAGAGGCCCACTTCTGGTAGTCCTCGTTGCTATCTTCTTGACTTCCGGTGTATCGGGCACTTCCCGCTTCCGGTCCGCGGAGTCTCTAGGAAATCCAGCTGATGGAGACATTGCTCTAGTCGGAGGAGATGGAAAAACGGAGGATGGGGCTGCGGAAAAGGGCAACGTTCTCATCTACCACGGTGGTCAGCTTTGGTCAGTTTGCGATGACCAGTGGAATGACCGTGCTGCCATGGTTGTCTGTCGATCGCTGGGTTACACTGGGGCGGTTGGCCACACCATCCAGTCGTTCTTCGGGCAACCGGACTACGGTAGGACAACGATCAATTATTAATCAATGCTAATCTAAGAGAAATATGGCCTAGTGGTGGTCCGCGACCGAGATACAAAATTTGTAAGTGGTCCTTAACCAGGGTTAGGGTGTGTGTATTATGCATGAACTCATTATGTAAGTATGTAAAATATGCCTTATGTGATGAATAGCCCGAAGTAGTCGTGACCGTAGAGGATAGCTTAGATTAATTATTGATTGTATAGCTCAGCGGTTCTCAACCTTTTGAGACTCAAGGACCACTTATAAATTTTGTGTCTCGGTCGCGGACCACCACTAAAATTATACCAAAAAGAAATTAATACAAAAGAAGTCTTTGCCATAAATCCGCGTACTATTAGTTTCATGCTGCCATCTAGCCAATTCAAGCGATTGAAGTACAACAAAAAATTAAAAATTGACAAAATTTGTCTGTTTGCATATTTTTAGTTGTAAAAAAATATAAATTGTAGGCCTTGCTCGCGGACCACCAGGCAGCCGCGGATCACCAGTGGTCTGCGGACCACAGGTTGAGAACAGCTGGTAGGGCCTATAGCTGAAAGTCATATCATGTAAAATGACCGTAGATTCTAGTAGTGTCATTTAAAATTAAATAACAGCCAAGTCCATGAGTGTGGAGGAAACCGTTTAAAAAGCTTCTGATGCAATTTTGCCCAGGTTGAAGGTATAATTGAGCTAGATTGCCTGGACTAGAGCGCATGATACAGTAGATTATGACATGCAAGACCTATTTTATACAGTTATCTTCTTACAATCGCAATTGCAAGCAAAGTACAGTGTAATGACATTGTTCACAACATAAAATACGCCAATAATCAGTGAAATAAAAGTTAGATAAAAAGTAAAAATAGTTAAAAAATGAAATAAAAATAATCCACAGTAGAGTTAAGTTGGCTCATTGTAGATAAAATAGGGCCTACAGCCAAGGATTTTACGAAGAATGAATAAGGCGAGCCTTGACACGAGAACTATATGGTTCATCATACACTCATTTCGGCTATTGGCTATGATGAGTCACTTGACGATCACCTTCGGCATTGTTCGTGGCTGTACTAATGTTTTCTGTCGGTAGCGACATCAAGGCTGACACGCGCAGCGGTCAATGCCCCAACAGCTAGAACCTGTAGTTCTCACCTAAGAGTGTTAGTTCGCTGTTGGCAAGAATTTGTATATACACTGTGTCCGGAAATAAAGGGAACCCTTTTGCAAATAATGAAAATAATTAGTAAATGTGCTTCGATTTTCAAAATTCCAAAACTGTTTTAATCCTTACATAATTATCAACAAATTTATAATTTATGAAAGGCGTCCGCTAAAAAATTACGTCATAGTGACGTCGTTAAATTAGAAATTTAAACAAACTGTTAGATAGGCCCTAATGGCTTTCAGCCAAGAAGACAAAATTACGATAAGATTTTTACGGAAAAACAAACATTTCGGACACTTTGAACAAACCTTGTAGTATAATATCATTCAAGTATAAAAATAAATTCAAGCACAATGTATTATTGATAAATAACATTTTTTAAATAATTGACATTTTTAAGGAAAATGTTAGATGCCAGTCCTTAACATTTGAATTCTGATGCAAATGACGTAATTGTGACGTCATTCATGGAAACCCAAACTTTATATTTTCACCATTTTTAGGTAACTGTGTCAGGATTAAAGCAGTTTTGGAATTTTGAAAATCGAAGCACATTTACTAATTATTTTCATTATTTACAAAAGGGTTCCCGTTATTTCCGGACACAGTGTAGGCCTACATGCAGCGAACGTTCGCTCATGAATTGTAATTGTGTTAGTAACTTCTATCGCACTGGTGTCTAATGTACAAGACATCAATCGATGACGCACCAAAACCAAGTATCCAGAGAATAAGTGTGAAAGACTGAGAGGCAGCCTATTGTGGATATGCAATTTGAAAGAGGTGTAGTTGAGAACGAAATGACATAAGTGACTAAGCAGAACGGACAGATACAGGCAGAAACCATATCAATCAATCAATCAATCAATCAATCAATCAATCAATCAATCAATCAATCAATCAATCAATCAATCAATCAATCAATCAATCAATCAATCAATCAATCAATCAATCAATCAATCAATCAATCAATCGATCGATCGATCGATCAATCGATCAATCAATCAATCAACCAATCAATCAATCAATCAATCAATCAATCAAATGAGCATTTATACAGCGCCCATTCAAGGAAGCTAATCAGAGGCGCTTCCAGCCCAACCCCGGCGAAACAGAACAGTCTTTAGTACCTATAGAGAAGAAAGCGGTGGACGAGTCTCGAGGAAGAAATTGCAGCTCAGGAGGAAGCCCATATGTAGCATAATATGTAGAGCTGACCAAGTCGGTAGTCTGAAGACTGACTAATGTTTTAGAGGACATCAGGCAACCTCTATTAGTCCCCACCACCCTTCGAGCCGACGAGTTTCTCCGATGAGACAGCACAGAGCCGGCGGTATGAGTTGAATGCATAAGCCTGACGAGAACGATTGTGAATCAAGTCGACATACTTTTATGACTGATAAAATTATTCTCATACCCAGAGTAAGACTTGAGCGCATACAACGGCCTCTACTACATAGCTCAATTCACCCGTGCAAATCAGCTACCATATCTGACAATCGAGGCCAAGTTTCAGTCAAGGCCTTAATTGAGCATTAAACGTCTGGCGGATCTCGCGCTATATTAGCTTAAACCTTACTAATGATTTAATGTACACCCTAACGTAACATAACCTAACATTATATAAGAAAGCATGACATTTTATAGGCCTAACATACCATTAACATAACATGACATATTACATAACATAACATAAAATAACATAACATAACTGTAACGATGTCCTTGTTATTCGCATTGTGTCTTACTGAATAATTATGGATTGGGATACGTTGATTTACTATAGGCTATAAGTTGTTGGACACGGTACGCACACAGATATGTGGTTTAATTAAGTTATAATTGTTCAATCACCATCATTTATAAGAAACCAGCATTATAGGGCATAATAATACGTAGATAGGGTTTGAGAAGACTGTTTCCGTGGTGGATTATTCAACGTAAAACAGGGAACCATACTATGCAAATTCAAAGTCAACGGTTATTTCGAGATCGTCTGCTCAGCCGATGAAGATATGCCGCGTTTTGGCGAAACGTTGTATTAAGAGTTCGTTGGAAGTTGACTGTTGAAGTATGAGGAACACTTCGCAGGACAGTGCAATCAGTCCACTCCTGATCGTATCTTGATAGCTCGATAACATTATCGTACGATATCAGATCAGTTTTGTTGAAGATCGGATCGAACCGAGAGTAGTAAGTAGTTCGACCTTGCGATTTGATGGAACTGATAGACTTTTGAAAGAATCGAACTTTACCGAGTTTAGATATCTGAAGCGGTGTTCTTAGCCCTGGATTGACAGTCGTTGTGTTGAAGAAGAGAAAACGACGGTGATAAAGTTGGTTCGAAACGGGGGTTGACAACAACGCCTTAATCGCAATCGTAATCGTAATCTCCAAACTTAAAACGCGCCACTCGAAGGCCAAGCTCAGGGGTCTATAGCCTATTTACGAGCGCAGTGTCAAATTGCAGGGGTTTTCCAAAGAGTAGTCTAAAGGAGATCCGAGTCCGGTTACCATGAGGCGGGGATCAACAGAGTAGGCAGAGCAGCTATTAAGGCGGGTGTTGATGTTATCTGACTTTTTATACTGAAATACCTTACATTTGAAGAACCAACCAATTGGTTGCCAATCTATCTACCCAATAACAATGATAAGAATGGGGGCAAAACAAAAGTAACGGATCGTTGCAATAACAGAACGCAATGCCATGCTACATGTATGCGACGTATAATAAACCATGTTTCATTTCCTTTACTATAATTGTACATGTAATTGCAAATTTATATAGCGTCACTTCAAAAGAGATTCACCAGAGACGCTCCAGACCTAACACAGTGATACCACAATCAAACAGAACGGTAGTCAGGCGGTTGTATGCATGTGCTCATGTGCGTATGTATTCATGAGACCGAGATGTTCATGTCGCACGTTGTTAGGTCAGGAGGTTGGGTCGACCACAACCAACCCTTTCTGCTGGACCGTGGAAGTCCGTGCCAGTGGAAGGGTATTTATTTATGTAGGACATTTTGAAACCCTTTTTGATCCATATCGTATATGATATTGTTTTATTTTCTTCTATCGCAGACATTGGATTGGACAACGTGAACTGCACAGGGAGCGAGACTTCGTTACTGGACTGCGACCATTCTGCCTTCGGAGTCCACAACTGCGACCGTAGAGAGGCTGCTGGTGTCACCTGTTCCAACTCGGTGGCATCGACGACACCTGCTGCAGCAATCAAAACTAAGAAACCTGCTGCAGCAATCAAAACTAAGAAACCAAAGAAAGTATCGCGAAAAATCGAGCCAGACAGAGAGTTTCTTCAAGACAATGAACTGTTCATGGAAGCCATGCAGCTTGATGCACCTAATCCCAGACGCCATAAACCAAGAGTATGTCCATTAAATCAATCAATCAATCAATCAATCAATCAATCAATCAATCAATCAATCAATCAATCAATCAATCAATCAATCAATCAATCAATCAATCAATCAATCAATCAATCAATCAATCAATCAACCAACCAACCAACCAATCAATCAATCAATCAATCAATCAATCAATCAATCAATCAATCAATCAATCAATCAATCAATATATCTTTATTGCACGCATGCATACATACATACATATATGCATACATACATACATACATACATACATACATACATACATACATACATACATACATACATACATACATACATACATACATACATACATACATAAATGCATCCTAACATTACATAACCGAACATTATACAACAAAGCATGACATTAATTTTCCTAACATACCATTTACATAACATGCCGTATCATTACGTAAAATAACAATACATAACATTACTATGAAGTAACAACGTAACTGTAACGATGTCCTTGTTATTCGCATTGTGTCTTACAAACACACACAAATACATACATACATAAATACAGACAGACACACATTGTAGGCCTATCTAATGCCCGTTACCTTAGTTTTGCCCATATTCTTAACACTGAGCGCCTCCGATTGATGGATGGCTATCTGATGACAATCATGATGTTGCTGACGGTAATGATTTTTACGATAATGTTAACTATGATTGTGATAACGATTATTACGAAGATGGTGACAATGACGACAATAATGACGGTTGTGGTAATGAGTATGACATGACGTCGTTAGACTTCTAACGATAGTGATATTGTTGGCATGACGATTATGATGAGAAAGAAGGTGGTGGTGATGATGATGATGATGATGATGATGATGATGATGATGATGATGATGATGATGATGATGATGATGATGATGATGATGATGATGATGATGATGATGATGATGATGATGATGATGATGATGATGATGATGATGATGATGATGATGATGATGATGATGATGATGATGATGATGATGATGATGATGATGATGATGATGATGATGATGATGATGATGATGATGATGATGATGATGATGATGATGATGATGATGATGATGATGATGATGATGATGATGATGATGATGATGATGATGATGATGATGATGATGATGATGATGATGATGATGATGATGATGATGATGATGATGATGATGATGATGATGATGATGATGATGATGATGATGATGATGATGATGATGATGATGATGATGATGATGATGATGATGATGATGATGATGATGATGATGATGATGATGATGATGATGACATCATCATCATCAAGTCAAAAACAATGATGATAATGATGATGATGATGATGATGATGATGATGATGATGATGATGATGATGATGATGATGATGATGATGATGATGATGATGATGATGATGATGATGATGATGATGATGATGATGATGATGATGATGATGATGATGATGATGATGATGACATCATCATCATCAAGTCAAAAACAATGATGATAATGATGATGATGATGATGATGATGATGATGATGATGATGATGATGATGATGATGATGATGATGATGATGATGATGATGATGATGATGATGATGACATCATCATCATCAAGTCAAAAACAATGATGATAATGATGATGATGATGATGATGATGATGATGATGATGATGATGATGATGATGATGATGATGATGATGATGATGATGATGATGATGATGATGATGATGATGATGATGATGATGATGATGATGATGATGATGATGATGATGATGATGATGACGATGCTGTTGGTGATGGCCGTGTGTAATTTGTTGTCTTGATCGTAGGCCTATACGGTGCGTCTGGCCGGCGGTCGTCAGTCGACGGAGGGGCGAGTGGAGGTCGAGATAGACGGGCGAAGGGGTGTCATATGCAGCGACCGTTGGACTCAGATGGAGGCCAGGGTCGCCTGCAGACAGGCAGGGCACGGATACGCCAGGGTTGCCGTCACGGTACGATATATTCACTGACATTCATGACAAACTGCATAACAATAAACTTAATAGTCGTCCTTACAGAAGTCTAGGGGGCGTCCTTCAAATTCTTTATTTTATAAACTTTATTGCGTCGATTAAAATGACATTTATCTGTCGTCTTAGAATTGTATAGCGGGCATTAACCTATGTATACGACATGAGCTCCTTCAACTCTTTGTCCTTTCTTTACGCAGACGCATTACAAACATCCTATTACATCGAAGTCCTGTATTGAAGGTCGGGAGCGCCTTTTAAAGTTTCTAATGATGAAGCGCTATACAAATTCTTGATTACAATAGCAAGGACAAAATTACAATGATGAGCAATGTATAACTATAGGTTGACCGATTATATCAAAGCGAATTTCGCTGAAAATATTCGCGAACATTTTGTACTGTGCTGCTGACATTATCATTAACATTACGATCCTTAGCGTAATGCCTAATGGTCAATCCAGGTTACGTGGGTGTGATCGGTTGTTATTAAAGTGTTGTATCTGAGCTCCACCCAGGGGCGGATCCAGGGGGCCCAACCGGCCATGGTCCTCATTTGATATTTACACAGGACGTAGCCCCCGTCACAAAGAAGACGAGGAATGAGGAAATAATGCCCCCCATTTGATATGTATAAAGGACGTCACAGGACGTGGCCCCTCCCCATAGACGTAGACGAGTAAAATTATATGGAAATATGAGTGAACATTTTTAAGGAGATTAATGATGACTAAAAAAAAGTCACCAAATTTGTTCGGAGATGAATTCCTAATAAATTTTTCGTTGGTCCGTTGATCACTACCCCCACAAACTTTGATCCACAAACTTTGATTCCCTCCCACAGAAGAGGGGACTAGCTTAAACACTGGTTTTGTATGTATGTATGTATTATTTTTGGCCCCTCCCTGATAAACCTTCTGGATCCGACCCTGGCTCCACCCGAAAAGTATCTTTCAACCCTTAGGCAACGCATTTGATGAACGGGTATCCATTTAATATATGAGGAATGTGTGTACGTTTCTATATAGACGCTAATATGACGCATTTTAAGTGCCTCATAAAAGCGTGCAGGCTGTACCAGTGTACCTACACAGTCCACATCAGATGCAGAGCTTAATTTATGTGACATCGTGTAGATTTTACAGAGCCAATAAACAGTCGGCAAAAGTAGACCTCGAAATTGATTAAAAATGAAATGTTCATCTTCAGGCGTCTGTTAGCAAAAACCGCTCAGATAAGTGGAAACATCATCGCAAATTTTGTAGTTTCTGACTTAACTATGTGCAGTCTTCGTGGCCTACTTCCTCCATGGCTGCTTGGCTCCGTTATACCTACACGGTGTCACATTTAGGTGTGCAGCTCATGTGAAACCAAAATATGATAAGCCTGTCATTATTTTACGTTTCAAAAGTCAAAACATATGCTGTGAAATGAACAAAGTTATTATAAGCCTGTGGTTGTTTTTTATTCGTAGACTTGACTACTGCAACTCTATTATACTCAATGCTCTCCCTGAATGTACACTACTCCCTCTAACTAGAATAATGCACCGAGCTGTAAGACTGTGTCTTCGACTCTCCTACCGAGACCATATTACAGCTTCTCTTTGTTCTCTACACTGACTTCCTGTCTGTGAGTGAACACGTTTCAAACTGGCACTATTCATGTACAAAACACATGCATATCATATGCTAACCTGCTTAACTTTCATGGTCACACCCTGCAACTCTGTCAAGGCCGATCCTCTCTTCGACCAGCACCAGCTGGAAAGTATGTTGTTTCTGGTACACGTCTTTGGTCGGCATTCATTCACAGTTGCCGGTCCTCCATCTAGAACTCTGCGTATATTTCGTGTTCATACCAAGACTGTCTTTCGCTCCAAGCTGAAAACTTACCCCTTCCAGTCGCTTGTACATGACAATTAATGTTCCCCAGCATCAGTGTGCATTTCTGAACCTTTGAAGGAGTGCATTATAAACTTACAGCCCATTGTAGCCTATTGTATGGTATTGTTTCATGATCCAGGGCAGTCATTTCGGTGGCACGAGAGATCTTAAACTGGCGGCTGGGATTGAATGTGACGGCGACGAGCAGAGACTCTCCGACTGTTACCACGAACAATCGGGCGTTGGAACCTCCTGTCCCAGTTCCTCCCTCGTTGCTGCTGTTGTCTGCTCCACAAGTAATCGTATTCGTAAACTTCAAATTTCTGTTACACTACTCTAAAGATAAACGCACCGTGCCAGCGTACTCACGAGAGCTGGGATACTACTTAACCTTGAGGCATGACTGAAGTTATATTCCAAGGAAGTCCCTTAGCTGTGCTCGTTTCTAACTAGGAAGACGATTTCAAAGATCAAAGATGCTAAGTGAAAATGTTCAAGGAAACGTCTGCACGGAGCTTATTTCTAATTATTTGTCTTACTTATTTAGGCAGGTTGGTAGATAGGCAGGTAGGTATGTCGGTAGGTAGGTACGTAGGTGGTTGAAATGATTTTTCAGGCATGAGAACGTAAGTAAAAGTTTGTTGAACTCTAACCAATTAAATTGGCGCTACAGAAGTTAGAAGTTTATAACGCTAGAAGCGCTTTATAAATATCCGAATACAATACAATACAATGAATAATGGTGTGTGTTTTTCAGAGCTGCCAGACCTTGTACCGAACACCACTCTGCTGGAGATCTCTTCCTACCTCCAGGATCGACCGATGTATTACCTGCAATGTGCCATGGAAGAGAACTGTGCTTCGTCCTCCGCATTCCAGATCAGAGCCACGAATCGTGGTAGGTATCGATGCTCATTCTGTCTCCCGTCTCACGTAATAATATAAAGAAATTATATAGCGCCCATAGTAGTTTCTATGAAGACGTGTGAACAAGTTTAAAGAGATGTGTTGTCGTGTCATGTAATATTATAAAGAACTTATATATGTATGAATAGTTCTCTATAGAAGCATATTAACAAATGTGAAGAGATTTTTTTTATCTCTTTAACCGTTAAAAGCAGTCTCTGAAGTTTCTATAGAGGCGTACTAACAAATAGGCCTAGGAGATATGTTTTTACCTGTTTACCGTTATAAATAACAGTTTCTGTGGAGTTTCTATGGAAACTAGTAAACAAGTTATCTTTACCGTTATTTTAAATGCAGACTGTTACTTTGCCTTTGCTTCTAAAGCAGACTGTTACCTTTGACTTTGCTTTTAAATGCAGACTGGCACGTTTACCGTCGGCGTCTACTGCGTTTCTCGAGCAGCACGTGGAACTTTGGCACTGCTCCGTTTCTTCCAGCGAACAGAAAGGACAGCTGGGAGTGGCATCTCTGCCACATGTAAGTCTTGGAGTGCAGGATGATTACGTTCACAAATTAATTTGATGGTTGTTCACTCACCCAAGTACTAACCATGCTCGCCATGCTCAACGTCACTACCAGCGGCTTAGCATCAGCGTACAGCTGCCACTGTCCTTAGCGCAACTTCAATCAACTCCAGCAGCTTCAGTTTCTTTTAGTTTTATTATTATACAAATTAATTAGTGAACGTAATCCAACTTAGCCCATTATATTTTAAGGGTCTGCATAATTAAGCAGCAGCGCAAGCTGAGAGGTTAAAGGGCACCCAAACGTTTCAATAGCGCAAACTCCTGTGGAGTTTCTATTAAAAGGCGTGAAAAACTGTGTTGTGTTTACTAGTTTTTAGGAGTTTATAGACAGGTGTTAAAATGTGTGACAGTTACATTATTTGAGTAACAGTTACAGAGGCGAAACTTTGGTCTAAAAAGTGGGGGTACCAATTTCTTACATATACGAAGCAAGGCTGAGACTGCAATCTCTGGGAAGGCACAATAATAAAATATTGATTGGCATTGTTCAAAAAGTGGGGGTACGGTACCCCCAGTCCAGAAAAGTGGGGGTACGGATACCCCTCGTACCCCACAAATTACGCCTATGAACAGTTACATAATTAATGAAACTCTCTTTTACCTTTGTAATAGACGCTTCTAAGAAGTTTGTTTCTGCAGAGGCATAGGCCTACTGCGCTATGTTTCCTTAGTAGTTTACCTTTAGAGTAGAAGTTTCTACGAAGTTAAAGTTCCAGTAAAGGCACACTATGTTGCGCTAGCTTTAAAATAGCAATTTAGAGGTGTTACCTTTTATAGGAGACGTTGAAAATGATTGTTACCTTTATTGTTGCTTTCTCCTTAAAATGAAAGTAGGCTAACAATATATTTTCTGAATCGCAGGCACTATCACAGTATGTCATCGTTCGCACAGTACGATATCCTGGACGCAAATGGCAACCGTGTAGCCGAGGGTCACAAGGCCAGCTTCTGTCTTGAGGACGTCCGCTGTATGCCAGGGGTCACCAAGAAATACGCATGCGCTGGGTTTGGAGATCAAGGTCAATATTTACACGTAATAAGGGTTGATCGATGCTCCCTCTAACTGATCGATTTATTATTACTTTATTATGATTACGCATTTATTAAGCGCCACTATCTAATGACAAAGTATCAATCGATGGCGCTGAGCTATTGTGAGTGAAAGACTCGCTCAAGGTCTTTACACAGTTACCGTCTCAGAGGAGATTCGAATCCGTACTCCTCGCGATACAAGACCAGCGCTCTGACCAATCGGCTGCCGTGTCCCACGAGCGATGCAACTGCGATATAAAAAGGTGTGCCGAGTATTTTCCAGTGCAAAGGCAGAAGTTTAATGTGAATTCTTATCTACGTCATAGGCCTATGGTCACTTTACGTATAAATTGTTGTGCGGAAGAATCAGAGAAATACTTGTGCCGGGCTTCACCATCAAAGAGAACATTGGTGGTAGGCTATAGATAGCATTAGCGTCCAGGTTTAGAATCAAAATGCGTAACTGAAAACTGACTATTCTTCGTCGACAAAAATAGCCCTAAAGAATTAGACCTATTCTAACTTCAGTTGGTATTGCAAAGCAAGTTAGTGCTATTCCGAAAGTATTAAAAGCAGTCCTCCGAGGCATAATCGTTGGAATTCCATGCACCAACATGAGTCTAGCAAAGTCAACTTATCAACCTATTAATTTTGCACGTTAGTACCTGGAAGTCCTTTTTGAAACTACCACCGGTTTCGGTGGTTTCATTTTGTCTGGAAATTAGTAACGGTCCAATTCGAGTTGCTGATTGCTACCACGTTTTCTATTTTTATACCATTGCAAGAGATGCTAAAATTAGATCAAGTTTAAAAAAGTGACACGTGATATTCGTCTTTAATGCAGGCATATCTATTGGTTGTGCGGATGATTATCTGCACGATATCGATTGTCAGTGGATCGATATCACAGATGTCAAAGCTGGAACTTACATATTCAAGGTATTCTGCATCTAACTGTCTGTTGCTTTGTGTTGTTCATTAGTTCATTCGTTCGTTCGTTCATTCGTTCATTAGTTGCTTCGCTCATCATTCATTCAGTCTTTCTTTCGTTCATTCTAGACTAATCATGTAGGTTAATTTATAGGCCTATTTGCAATTGTTTGTTTAAGGTTAACCTTCTGTGTAGAGGCATGTTGTCCGAAGCACACTTTACTTAATGCTTTCCGTTTAAATTCTTGACTATGAATCGTCAATGTCGCAGCAAAGTCCTGCTTATTCCAGCTGTCTGATTCTGACATCGTTGCAAGAAACTCGAATCTGACGCTGTCCTTATTCTGGACTTGTCCTGTTAATTAACTTTATGCTTATGAACTCCATCTATTTCCTTAGAGTTTTTAAACCGAGAAACGCCTACTTATAATTATTAGCTTCTGTATCTCGTGTTGATACCGTAAACAATCTTACGCCTTACGCGACAGTGACGCGCCCACTTTGACTTACGGTTTTGAATGTTATCTTTGATCTCGAGTATGACGTCATCTCTATGACGTAACAGTAGAAGGTCATGAATTATGATCTTGAATGTAATCTTTGACCTAGACTATGACGTTATCTCTATGATATAACAGTAGGAGGTCCATGAATTATGATTTTGAATGTAATCTTTGACCTCGACTATGACGTCATCTCTATGACGTATCAGTAGGAGGTCCATGACTTATGATTTTGAATGTAATCTTTGATCTCGAGTATGACGTCATCTCTATGACGTAACAGTAGGAGGTCCATGAATTATGATTTTGAATGCAATCTTTGACCTCGAGTATGACGTCATCTCTATGACTAACAGTAGGATGTCCATGAATTATGATTTTGAATGTAATCTTTGACCTCGAGTATGACGTCATTTCTATGACGTAACAGTTGGAGGTCCATGAATTATGATTTTGAATGTAATCTTTGACCTCGAGTATGGCGTCATCTCTATGACGTAACAGTACGAGGTCATGAATTAATTCTGTGTTATGCAGGTGAAAGTCAATCCGGAATACGCAGTCGCTGAACTCGATTACAACAACAACGCCGCCATTTGCAGACTCGTCTACACCGGAAGTAGCGTAAGAGTCAGCAACTGCGTCCTCGGTCGAGGATGACGTCACGCGACTCTCTTTCAACTCCGATCTAATTGAAGTTACTGGAATGTCTCTCGAATAATTATGACCTGACCCAGAATGTGGCTTGAACCCTCTGTCGTGAGGGAACGCCGGCGAATAGAAAGTAAACACTGAGATGACCTCACGATGTGACACTCCTCTTCCCAGTTTGTCTTCCCATCCATATTTTGCAATTCCACTTCACCAGTGTCTTACCTACATCTGCAAAAATGTTTCCGTTCCTACCCAGTTTTCGCTCTCCGTATCCACTATGTGTAATTGTGTTTTAGTTTAATTTCTTCTCATTTTCGTTTGTGGTCTCTGAATTCTTGACGCCCAACTGTTTGTCAGTTGGTATACTGTGTTAGCGATGTGACTCTGGACTCTGTTAGCACTGCCGATGCTCTATAGGCCTATTATCTGCTCTTGCGACGACTCTTAGATTTTGTTTATCTTAATCAAGATTGTAGTATGTTAGGTCCTATACTGCTGAGACTTTTGTACTCCTACGTTATTGCCAAGTTTGTTATTTTCCACAACTGCCATGACTCATTCCGTCACTGCCAGGCTTCTACTTTATTTACTCTGTTACTGTTACGTCATTTTAATTGCCATAACTCATTATCTGGTATTCCTACAACTCAATGTTACAACTCTAGCTGTGCTTTACTGCACTGGCTACAGAAAACACTTCCTTCCGCAAACCTTTCCGTACATTTGGACATGCTATGGACACGTTGGAAATTTTTGTAATTTTTCAGTTAACATGTATACTTTACATGATGAATACAGTCCTACAGTTTCAGGCCAGAACTTTTGCGTTATCTTTAACCAATCATGTAAGGTTACACTATAATATACGTGTTAATGTCGATGTGTACGGTTGCAAATAACTAGCTGTAAATAGTTAAAAGTTTGTGCGTAATCATAGCCTCTAGCTGAAGTAGCTACTTCCATGTGCACTGATGGCTAAATCAGCAACGCTTGGATCATTTAGGCCTATGTAAAAGGATTGCGGATGGAGTCTCGACTATGGCTATTTCTTTGTTTAAGAAATTTTTTACGGAAATAGCCGGTACTTTGTGGGGACAGGAAATGGCATGATGGCATCCTTCAAGCGGTAAAAGACTGAAAATAAGCAGAGTGTTATAGAAGGTTTACATAATTATGTAGGCCTATATTGGCAGAAAATTTGACGACTATTAGAAATTTCAAAATAAGTCAAACACTAAACTAATTTTCGCGAAAGTCCTTTTGTTAGTTCCATTGTGTTCTATTAGGCATTCAGAACAAAAAAAAACAGCTACAGGAGGAACTCATTCAACTTGATGGTATAATCTTTATGGTAATGTTGACTAATCTTGACTTCCGAGAAGTATGCAGGGTAAAATTCCCCGCCAGCATGCACGTATGGAGCCTTACGGTTACTATAGGGCTCTTCTGGTTCCCACAAAATGTTTGTGGCAGGGAAACAATATTACGAGTGCACCATGGATATCTTGCTAGGCTACATCGTAATCATTAGTCTTTAGACATCAGTTCTGCACACGTTCCCTGTTTCCGTCTTCAAGTTCAAAATTTCTTACACTGGTCTCCACTTCAATATTAGTGATACCAGCAATAAAGGCTTACCATAGATTATCTAACAGGCCAATAGTAGCAACAGATAACAATAATTATAATAAAATGCTAACAATAACAATAATTTTTATTATTATATATGAATGTAGAATTAAATAAATATCAAGAGTGAACCTGGACTTTTCTATAGGGTATTAGGCTTAGTTAACATAACCGCACTCTATAAAAAGTTCAAAGTAACATGACGAAATGCCGAAAGTCGGCGTAAGATCTCGCCGTCAAGAATCTTAGACTGATACGAACATCATTGGGTGAAATCTTTCGTTAAACACAGGCGCCACGTCACAGAAGTTAATGGTAATAAGTAGGTAGGCCGTTTATCTTATGAACAGGCTGGTTATGACGTCACAAACATAAAG
Source organism: Allolobophora icterica (assembly GCA_963556255.1). Classification (NCBI taxonomy): domain Eukaryota; kingdom Metazoa; phylum Annelida; class Clitellata; order Crassiclitellata; family Lumbricidae; genus Allolobophora; species Allolobophora icterica. The sequence goes on from OY744617.1 coordinate 20,849,410, forward strand.
CGCGTAATAATCAAGAAATTATTAAAAGGCTGAAGAGATTGTGACGTCACAAACATAACGCGCGTGATAATCAAGAAATAATTAATAGGCTGACGAGATTGTGACGTCACAAATAGAAAGCGCGTAATAATCAAGAAATAAATAATTCATTAAAACTCGTCATGTTGTAACGCTGCAAACTCGAAATGTTCACTTTCGACGAGAGCAGTTCGGAGAGAAGGAAAACTTACATTTCGATCGAAAAGTGCATTTCTCGAAAGACTTGCTCGGAAAAGCTGGTATAGTAGGCTACAAAGATAGTAGTTTGCGATTATAGAAAGTCAACGTTTCTTGATATTTGAAACTTCAGACGATCGATTATGAGAGACACTCATCGATGAACGTACCATATCACAAGAAACTCAAATGGCAGCAGAGAAATCGATCAGTTGACGGAAGGCTCCACATTGTGACAATGAGAACTCGTCATCGACTGTCGTAAACTTGAACTTATTGTTAAGAAAGGACAGTGTTACGTTGCCTAATCCAATGTAATCTACTACTATATGAACTGATCTAAAATGATCTAAGGATTAGAAAATTTAATCTAAAGCAATTTAGTGACTAGGCTGATTGTACTAAATCACATGAGACCAGTCAACACTAAAATTAATAACACTAATCTAGACAGTCCAGCATTAACATAACATAACAAGCGTTTAAGTGGTTCAGAAGACGTGCAGTCTGTGTTAGAACACACATTGACACACTGGGATATACAGGCTCCGCGGGAGTCCAGCATGGAAACACACATCGACACGCTGGGATATACAGGCTCCGCGGGAGTCAAGCATGGAAACACACATTGACCCAGTTGGATATACAGGCTCCGTGGGAGTCCAGCATGGAAACACACACATTGACACAGTGGGATATATAGGCTCCGTGGGAGTCCAGCATGGAAACACACATTAATACTTTTAGAAACAGGCATAAAGATGGAGAAACAGGTTGAAACATTTAAATATCTGGGATCGACCATGAATGCACAGGGTGGCTGCGAGCATGACATCAGGAACAGGATTAAGGTGGCTTGGCAGAAATGGAGAGAACTAACGGGAGTGTTGTGTGACGCCAAAATGCCAACTCAACTCAAGGGAAAGGTATACAAAACAATGGTAAGACCGGTGATGCTATATGGAGCAGAGGCCTGGGCGCTGACAAAAAGGGATGAAGGGTTACTGGAGAGAACAGAGATGAGAATGCTACGATGGATACTTGGGATCTCACTGAAGGACAGGAAAAGAAATGTGGACATCAGAAAGAAGCTCGGGGTGGCATGTATAACTGACAAAGTACGAGAGACCAGGCTGAGGTGGTATGGACATGTAATGAGAAAAGAGGATGATAGTTGTGTGAAAAGAATCATGAATGCAGAGGTATACGGACGCCGCAGCCGGGGACGACAGAGGAAGAGATGGGAAGACACGATACAACAAGACCTAAAACTCCTAAAACTGAAGAAAGAAGATGCTCAAGAAAGAAAGAAGTGGAAGAGAAGGATCCGAGTGGCTGACCCCTCTCCAAAGAGGGATTAATTCGAGCCTGAAGGAAAAGAAGAAGAAGAAGAAGAAGATAAAGATGGAGATGTGTCGGTAACGATATTCTGCAATTGATACGGCAGCTGGTGATAACAATTCAGAATTGTTCAAATTGAAGGGGAGGAAGATGGCAACGGTGCGCCACGCATGGATAGCTTTCGTCTTGGCTGAGTGGCGTCGCAAAATGAACTTTATTGTTATTGTCTCGGAATTGCTACCGAGATCTTTAACGTTCAATCGGTATAGCCATTTATCAAATTAAATCACACGGAGAACATGATCGCCGATCACAGTCCAGCTGTTCCTTTAGGAGGCAGTTTAGTGTCGGTTGGGGCTACGGGCCTCAGAGTTCCCCTGGGATGTCGATAGTTTCGTATGGTTAGGTTGCTGATAGATCGCCCGTGTCCGGTTTGCGAGATTTTCGCATCGCGAACGATTAGAGAATGTTTTGTTACAATCTGGCGTACCATACACGAGATTAAATAACTGCGATTTCGAGGAATTAAGGGAATGGTCTTGATAAACTGCTTGCCGCCATACCACTGTGTCTCGGTTTCGAATCCCGGTGCTTTGGAATAAATCGGCAAAGCATTGACCAGCTGTGCAACGGAATGGTTGTCCGTTGTAGGATATGGTGTCATTTTGATGTTTGATTACAGATTTCATCTTCAAGGAAGTTTTGTTAGTACCAGAAAACTAATCAAATCTTATCTTGCTTTGTCTTGTCTATAATCTAATCTAATCTAATCTAATCTAATCTGATCTAATAAGACAGATCAGATTAGAACGATAAACTCCTGCATACTAAGCATCAACATGATTATTTTCTGTTAGTGTCATAGGCCTAATAATAATGCACTAGGCATCAATCGATTCCATTCCATACACATTATACATATATATATATATATATATATATATATATATATATATATTATGTAGAACCTTTTTTAACGGTTTGTGTAGCAAATTCCATCTCGCCTGAGTAAATGCATTCATATGAAAACAATTTGAATTTTCACCTAATATCTTGTTATTAAATAATTAAAGGCACATAATTATGTTTTCAAGTTTTGTGAGACCTTCTTCTGGTGTAGTTTTTTAACAAGAGGCCTCTAAGCTTTTTATAGTTTAGGGCCTCACGAAGTCTAAATCCGCCGAACAATCCTCTCTTCCGGTTGCAACTACAACCAGATGGATGCACCATAAGACAATAAGTAAGTAAGCTGACATGAAGGCATGACTCAGCATTGCAATAGCAAAGTATGTAAGGACGCACCGTCGTTATTTGTCGTTGACCGGACTTGCTTCAAACCAAAATAACTCTATCATGATGCAGAAAAGCATCTCAGCACAGGACCAAAAAGTGGTGGTGGCTGTCACCACCGCCACAACACAAAGTTACGCTTATGTGGGAAAAGTATTGCAAGACACTGGCCCAGCAACAGGAAAAAACCTCTCTGCAAGGGCAATATTCACTCTTTATAATGACAGGGCAAACGACAATCAGAGGACTTAGTGAAGTAAATGGGATTTGTGGAGTAAGTATAGTGTGAAGGTACCATGGTAGTTTTGGTATACCATTAACAATTATGCTGTATTATGCCAAAATAATTCTTGTCGACGTCAACGGCCTTTGTCGCCATAAGATGTCGTTACACTCTGAATCCATCTCTTGATCTTGCAGTATAAGTCGATCCCGTGTATAAGTCGTATCCAGCTTGAGCTTTTTCTTGATTTCATGCAACATACTCCATGCAGTGTTAAACTAAGCTGAGCTGAAATGAAAGACCCGTTAAGTAAGATGTGAGATTCTCGTCTGCTGGTCACTGCTTCGTTGTGTCAGGAAGGGGACAGATATTGACAATCTCTCAGCGTTATCTCGCCACAATTAATCCTTCAACCGCAGAGCGGACAGGGCATACGTGTGTAAACTTTCGCACCTCTGCAACACTTGCCTATGTAGGTGGGGTTTCGGTCACGTATTGGTGTGTGTCCGTGTGAGCCCGCGCACGCTTACCCAAACGTGTGAATGTCTTTGTATATACAAGTGTGTGAATTTATAAGTTCGTCGGTGTACACAGACATGAGAGTGTGTGCTCTTCGTGTGATTGTATAGAATCATGTGCATAGGTTACATACGTATACATAGACGTGTGAATGTGTGTTTTCACCGGTGTCCGTAAACGTGTGATAGTAAGTGTGCGTCTGTACAGAGAGACGCGTGAATCATCGTGTTCGTCTGCCTGCATAGACACGTGAATGTAGGCCCGTGTACGCGTCTTCGCCTGTGTACATAGACGTGATAATCACTCACTGTGGAGCGACGTTTTCTTGATCCCGTGTATAAGTCGCGTCCAGCTTGAGCTTTTTCTTGATCTCGCGCAACAACACCCATCGTCGCCCCTCTGGCTGTCAGTCCAGCGTTCTCATTACCGAATGAACTCGACAAACAGTGATCGACCGCCATTAGTCTAATCGCCTTCCGTCTTGTCCAACAAACGCCGTCGTAATTCTAATAAGCCTAATAGAGGCAGCACAGCCGCGTAAGCACGTCCGAAGCGATGGCTAATTGCGCGCCACGCGGGCGTGCGGATAACCAAGCGATGAATGGAAAGCAGGAGGACCAGCTTAGCTCTTAAACTATGTGTACGAATTAACTAGCCATCTGGCGAGATGTTGACTCGGTCACAAGCCTCTACACCCACGCGTCTATTAGCAAACTGATGTTGCCATAGTAACGTTTGAGAAGGAGTTTAGACATAAAGCAAGCCGTTATTTCGCTTTGGATAATAGTAGATGTTTCGTGAACAACTGATAGAAAATGTGTATGTAAGACTACACAGGAAAGGCGAATTGTAACGCAACAAAAGCAGCTTTAGGGTTTAATTACGAGTTAAGGTTAGTTAGACAATTTACCAGAAAGAACACAGAGCGGAATAAATATTGAGAGGGCTTGAGCTTAGAGCTGAAAATAGGCTACACCCAACGTGAAACGTCTTCCTAGGAGTAGGAGAGCATATCCATGGGGGCTTGCAAACTACCCCAGTTAAAAGCTTACCACGGCTCTGGGGTATAAACCAGGCTGTACCAGTACAATTAAGTCATTCGCTCCTTAGCCTTGCCTCTGTGAATAGAATAAACGGTAATAGAATCAAATAGAATACATGTACATCGCATTAGAATATTACATATTAAATTAGTTTGGGTTTCAATAATAGAGGATTAAAATAGCTTGCATTAGAATAGAATGCATTGGATCAGCTTGGATTAAAATAGAATTATATTAGAATGGCCTGGGTTAGAGAGCTGTAATGCATTGTTTCCATTGTTCACGTGTGCTTACTTCCTGCGCATAAGCAGTAGAACGGAGTAGGCTGAGTAAAGTCGCTTACCATCGTGTATTACCAAGAGAACTGTTGAGCAATGGATCCGTGTCTCGGACTTCTGGATCTGTCTGTGGTCATATCCACTCTACTGCAGGCATTAGTTAAGTTAATTAATTAAACTAATTAATTAATTATATAATTCAGTTGATTCGTCATGGCTAGAGACGAAGCCTGACCTTCGAAATTTACGCTCTAACCGTCTCGTGAAGTCAAGTGTGGATGATAGCAGGAGCGGAAATGTATGGAAAGTAGACGTCGCAGTTGTTGAACTTTGCGCTCACCCTGTTCGACTGGGCGAGCAATCCAAGGGACCGTGCTGCGGCCCCCGCTCGGTCCGTCGACCCCTGCAAGTACGTATGCATAGCGGCATCGTACGCTGCCGTGGTCCTCGGCGGGGCGGCGCAGAACGGACCCAGGATGTTCGAGGTGCCGAGTCCGACACATGGACCGTTGATGTCATGACCTGGATTCTGCTTCTTCCACTTGGTCCGTCGATTCTGGAACCAGATCTTGACCTGCGTTTCGGTGAGGTTGAGGGACAGGGCGAGGTTCAGACGCTCGCAGACGGACAGGTACCGCGTCTGCTTGAACTTGTTCTCCAGCGCCACCAGCTGCTCGTAGGTGAAGGCCGTGCGGGTTCGACGTGTCTTACACCACTGTCCGTTCAGGTTGCTCGACTCGTCTCTCTCGGTCGGGTCTCCTGTCGTTGTGGGCGGGCCTTCGTCTGGCGCCACCTGTTCGCTGCCGAAGCCATCTGTTGTGGTGGTGGAGATTGGCAGGTGATCGAAGTCGGAAGAGTCGAAAGCGTTCTTTGGATGACCATCGCGAGAACTGCGCGTGTGCAGCTCGTGAGGATGACCGTGAGTGGCATCTTCGTGAAGATCGCTGCGGAAAGACGGGGTCGTGAAACTCTTCTTGTCTGGAAACAGAGAAGTCCATCTATATTCGTCCATGAAAATAACATTAATTATTTAACGACCAGCTGCATTGGTTTTCCAGTCGCTTTAGTCGTTCAAGTGTTAATGACTATTGCTTATCCAGAAGACTGCGATTTTTCCAGAAATGTCTATCGAATGACAACATTGTTGTCAGATTTGTAAGTGTTTTTCTCTAACAACTTAACGGACTTAATGCTGTGTTTTTTACGCTAAAATGCTGTCGTATAATAGTGTAGGTGTGTTTTCACGTTGTTCCATATTGTTTTTGGTTTGTGATACCATTGTTTGGTGAAATAAAGATTGGTATAAATGAAACGCGCTTTTGAGAGGTAATCTGTTAACTGTCTTAATACAAAAATATGCATCCATGACAAAACGGTTACAAGTGAAAAACGAAGATAGTGACGAGTATCATATTTATGAGCAGAGGCAGGTCGAGAGAGAAATGATAAAGATTCATTATCAAGACTATAGTTACCTAAGTCTCTACGAGTATATTTTGGCATTGACACTAAGTCTTCTTTGGAGTCCTCAGTATAGCGACCGCTAACACAATTGTGTTGTTTTGTCTAAACCGCAGAGAACCGAGAAACTGCGAGCTTCCGAAATTAAAACGTCTGACTTTCCCCATACCTTTTTTTCATCCCGGTTGTTCAGATACAAGGATAAACAACGCACACGAATTACCATAAGGAAGACGTTGACAAAGAGCAAGAGAAGAAACACGATATAGAACAACAGGGGCCTACTACTAGAGCACCATTATTGTGACAACTTGCAACTTCAAACTGAATTAAAAGTTATTTAAAGCTTGCAGCAGTTATAAAGCATAGATTTTCCACACCACCAAAACAGTATATCCTACTTCAGTCGTATCAATCGGTAATGCTCGTCAACAGAAAACGACCAAATCAAGTAAACCTATATATGCTGTAGCTTACATTACAAATGTATAGTTTTATATGCAGTAGGATTCACCTGCGCTGTACTCTGTCTGTACCCCCATTGTATCCATTTCATGCAACGGACCACGATACATACGTAACATTCAAAGGATTGTTTTTTTTATTATAGGCCTATACATCTCAGATGCTTTTACCTTAGAGCATAGGCGTCTATCAGTCTGTATGTAGCCTTCAGATCTGTTAACTGCTTTAACTGTTTGCTTCACAATGAAATCAAACAATTTAGTTTGGACAAAGACGTTTTCATCGGTTGCAAAGCGCAAAACAACCTGTAATGTTCTTTCCCATAACAGTGTATGTATGTTTGCATCATAGCATTGTATACATAGCGCCTTTAAGAATCTGTTAGAAGCGTTGCGCTTCCAGTTTCTTCTCAGACTTAACTCACCTCGTTTCGGGAGGTCTAAAGATTGGAATTTGCTCATTGGATCGACGCGGTCATTCTCCCATCGACAATATCCCTCCGTCGTTGAACCCATGTTGCTGGTCTTACTCGACCTCAGGATGGCGTCAACGGAGAAAGATGTCAGACGATTACTCGATTCAACTGTTGAGGCACTGGCAGGAAGTATTCGCGCCAGATCCGACGTCATACGAGACTCTGACGTCAGAGTCGATCTGTTTGGTACAGCGTGCATCTGCTCCAGCCAGAAGTTTCGTATGAAGCTGGCTGACGACAATTTCGTACTGGAAGCGTCTTGCAAGTCCTTGTCGGAGGATTCGGTCCAGCTAAACTTCGCTTCCGTTGAGGCAGATTCCTGCGATCTTGAGCGCATTTCTGGTTTGGCGGAAAGCATATTTCACTATTTTCTGACATCCGACTGTGAATCCATCTACGCAAAAACTTTTCCACAAACTTCAGATCTTAGTATTCGATTACGACAGGCCTTTCAAGCAAAACATTCAATGTTAACGTATAATCCTCAAGAGCCCGCAACTATCGGTTCTCCATATTCGTTTAAGAGAGGCATTTAGTCTTCCCATTACGAAATTATTCAGCGCAAACTTTCGTTAACGTACAATCCTTATTACTCGGTCAACAGTACTTTAGCAGGAGACCTGCCTACATGCGTACATGGAGTCCGCAAACAAATGGAGATTTCTCGCACACGCTTGCTGACATTATTCAACAAAACTGAGCGCCTTGTGGCATCGTCCCACGCTCACACCCACCGCATTGGACTGTCTTCTTCCACAAGGAGCGATAGCCTGCGCGTTGGGGCTAAGGACAGGCCTCTGCTCGCCGATGCTATCATCCCGGCTAAGCTGCCCGTATCTGCTGGTTCACAACCGGAGTGACCAATGGTAATTGGAGCGATCAATCAAGTCATTTATTGGCCAGCTGTAGCCGGCAATTAGCCTCCGAACAACATTCCTGACAATTAAGTCTTTTCTCTAACTACCGAGTGGGTCAAGAAGGCGGTTACTCCTCGCAGGAAGATCCGTTGAATTATCGTAATTGTAATTGTAAACGCCTATTTATAGAGCGTCTCTTCAAGAAAACTTAGCAAAGGTTGTTTATCCGTTGCTTATAATACGAACCACTTTAGCGGTCAAATTTAGAGATTATCGCCAAATAATTTGTAATTGTAATTATAATTGGGCATTTATATGCCAACTAATTATGAGGCTAATGATGAGGAATAATTATCTGCGCCGCACAGGATGGAAAAATGAGGGAGTGACGATCGAAGGAGATGATGAGAAAGAAGAAGGAGAAGAAGGAGAAGAAGAAGAAGAAGAAGAAGAAGAAGAAGAAGAAGAAGAAAGAAGAAGAAGAAGGAGAAGAAGAAGAAGGAGGAGGAGAAGAAGAAGAAGAAGAAGAATGCTAGGAGGCATGCGAAGAAGAACGTCAAGAGGAAGAAGAAGAAAAGAAGAAAAAGAGGATGATAATGAGGTCTAAGAAGAGAATGAAGGAGAATGCGAAGAAGAAACACAGACAAAAAGAAAAGGATGCGGAGAAGAAAGAAGCATATGAAGAAGAAAAAGAAGAAAAATGCGGAGAAGGAGAAACAAGGAGGTAAGTAGAAGAAGATTTGTTTCTTAAGTAAGCCCGAGAGGCAACTAATCGTTTAAAGTGTTAGCTATGAGCTGTATATCGACAAGACCTTAGAAAAAAAGTTCAAAACGTCTACAGTAGTTCAAGTGCACAGATCCAACTCATTACATGCAGTGAACATTAAGAGATAGAAATTGAATATGTACGCTAAAATACTAGCTTCAGATTTTAAAAATATTATTCCGCATGTTCATTCGCTTGAAAACAGACAAAACAGTTTTACCTGAAGCAGTTATTAATTTAGCTTTTATGTTGTACAATTGACAGAGGGATAATATCTAGTTCAGAGTAGCGATAGTATCTGGACAAGTATCAGTTGTTTAATGACACCTTAAGACAACAGGGCATGACATCATCAGATTGAAGGGATGCTGACCGACTAAATACAGTAGAACTGCAGCGTTACGAATTTAGGATGCTACTTTCTAATGTAAAACGAAATTAATTGACTGCCAGGAACGTTGACGCCGACCCTTATCACGAGAGACAGATTAACTATCACGATACTCGTTTAACAGCAGGATTCGATTAACTACTGTGCAAAACTAATAAAGGAGTCCTATAATAATAATAATAACTATAATAATAATAATGATAATAATAATAATGATAATAATAATAATAATAATAATAATAATTATTATTATTATTATTATTATTATTATTATTATTATTATTATTATTATTATTATTATTATTATTATAAGAATAATAATAATATTAATAAAAATATAAAATAATAACAATAATAATAATATTAATAATAATAATTGCAATTGTGACATGTGCAAAACTCGCAGAAGTGTCTTAGTGTAATAATGAGTACAACATTAACAATTAGAAGAATAACAATAATTGTAGGTCTAGTACTACTACTGGTAGTAGTAGCAGCAGCAGTAGTAGCAGCAGCAGCAGCAGTAGTAGTAGTAGCAACAGTAGCAGTAGCAGCAGTAGTGGTATCAGTAATAGTAGTTTTAGTAGTGGTAGTAATAAACGTCTTTGGGTCAATTAGACCTATGATTGATTCCTGCGTTTTTAAAAAGATCGATACAGAGGAGTTCGATTGACGGAGGCAACCAGTAGTAGGGGCTGTAGGCATAATTCGGATGCGAATTGTTCTTACACGGCAGACGACATTGAATAACGGGCGACAGTGATTGGGGCTCGAATCCAGCTAAGACGGATTTAACGGGCAGATTTCTAAACGCCGCATGATCAGCCCCTAATGCAATCGGATTGGGGAACAATTAAATTTGCGATTTACCCCAAATCCCCATGTTAATTGTTCTAACACGATGGCAGTGGACTACAGCTTTCCGTCTGGCAGACCTCCATTTGCGTTGCATTCCAGGAGGATTAACGGTAACGGATTCCTGGATGGGTTTCCGCTGGTTGTCGTAGTGCCATTACCGGAAGGGGGAGGTTCCAATTGATTGCAATTAGGCGGAGGCGAGACCGACAAGAGCGAGTCTTTGACACAGGCAGAGTTAGTCGGGTTAATGATTGCAATTAGTATGAAGAGAACGGACAATGGTCGGCGTAAGCCTTCGAAACAATTACACACTTTACGATTGGCTAAGCAGATGGAACAGAGATGAGGCTGACTTTGAGGAACCGCGTGGTTGTGCCGTACAATCTGATCTGTGTTTGTCTCTGTGTATGTCTGTGTGTGTTTGTGCGCGTCTGTGTGCGTCCGTGTGTGCGTACCAGTGGCGTAGCAATGTGTTGTGCAGGTTTTGCAATGCACAAGGGCCCCCGGCGGTCAGCAGGGCCTCTGGCAGCGAGTATAGTCATTTTTAGCCTAAAAGTAAATCTACATGCACAGCAAGTTAGCAACAGCGTACACAGTACTACACTCTCAAATGACTCGATTCAACAGTTTTATTGGCTGAATGTCCAAATGCATGATTTAGTAAACAACCGGTGTGCCATAACAAAAATCTGTATGCAGTTTTTGGACGGAAGTAGACTAGTTTTACTGATGTATAATCATATTGATGTCATGACCGACGGCTACATGTTTAAAATTTATAGAGTTTTTGTTGATATTCTCTACTACGCGGTATGGAATATTATTACTTTGTAGTACTTTGTGTAATTTAAATTGGCAATTGCATAAATTATTTAGGTACAATGTCAGAAGAGCGGCTGAGAGACCTGACAATGTTGTCAATAGAAAATGAACATGCCAGAAAGCTTGACATTTCAAACGTGGTAGATATTTTTGCGCAAGAGAAGGCGAACGTTTTACCTTTTCGGAATTTTCGGATTCTTCTTTCTAGACTACCGTAGACTAAACACTTGTTAAATTTGTTAAATTGTTTCGTTATTTTTATCAACCAACCCAACTGTTTCCTAATTTGACAGAAGTTAAGTGTGGATAATTCATATTTTAGCAGTCATAGCAAAGGGAACAATGTTCTTAGATTAATTATCTCTAGTTCAATTTCTTATGCTAGCCTGGAGAAATAGAAAAAATGTTTTATAAAAATAAATCGGAGAAAATAATTAAAATGTAATTATTTAATTATTATTTAATTGGGGTGCGATTTAGGATATTTGCATATTTCTCACGGTGCGAAATATGCAAATATTGCAAAAAACCTTTCTACGCCACTGGTGCGTATGCCTATCTGCATATCTGTCAGTCAGCGTTGTTTCCAGATTTCTGTAAACCGACAAACATTCAATCTGTCGGTCTGTATGTCTTTTTGCTTCTGTGTGGTCAGTCGATCATTTGTGTCTATGTGTCATTATGTGTATGATAGTGTATGTGTGTGTGTGTCTTTGTGCTGAGTGGATGTATTTTTGCTGTATGCCTGTTTGTATGTATGAATGCACGAAAATAAACCGTTTATAACTTCTTGAAAATTCGCGCCATCGTTCATCATTTTCAACACGTACAAGCACAGATGACCGCAAAACACTTCGGCATTGGTGTGTGTTTGTGTGTAACTCCTCAGCCGTGCTTTAACATTGACTTCTTCCTATTCGATAGTTGACGCCTACTCTGCAGTTGATGCTTTATTCACGAGGTGGCGCCTTAGATTCCTCGGGCCATCGATGTAGGTACGGATGTTCTTGGCCATCGTCATCATCGTCATCATTATCATCATCGTTGTCGTCGTCATCATCATCATCATTATCATCCTCACAACCACTATCATTATCATCATCGTCGTCGTCATTGTCATCATCATCATCACCACCACCACTATCGTTATCATCACCATCATCATTGTCATCGTCGTCATCATCATCGTCGTCATTGTCATCATCATCATCATCACCATTACCATTATCATCGTCGTCATTGTCATCATCATCATCACCACCACCACTATCGTTATCATCACAATCATCATTGTCATCGTCGTCATCATCATCGTTGTCATTGTCATCATCATCATCACCATTACCATTATCACCATCGTCATTGTCATCATCATCAGCCTCTCGCGAACGTTGGTGACGTTAAAAACACAAAAATATTTGTCCTTATTTATTTTGTGCGTTTTCAGCGTATTTAACACGATTGTCTGTACATAAACTCTTTACATCATTTTCATCTCTAAGAATCAATATATATCCGCAATGAGTATTACTCTTAAACATGCAGGCATGTTTACATGCATTAATGTCACGTAGATGCTGGATATAAAATCCAGTCAGGTGACCGGGCTCTTGATGAAACAGACTTATTACAAGCGACCATTGTCTGGCATCTGACTTTTGCTGCATTGTATGCCAATACTTCCTGGATATAAAGACATAATTCAACGGGTTGAATTGGTCCATTGGTGTGAAGTGTCATAAACTAGAAGCTTAGTTTCCGGTTGAGAAAATCAAGTGCGTGCGATCGCTTCACCATTGTCCATAAAGCGGATTATTATCTCGATCTTCTAGGTACCTCTTGCACGCGTTCCTCGCTATAGATTAAACGATGTTAGAGTTCCTTGAAAACAATTGTTCCATCCGAAACTTAAAGGCAATAGGTGCGTCTTTAACTTAAAGACAATAAGTTCATCTTTAATTAATGATGTTAGTACTGCCCAAGCCTATCAGTAAGCTTATTCCTGTGACTTCGCTTTTTTGAACGTTGTATAAGTCTGAAGATTGCGATAACGATAGTTAGATAGCTGATAGATCTGTTGGTCAGTCGAACTGACTGACTGAATGATTGACTAACTGGGTGACTGGCTGACCGACCGAATGACTGACTGACTGACTGGCTGACTGACTGAATGACTAACTGAATGACTGAATAAATAACTGAATGACTGACTGACTGTATAACTGACTGAATGACTGGCTGAATGACTGATTAAATAACTGGCTGACTGACTGACTGACTGTCTGACAGCCTGACTGACTGTCTGACAGCCTGACTGACTGACTGACTGACTGACTGACTGACTGACTGTCTGACAGCCTGACTGACTGACTGACTGACTGACTGACTGACTGACTGACTGTCTGACAGCCTGACTGACTGACTGACTGACTGACTGACTGACTGACTGACTGATTGACTGACTGACTGACTGACTGAATGAATGAATGACTGACTGACTGTCGGACTGACTGACTGGTTGTCAGTGGACAAAATCTCCTTCCGCGAAAGAGAAGTTCGCGAGAATAAATTTCGCGTCCCCTAGAAGATCAAACAACGGTCCAATCGATGTTTGATCCGACGAAACAAGAAAGAGTAATCGATCGAGGTCACAGAAACACTTAGGAAGCCATTGTGCGTCGTTTCAAAGACATTCTTACACGTTCTAAAGCCCTTCGGATCGTCCGTCTGTTCCTCTGTGTATGTCTGTGGCTGTGTATGTCTTCATCCAGGCAGCCTGTTTTTCTGCGAGAAATTGATTAACGGATAGGCCTATAAAGAAGAGAATAGGGTAGAGTCACGGAAACACAGTCAGCTATCATGGGTGTCCACAGGAATATTTGTTTTGGGGGGAAATTTTTTTGCGGAGGGGAAATGATGCTTTTGCATGATAACTTTAAAAATGGTCAAGGACTTTACCTAAATAATTAAGTGATTTTCGGATTGAAATCGTGTTGGAACTGCTGTAATTATCATAATAATCGAAATATTTAAGTTTTGTAAAATATTTGCAAAATCCAGGGGGCCAAATGCCAGTCTTGTAACCAAGACTTTGAACCTCAAGACCAAGACCAAGACTTTGAACCTCAAGACCAAGACCGAGATCAAGACACACAAAAATCACATTCAGGCCAAGTCTTATTTTTCTTACACAAAAAATTGTGGAGTCGATATTTTAATGAAAACGTGTGTCTTTTATTTCATTCAAGCAAATTAACTTAAATGCAGAGTGCAGAGAATTCCGAATTCGTATTTCATTCATTCATTCATTCATTCATTCATTCATTCATTCTGAAAATTTATATAGCGCTCCTTCAAGATACCTACTCAGGTGCGCTCCCAGCTCAGCCACGGCTAAAAAAGAAAGACTTGAGCGATTTAGTCCTTCATGGAAAATGTTATTCCAAATGCCTTTTGTATTTTATAAGAAAAAACAATTCGCTTAGAATTTTCTGAACAAGACGTGCCTTGTGGGCCTCATAAAAATTCCGCCATGTGAAAAAATACTTTCCAT
>OY744617.1:20868967-20903967 GCA_963556255.1 Allolobophora icterica
CCTACATAAACACGTACATACATACATACACACGTACATACATACATGCATGCATATATACATAGATACATAGATACATACATACATACATACATACATACATTCATACATACATATATACATAGATACATATATACATACATACATACATACACAGAGACATACATACATACAGTCATTGTTTGTAAATCATATATGTGCATGCCTGTACAAATGAATATATGATGCCAAAAGTATCCTTACATTAAAAATGAACTTTGGACATATTCCTGTATTCTATTTTTATTTTTAGATTTATAATACAGGATAATCAATCAGTCAATCAATCAAACATTTATATAGCGCCCCTTCAAGGAAGCTATTCAGAGGCGCTCCCAGCCCAACCCCGGCAAAAGAGAACAGTCCTTAGAGCAGAGAAGAAAGCGGTGGATGAGTTTTGAGGAAGAGATCGCAGCTCAGAAGGAAGCCCATTCCAAAGTGTGGGACCAACGACGGAAAGAGCGCGCTGCTGCACAGTAGCGGTGCGTGCGAAAGGAACCGAGAGATCACCACGGGTGGCAGAGCGAAGACAGCGGTGGAACAGAGGCACGAGAATAGAGCTCACGCAGATAGAACGGAGCACAGCCAAGCTGACATTTCCAGACAATGGATGCAATCCGGTAGACAATGCGGTGCCGTAGCGAATCGCCGAATCCCGAATCGCCGAAATGGTATTGCCGCCGAATCGCCGAAACTATTTTGTGAAGAATGGCCGTATCGCCGAAAATGCTCTTCGTAGCGAATCGCCGAATCCCGAATCGCCGAAATCGTATTGCCGCCGAATCGCCGAAACTATTTTGTGAAGAATGGCCGTATCGCCGAAAATACTCTTCGTAGCGAATCGCCGAATCCCGAATCGCCGAAATCGTATTGCCGCCGATTCGCCGAAACTATAATAATAAAAATAATAATAATAATAAGAATAATAATAATAATAATAATAATAATAATAATAATAATAATAATAATCTTTATTAATTCAAACTGACAAGTAGGCAGTAAGATTACATCATATATATACTACATATATATATAGTATATACTGATCTATACATATATATGTAGTATACGTCACTCACCAACAAAGAATTAGAATTTACTTTAATAAGATTTATTGTGATTATACGCAACGCAACCGCAGCCATTGACACGTTTCACATGACGTCTATTAAGAGATCAGTGTGTATCTATAACCTAGGGCATTGTATGTATATGTACAGCCAGTGTATATCTATTATTATTATTATTATTATTATTATTATTATTATTATTATTATTATTATTATTATTATTATTATTATTATTATTATTATTATTATTATTATTATATACGGGTCAGTGTAGGCATGGACGCAACATCTTTACTTTCCGCCCGCCAGATTCTGTGCACTAGCTTTCGGGATATCGAACTCTGATCACTTTCGGCGATTCGGGATTCGGCGATTCGAGTCGGCAGTGGTTTTCGGCAAATAGCCCGCTTGGTAGAAAACTGCTTTCGGCGATTCGGCCGATTTTGCAGATTAAGGGCTTTCGGCGATTCGGGATTCGGCGATTCGAGTCGGCATTGGTTTTCGGCAAATCGCCCGCTCGGTAGAAAACTGCTTTCGGCGATTCGGCGGATTTTGCAGTTTAAGGGCTTTCGGCGATTCGGGATTCGGCGATTCGGGTAGACGCCGACAATGCGTTGCGAGAGTGGTAACCAGTGGAGGACATCACGCATGTATTCAGAGACATGGCCAAATTTAGGAATGCGCCCAAACAAACGCGTATGTATGTATGTATGCATCTATGTATGTATGTATGCACATATGTGTATGTATGTGTGTATCTATTTATGCATGCATGTATTTATCATTTATGTATGTATGTATGCATATATAATGTATGTGTGTATTTATTTATGCGTGCATATATTTATGTATGTATGACATTGTATGTATGCGTATGTATGTATGTATGTATGTATGCATGCATGCATTCATGTATGTATGTATGTATGTATGTATGTATGTATGTATGTATGTATGTATGTATGTATGTATGTATGTATGTATGTATGTATGTATGTATGTATGTATGTATGTATGTATGTATGTATGTATGTATGTATGTATGTATGTATAATTATGCACAGGCTTTGAGTGAGAAGCATCATTGCCAAAATCTGTACTCCGAATCCGCATTAGCTCTATACGTTTTAGGTCAGTGAACGACATTTACTGTTAAATAATTCTGCGCACGCGCCAATTGTGTCGTCTGCCTTTATAGAAGACGATGCCGATGATGTCAGCGCTCGTCGTGATGGATGGATCGACATCCCAGATTTCTGTCGACGTGACTTCACCAACTCTGCATTGAAGTTCCATTTAAGTTACGAGATGACTTAATTGGCGTAGGCTTCAATTAAACTCTCTGTCTCCGATTGAGCCAGATTTCCGTGTGTTGTTTGTGAGTATGCATACGATTCGCCGTTAGTTTAATTGAGGAAATGGCGTCTTTGGAAGCTATACTGGTTCCCGGACTGTTGCTGACTTCCATAACGCTGGACGTGGTGACGATGTGCTCTCGTGGCTGGATACTAGGGTACCACGGTGATGTTGTCGTTCTACAGCTGAGCCCGTGGAGCTTCTGTCGACTCAACTGTTTGCACTGCGCCCAAGAGAAGCCTTCCTTCGGATGCTATGCCATGCACGACTGGTCCGACTCACACTTCGGTAAGTTCAACCATCTGTATCCAATGTATCAGCACGTTATATATAGACACCGGCTCGATAGAAGTTATTTTTTGCAATTAGTATTACACAAATTAGGCCTACTTTTTGGGCAAGTTAAATTGTTGCATTGAATAATCGTGCATTTTGTGAGATTAAAATGAAGTTTCTATAAGATATATCTGCTAATAGCTCAAGGCTCATGTTGCCACTGCCCCTTTTGACTCAACGTACACCAGAGTTGTCCACAACTCCGGGATTGTTAGTTCGTTGATGAAAATTTAAGAATCAATTGAAAAATATGTGTAGCAAAACCAGAACCTTATTTATTTGCGATGCTCACGCCTATATCTGGTCATTAATATGGAAGTTTATAAATATGAAAACACCAGTTTCAAGCCAAATTTATAGGGGAGGGGAATTACGCAGTGCCCCTAATTTTCAAAATCTGGAGATCCGTATCGCCTCATCTTGCTGTGTAAACGTCTTTGTAAACGCCAGTGTAATCATTGCATTGTTTCGTATGTATTGTATTCGGACATTTATAAAGCGCTTCAGAAGCGCTCTCAGTGCGAGAGACCCTGAGAGAAAAAGCAAGTTTTAAGAAAGGTAAACAGTAACATGGAGCATAGATCAAAATAGCATGACACTATAGAAACCATGTTTCTATCAAGAAACATGTTTCTCGTCAGAAGCATTTTTCGACTGCGTGTAAATGAATGGTTTAGAAAGCTTTTGTGCGTTTTTCAGGAGCTGTTAAAAGCGTTAGAAAAATTTCTTGGTTGAAATGCGCTACATCTGGGGTAATCCGGGTAGCAGGTGCAACCGACGCAGAAAATGCAAGGGTGTTTGATCCTTATTAAATATTTCATGTCGTGGCGACATAGAACAAGAAATAAAATCCGCAAAGGAGGTCCCTCGAGAATCTGAACCGACGCTTTGATCTAAAAGCTTCTCTCCTCCTGTAATGTAATGCAAATGTAAATGCAATGTACACGTAATGTTAACGCAATGTTAACTGTAAATGTTATGTAAGTGTAAATGTAATGTAAGGTCACGAGTCGCGAGCAGGACCCCGACTGAGGGACTGGCGAAACTGATATTTAAACCCTTACTTGTTTGCCCTCACAGTGTTTAACTAAATACTATTAGTCGTAATTTTATAGGAAATATGAAAGTTAAAATAATGGGACTATAAGCAGATGAATTCGGGACCACAAGCTGATGTTCCCCACCCTACGTGTGATCTCCATCCTAGCCCTGTGGGCCTCAGTTGATAGGTTGTACTCTCGTCCCGTGAACAGGTAAACATGTATGTTGCTTAATTTGATACATTGAAGAGTTGTCCAGAAGAGAATGAGGCTTTTAAGTTTAATAAATAAACATGCCTGGGATCTCCTCGTTGCGTTTACAAAACCCCAGCAAAAGGGTTAAAAAAACAGACAGATAGAAAGACAGACAGACCCGCAGGCACATAGACAAATAGGCAGATACAGAAGCAACGGATAGAGATACTTAGACAGACACAAAGACAGACACACAGACACACACACAGACAGATGCACAGACAGACACACAGACAGACACATAGTAAAACGACTTAACAGGATCCATATCAATTGTGACCAAATTCCCCAATCCAAATGGCTTCCAAACACTCAAAATGAGAGTGCTTTAGGTCCCACAAGGGATTGGGGAAGTGAACGGTGGAAATCAGCCTCTCTACATACAGTACATACCTCAATTGCTTGGACAGAGATCTCGAGTGGCTGATTTAATTAACTGCAGATGCTGCTCACTGTTGTCGTCTCAATGTCATTTCTGTTACTTCTATCTATAAATGATGTCCATTGAAGGCGGAAGTGGCGATGTATATGCATCCATGTAAATGTCTAGCCATTTGTGTAGCGCCTTTCAGGATCTTTTAGAATCTCTCCTATAAGCAGTCGTTGCTCTACTGCGCTGGGAAAGTCTTCTTCATTGACAGTCACGTTGGTTGGACCTACACCATGGTCGATATCTGGCCACTCGTTTCCACTATCATGGGCCTACCTTGGCTCAATGAACACTGATCAACAGTTAAGTTCACTGAATGCGTCCGAACCAGCGTCCTTGAATTGAGATGATGCTGGTCCATGAGTTCAATAATAATAATAATCTTCGTTTAATATCTTCAAACTGACAACAACGCAGTATGATTACAAATCAGTGTGAACGGATGATCACAAGTTATTACAGGAGTCGAATTTAACTGTACACGGCATGCAAGGCGCCCATCACGTTATACATCTCATTTTAACAACGCGCCATCTCGCGAATGAAAGGCTGAGTGGACCTAAATTTGGGGGCTTCGGGAAGCGATCCCGCTACCTCTTGCACTTCACTCCAGTGATGTTACCACTACTCTATGGACCCCCCACTTCTTCCGACAAACTGCTCCGTTGCAGTACATTAGATGCCCAAGATCAGCTGCAGCCCGACCACTCTTCGAAGTAGATCGACACTGGATGAATTTCCTAAGGGGTCATTCATAAAGGACGTCTGCAATGAGGGGGGAGGGAGGGGTCATCGAAATGCGGACAAATGCGGACAAGGGATGGAGGGGGTTATGACCAGTGCGGACGTCCGCATCTAATCTTTTAAACCTCCCCGAAAGACAAAAATGTCAGTGAAGCAATTGCCTAAAACCTCATGCATGGTAATAACCTTTACTGGAACCCTGAAGAGGCTTTTATTACTGCACATCCTGCGATATGAAACCCGAACTGTCACTTAAACATGCACAGAAACTGTGGAAAAATTGCAAAAAGAATTAGGATGACATTAAAAATTGGCTTAGGCATGCGGTCGTCCGCACATTGGGAGGGAGGGTAAGGTCCAATGCGGAAAAATGCGGACAAGGGGGGAGGGAGGGGTCCAAAGTAGGTCATATTTTGCGGACGTCCTTTATGGACGACCCCTAAGGACGTTGAATATAGTCAATCAATCAATCAATCAATCAATCAATCAATCAATCAATCAATCAATCAATCAATCAATCAATCAATCAATCAATCAATCAATCAAAGTGAATCAATCAATCCAATCAATCAGTCAATCAATGTCTTTATTGCAACCAATAACAATGCTGACATTCATAGTAGTGCTCGTGAATAAGCTGGTGCCCTGTTCTTAGCCTAAGAGCAGCGCTTTAGAAATCTGGTGTTTACGATAACGATTATGTGTTTGACTTAGACTTGTATCGTCTGGCGGTACACCTGCACTACTGGACGATGGTCCTCGGAGGCCTTGGTCTACTGACGGGTCTCTTCAACAGCGCCGAGATCTTCCTCAGACAACACCATCTACCGGTCAGATGCGGAAAGCCAACCCTCATTCTCATCGTCACAGCATGTACGTTTCATGGTATTTGGACAGACAGACAGACAGACAGACAGACAGACAGACAGACAGACAGACACACAGACAGACACACAGACAGACACACAGACATACATATACACATGCAGACACACATGCACCAAACACACAGAAACACAGGCACACAGACAGATAGACACAGATACAAAGGCCTATAGATAGGCAGACAGCAAACAGAAAGATAGACAGACAAAACTACAGGGCAATGCAAACCACTGGCGGCGATCTTGTTTGACAGATGGGGGGGGGGGAGGGACAAGGGACACTTTTGAACTGATCTGGTAAAAAAAAGAGGTGAAAAAAATTGTTCACCCTTGTTGGTGTTTCTTCCAAGTTTGGGGGAAGGGGAGAACTGTATACTGTGCCCCCCCCACTGTGAAAGGTAGGACTTTTGTCCCCTCGTCCCCCCGGGATCGCCGCCCATGATGCAGACGATTCGAAATAGACACGAAGTCTTTCGTAGTTCTGGGACAACGCAGGCACGAGTAGAGACACCGAGTTATACGGAGAGACAGCCAGAGCTGACAGGACGGGGACTGCAGAACGGAACGAGAAGACGAGCCCATATAGGTGCCGACAGAGACTTATGCATGGACGGCAGGAAGTGCGTTGGACGTCAAAGATTGATTAAGTACTGAAGCCAGACTGGGCTTCCCATTGCCAGTTCGTCGGCTTTGTCCCAGAGGGCAGTGAAAAGGTTGGCGCGTCAGGAGTAATCAGGCGACTTGGGGACATTGATGAATACGGGCAGCACCGGATGAAAGCCACACACGGGTCAACCGTTCGGGCTAATGGTCCCACCAAGCAGAACTGAGCGTCGCTGCAGAGGTCTTCGACTGATGACCGGACCATGGCTTCAAACAAATAGCGCATTCGAAATTAGCCACATCGATCAGCGGTCACGCACCGTTGCCCTTCAATTATTCTTCAGTAATGCGATTCGCTTATTCTGCACTAAAGTGATTCACTTATTCTTCACCAAAGTGATTCACTTATTCTTCACTAGAGTGATTCACTTATTCTTCACTAAAGAGATTCACTTATTCTTCTCTAAAGTGATTCACTTATTCTTCACTAAAGTGATTCATTTATTCTTCTCTAAAATGATTCACTTATTCTTCTCTAAAATGATTCACTTATTCTTCTCTAAAGTGATTCACTTATTCTTCACTAAAGTGATTCATTTATTCTTCTCTAAAATGATTCACTTATTCTTCTCTAAAGTGATTCACTTATTCTTCTCTAAAGTGATTCACTTATTCTTCTCTAAAGTGATTCACTTATTCTTCTCCAAAGTGATTCATTTATTCTTCTCTAAAGTGATTCACTTATTCTTCTCTAAAGTGATTCACTTATTCTTCACTAGAGTGATTCACTTATTCTTCACTAAAGAGATTCACTTATTCTTCACTAAAGTGATTCACTTATTCTTCTCTAAAGTGATTCACTTATTCTTCTCTAAAGTGATTCACTTATTCTTCACTAAAGTGATTCATTTATTCTTCTCTAAAATGATTCACTTATTCTTCTCTAAAGTGATTCACTTATTCTTCACTAAAGAGATTCACTTATTCTTCTCTAAAGTGATTCACTTATTCTTCTCTAAAGTGATTCACTTATTTCTTCTGTAAAGTGATTCACTTATTCTTCACTAGAGTGATTCACTTATTCTTCTCTAAAGTGATTCACTTATTCTTTTTCGGTGAAGTGAACCCACAGAGCACCGATGCATCAAATTTAACTGCAGTTTTGAAGTTATCGGCCTCAAGTCGTTCCATTTTTAACCTATAATTCATATGTTCACGAAATTTTTCTGTTTTTCCTTTTAATTAAACTGCAGAGAGCTACTGGGTTGTTATATATATATATATATATATATATATATATATATATATATATATATATATATATATATATATATATATATATATATATATATATATATATATATATATATATATATATATATATATATTCGTTTATTCAAAATCCAAATGACAGACCGCATTAGGGTACATATACAAGTCAAGTAACAACAATGTCGTAGAATAATAAAGTTAACAATCAAACAAGATACGAGAAATAAAAATTCTATTATCTTTAGTAGGAAGTGAAAAGTTGTGTGGTCTTGAAAGGCGCGTTGTATAATTGCTTCGATACATACATACATGTACACTATTTGCATGTCTGTCTTTGTCTTTCTGACGACCATTATGCAAAGCTACGCTATATCGTCAAGCAACACAGACAGGCAGACAGACAGATATCGGCACGGAGGAAGAAAAAGCTACAGAGATAGGCCTACACTCAATCAATAAATACATACATGCATATATACATACATACGTAAATTTAATTTTCTGCTCCTCATAGATAGTAGCTCTGTAGTGATCAAAAATATCTACGTGTGTATATATGTATATTCCATGAATATCTTTGTATATGTATATATAATATCAGTGCTTTTTTCAGCCGGAACGCCGTTCCGGTGTCCCGTGACAGAGTCTCCCCCCTAAAAGTCTCCCCCCGGAGACTCTATTTCGAAACAGATTCTCCCCCCGGCGGATCTGTTTCAGAATAAATTCGCCCCCCGGAGACTATATTCTGAAACAAAGTCTCCGGGGGAGAGAATACTTCATCCCTCGTTGAAATAAACTCTCCCCGGGGGAGACTTTATTTCAACGCGAGATATACATAAACCATATCTCGAACTCCTCGTGAATTCTTCATTTTATAATCTTTGCCGACGATAACAATGTATTTCTATCTGAGCACCTACACTTGACACCCCGGAAGTTCTTGCTTGAGCACCTATACCTGACACCCCGGAAGTGTAATTCTCGGAATTTTTATATATATGTACATATGATTAAACTCGGGTAATGTTATCTTGGCGGTAGTTAAGTATTAGGCCTAGTTAAGAAAAATTACACCATTGTATAACTAATGTTATGCTAACAGGATTTAATTAAGCATTGAGTTATCCTGGCATTTTGAGTGATGGCTGATGGACTTTCTGTATTACTACCCGTGACCCTGGTAGCGGGGTTTATAGACCCATTTTGGGTCTCCTCTATTGTATGTTTTGTGTTAATTGAGAAACGTTTGGTTACCAAAATAAATAAAAATATCTTGATTAGCTTATCCGCTGATCGGTATGCCTAATCTTCATTGATGAATGTCAGAAAAGCAAGGGCACAGCTCATATTAGGAAGAGACTTCAAGAGAGTATACTTCATTTACAATCACTGGTTATGACTTTCCTATTCTAGGTAATAACCTGACACCAGCTAATAATAATAAACAAATAATAGGCCTATGCCAGATGAATGGATGAATGGTAGGCCTAATCCGCATCAAAAGAATCACAGAAAATCAAGCGCAACTCATCAGCTCACACCAGTTGAAGGGTAGCCTAGGTCTAATCCGCATCAAAAATTGCATAGAAGCCAATTAAGGCTAGCTCGTATCGGGAAGCCAGTACAGTTTTAGTTATTCCCATGTATTGTGTCTGACTCCTTGTATAGCTAATTAGCTGGCGCCGATAATATTCAACGACCAATATCCAACCACAATATCAGTGGCAGGTCAAACCCTCAAAGAATCAGCGTGAAGCAAGTTAGCGCTTGCTGGCAAAAACAATATAACATCAGTTAGTAAATGGGAAGGGCTTACTGATCACAGAATCGTTTAAGAAACAAGCGCTAACTAGCACCAGCAAATGTCCACTCCTAATCAGAGCCATTCCCTTAATTAGGCCTATATAACAATGTGTCTAATCGATCCACTGTTTTTTAAAATTACATAAGCCCGCCCGACATCCTAAAAGTGTTATTACATGGTACATGATACCATTATAAAACATTTGTTTCATGATTTTTTTAAATTTCATGTTATATTTATTTCATGTCCAATTCAACTAATAAACATAAAAGTAATTTATTTAAGAAAATGCACATATTAAATCCTATTTAAAATTATATAGAACAGCAACCTAAATAGAAGGGGCGATTTTAGAATGGGGGAGACTCTGTATCGTAGAAGGGGAGATTCTATTTCAAGGGGGAGACTTTGTTCCGATACAGAGTCTCCGGGGGGAGACATTATTTCAACCAGAGGGAGACTCTGTTTCGGGGGGAGACTTTATTTCGTGACACCGGTACCCTTTTTTTCAGCTTCTAAAAAATAATTTATTTATTTTAATAATAAAAACAATGATTTAGTTATTTTAATTTAATTTCAGTGTTTTGAACTGTTTTCAGTGTTTATTGAGATTTGAGACGCCTCCCAACCCCCAATCCAGTTTTTCTCGGGATTTTAGCCCGTCCATAATTGTTCCGTTCCGGAACCTATTTTTCCGTTCCGTCACCTTTTTTTCTAGAAAAAAGCACTGTATGATATTATATTCTAAGACATTCTAAGACAGCGAATTGAAGAGAATTGAAATCCTATCCGTTGTGATCGATCACAATTTCCGTGGTTTCCATTAATTACTGTCTTCTCTGTCGTCTGCCTCTCAAATCAAAGCATCACAAACGTCACGTGATTTGACACGTGATACACACGTGACACGTCTCCGTCTTTCTCTTCCTCCGTGCCGTCATCTGCCTGTATACCTGTCTGTCTTCCTGTTTGCCTGTCTTTCTGTCTGTCTGTCTATCTGTCTGGTCTGTCTGCCTGTGTCGCTTGACGATGTAGTCTAGTAAGAAGAGAGTAGTAGACTATGTGGAGAACTTTCCATGAAGGCCCTTAGAAAGACAAACAGTGGTCTACAGACACACAGAGGAGTAGGGAAGACAGAAGGGAATGAAGGAGGGAGGGAGGCGAAGAGGAAATGTGGATGGAATACGGAGAAAGAGCGGTGGACAGACACACAGAAAGAGAGAGGTAGAGGCTGAAGCAGAGGCAAAGAGATGGACGTAGTGAAGAATAGAAACGATTAGAGGTACCACTGTGAGAGATATTTAAACGCAGAAAGGGAGAGGGGAGAAAGGAAGGAGGGAGAAATAAAAGGACTTATTTGTAAGGAGGCAGAGAGAATAAGATAGGATGGTTTGTGAGAAAGACAGACAGACTGTCTGTCAGACAGAAACAGAGAGGGAGAGAGCAAGGGAGAGAGGTATGGAGAGAGAGAGAGAGAGAGAGAGAGAGAGAGAGAGAGAGAGAGAGAGAGAGAGACAGACAGACAGACAGACAGACAGACAGACAGACAGACAGACAGACAGACAGACAGACAGACAGACAGACAGACATACAGACAGACATACAGACATACAGACATACAGACAGAGACAGAGACAGAGACAGAGACAGAGACAGAGACAGACAGAGAGAGACAGACAGACAGACAGACAGACAGACAGAGAGAGAGAGAGAGAGAGAGAGAGAGAGAGAGAGAGAGAGAGAGAGAGAGAGAGAGAGAGAGAGAGAGAGAGAGAGAGAGAGAGAGAGAGAGAGAGAATTGCGTGGAGAGCTAGGGAGAGCTAGAGAGAGACGATCGAGATAAAGAATTATGTGGGTATACAGATAGATACAGAGATAGATAAGATATGGATACGAATATATAGGCTAGAGAGTTATGGAGGCAGTGACGAAAACAGAGATAGAGATCGACTAGAAAGGGACAGAGAGAGACACGGAGTGATGTTTAGAGTGGGACAGAGCATAAACGAGACAAAATACCGACCGACAAAACAAATATTAATTCTTGTCATCTGAGGCTGCGCTTTTAATGGATGAATCTTCCTACAATGTTTATTTTGTTAATGTCATACGGATGAGGCTCAAAGCTGCCTGACAGTCTGTATCGCTGTCTGGACGTGTGAGTCCGTCTCCCTGTACGTGTGAATTGCATCGTATTGTGTTCTATGGGATTTTCTATTGTCGTTGCTTACACTAGTCACGTGTTAAGTCCTCAATGTCCGTTTCATCTGTCATTCTGTGCCGACTCAAGCAGATCGTTTTACTGAACAACACTGAGACTCATAAGTCAATCATGCATGACAGGCGTCAATTGTAACGTGTAAACTGATCAATGCAAACGTGCGGCACTGAAGCCTATTCGGTAGAGCGCTCTATAATCCAACGATTTCTAGTTCGAGTATGCTGAGTGGTCTTCGTGTAACGACCTCTGGCTAAGTTGGGTTGAAGTATACTTGCCTAGCGCCTCAGATTGAGATCTATTAGACTATTACTTTGCAATATAAAAATAAATAAACGCAGACATAAACGGAAGGCCACGTAAACATCAATTTCTAGCGCTTCCATGGAACGGTTTATACAAGAAACAAACTCAGAAAGTGGGGCATTCCTCCTAATCGATGCACAACCCTCAGCAGTGGCGATCGAACCAAAGCGGGTAATCTGAGCAAGCCCCATACATGATTTGCGTGCCCCCAATCCAAATACTCATTAACGTACTATACGGCCTATTTTTTTTAACTTAATGGAGAGGCGCTATAATATAAATGCGTTGAATGAATAAATGAATGGATTATCTCACCAGTCGGAATTTATCCTAGCTTTTCCATCAGCTACGTATATGCGTAGGCCTTATATGGCACGTCGCTATCATAATGCACAAGGTATACGCCCTAGCCTATTGATCGATGGTTGCCAACTAATTGCCTCAAGTGAAATCGATCAAGAATCATGCGACACCGGAGATCGAAGCATGGTCGAACCATAATATATGGCATGTATTCAGGGCTGTAGTCGAGGGTAGGCCTATACGCGGGTATACAGCGTATAGCCTACTCACCTCTAGAGAAATTTGAGAGCGTATACTCAGCGCTCGAGACGAGGGTATACGCGGGTATACAGCGTATACTTACCTCTGAGCAATGAAATTTTGAGAAAAAGAGAGGTTTTGAAAGGTTTTAGGGCGAATGACCAAAAAAAAGGTCATCAACTTTTTCAGAGACGAAATCGTAAAAAGTCATAAAATTTTCAGAGAATTGGTAAAAAGTCTGAAATTTTTCTGAGACGAATTCCTAAAAAAAGGTCTTCGCATTTTTTTAGGGTCACATCAGCCCTATAGTGACGCCGCTGCTCACCGGTAGCGTATACTCACCTCAAATTTTACCACTACAGCCCTGCATGTATTGGTATGATTATGGTATTGGTATTTTGTGACCTGGTAGGGGCCTACATGTTGTTAAGTCATGGGCTGGGATGACAATCATTATCATCGCGTCGCATGGCATGGTACGGTGTCACAGAATGTATTGTATTGCAGTTCTATTGTTATAATGGCAATGCAATACTTCTATTGTATTGTTCTTTGTTTTCTGTCTGTATACATAAAGGCTTTCTGTCGACAGTCGTCGTTGGCGTCGTTGGCCTTAAGTCGACCCAGGACCCTGGTCCGTTGACCTCCTCCCTTTCTCCGTCATCCTCTGTGTCCTCTTCCTCGTCCTCGTCGTCGTCCTCCTCCTCCTCCCAAGTCTCCGACGACATCCAACTCAGCCTCGGCTGGCCCTACGTCGCCCGCCTTCTCAGCATCAGCCTACTCGTTCTCGCCTCCTCGGCCGTCGCCTACAGACTGTGTCGGAGCGCAGAGGCCGTACAACTGGCGGCGGCTTCGTCGAGCGCTACTGCAGGGTCACTTGACTGCATCATTGATGTGAACTCTGTCCGCGACAACTACGACGACTCAGTGGATGAAGTCGAAAATGGATCCCTGCTTTGAATAATTAATAATATTATGTCTGTCAATTTTTCCAGGCCTTTGTAATAATGCCTAAAAGAAATAGGGCCTAGGCCTATGCCGTCGATTTCCTTAGATACTGAACTTCAAACTTGAAGTTTAGGCTAAGCCTACCGATTAAATTAAGGATTATAGAGGACTAAGGCTACCAAACTCAACCACTCATGTTATTCATTAGTGCCGTCTACAGGTAGGCTAGACTGCGTAGCCTAGGCCTATGTATACATGTGTTGCACATGTTTCGATTAACAGCTTATATTCGCATGCTGTTGTCTTTACCTCTGCTCTCTCAACGCTCCAAATGTAAACACCTTAGCTTCTATCAAAATCTTAAGCCAGGTGTCTGACTTTCCAGATGCCTGCAGACCCTTGGATCTTGACCTGATGCCGAATCTGACCTTACCTGACACCATCGACTTTATTTTGACTCAGCGCCTGTGAATAAGCTACAGGCCTGGTTCCCGCGAAGTAACTTTTTGGGTGCTGTAGAAATCTAGAGATTACGATTATGCTCTGTACAATACGATTACGAATTATAGTTCGGGTTATAGCAGAAGCAACCGGTCAATGTTTCATTTCTGGTCATATTTTAGTCAGATTTTGCAGTTGAGCCTTAATTTTGCAGCGGGCAATGTCGCCATGGCAACAGCCGTGGTGTCATTTTTAAATGGCGGACACCTAAACGGTGGTTAAATTATATCTAATTATTGTTTACATTTACTGCGAGTGTTTTAAAAGTATTTTACACGGATAACAAAAATGTGATTTTCTATTTTATACGTCAGTTATAAGTCGTTGTGTGTGATTTGTTCTCTGTTTAGGTAGTTGCCCGTAGTTGGCGATTAGTTGCTGTGTTTTGCCTGGTTTGTGTCCAATGCCGCATTAGACTTATATTTTGTGAAAGAAATTGACCAACTCGATAATAACTAACTCGATTGCTACAATGGGTGAGAGGATAAATTATCCGTTAATGTATCGTATTTCTGGACCTATGCCTATGTATGTCGGCAGTGTTAATCAGGCAGCCAAACCTTCTACACAGTCGCCATCGTTGGAAACCGTCCGCCCTTTAATACGAAAACATCCAGAAGACTACATCCGAGAAGCTGCTAGCTTCGGTCTTCAGTTTGGTGAAGATGTTTTGCGAGAGCATTGTTTCCACATGCTTCCCTACGATCCAAAGTATTTGAAGGACGCTACAGATCCAGCAGGATTATTTTATTCGAAAGGAAGGTCAGGAGCCCATAAAAATCAAGCTTCTCTCCGATACAAAGCAATTTTTAAGTCGACTAGGCCTATTCCGGCAAAGCTTGATCCATTAGTCATAAAGAAAAACAAACCTGCAACAGTTGATAATCAATTGGCAGGGAATGAAACTCAAGAAAATCAGTCAATTCATGCAAAACCTGGAAAGGAAGATATCGAGAGTCAAGGAGTATTTTTAACCGAAGATTTATCTGAGGCTGTGAAAAATCCTTACTCGAGTATTCAGCCAAGTCGATGGGATGAGTATGTAATGTCGAATTTGAGCGAAAACACTGCACAGTGGATTGTCCGAGGCAAGATGTCGCCAGGCGATCATCGAGACAAAATGGCAAGGTTTCTCGAGGCAAGGTATGGTCCAGCGAATGAGGATGCTGGCAAAGAGCTGGTGGAAGATAGCATGAGTGAAGTGGATTTTTCTCTGAAACCAGCACCGCCGTGTGAAAAGCAGTACAAGAAGAGTGACGAAGTGTAAGCATATCTCTAAATAACTCACTTGGTCACTTTAACACCTTTTGTTTGTTGACATGATTGATTGGTGATTGGTTGGTTGATTTCATTTGATTATTGGATTGTTGATTATTTAATCATTTGATGAACTGACAAATCTTGCTGTTTGACTGATTGATGAATCAAGTTTTAATTGGTTACTTGATTTATCTATTTGATTGATTGGTTGATGAATCTTGAGTTTTGATTAATTGGTAAACCTTGATTGTAGAATGAATGACTACTCTAGATTTTGAAATTTCAGCAGTCCTTCCTTCCATCTATCCCCTCTTCATCCGTCTGTCCATAGACAAGGAGATATATGTTTCATGATTTATCAGTTGCTGCAGTATGTGTTGGCAACCAGTTCCATCCATTCATCCGTCCTTTATTGTTCCATCCCATCCAACCATTGAACATCAATTCTGTGATTAAATTAATAGATTGACTTTCTGACTTCATTATCTGTTTTCTGAGCTGATAAGCTGATTGATTAAATGACAGATTGCATGATTTATCAATTTTTAATTGTATAATTGACTGAATCATTCTCTGCTTTCATTATTTGATGGTCTTAGGAAGCAACTTGGATTTGAAAGGTTTATAAAAAATTCCATTATGTTACAAAATTTTATTATCACTGAGTGACATAACTTAGTTGTGACATGCGCACTGTATATTGCATTTTCAAGGATGCTCGAGAGAGTTCAGGAGGTCATTCAGACCCAAAATCATCTTCGGTCTCCTGTGGAGAGTGAACAGAGTATCAATTTCTACCATCTTCCAACAGGAAAACTTCAGTCCAGCCGAATGCAGGTTCAGGTAGAAACAACAGGTTAGGCGAATTATTTATAATTATTATCACTGAAAGTACTACAAGTATTTTGAGTGTCTGGCAATGTAATTTAAGTGAGTGTATTTTCTACTTAACACATTTTAACAGCCATTCATCGATGAAGAAGAGCAGATTCTCAAGTGTTAATGACTTTGCTTTCTTAGCAGAAAATTTGAAACTATTCTGTCCTGGTGGGAATTCAAAGAAGAAGAACAGCCCCTTAAGCTAGCCCTGAGGCAGCCATGAGTATGAAGTGTTAGCGACTTCATTCTCTTAGCCTCGGCATATGTGGGCGGATGGCCAGTCCCTCACCGTATTATCTTCCCACTGACAGTGTGCGGTTAGTGTACTCATTATAGCGTAGTTGGCTAGGAGGTGCAGATGGAGCAGAAATATCAAACCAAATTTTTGCCTCAAGCGGCAGGAACCTTGCTATAAATTTCCAAAGTTTTTTTCTGAGCTACATAGTTAATCAGTAGTAATAGAGTTATGGTAGAGTTAAAGTTCTGCTAGTGAAAGGCCAAAGTCCTACATGCTAAACAATCACAGAACAAAGCATTTCTTCACAGTAAGTGATAGTTAGAAGCCTGTATAAATTTGCATTTGATTTGATCAACGTATGTATAACTAGTAAATTGTTTTTGAAATATCCAGGCAATATAAATAAGACATCCGAGAACGTTGAAGTCACACCATATCGAATACCATCTCCGCCAACCCTGAAAGATGTTCTGAACCAAAAAGTTGGTGAGAAGTACTACCACTCAACCAGCCAGTTTGTACAAGATTGGCTAACTGGTAAGTGTCTTGTAATTCTCACCACCTTGTTATTAGTGAATACTTAAAGAAGATTCTGTAGCATAATGTAATGGAAAACACTGGAATTTCTGTGTGCTGCACTAAAGCTGCATCAGGTTGACCAGCTTAAGCACCAGGGCTATATCGTCAGGTCTATATATTGTGAAGAACCTTTTTAAACAGCTTGTGTAGCAAATTCCATCTTATCTGAGTAAATCCATTCATTTGAAAATAACTTGAATTTTTCATTTTAAATACCTTGCTATTAAATAATTAAAAGGCATATGTGTTTCCAAGTCTGGTGTGACCTTCTGGTGTAATTTTTTTAAGAAGGGGCCTCAAAGCTATTATATGGCTTCAGGCCATACCAAGTCCTTGCAACAATAGATCATCTGTTTTTGACTGGGCTGGGTTGGGAGCACCACTGGGTAGATTTTTTGAAGGGGCGCTATATAAGTTTATTATATTATAGATAGATAGATAGATAGATGTAATGTTTTATCCAATCTCATATCAATGGCGTGGATGGTTTCTTAGGTGGCAAACCTGTTCACCAGAAAGATTCGCTTAAGATAAAGATGGACTCAGACAACATCTACGAGAAGAAACTGCGAAAGACGCTTCCCTACAGATCAGCAGAGTGGTCGAGCGAGAGCAAAGAAAACGTTGCAGCCAAAAGTTCTGGGAAGTCAGCCACGGTCAAACACAGACGGGGAGTTGAGAGATGGCAAGCCCTTCCAGAGAAGGTTGAGGTATGGAATGGTTTTCTGATTTACACTAAGCAGAGGTTTTAGAAATTACATTTTGCTCTTAACCTCTGGTTCTTTTACCAATGCAGTTTGCGATCATCCACTGTTGCATACGTTTTCAAACTATGTTAAAATGTACTTGTTTTGTTCAGTTAGATAGTCATATGCAAAGTGCTTTTGAGAGATTATTTAAATGGCTCTATATAAAGAGTAATAATACATACATATATACAGACAGACAGACATACATGCATACAAACACACATGCGTACATTCAGACATACATACTTACATACATTCATACATATACATTATTATACAATGAGTCTTTGAGGTTGTTCCATTGATGTCATAACTACTTAGAGCAACAATAGATCATGTACTTTAACAATTTAATGACGAGATTGCACTAAAAATGACTGGGAAACCAATGCAGTCCATCATTAAAGTGTTAACTGATTACACTTTGGGCTCTTATAATTATCTTTTGGCTGAAACGCAAGAAATTCAGTAAGTGTAAACGGCATCTATAACCAGCAGTGGTGCTCAATTGTAAGTAGTCAGTTCCGCTTCATGATGAAACAATCGAATGACAGTGAAACTATTTTTGTAGGAAAGCAATGGGTCACAACTGAAACCCGTTCCGTATGCTACTGGTAAAAGGCGCAGTGTTACTCAAAGTGTCATTCTGATTGAGTCGGTGATGACAAAAATGTGTAAGTTTTTTATCCTACTCCAAAAATATTAACAATGACTGAGATTCTGCTGAGTAAAAGAAAATGATGGAACACATTAATCAATCAATCAATCAATCAATCAATCAATCAATCAATCAATCAATCAATCAATCAATCAATCAATCAATCGACTACACTTTTATATAGCGCTCCTTCAAGGCAACTCTTCAGAGGCGCTCCCAGCCCAACCCCGGCAAAAGAGAACAGTCTTTAGAGCAGAGAAGAAATTGGTGGACGAGTCTCGAGGAAGAGATACTTTAAAGTTATTCAAAAGATGTTTCATTGGTGTCAGAACCAGTAGTTTTTTTAAGCCCTTAATGGTCAGAGGCAAGCAGGGGCATAACTTTGGTCTAGAAAGTGGGGGTAGGCCTACTAAATTTCGCATTGTTTCAGCTTCGTGGCTGTTATATAATTATAATGCCATCGTTTGTATTACAAGCATAGTAATAATTATAGACATGATGATGATGATGATGATGATGATGATGATGATGATGATGATGATGATGATGATGATGATGATGATGATGATGATGATGATGATGATGATGATGATGATGATGATGATGATGATGATGATGATGATGATGATGATGATGATGAGGTGATGGTGATGATGATGATGATGTGGTGGTGGTGATGGTGATGGTGACGGTGATGTTGACGATGATGATGATGATACTACTAATAATAATAGTGACAATAATTCACCATTAATTCAGCAATTACCTAACCTGCGATCGTTAAGCAAAAACTACGGTACGGTCTTCCATGTTCGAGGGACACTAATTTGGGCCTAACACCCCCACAGTTTAATCAACTGAAATACAATGAACATAAGCAGTTAGCCTATAGTCTCACGATGTGCTTTTGAGTCTTTAAGTATTTTGTTACCATTACATGTATAATGATATGCTATCAAGTCTTTAGTAAAGTATAGGCCTAATGTTATCATTGCATATCTAATGATGTTAGATCGACTGCTTTTCATAAAATTGTAGGCCCTATTAGCCTACTACCCAGGTGGCCCTAGTAGAGGGGTCTACGACCCTTTTGTGTCTCCTGTATAGCCAAATTATGTTAATTGATTATAAGCAATGTATGTTTTTTATCCTTGCAATGTTTGGTTACAGAACTAAAAATACAATACAAAACTATTGGTACCACAGTACCGCTAGGAATAAATAATTGTGTTGTGGTTTCACAGAGGATATTGCTACTGCTAGGAACAATTGCATTGTGACTTCACAGAGGATATTGCTTGCTACTGCTAGGAATAATACTGCATTATGATTTCACGGAGAATGTGCATGTTACCGTTAGGAATAATATTACATTGTGATTTCATAGAGAATATATTGCCTTAGCAACCTCTTCTGACCTCTTGGAATACTTGCATTGTGATTGCATAGAGGATGTGTTGCATTGTGATTCCACACAGTGTTATGTTTCCGTAGCAACCCTTTGTAAGGCTTAATAATTGCATTGTGATTTCATAGAGAACATGTTGCCATAGCAACGATTGTCTAACCTGTGAGAATAATTGCATTATGATTTCATAGAGGATATATTGCCTTAGCAACGTCTTTTAATAATTGCATTGTGATTTCATACAAGTTATAATGCTGTAGAAACATCTTGTAATAATTGCATTGTGATTTCATAGAGAACTTGTTGTTGAAGCAACGATTGTCTAACCTCTGGGACTAATTGCATTGTGATTTCATAGAAGAAAAAAATATTATTGCCTTAGCAACCTCTTGTAATAATTGTGTTGTTATTTCATACAAGCTATATTTCCATAGCAGCATCTTGTAATAATTGCATTGTGATATCATAGAGAGCATGTTGCCATAGCAACCTCTTTTAACTTCTGGGAATAATTGCATTGTCATGACATTTTCACAGAGGATGTATTGCTGTAGCAGCCTTTTGTAATAATTGCAGGATACATTGTCATAGCAGTCTCTTGTAATAATCACATTGTGATTTCATACAGGGTATATTTCCGTAGCAACATCTTTTGATGATTGCATTGTGATTTCACAGAT
Source organism: Allolobophora icterica (assembly GCA_963556255.1). Taxonomy (NCBI): domain Eukaryota; kingdom Metazoa; phylum Annelida; class Clitellata; order Crassiclitellata; family Lumbricidae; genus Allolobophora; species Allolobophora icterica. The sequence goes on from OY744617.1 coordinate 20,889,768, forward strand.
AATAACATTATATTGCCACCTCTATTAGTGAAACAAAATAGCAATGAGATTGATGATAATGGTGATCACACTGATGATAATGCTCAGTAATTTTTTTAATCTTGAGGGCTGTATCAGGTAAAGTAATAATGGGCAAAAACAATGGGTATGAAAAGTGGGGGTACAGTACCCTCCAGTCCAAAATCAGGGGTACAAGTAGCCCTCGAATCCCCCGTAAATTACGCCTATGGCGGCAGATGCTCATTCCTTTTCATAGGCCCTTGAGCCACCAATGGGCTAAGCCTAAAGCCCTGAACATAGGGCCACTGCTGCAATGTGAATACTCATTATTAGTCAATAGATAATTTTTATTTTTACTTTTGCTGCAATTAGTATGCATGCAAGATCTACAAACCTTTCCCACTCGTTGGTCTTCTGTTACTAGGTCTTTGCTGGAAGCATTTTGTGGCTAAGCAGCTGTGCATTACAGACTGTTCACAATCCCTGAACAGTATGCATTACTGTCCTAAGTGAGACACAGGATCCCCATACAGGTCACCACTCAACCAGTCAACCACTGTCCACATGCAAAATAAGTCTTTATCAGACACATGTGTTCATATCAGTTTTGTGCAGTGCTTTTCAAGGGACTTAACAGGTCCTATATTACCTAGTGTCTCAATGCATTCATACATACATAAGACATACATACATGCGTACACATAAACATACATGTCAGGATTGTACGCAATCATTATGTTATTTATGTTTTCAATCAGTGAGTGAATGGAGGTCACAGTGGCGCCTGGAAATGCATGACACAAAGCTGAGCATCGAGGATCTTATACGAGAAATGGGTGACATTCACGTCAACACCCGGATAAAAGCCATCGTCACGTGTTCGAGGGCGGCTGAGTATCGAAGGACGGATGAGAAGTCGAGGACAGAGAGTCAGAGACTTCTACCAGAGGAGCTTTACGTGGCTCTTGAGCTTTGTCTGAGGGACGAGAATGAGCGAGTGCGTACAGCAGCTGCCATAGTATTGTATTCATTGGAGAGACCTGTGCCTGAGGTAGGTTAGTTTGCTGACCAATAATAAGTCCACAAGTCAATAAGTGTGACTGTTTCTTAAACAAATTGTATTGTATTGTATTGTATCTGAACATTTATAAAGTGCCTGTCACGGTGTTCGCTAATCAGAGGCGCGGTGTTGAAAGTTCTAACTGCTCGTTGCAGTCAGCTTTTATCTGTAACGTGAGTGAAAGATCTAAAGTATCTTATTTGTCATTTTTAATAAGTAAGTAAGTAAGTATATTCTTTATTGAACCAACTGCATATCTGCACTTTGGTGTACATGCATTAAGCAGAGTAAAGCATTGTAATTAAGAACGATTTTGCTGGAAAAATGAAAACAATGATCATTGTTATCATTTCCAGCATTATTGTTAAGTCATCATTGTTATTGAGAGCTTACATACCCAACTGTATAGAATCATAGTTGATTTATAATTACATGATCAATCATGTATAAAACATCCATTGACCTACATTGCACTGGTATCTAATGCAGTGGGTTCCAGTAAATGTATGCACATATATATGTATATATATGTGTGTGTTTATGTATTTATGCATGCATGCATGCATGTAAATATGCATATGTATGTGTATTTGTTTGTATAGATCTGCACATTTGTACAGGGCCTTGTAAGGACATCTTATAATATGTCTGCCTGAGTAATGTGCTGGTATGATGTGTCTGACTATCTTTAACTATGCTGGATGCTGGTGACTAAAGTTTTATGTTTACTCTGGTGATATAATGCCTGTTGTTCTTAAAGGCCGAGGGTGTTCTTCGCAAGACCCTGCAGCAGGACCAATCGCTCAATGGATGGACAGCTGCCAGATGCTTGGCACATTACGGGGAATGCGATTACCAGGTTGTTGGTGAACTGGTCAATCAGCTGTTCAGCAGCAAGGATGATGAACGAAGAAGCCAGGCCACTGAACACCTTGTCCAACTCAGCCGATTATCTGTATGCTAAGCTCTGTTAACCTGGTTAATTATTATTATTATTATTATTATTATTATTATTATTATTATTATTATTATTATTATTATTATTATTATTATTATTATTACTACTACTACTACTACTACTACTACTACTACTACTACTACTACTACTACTACTACTACTACTACTACTACTACTACTACTACTACTACTACTACTACTACTACTATTATTATTATTATGCATTTATTAAGCACTGCTGTTTAATGACTAAGCATCAATCGATGGCATTGAGCAATTGTATGTAAAGGACTTGGTCAAAATCCCTACACAGTAACCGTCTCTGAGGGGGCTTGAACCTGCACTCTTTTCGTTACAAAGCGAGTGCTGTAACCAATCAGCTACTGTGACCCTATCGCCTACTGAGTCCCAAATATTAATGTTTTTCAGTTGCTAAGAACTTCTTCTTAACCTTTATTACTTTATTACTTTCTAATCTAAACTCTTCTAATATGATTAGACAATTTCGTGTCCAGATTCTTCATTTATTAAGAGCACTTTTACTTTTCCAGGAAAAGCTGAAGAAGCATTTCAATGTATCTTAAGTTCCAATAATTGCTATTGATAGATCTTCGTCCACATTCTACAAGTTCTGCCTGAGGAAGGCTATGAACAGCCCTGGAGCAGGAATGATTCAATGCCCCAAGGACTGGAAGAGACTACATGTAGACCCAGAGCCACATGGACCAGAATACTTAGAAAGGATTTGGAACAACACGATTTTCGAGAAATGTCCAAGGCTGAAAGGCATGCTGTCATGTGGATATGGTTGCACTGAGTTGACTTCACACCTAGAGAGATATGGATGAAAAGAAACAAAAGAAAATGTGTTTGCTCGGAGCCAAATTTATGATATTTGTGAAATTGTTTTCAGACACTTGTGCATTCGATGATCGCTGAGAGACTGAACAGTTGCAGCTGGGTTGATCGTCTGACGGCTTGTAGGACCATTTCAGTTCTTCAGGGGGATATCAACAGGGTGCGCAGTTCTCTCAAATCTAATTTGAAAACTTCAATGCAAGCTTTATTTTTTGTTCTTTTATTTGTGCAGTGATGGCATTTATAATAAGGAACATTTGTCAGTAATATTACTGACAACTTGAAGCTGAAAAACGAAACCTAAGGGTTTTCACTGTTATATAGTAAACATGTTTAAACCTGTTTTCTACCACCTCCTTAAGTCTTCACTTTTTAACCGTGGCTGGACTGGGAGCACCTCTGAGTAGGTTTCTGGAAGAGGCGCTATATAAATTATCAAAATGAATGAATGAATGAATGTAGCTGAGGTATAATTGGGCTTTGTTTTGGATACAGATTTGAAGGGCAGACTAGCACTGGAAGGGCAGACCACAATATGGTCGATGAACTCGTGTAAAGTAGACAGTTTTAGCCGCACAGTCCTATGATGCATTTTTATGTTTCTTATGAGTTCTGTGTAAGTATGACACAGTAGCCTAGTGGATAGAAGGCTCGGCCTGTAATGTAGAGAGTATGGGTTCGAGCCTCCACTCGGGCGGTCGCTGTATAAGGACCTTGAGCAAGACCTTCACACGCAGTTGCTTGGTGCCATCGATGTTCTGTCATATGGTGGTGTGTGCACTTCTGAACTTTGGAAGGAGGGCAGTATCAATTACAGTTGTATTGTATGTATTGTATTGTATTGTATTGTATTGTATACGCTTAAATGTTACATAAATTTTATTGCACAGATGTTTCTATGCAGTTTACACAACAAAAATATTCTCTGTAGGACCTCGTCAGCAAACTGAGTCATGTGATGTGGAACGACTGGCGCATGGAGGTGCGAAGAGCAGCCGCACATACTCTGGGACATACATCTCATGGCGTAGACATTCACAACCAGCTGGTGGAAAAGCTGCAGCATGGTGATGAACGAACCAAATTAGATGCCATCAGCAAATTGGGTGACTTGGGTGGGTGATTTTTTTGTAATAACTCTTCTCCAATAATTTAGAAACATTTCTCAGAAAGATTGATTTGCTTGCTTTAGTAAATATTCTGTTTTAAATCTTTCTACAGTAATTGATTTGATCTGGTTGATTACCTACAATATTTGTCCTAACTATTTTACCTGTGCTGGTTTCAAATTTTGGAGACTGAAACCGGATTCAAGTGGCCACAGATTGTTATCTAATCTGGAAATTTATGTAGTGCCATTATCATTTGATGCTTCTAAGTAAAACAACATTCTAAATGCACCATATAATAAAATACAATGCACTTTATTAACTTCGCAGTGTTCAAATGCCCACCTAAGCTGCTTTCATCTCTCTGTAGAGCTTCCAAAACTTGTCTTATTTTCTGTATGAATATGCAAAAAATTTTTTAATAGTGTTTTATTACATAAAAATTGAGATTACAGTTAAAATTAAAATGTTAGGTAACTCTGATTAGAATTTCTCGTTAGACTAATAATGTTTGTGTTGTAAAAGAATGTCCAGTTAATCAGCTATGAACAATTTTTGTTGCATGAGATCTTGACTGACATTCATGTGCTGCTTTTAGAGTTTAACAAAATGAACTTGACATTTGATGAACATTTGACCTGGATTGTTCTACAGATCATTCCAGTGTTCAAACACTATAAGTAAAACATGTATATATGGTTAATGACTTGCATGTTCAATTTATTTATATGGTGTCTTCTTTAATGTTCATAGGCATTATGTAATTAAATGACTATCCAAACTGTCATCATTTTTATAGTTTTTTTGTATTTGATGTTCAGAGCAAGCGTGATTTTGTTAAATTGATGCACAGTATTTTAAAGGCAATATTAATGTTATACTTTGACTGCTTATTTGTGTTTCTAATGCAGGAATCATGACAACCAAACTGTTTCCTGTTTTCCTGAAATGCTTTGATGATGGTTGTTCCTCGCTGAGAATGGAAGCCTGTGTTGCTTGTATGAATCTGCATTTGGTTAATGATGCAATTGTGACGAAACTAGTTTCACTGGCTGCCAATGACCGTGTCTGGAAAGTCAAAGCATTAGCAATGCAAGGTATGTCGTACAAAATACTAGATTTCTGGTGTGCCATGCACGTTCTATCTGTTGACTTCTAACGTTCCGTAATGCACACAACATTGGTCAACAGTTGCTTTAAGTGAAACCATTTTCAAAAACTGTAATCAGTTGTGTGAGTCCACTTGAAATCCAACTGGTAAGAGAATCAGTTTAATCTCATAATCTAGGCAAATTATTCAGGTAAAGTCCAGAATAATAATAATAATAATAATAATTATATTCTTTATTATTTCAAACCGACAGACGCAGTAAGATTACATTGAAACATGAAAGTACAATCAAGATCTTAATTAAGCACACGGTTTGGCAGCCATGCAAGACGCCGCCTTAGAGGGGGATTACGGGAATTGATCCACGTACCTTATGCTCTCCTGGCCATGAGTGTTACCATTACTCTATCCCCCTACCCCAAGCATGTACAACAGAAAATAAGCGAGTCTGGAACAAGAGGCAGATATAGAGTACGCTTGTTCCAGAACTATATTCAAGTAATAAGAGCTACTTTTTTTTATATGAAGGAGTCGCACTTTTGGAAATTGTAGCAGCTGCTTGTTTAATAATGTCTGCAATGTGATGCTAAAATTATCTTGAATCGAGATTTCCTTCATAGACAGACACCTGACATATTTCATTGTATCTACCATTTGGAATTCAGCCAACCCTGTTTTTGGCCTCTGATGTGTATGCAGCTGAGGCAAGGTTTGAATGACTGGACCTTTTTGTTCAGGGTGGTTTGGTTCAAATCCAATAAATTTATGTGCAACCATGTTTTAGCTTTGGGATCCAGTGGAGTTGTAACTGAGGCTGTGACGAAGACTCTGGTCTGGGCTTTTCGTTATGACACAGAGGAAGGCGTTCGAGCGGAGGCATGTCACGCGATCACTGCTCTGCAGCTGAAGGGAGATAACATTGTTCAGATTCTGCAGGATCGATACCTGGTTGAAACAAGTGACCTTGTTAAGCAGTAAGAGAGAGCATTATTCACAATTGTAATTATGAACTGAAATTTTTAAAGCATCATTCTAAAGCTAAGTGCTGCACACCAGCTTATTCATGAGCACTGAGATTGCTGTCATTAATAAAATCTGTCACTTTTCATATCTCTTAGGTTCAACTTCACTACCTTTAAAACACTACTACTTTCATAACAGCTTGTACAAAGTAACTTGGCCTATTGCTACATAAAAACGAAGTTTCCTTTTTATCTTTATTTTGTATGAAGTTATATAGGCCTATTTCTACACAAAGCTTGACAGTTACACTTCTTTGATTTGTACTGAATTTATCCTGTGTTATTATAATTTCTGCATTTTATACTTCACAGCAATTACAGTAAATCTTCTCTCATTTAAATGAACAAATGTACCTTACTCTACGTATGCATGTTCCAGTCATCTCCGAGCAAGTCGTGACATTTTAGTCCTATACAAATGTCGTAGACAAAGACCAGTCCTCGTAAACTTGGCAGATGCATACTAAGTTGTGCCTCTGATCATGTTGATCTTGTTGCAGAGTAATCTCTTGCTTAGCTTTTATCAGTAAAAAGTTAACTTGGACATAAAGATTGCTGCTGACATTTTTCAAACATTTGGCTCAATGTTTATGTGAACTTACATGAAGCAACCATTATAATGAAGATTTATAAAGTGCATGCTAATATAACTAAGTACATTTCATATGCGCTAAGACCTTATCTGAACCTCTAAAAGGTGCTATGTAAGTACCAGGTGCACATACATATAGATACATACATACAAACATACTTACATACATAAAGTTTCAAGTTCACATCCGTCTGAGAAGTACTGGTTGTTCAGTTTCCAGTTTATTATCTGACTTTGCTGCCATTTTACTGAAGTTTAATTTAGAATCGTCTAATACTCTGCTGACATCTACAGTTGGCGTTATAGGTTACACATATGTGTATTATAGCATTATTGCCTGTCATAAGTTTTAAGGTAATTATCGTGACAATCACATTAGATTTAAATTCTATAGTTTGACAGTTTCTCTTTTGTTTGATTTGAAGGCAGATTGTACATGCACTGTCCATCTGTGGCATATCTCCAAATGAAGATACACCAATACTGACTCAGATCAAGACGGAGGTCAAACGGCTGGGTACAAATGAAAACATCCAGCTGCACATCTTGGCCAATGAAGCCGAGGAAAATCATGCCGCCAACAAAAGAAAATTGATATACATGGATCCAACTAAGAAGCAGGTATATATGAATCTCTGCTTGTCATCCTCGCTAGCAATTGATATATGCTCTAAGTTGATCCTCATTGCTTATGCTATAACAGCCATTCTCCAGTTTCATTGTAACCTGCTGCTTTATGACAGCGGGACATATTTTCTTGAATAAACGAATATACTTACATACATATGTAACATGTAGGAATATATATATATCTATGATGTGTTTGTGTGTGTGTGTGTGTGTTTGTGTGTGCATATGTGTGATGTATGCTTAAAAGATATACAAGCAGTATATCTATGCGGGAAGTCTTCAAGTCAACTGAGGTTGAATCCATACAAAATGCAGTTCATTTGGGTAGGTATGCGTTTGACATGTATAAGGAACAATGGACAATAAATAGATAGCAACAGCATTCTGGGGCTGGGTGATGAAACACAATGTCTGTGACGTTGGTATGCATTGGATAAGATCTAAAAATGGTGGGCCTTGTCATCTCCCTCCCTCAGCAGGTCCTGCTTTATGAAGTGTGTCAGATCATGGTTGTACAGCAAAATTTTATTTTATGAAGCTGGGTCCTTGTGACCTCGTCTGTTTTTGTCTTCTGACATGCTGTGCAAGATACCTGCACTGGCTTCCAGGTACATTTATGAAACGCTCTTCGGGCAGGCCTGGCAGTTGTTGTAGCCTCATCAGGGAGCTTTTGTGGTCATGTCGTAAGCTACTACCACATAATGACCTCCAGGTTCTGTGGTCCCATAAACGACCATAGTTACCATATTATGCCTTTGTGTCCATTGACCATCTTTCTGGAATAATGTTCCTCTGAAAATCTGAACTGTACTACCAGAAATGGATATCGAAACAGTCTGAGCTAGGATGTGCTTGTATCATACCTAGCAGGTATGTGATATACCAGTGCCAAAAGAAAATGGTGGCTGCTTAGTGTGCAACAAATTACAGTTTGTAACTGGAACATTAGTGGTAGGAATTTTAAATCAAACATTCAAAGGTTGCGATTTTAAATAAAAAAATTTAAATTCTCAGAGAAAAAAGTATGTTTAAGTATCAACAGGAAGGGCGTCTGGTTATTCAATTGATGCTTTTGCTGCAGTGATTTTGCAAATATATCCTTTGATCTCTAGAGACAATGCCTTGCTGAATTGTTGAAACTTTAAATGTAATTGACATTAATTTTCTGTCACAGCTAAATTCATCTGCAGCAGCTAAGCGAAGAGAGTTACAGATGCAGCGACTGAAAGCCTCCTTCCACAACTCTCATCATCCCTTATTTGCCCATCTTTCTGACCGTGATGCAGGTGAGGGCAGGAGTTTCAAGAGCGAGGCAGAGGGTGACGAAAATGACATCGTGACTTCTCACATCCAGAGCTCTACTCCGTCATTCATGAAGGATTATCTGGCACAGAGGGAAAAATCGTCTGAGAGTTCTTTCACCATTCAAAGGGAATCCAGTAGCACTTCTGTCCTTCACAGGAACAGGTCTGCTAAAAGTATCTTATCAAATGAAGTCAGTTACAGAAAAGAACGGAAGTCAGTCAATGCTGAAGTAGATAAAGACACTTCTGACGATTCTAAAGATAGAACAGGTGGGAATTCCAGAAGTGATGATGATGGGAATTCTGTCAATAACGTTGTGTCCAGTCCACGTGGTGTTACTGATGAGAATAACACCGACAGCAAAGAAAACATGACAAGAGAGAGTGAAAACAATATCACCGATGAAACCAGTGTCACCACTGGACAACCATCTTCTCCGAAGACAATGGACGTATATTTAGAAACGGATGACGAAGACAATGAAGAAGAGATGTTGAAATCACCCAGAGAAATTGAAAACAAACCTGAACAGTCCAAAACAGCCGAAGATAAGTTGGACGCCTCGTGCGAGTTAGGTTCCGATGATGACTCATTCATCTACTGAAGTCTTAGCGGGACTTATTTACATGACAAATTAAATTAATTTCAATGTGTGGTATTACTTTATTAGCATTTTGTGTGTTAGTGGAAAAATCCCGGAGAATTTTGTGAATATTTACGGAACATTTTTGAGTGCTCAGTTGATTCAGAGAGATTGTTGTGCACAGCAAGTTTTTGAGGTACCTATAGGCCACTAAATTAAATGTGTTGATGCATACAAACATACATACATATATACATACATAAATATATACATACTGGGCCCAAAAGTGGTGCTATATAAGTGTCTAGCTATACAACGCCTTTCAAGGCATCAAATGAATTTGATGAAAATGCTCTATGTTGGCGTTGATGATGACAAGAACGAAAATGATCAAGAGGAAGAGGAGGAGATGGGTGGGAAAAGTAAGAGTAGAGGAAGATGATGTTTTAAGTATTACCATTGCCATTGATTGTTTTTTTTACAAATGTTTATGTTCATTCATATCGTGCAGCCATCCCTACAGTGCAGTATTGCTATTAAATCGTTCAAGTCACTATTAGTGATTTCTGTTCATATAATATATAAATACATTATATATATATATATTATATATATATACATAAATATATATATCATATATATATATATATATATATATATACAGACATAGGCGTAATTTACCCGTACCCCACTTTTCATACCCATTGTTTTTGCCGCCATTATTATTTTATCTGAGGAAGACCTCAAGATTCAAAACAATTACCGAGCATTATCATCAGTGTGATCACCATCATCATCACTCTCATTGTTATTATTATTGTTGTCGCTATTATTATTATTATTATTATTATTATTATTATTATTATTATTATTATTATTATTATTATTATCATCATCATCATCATTGTAATGGAAGTGGGGATCAAGATATGGAAATTCATAGAGTTTAAAAGATGAGCAGCTTATAATGTAATAATGTAACTTAGAGCGTAGGACTCAGAAACATTGACAGTAATGAACATTATATTAGATAGAAGAAGGACACAACTCTAAGATGTGCGAATATATATATATATATACTAATATGCAGACAAGGACATAGGGGCCTACTGAAAACTAAGAGGCATAGCCAGACGATGAATCATTAGCACAGTGTATTTCCACAGCTAGAAGGATGCAAGGCAAGAGGGAAGCCATGCAAGCAGGGATTGGTGGGAAAACAGGATGAGAAAGAATGATGACCAAATAAGGAGAGAAAAGAAGAAAGGGGCGGGAATAGAAGGAAGATGGAAAGCATAAAAAAGAGACGCGGCCGGGGGAAGAAAGAGGATCGGACAAAGGCATCGGACGATCGGATAAGGAGGTGATCGGATGAACGAAGGAGCAACGGAGAAATCAGAGGATTGAAGAAGAATGGTTGAAAAGCGGGAGATGCCGCTGACTACGACAGATCAATTGAGTTTATAACTAGAACGAAATGTCGTAATTTATACCAATCGTTTAACAATAAGAAACAGTAGTAAATAAAATAATAATCTATACATATAATATCTATATAGTGTCCGTCTGTCGGGGGACGCTACGTCACAAACGGGTTCTGTTCTATTGTGAAACATAAACCGTTGTCTTGACGACGGCGGTCTTGACGACGGCGATAACCAACGATACATATAGGCCTATACTATGACGTCATAATATGACGGGCAAATACACTAGTAGTTAATAATACGAAGAAAAATCATCTGAAGTGTCGTTCTTCTGAAAGTTAACGGAACCACGCCAGAGAAACAAACCCGAAGAGACTGTACTAGGCCTATAGTAGAACCGCTACCACCAAGAATAGTTTTTATTAGATGGTTGGCGTGAAAGTATTCATCACTACGTCCATCATCTTTAAAAACATTACAATCATCATCATCATCATCATCATCATCATCATCATCATCATCATCATCATCATCATCATCATCATCATCATCATTAAGTCTATAATTATTATTATTATTATGTTTGTAATACAGACGATGCCGTTATAATCCTTAATAATAATATCCATGAAGCGTGTGTCCATCCGAAAATGGTCTGGAATGTACAGTGAAATTTATGGAATGTCACTGAAGGGAGGTCGTGGCTGATACGCCGTCGTCGGCCTGTCCAATAACAGTATTTATGTCTGTCCAGTTTCGGCCCAAGGCCGAAAATTGGACAGACCCACGAGCAATAGACGTAGTACATACGCTCAGCCAGACAGACAGGTGGACGGTCAGACAGACAGACGGATTGATAGACAAACAACCTCCCTCCATCCATCCTTCCATGATCCATCCCTCCCTGCCGCAGTGAACTAAACCTCTTCATGGTGCACTGTTGACAGGAATCATTAAACGATTTGGATGCCTTTTTGAGGAGAGTGAATTCCTCATTATTAGCAGCAGTTTGTCATCCAAAGTTCAAACTCAGCAAATGATATATGCTCGGAAATCGGAATCTCTGTCAGATATAGGCCTATATGCCGGGTAAATAGGCCCTACTCTAATATTTAATAGTCGCGAAGCTGAAACAATGCGAAATTTGGTAACAAAGTTGTGCATCTGGAATAAAGGCCTATATTGTTAATTCATTTCAATTATGAAACACGTTTTTGTTTATAAATTTAAATTTTAAGAATAAATTTAAGGCCCTTTTTACGTCACTTTAATTATGAAACACGGCTATTGTATTTGTTTTAATTTTAAAACCAAAGGCCCAGTGTTACGTCACTTCAATTATGAAACACATTATTTAGTGATTTTTAGATTTAGAGAATAAAGGCAATTGTTACGTCACTTCAATTATGAAAAGTGTATTAGGCCTATTATAAGTTTGCATTCAGAAAAAAGGCCTTTGAGGCCCTATGTTAGGGCCTACGTCACCTCAGCAGCTCAGCTATGAAAAAGTCTACCGTTATTAAGTTTAAACTAGCTGTAACCTGTGAAAAATCACGGTATATAAAACAATTATTGCAGTGATAACAATTAGGCTTAATAGAGTATTAGCCCGTTATATTATGACGTCATATTATAGGCCTATAGTCGTCGTCAAGACAGCCGTCGCCAAGGCGGCAGTATAGTGACGTCATAATAGTACATCGGTCATTATGTTGTTTAATTATAAATAAAGGCTTATAGTACTGTTAGGCCCTACGTCATTCCAATTGTTAAAACGTCTATTATTTTTAATCTCAGATTTAGAGAATGAAGGCCTCGGTTAGGTTACTTAAATTATGAAAAAGCTTGTTAAGTTTAAAGTTAGAGAATAAAAGACTCATTAATTTATTACGTCATTTCGATGATGGAACACCTTCATATATATCTAGTAATTTTAGATTTAGATTTTAGAGAATAAAAGCCTTTGTCACGTCACTTCAGTTATCACTATTATTCGGCATTGCGCATAAATTGCGCCAAATATAGATTCATTGGGCGCCATTAATTTATAATCATTTAACGGTCTTGAAGAGGAAACGATGCGTAATTTGGTACCCCCACTTTGTAGACCAAAGTTACTCCTCTGTATACAGAATAAATCGTCTTTACAAATGTTTAAATACAATATATATATATATATATTATAAATGTTTAAATACAATATATATATATATATATATATATATATATATATACTAGTGTATTTTCCCGTCATAATTATGACGTTGGTTAAAATGCTCTGAACGGCGTCGTCAAGACGACCGTCGTCAAGACGACAGTATAGTGACGTCACAAACGGTTTCACAATAGAACAGAAAGGCTTTGTGACGTAGCGTTATACCAGGACAAATTTGCATATAAGGAAACTATATGTATACTAGTGTATTTTCCCGTCATATCATGACGTCATAATATAGGCCTATAATGTATCGTTAATAATCCCCGTCGTCAAGACAGCCGTCGTCAACACAACCGGTTTATGTTTCACAATAGAACAGAAAGCGTTTGTGACGTAGCGTTTATCCGGACGGACACTATATGGAAACTATATGTATACTAGTGTATTTTCCCGTCATATCATGACGTCATAATATAGGCCTATAATGTATCGTTACTTATCCCCGTCGTCAAGACAGCCGTCGTCAACACAACCGGTTTATGTTTCACAATAGAACAGAAAGCGTTTGTGACGTAGCGTTTATCCGGACGGACACTATATGGAAACTATATGTATAGATATATATATATATATATATATATATATATATATATATATATATATATATATATATATATATATATATATATATATATATATATAGTTGAGACTAAAGATTGCCATTTATTTACATACTAGTGTATTTTCCCGTCATAATTATGACGTTGGTTAAAATGTTCTGAACGCCGTCGTCAAGACGACCGTCGTCAAGACGACAGTATAGTGACGTCACAAACGGTTTCACAATAGAACAGAAAGGCTTTGTGACGTAGCGTTATACCAGGACAAATTTGCATATAAGGAAACTATATGTATAGATTATGGCCATGTTTACTTGTATCTATATATTTTTATTTGAATGGCAGCATTTGAAGCAATTATTGCAGTGTGGGAATTATAGAAAAGAGACTGGGGGATTGAACATTTTATCCGTATTTTACAAGCTGTTGTCAACGAAATTTGAAAGTAGGCCTAATTGTAATTGTAATTGAACATTTATATAGCGCCACTAAAATCAGCGTCGCTCAACAAAAGTAAGTTAGCTGATTTCAACGCTAGCAGTTTTGCAAGTCAGATTCGAAACAAAATCAATTCCTTTGTTGAGAAAATTAAAAAATGCATACATGATACACCATGAAAATTTCTTCTCTTTGTCAGAGACTCAGAGTCAAATAATGCTAAATCACACTAGAACAACTGAGGGGTTGGGAACGACCCCCTGGGGGTGTGAAATGAAGACTTAACTGGGTGGGGTCCTAAGAAAGACTAGGGGGGTTGAACCCCCAAC
>OY744617.1:20906467-21198967 GCA_963556255.1 Allolobophora icterica
CTACAATGCATCAAACCATTGCCTTCTAGATAAGGCAATGGTCAAAGTCATCGTGACTTAGGTTTTCCTCTGTATACGTAATGCTTCAGCCAATCAGAAGATTCGACCTTCAAGCTCGGGTGCTTGGCTTCTGCTGTGCACCTCTTACTTTCGCTTTCGTATTCTGGAAAATCTTTGTATTTAGATAGAATCTGTGCGCCTTAGGCCTACTCACAAGGTGAATAAGCCAACATTAATACGTTCAGAAACGGGCTCAGCTACAGCAAGGCTTCACGTGTCACCGTATCGTGTGTGAAAGACAGAATCTGAGTGATGTCGCTTTGTAACTCATTATAATATTATAAGGTAAGGCCACATATATTTGATAAGTCCATCAGTAACTGCAGGAGCAATGCTGCAGAAATCAATGGCGTTTGCATGATGCTTAGCTTCCGAGTAGTATAATGTCGTTTCTCGTCTGAAATAATTACCTTTGTATCTATTGTTTTGCAGACTGAGTGGATTTATTATTAGGCTATTGTTGAGAAATCTTTGTAGTCTAACCCGTTCTTCGCTGTTTATGTGAGTAGTAGGGTACGTCATTGAATTATAGCTCTGATTTTGAGTATCGTTAGCCGGTCGTTGTAGACGCTATTTCACTTACACGACGTTAGTTAATATGCATAATGTTAATTCATAATTATGAATAATGTTAATTCATATGCATGACGTTATTTCATATGAATAATGTTAATTCATATATGCATGACGTTATTTCGTATGCATGATGTTTATTTATTATGCATGATGTTTATTTATTATCACCTTGTCACCTTGTGCTGTCGATTCGTTGAATCCTAGCGACTGTCATGGTCAACCTTCTCCATGTGCTCCGATTTCTCGTTGCCTCTCTCAGCTCCGAGATGTTCATCTTCAATGCCTCCTGTATCTCGTCCATCCATCTCCTCCTTGGTCGTCCTCTCCTCCTTCTGCCCTCCCCACACGCCAACATCATCTCCTTTTCCAGCCCATCTGCACGCATCACGTGTCCAAAGTATGACATCTTCTGCCTGGACGCTCTCTGCCCCAACGTCAAACTCCCTCTCCAGTGTCCTATTTCTTCCAGGATATCCTCGTTAGTTCTCTTCTCAGTCCAAGAAACCCTCAACATTTTCCTCCAGATCCACATTTCACATGCCTCAATTTTCTTCTCCAATGCCTTGGTTTTTGTCCATGTTTCGCATCCGTAAAGCACCACTGGTAAGATCATTGCTTTAACAATTCTTGTCTTCGTTCCCAAACTCACTGATTTGTCCTTCCATATTTTTTCCAGTCCCTGCGTTGCCGTCTTCCCCAATGTAATTCTCCGTCGTATTTCTCGTTCGCATCCACCTTCACTCTCCATCATGGCCCCCAAGAAACAGAAGCTTGATACCACCTCTATCTCCTCTCCATCTACCTCAAAATAACTCCATTTCTCAGTGGTCATTATCTTCGTCTTTTTTATATTAAAGTACATTCCTGCTTTCTCGCTAGCACATTTTAGCCTTCTGATGTTATCCTTCAGTTTCTCCTTTTTTTCCGCCAGCAGTGTTGTGTCGTCCGCATACCTTAAATTGTTCACTATCCTTCCAGCTATCCTCACACCCTCCGCCTCATCATCAAAACCTGCCTCCCTCATTATCCTTTCTGCATATAGAATGAATAGGTATGGTGATAGTATACATCCCTGTCTGACCCCTTTCTTTATTCGAAAACTTGAAGTGTCGCCATGTTCTGTCCTGACCACCGCCACCTGATTGCCATACAGGTTCTTGAGGAGAGTTATCAGATGCATGGGTATGCCCATTTCACTCAGTGTTTTCCACAGCAGAGCATGATCAACGCAGTCGAATGCCTTGCTGTAATCTATAAAACAAAGATGTACCTCTTGTCCATATTCCCTCTGCCTTCCCATTATCCATCTTAGGTTTGCAATATGGTCTCTTGTGCCTCTCCCTTTTCTAAATCCTGCTTGATTTGCCGGCAGCTCTCTCTCTATCGTGTCTTCCATCCTTTTGTGGATAATCTTTAGGAGTATCTTGCTCGTATGAGATATTAGCGCAATGGTTCTGTAGTTCTCGCATTCCTTAGCATCTCCTTTTTTAAAGATGGGTATAAAGATCGATGTTTGCCAGTCCTTCGGCCACTCCTCAGTCTCCCAAATCAGATTACACAGAATTGTTATCTCTCTTATCACTCCATCTCCAGCTGCTTTGATCAGCTCAATAGGGATTTCGTCTGCTCCTGGGGTCTTGTTATCTCTGATTTGTGTAATTGCCCATTCCACCTCTGCTTCCATGATCTTTGGTTCCTTGACGTAATCAGTTGTGATCGCTTCTTCGTTTTCCTCCACTCTGTCATCGATCTTGTAGAGATTTTCCGTATATTCTCTCCACCTGTTCTTTGCTTCCTCTTTATCGCATATTATTCCGCCATTCCCGTTTCTTAATGAGCCGTTCCGTGGTGTGAACTTGCCAGTGATTTTCCTCATTTCCGCAAACATCTCTCTAGTTCTTCCCTTTTTTCCCTGTTCTTCCATTTCTTTGCATCGATCGTTCAAGTATCTTTCTTTATCCTTCCTTGCCTGCTTCTGAAATCTCCCGTTCAGCACCTTGACTAGGTCTTTGTTTCCTGCTGTTCTCACACTTCTCCTTTCTTCTGCTATCTTGATTGCATCCGACGATAACCACGGTGATATCTTCTTCTTTTGTCTTTTTGGTATTTATTTATTATGCATGACGTTAATTCATATGAATGATGTTAACTCATATGCATGACGTTTTTCATATGCATAATGTTAATTAATATGCATGACGTTATAATCTATACATATGGTTTCCTTATATGCAAATTTGTCCGTCGTAAGAGGCTACGTCACAAACGGCTTCTGTTCTATCTTGAAACCGTTTGTGACGTCAGTACTGCCGTCTTGACGACGGCGGTCTTGACGACGGCTTTGACGACGGCGATCAACGACCAACGATATACACTGCCGTCATAATTATAACGGGCAAATACACTAGTTTAACATAATGTTAATTCATATCACCACCTTTATGGCAGAAGAACTCCACTGGCTCCCGCTTTCTGCCAGCATCCAATTCAAGGTCCTCATCCTTGAATATTTCCACGAATCAGCCCAATGAAGATCTGTATACTATAGGCCTAGGTATAGCCGCCTAGTGTGCTCAATCCTGTTTGTCAATACTGGACCAGTATTTGCCATGAAAGCCATTACAATTATTTTTAACATTAGTTTCATTTTTAAAACAGAGTAGTTTTTATTTTGAAGTTTTGTCGGACTCTGTAATGTGCTTCCCTATGCCATGGTCTGGTTTGTTTCTATAGCAAATCCGCCATTGTTGATTACTGACTAAGTAAGATCTGATCTAAGATCTGCGCAGATCGCGGAGATTTCGGTCTATACCGGCTTCATGCCAGTAGGCTCTTTACGACAAGTGCCTAGACACACAAAACATTATTATGGTCCCACGCGCCTCAATAAAGTCTTCAAAAGCGAGGCTTGTTTGATTAGCTTAGTTCTCATGGCAAGTCTCGTACACGAGTCACACGACCACAGAAAGCCAAAGAGGCTCCTAAAAGCCCTTATTAACCTAACATCGAAAGACAGGTATATGCATGTATATATATATATATATATATATATATATATATATATATATATATATATATATATATATATATATATATATATATATATATATATATATATATATATATATGAGCCTCTAGACATTCTGGATTTATATCAGTAGACTGTTCAGCGGCATTATTAGGGGCGGGGGGTGAGGAGTGCGGGCCGCACCGGGTGACACCTTCAGAGGGGTGACACCAAAATGACAAAATGACTGTCTAAAAAAGTTTTGTGCAGAGTTTTAGCAGATATTTATAATTTTTAAATTAGCAATAACAGATAACAACAAAAACATTTTTCGTAAGCCCAGCTTACACGTTCTGTATCGGTATCAATTTACCTAAAGCTGAAACTCTATCCTGATTTACTTGCTTGAACCTTCTAATGGGGCGACACCATGACTTGCCGCACTGAGTGACACCAGCCCTAGTGACACCACTGAGACTGTTGTTCGACATAGCAAGGTGTAACATGGATTTCTTGAGCATGTGCACAGTCGTTATGATCCTGTTTTTCGCCTTCTGTTTCAATTCAGCAGATTTTTTTGTCTAAATGCAGAATTTCCCCAGTAATTCATTAGAGCAGTTGAGTAGGCTTATCAGACTTATTCTTCGTTTTGCTGCGCATTTTGTAGGCCTAATTAAGTTTTATGGTGTTGTTTCTCCGCATGTCGTCTTAAGTTTGACTTATGAGACTGCTTTATGAGGGATGCATGGGCTATCTGATGTGGGGTCAGTCTGGGATCTAGGCCTACGGGCCGTGAACGCTGTCTGCATCCTAGTAATTTTCGTCTCGGCAGAGAAGAAACGACGCGGGTCTTTGGAGGACCTCGACCGTGTCACTGATGGTGCTCGCTGGCTCAGAGGTATTTATCCACCACCATGCAATGATGGACTGATGGGCAGTGGCGTTATCGTGTGTCGCGGAAGCCTCCGCCTGTCTTGTGGCTGCACACCATGGACTAATAATAATAATATTATTCACAAGGCATCAACCGATGGCGCACCAAAGCCAAAACTTTAATCAGATCAACATCTAGAAGCTCAGTCCATTGAACAGAGAGAGACAGCCTCTGATAGAAAAGCACAATTATTGCGTCAGATGTATGGGGGGTCCATAGAGTAGTGCTAACATCACTGGCGTGAAGAGCAAGAGGTAGCGGGATCGCTTCCCGCAACCTCCCCAACTTTAGGTCCACTCAGCCTTTCATTCGCGAGATGGCGCGTTGTTAAAATGAGATGTAGGACGTGATGGGCGCCTTGCATGGCTGCCGTGTACAGTTAAATTCGACTCCTGTAATAACTTGTGATCATCCGTTCATACTGATTTGTAATCTTCTTCTTCTTCTTCTTTCCCTTCAGGCTCGAATTAATCCCTCTTTGGAGAGGGGTCAGCCACTCGGATCCTTCTCTTCCACTTGTTTCTTTCTTGAGCATCTTCTTTCTTCAGTTTTAGGAGTTTTAGGTCTTGTTGTATCGTGTCTTCCCATCTCTTCCTCTGTCGTCCCCGACTGCGGCGTCCATATACCTCTGCATTCATGATTCTTTTCACACAGCTATCATCCTCTTTTCTCATTACATGTCCATACCACCTCAGCCTGGTCTCTCGTACTTTGTCAGTTATACATGCCACCCCGAGCTTCTTTCTGATGTCCACATTTCTTTTCCTGTCCTTCAGTGAGATCCCAAGTATCCATCGTAGCATTCTCATCTCTGTTCTCTCCAGTAACCCTTCATCCCTTTTTGTCAGCGCCCAGGCCTCTGCTCCATATATAGCATCACCGGTCTTACCATTGTTTTGTATACCTTTCCCTTGAGTTGAGTTGGCATTTTGGCGTCACACAACACTCCCGTTAGATTTGTAATCATACTGCGTTATTGTCAGTTTGAAGATATTAAACGAAGATTATTATTATTATTTATTATTATTATAAAGTCAAGATGCTTGTAACGGTGTATTTACATTCTAGGTAACGCCTGTATCTCGTGAACTATGAAGCGGGCTGAAAGTGAAATCTTCGACGAGGGATCGTCGCCTTCTTGGTTATATGGTCGAATAACCACTATTCTGCAAGGAGGAGGGTTCGGATTCATTCGACCTGATTGTGAATTGCCAAACGGTCTCGGCCAGAGAGATGTTCATTTCCATCTAAACAAAGCAAAGAGTCGAGTGCAGACAGAGGATCATGTCATGTTCATACTGAATGAAATACGCACGGATAGACCATCGGCGCGAATCGTCAAAAAGGTCGAAACCGATGGTGCAGAACAAACGACACATGAAGTCAGGCGAAGAACTAGATCTGAAGTTAGACAAAGAAACGCTTCCACTCACAGAAGCCTAACGCCTAAACGTGTACTTGGAACTAACCTGAGACTATGCAATGCTGAAATTTCACTAGAGAATCGCACAAGTGACAGCAAGTCTGACATTAGTGACAATCTCAGTATCCACTCTGACGATTTGAATGAGACGACTAGTGCGAGCCATCAGCGCCTAACTCCACCTGTTCATCTGGGGACAAACGAGAGACGATTCAGACAGAAACAAGGCTTTAGGACTGATTTTCGGCAGCTAAGAGGAATCATAGTGGAAATAAGCGGATCCTCTGCCGTGATTAGGCCAAAAACCAACTCAAGGTATTCTGCAAATCATGACAAAACGCTGTACACAACGAGTCAAACAGTTTTCTCTTCCGGGCATCTACCTATTGAGATCGGGGATGAAGTGACTTTTGCAAGAGGCCAGGTAAAGAGGGAACTAGCAATAAACCCAACCCTCGTAAAATGTTCTAGGACAGTAGAGAAACTTGAGTATTACTTGGGAGACCTTTTACTTCGTGTGCATGAAATAAGCGATTCTCGATCGCGAAATTTCGTGGTGTCAGCTGTGACTTGTCTACCTGTTTGGGACTGCATTGGACGATGTGAAGACCTCAGCAACGATGCAATTGCGATGCTTAACGACGTTCTTCTGGGCTTAGACCAACGATTCACAATGACAGAAAACGTCACGTCAGTCTTGGAGACACTGTTGAAGACTCCACTGTTTGCTCAGCGTAACAGTCGATACAGCAAATACATCCAGGATGTCTTACAGGAAGTCAGAAGCGACAAAGCTCAAGACATATATAAAGTAATGTTGATGATGGCAAAACAGGTTCCAGCTAAATTTAAATGTATCGTCAGAAATTTAGAATCATTGGCAACAACTGAGACAACAAGCTTCCTGTATAAAATGTTGAAACAAAGTGTAAAGTCTGCAGACGGAGACGTCGAAGATCTCGAATGGGATGATTTGCCACTGGTTCCTACAGTCAACGAACTACTGAAAGGGTCATTAGAGTTCGAGTTACAACTGAGAAGCGTCAATGAAACAGGGCCGTACCCATCAGTTCATGACTACATTGACATATACTTCCGACTACTTCGTTCAGATTGTTTCTCTGCGTTATCTAAGGGAGCCAGAGACTTACTGAACGGTACACTAGACAAAAGAGATATGAACGTCTACACTAAAGTGAGCATGGTCGGGTTTCAAATTACCCACTATGGAAACGGTATGGCAATTGGTCTTTCTTTCACGCCGATTCGACAGGTGAGCAACTGGGATCAGTCTTCTTGCCTCATGTACGGTAACCTGTTGTGTATTTCAATCTCTGGTACGTTTCGTGATCCAATTTGGGCAACAGTGGTCAATCGAGAACTTTTACAGAGTCGTAAGATCGTTGTTGTTGAACTTTGCAGTGAGAGTAATTCTTTATCAGACAGTGAAGCAATTCTTTCTCTACACCTATCAAGCACAAGAGCAATCATGATTGAGTCTCCAACATACTATAAAGCGTATCAACCAGTGTTGAGATCATTGCAATCGACAGACCCAGTTCAATTACCATTCCAAGAAGAACTGGTCCAATCTGTAAGTGGGTTTTCTTCACATCTCATGGATAGGCAATGTACCTTTGATGCTAGCATTATCTACAGGTGTCCAGCTGGCATGAACCTTAATGTTGACGCATTATGTGAACACATAGTTTGTGAGGAGGATTTCATTGGGGATGAAATTAGTATATTGGATGCTAGCCAGGAAGTGGCGGTTAAACAGTGCTTGAGCAAGAGAATAGGAATAGTGCAGGGTCCACCTGGAACAGGTAAAACGTTTATTGGCATCAAGCTGATTCAGATTCTGCTGTCTTTGTCTACGCCTCCAACAACGCCAATTTTAGTGCTGACGTATAAGAACCATTCTCTTGATGAATTTCTTAAAGAACTAGCTCAGCTTTATCGAGACGGAGTGGCGAGAGTGGGTGGAAGATCGCAGGACAAGACTCTTGCTAAATGTAACTTGAAAGAGTTGCGTAGGAACTGCAAGATGTCGAAGGAGATTTATGATCAAGTTTTGGACTTTAAAGCAGAAATAAAAACTTTGCAAACCGAAATAAATAAGACATTCGAAAAGCTAAACGCAAATCGCTATTTTCATCCCGATACGCTCATTAACCTGTTGTCTGAAGAGCAAATCAAAGAATTTTTGCTAACATGCCCTTGGAACAAATGTGGCAAAGTCAGCCTCAAAACTATTCCTGCAGATGACGGTTGGAAGGAAGTTTCTTCAACGGTGACCCCTAATGCCGTGAGTGAACTACTGAAGGCGTGCGGAAGTACTCCAGTAACAGAGATCTTAAGATCGCAGAAATATGAGCAGGGTTTTGGTAACGCTCTCTACCGGTTGGTTCAGGCAGCTCTGAAGCATTGGCAGCCATCTATGCTTGTTTTCCAAAGTCTAAGTTCCGTTTTCGCGTCGCCTGAAATTAACCCAATAATTGCTGGAGTAGGCCTAGATGACGAAGCTATTAAGTCGGAACCAAGTAAGCCTAAATCCGAAGTTGAAGTGGATGAAAAAGACGCCGAAGAAATTCAAAAAGAAAGAATGGCTGCCTTTGGCCATCACATCAAGAGAAAAGAAGAACTGCTCAAGGAAATGATAATGTTTTCCGCCATCGAAAAGAACGAAAAAACGAAATGGATTTCTTTGACGGAAAGTGCTAAGGAAATTTCAAAACAACTCTCACCCGCCATGATGCTTGGTATTAAGAACATATGGGCTCTGAATGTAATGGATCGAGCCAAACTGATTCAATGTCTCTTATACAAGCGCGCGATATCAGGAGGCAGGAGAGAAATTCGAAGAATTATTAACAATCCAACAAAAGCTCATTGCGTCAAAAGAAGAGCTCGAATCTCAGCATAAGGCAGCTATCCTGCGAAGCAAAAAGATCATTGGCATGACAATAACTGGAGCAAATATCAACCAGCAACTTATCGCACAGATCAAACCAGAAATCATTCTGGTGGAAGAGGCAGCTGAGGTGCTTGAACCTCAGATTCTGGCTCTCCTGGGAAATTGGACGAAGCATCTACTCATGATCGGAGATCACAAACAACTGCGACCCTCCGTTGAGAATTATTTACTGTGCAGAGATTATCACTTCGACTTATCAATGATGGAGAGGCTAATCAATAACAATCTTCCTTTTGCCTCATTAAATCTTCAGAATCGAATGCGTCCGGAGTTTGCCAGTCTTCTCTTGGATATTTATCCAAACCTCAAAAGCAACCTTTCTAGAGTTGAAGCAAATGTTCCGGCCAATTGCATAGGCTCATCATTGTTCTTCTGGAACCACAGTGACCCAGAGACTTCTGAAAGAAGCTACATCAACGAGAAGGAAGCAGATCGTGCCATCAAACTTGCAATGTTCTTGATTCACCAGGGATTTAAGCCAGAACAAATCACAATTCTGTCGCCTTATCTTGGACAAGTGAGATTGCTGCGGCGTAAAATGAAGAAAGAAGAAGAAACGTTTCCAGATCTCTTTCCAAAGCCACAGATCGCCTCTGACGAAAACGACAAACCTACTGAGAATAAATCAGTTCAAATCCACACGGTTGATATGTATCAGGGAGATGAGAACGATTTTGTGATAGTATCTCTGGTGAGATCAAATGATAAAGGCAAAATCGGATTCGTCGGTGTTCTAAACAGACGGTGTGTTGCACAGTCGAGATCCAAGTGTGGTCTTTACTTCATCGGAAATAAAGATACTCTATCAAAAAGCCAAATATGGTGTGATCTATTAAAGAAACTGGAAGAGAAAAACTGCATAGGAGAGAAGTTTCCGTGCCAATGTCCTCTACATCCGGAGTCAAAAGTAAATGCAGCAACATCTGACGAAATACCTCTTTCAGTCACATTCTGTAATATTCCTTGCTCCATGTGGATGAATTGCAAATTACATCGCTGCGTGAAACCCTGTCAGCCAAGACATTCCCACAGTTACTGTTCACGAATTGTAACCTTCAGGTTTGATTCGTGTGGACATATATGTAGTAGGCAGTGTTCGGAAAGTGAAGCAGACAAAAAATGTGAAATGCAAATCGTGACTGAAATCGAAGAGTGTAATCACCTGCGCGCGTGTTTCTGTTACGAAAAGGAAAGTGTCAAATGCGACAAGCGTTGCGAAAAGTTGCTACAATTGTGTGATCATCCGTGTCAGCTGCTTTGCGGAGTTGATTGCGAGTCTGTGCCGTGTGCACATTGTACAAAAATAGCTGAAGAAAAAGCAAAGGCCCAGGCGATTGCTTTTGAGGCCAGAAAAAAGGAACTCGTGCAACGAATAGAAGAAGAACTAGAAGAAATCGCAAAAAATCCTATGAAAATTTGTAGGTTAGACTTATCGAGAGATGGAGATACAGCTGCTGAGTATTTTGGCATCGAGGACAAAGTCATCAAATATGTTAAACCAGAGCATAACTGGTTTCCACGGGTAATGAGAGTGGAGAAAGTTACCAATCTTGACTTGGAAGCAAAGTGGTTGAACGTAAGAAAAGGGCTGGTTGACCCAACACATGTTGAACAAAAATTTCATGGCTCCAGCGCAGATTCTGTAGAGGAGATAGTAGAAAATGGTTTCCAGCTGCCGGTGCATGGTAAACAAATGTATGGGAAGGGAATTTATTTTGCAAGTGATTCGTCCAAAAGTGCGCAAAAGATCTACACCAAAGACTCAAAGATGCTACTCGTTTGTGATGTTCTCCTAGGGAGAACCATGACAGTAGAGCAAAGTCAGCCAAAGATGACATATGAAAAGCTACAGAAGAAAGGGTATGACTCGTTGTTTGCCAAAAGAGGAACACAAGACAAAGGAGGCGTCTACAACGACGAATTTGTTGTCTATAATCCGCTTCAGGCAATTCCAAGATACATTGTTCATTATGAAGAAACTGATTATCGATCGGAACAGTTAATTAAACATGGGCTAAAACCCAAAGTTTCAAGCACTGGACAGGCGATATTTACAAAGCTAACAATATCTCCCACCCGAACAATAACGGACGGTGATCCTGAGCAGATGCATTTTCGAATCGCCGAGTCCCAGTTTCTGAGGCTAAAGCGGAAAGTGGGAAGATACAGTGAAGTTACTTCTGTTGATTACTACATTAATCCTCCACTGGAAGATAAATTTAGCAAGATGCAAAACCAAATGGCGACGAAATATCCTGGGCAAGAAGAATCAAATTACATTCTTGCATTTCACGGCACAAAAGTTGGAAACATAGAATCCATCGTAAAAAACAACTTTGATATCTCTAAGCTGGCATCGAATACCGGCGACAAAGGATATTACGGAGCTGGAATTTACTTTTCAGAGTTTCCTGATGTTAGCGACGGATATGCAGGGTGTGGGAAATTGCTGCTGTGTAAGGTTCTTCCTGGAAAAACTTTTATTTGTAAACAAACGATAGTCGGCGCGTCATTGGAAAAGGGTTTTGATTCGCATGGATTCAGCCCTGATAAAGATAGAAGATGCCAAGAGTTGGTCATATTCGACGCTGACCAAATTCTTCCTTGCTATGTGATTACTTTTACATTATAAAAATGTTGACATTTGCAGACATAACTATTTTATCCAAACGGAACTAATTCAATGGCTCTTTTGAAGACCGAACTGTGCCGATGAAAATTAGGTCTATTGTTAGTAATGACATTTTGAACCTGATTTGAAGTATCGAAAACAGTCTTCTTCATAAAGAAATATTTGCACAGAATTACATCAGTCTTACGCTGCTCTCAGTGCCGGCCTTAGGATATTTCGGGCCCCGTGCAGAGTATACTGTACGGGCCCCCATCATGATGATACAAGTCAAATTGTTTTTCATTGCTAATCATTTTATTTTAGCAGGTGGTTAACAAGTACAAGAAGTGAAATTTAACTATTATACGAGAATTCTGGGATATTAAAGAAGTTGACTTTTATTTTATTGATAAAGAGAAGATGTGATCGAAACCATAATAATTATTATTATTAGGTCGCCTTGTTCATGTTAATTTAATTTTCTGTGATATTTTCGGGCCCCCTGAAGTTGCGGGCCTCGTGCAACCGCACGGTTCGCACGCCCCTAGGCCGGCACTGCTGCTCTAACTTGCAGAATTTTATTTTTAGAAAGAGCGGTAGGGTACTTTAAATTTGTTCGTAACAACGTCGAAAGTTAACAGTAATTACTTTAAATGGAACGATACGACTGTGTAAGTTTCGAATCATAGTTTCTCCATCACGCAAAATTAATCAACGTCCAGCCCGGTTGCCTCGGTTGAGTGCCAGCCTACCTCGAAATGTAAGGTGTTGCAAAATCTTTAACGATTCGATGGTGCATAGATTAGATACAGTAGCGCTCCTGGAACGTAGGCCTACATATATCCATAGATTTCGTGTAATGACCTTGGGTAAGTTGTTGCCTCAGATATGGGGGGGGGGTCCATAGAGTAGTGGTAACATCTCTGGCGTGAAGAGCAAGCGGTAGCGGGATCGCTTCCCGCAACCCTCCCAAAAAGGTCCACTCAACCTATTTTCATTCGCGAGATGGCGCGTTGTTAAAAATGAGATGTAGGACGTGATAGGCGCCTTGCATGGCTGCCGTATACAGTTAAATTCGACTCCTGTAATAACTTGTGATCATCCGTTCATACTGATTTGTAATCATACTGCGTAATTGTCAGTTTGAAAATATTAAACGAAAATTATTATTATTATTATTATTATTATTATTATTATTATTATTATTATTATTATATCAAGCAACATAAGATGCTATATACTGCCGTCAGGCATAAGTTGCTACTGCCGTCAGCTGCAAAAAATGCCAAGTCTTGCGATGTACTGTTAGGCCTGTGTTATTCAGAATTTTTTAGTTGTTTCATTGCTAGGCTGTCGCTAATGATTAAACTAACAAGTTACCCAGTGCTATTTTAGCCAATCTATTTGCAAATTCTGCGTAAAACTTGTTATTTACAACGAAACTTCGTTAGTAATAAGAGCACAACTATCTTAGGCTTAGACAATATAGTTTTATAGAACTTTATCTTAGGCCTACACAAGATAGTTTTATACAACTTTTACGAAGATAAATTAAACTCTCATAAGATAGGCTACTCAACGTTCACGGTTGATATGACCGAGGTAATAGACCTGCGTATCATACCAGTGTTTAATCTAGACAGCTTTTGGGGGAATATTCCCCCCCAGGATTTATGTTTCCCCCAGAGGCCAGCAATATTTTACTGTAGACACCTTTTAGGGGGAATGCCCCCCCCCAAGGATAGATGTTGCGCTCCCCCGCGAGACGAGTAAAAGATAGGCCTATATGAAAGTTTTTGAGAGATGAATTCCTAAAAAAGGTCGTAAAAGTCCGATAAGTCCGGAAAGTGGGATAAATTACTTAAAAAAAGGTCATCAACTTTTTTGTAAGATGAAATTCCCAAAAAACCTTGGAACACGGAATAAAATTTCCCCCCAAAAGGTCTCCCTTGTTGCCCCCCCCCCACCAACCTTGTTTCCCCCTCAGAAGAGGGGGACTAGATTAAACACTGGTATCATATCGTAGCTCAGTTCGTGTTTCTTTATCAGTACTCGAGTACCTCTTCACAAAAATTTGTCTAGTTTACGAATTCCTCTGTAGCTGGCAAAGGTAAAGACTCGCTCTGCCAAAGCTCTGGTAGGCCTATCTCTGCTCCTTTTCGACGTTTCTACTACTCAAAGTACCGGTAGTCCTAGTGCTTCACAATCACCACGTAACCAATCTCCAGTTCACCAATCTCCAGTTCACCAATCTCCAGTTCACCAATTTCTGCTTAAGTCTAATTTAAGAAAATTTCCTCAACGTCAGCATCACCTTGTGACTAGTCACGTATTCTTAACGTCTATAAGCCCTATATCTTTTATTGTTTCATCTACACGCAGTGCACGCATACGAGTATCTGCAGCATAAAAGCATGTAAAAATTAAAGACGTTATTGCAATTAATTATTTCTATCGCGCCGGTATCTAGGCCTAATGCGCAAGGTATCAACCGATGGCATGCCAAAACGATACCGTGACACGAAAATCAAGCCGTAAATAAGCAATTTGGCTAACTGCAAGTCATCATTATTTTATGCATATGATTGTCTATGGTTACCAGTCTTAACATTGTGTATCGCCGTATCGGTGTACAAATGCTTGCATGCATTGCTGGTTGTGGTGTTTAGGTCTATTTGGTATAAATACAGTATAGGCCTACACACATAACGCATATTCGTTTATTCAATTATTCTTGTTGACATAACGCAGCAAGTTACACGAAGTAATGATGTAAAATGTTACTGTCGTTGGATCAGCAAAAGCCCAATCTATAGATCTGTCTGTCTGTCTGTCTGTCTGTCTGTCTGTCTGTCTGTCTGTCAGCTATTAGCAGCTACTATGAGCGCTTCTGACTCTCGCTTGAAGATGATAAAATGGTCGAAGAACGGCGAGTTCATTGGTAGCCGATGATGCTAAGTCTACATATTCGCAGTCTTGTTGTCCTCGAGACCAAGGTCTTGGTCTCGAGTGCACTCGAGTTCGTTTTTAAAAGTCTTGGTCTTGGTCTTGGTCTTGAGGTTCAAGGTCTTGGTCTTGGTCTTGGTCTTGAGGTTCAAGGTCTTGGTCTTGGTCTTGGTCTTGAGGTTCAAGGTCTTGGTCTTGGCTTTGCAAGACCAAGACCAAGACTTTTGACAATATAAAGTCATTTAACAAAACGCAAGGATTTTAATTACTAATACAATTGCTTTAGTGTTTACACGGTGTGAGTGAGGCTTTACTGTTGCTTTTGACATTTATTTTGACTTCCGGTTAGTTACCATGCATGTAATGATTTTAAAACAGACTCACAATTTGTACATTTACATCCGGTAGGCTACTTGAAAAGCTGCTCTGTGTGCCAGTGAATTCAGCACTGTAGAGCATATTTTTCACATGGCAGAATTTTTATGAGGACCCACAGGTCACGTCTTGGTCAGAAAATTCTGAGCGAATTGATTTTTATAAAATGCAACAGGCATATGGAATAAGATTTCGCCCGAAGGACTTCTGTAAATACGAATTCGGAATTCTCTGCAGTCTGCATTTGGAATTGTTTTGTTTGAATAAAATAAAAGATTCGTGTTTTAATTAAAATAGCGAGTAGTTTGACTTGACAGTTTTTTTAGTAAGGAATAGAAATCTGGATATGGTTGTGATTTTGGGTATTGTTCTCGGTTTTGGTCTTGAGTTTCAAAGTCTTGGTCTTGGTCTTGGTCTTGAGGTTCAAGGTCTTGGTCTTGGTCTTGGTCTTGAGGTTCAAGGTCTTGGTCTTGGTCTTGGTCTCGAGGTTCAAGGTCTTGGTCTTGGTCTTGGTCTTGAGGTTCAAGGTCTTGGTCTTGGTCTTGAGGTTTAAGGTCTTGACAACAAGACTGCATATTCGAAGTACAGCCTAGGCCCTGTAAGACTACATCTAGGATCAGTGGCGGCGATCTTGTTTGATAGGTGAGGTGGACATTTTTGAACTGATCTGGTCAAAAAAGAGTTTTGAACTGATCTTGTCAAAAAAGAGGCAACAAAATTTATCGCCCTGAAGTGATCTGGTCAAAAAAGGTAAAAACTTTTTGGCGTAAGATTTTATTACCTTGTTTGGTGTTTCTTCAAAATGCGGGGTCCGATGCATGGCGTATCCCCTCCCCACTGTCAAAGGTGGGGTCTTGTCCCCCTCGACCCCTCCCCCCATGATCGCCGCCCATGTCTAGGATATTCTTGGCAACGGATGAAACTGTTGAATTTGCTTTGGCAATCGCCATAACATGCCATATGGATCTAAGCTACGGTCAGTCAGTCTCATAGGCGTAATTTGTGAGGGGTACGAGGGGTACCCATACCCCCACTTTTTGGACCGAGAGGTACCGTACCCCCACTTTTTGAACATAGCCAATCAATATTTTAGTATTGTGCCTTCCCAGAGATCGCAGTCTCAACCTTGCTTTGTGTATAGGCCTACATGTAAAAAATTGGTACCCCCCACTTTTTATGCCAAAGTAACGCCCCTGGTCAGTCAGTCAGTCAGTCAGTCAGTCAGTCAGTCAGTCAGTCAGTCAGTCAGTCAGTCAGTCAGTCAGTCAGTCAGTCTGTCTGTCAGTCTGTCTGTCTGTCTGTCTGTCAGTCAGTCTGTCTGTCTGTCTGTCTGTCTGACTCTATACGTGCCTGTCTTTCTGCCAGGATATATTGACCCGAGATCCACACAGGCGTATGCACTACGCACATTATAAACCTATACGCATGCAGTACATATAGGGCCTAATAAATTATATACACGTGCTAAATAAGCTGCATTAGGCAAATAATACGTCAAACTCATCGTCACTGAGTTTTATATAAAGCCTCAGGCAATCAGAAGATTCGACCTTCAAATGCTTGTGCTATAGGCCTACATACTTTACTTTCGCTCTCGTTTTCTGGAAAAGTATTGATGCGCTAATAGCTCTGCACGCCAAACTGATAAGATGAATAGACCTACAACACGAGTTCATGAGCGGGTTCAGATAAAATAATTGAATTAATTTCACATCGCATTATCGTGTGTGCTACATAGACTTAATATAAGGTAAGTCCATCAGTAAATTTATGCAGCCACTAATATTGCATGCATGGTTTTGAGACAGGCGCCAGTGTAGCTGTTTTGAGCGTTATGTTGAATTTCTAATCTAATTTCTTCTTTTTCATCCATTCGCTTTACATTACAATCTCTTCTAGACAAACTTACCCTCTTGCCTCCTGCAGCACTGATTAACCTCCTCTCAACCCTACTCCTCCTACCTCTCAGTCATCGCTCCCAATTCTCTCTCCTGCCTCTGAAGCAGAAGTGTAAAATCCTCCTAAACTCTCTCCCTAACAAGCAATGCGAACTTGATCTTATCCCCACCTCTCTTTTAAAAGACTGTGCCTCTGTCCTGGTTCCTATGATCACCAAAATTATCAATATCTCACTCTCTACCGGCAATTTTCCTATGGCCTTTAAGCATTCTATTGTAACTCCCCTTCTCAAAAAAGCAAACCTTGATAAGGAAAATCTATCCAACTACCGCCCAATCTCCAATCTTTCCTTTCTATCAAAATTAACTGAACGAATTGTACTTTCTCGGCTAAATGACTACCTCTCTTCGAATTCACTTCTTAACCCCCACCAATCTGGCTTCACTAAACACCACTCCACAGAAACTTTACTTGCCTCTCTGTACAATAAACTGGTCTCAGCCGTCAGCCATCAGCAAGTCTCTTGCCTCTGTCTTCTCGACATCTCCGCCGCATTCGACACCATTGATCACAACCTCCTTCTTCAACGACTATCTTCTTGGTTTGGCATCTCTGGCACTGCTCTACTCTGGTTCCAGTCCTACTTGTCTTCTCGATCCTTCTCTGTTAAAGCCTCCAGCCACTGCTCACAACCCCTCCCTCTTTCCTGTGGTGTCCCTCAAGGCTCCGTCCTGGATCCACTACTTTTCATCCTTTATACCACTCCTTTAAGTCATCTAATAAAATCCTCCTCTGTCGACCACCATCTCTATGCAGACGACACCCAACTCTTCATATATCCTTCTCCCCAGACTCTTTTTCCACCGCCATCGCACAACTACTCAACGTGGTTAATCTTATTTCACAGTGGATGTCATCCAATCTTCTCTGCCTTAACCCTTCCAAAACCGAATTCATCATCCTATAGGCCTTCCTGATCAAATCAAGAAAATCCCTGATCCTTCCATAAACCTTTCGACTAACTCATCGTCGCTCACCTTCACCTCTGACTCCCTGTTCGCAATCTTGGTGTTATTTTTGATCCACACCTCTCCTTCTCTAACTACATCTCCAACCTCTCGCGCTCCTGCTTCGTGCACATTCGTGACCTCCGACGCATACGACCCATGCTTGACCTTAAAACTGCCTCCACCATTGCTACCTCCATTGTTCATTCGAAGCTTGATTACTGCAATTCTCTTTTCCTCAACCTTGAATCCACTCAAATCAAGCGTCTACAGCTTATCCAAAACTCACTAGCCAGAGCTGTCACTAGAACGCCCAAGCATCATCATATCACTCTCATTCTCAAATCACTCCATTGGTTAAAAATCCCAGAGCGAATCCACACAAAGTCCTATCACTAACCTACAACTCCCTACAATATTCCCAGCCCAAGTACCTTCGTGATCTCTTCACCATTCAGACAACCCGCTCCACCCGATCATCCTCAATTCTCAGTCTTTCTCGACCCCCAGTCACTACTCACCTCAAGTTCTCCAACCGAGCCATTTCCATCACAGCACCACGCCTCTGGAATGATCTTCCCCCTGAATTTCGCAGTTTCTTGGTGCCTCCATCATCATTGCAACCCGTCCTTTATCCTCATCCTCATGTTCCTCTATCTATCATCCCCGGGGCTTTCCACTCAAAACTGAAGTCTCACCTTTTCAAATACTCCTACCCTGACTCATCTGATACTCCGCCTTCCAATTCTTCTCGCCGTAAACGACACCCGCCTTGACAGCTGCTCTGCCTCTCCTGATCAGGTACCTTGGAAATCGGACTTGGACCTCTTTTGGACTACTCTCTGGAAACCCCCTTTTGATTTGGTTTGGCCTCCTGGAATTTGGACTTGGACCTCTTTTGGACCACTCTCTGGAAACCCACTGATCTGGTACCCTGGAAATCGGACTTGGACCTCTTTTGGACTACTCTCTGGAAACCCCCTTTTGATTTGGTTTGGCCTCCTGGAATTTGGACTTGGACCTCTTTTGGACCACTCTCTGGAAACCTCTGACCTGGTACTCTGGAAATCGGACTTGGACCTCTTTTGGACTACTCCCTGGAACCCCCTCTGATCTGACGTAGCGCTCGTGAATAGGCTGGTGTCCTGCGCTTGGCCTTCGAGTGGCGCTTTAAAAGTTTGGAGATTACGATTACGATTACGATGCTAATCATCACTGGCGTCTGGAGCGTTGCTGTAAGCTTCCGAATGTTACGCCGTTACTCGCCTGAAAATATCAATTGATTCACAGTCATAGTTGCTTTATTAGCAACTAGGTCATTGTAGAATGAATCGGTGTAACTAATTCTTCGTTGTTTGTGACCTTTACGTGAGTAGTTCACATGAATAAATTCTAGCTCTGATTTTAAGTTTCGAATCGCCAGCTGGTCGTTGCGGACGTTAATTCAAATGCACGACGTTAATTTAATTTATATTCATGATGTTGGCCGCAACCGTAACACTGAGGTGTACACTTCAACACATAGGCCCTATTTTATATCTAATTGAACCGTTACATATGCATTCAAGGACCTTTTATATAGAATCCTTGATATGCATTTAACGCATAATTATGTAGGTCTATAAATCGTAAGAAGTCAAGTCGGAATGGATGAAAGCCAGCGATTCGAGTTAATTTGATTATATAGGCCTACTTCTCATACTCTTCGAATGTCCGCGACCTGGGGTCGCCTTAGACAGTTCACTAACCTTTGCTTCTCACCTCTCCTTACTTACTCACACTTGCTACTACCACTTCAGAAGACTGCGAGCTATCCGTCGATCCGTCTCTTCAGCAGTTTTGACTACCATTATCCAGTCTTGTTGTCCTCGAGACCAAGGTCTTGGTCTCGAGTGCACTCGAGTTCGTTTTTAAAAGTCTTGGTCTTGGTCTTGAGGTTCACGGTCTTGGTCTTGGTCTTGAGGTTCAAGGTCTTGGTCTTGGTCTTGGTCTTGAGGCTCAAAGTCTTGGTCTTGGTTTTGCAAGACCAAGACCAAGACTTTTGACAATATTAACAGTTATTTAACAAAACGTAAGGATTTAAAAAATTTATCCAATAATTACTAATACAATTGCTTTAGTATTTACACGGTGTGAGTGAGGCTTTACTGTTGTTTTGGACATTTATTTTGACTTCCGGTTATTTACCATGGAACGATTTCAAAACAGACTCACAATTTGTACATTTACATCCGGTAGGCCTACTTGAAAACCTGCTCTGTGTGCCAGTGAATTCAGCAATGTAGAACATATTTTTCACATGGCAAAATTTTATGAGGCCCCACAATGGTCAGAAAATTCTGAGCGAATTGTTTTTTTTTTTATAAAATGCAACAGGCATATGCAATAACATTTCGCATGAAGGACTTTTGTAAATACGAATTCGGAATTCTCTGCAGTCTGCATTTGGAGTTGTTTTGTTTGAATAAAAGGATTCATGCTTTAATTAAAATAGCGAGTAGTCCGACTTGACAATTTTTTTAGTAAGGAATAGAAGTCTGGATATGGTTGTGATTTTTTGGGTGTTTTTCTCGGTTTTGGTCTTGAGTTTCAAAGTCTTGGTCTTGGTCTTGGTCTTGAGGTTCAAGGTCTTGGTCTTGGTCTTGGTCTTGGTCTTGGTCTTGGTCTTGAGGTTCAAGGTCTTGGTCTTGGTCTTGAGGTTCAAGGTCTTGGTCTTGGTCTTGGTCTTGAGGTTCAAGGTCTTGGTCTTGGTCTTGGTCTTGAGGTTTAAGGTCATGACAACAAGACTGCCATTATCCATGCATTCATCTGTTGCCGCATGGATTATTGTAATTCTTTACTGGTAGACCTTCCGAAAGTCCGTCTTTCTGCCCTTCAATCAGTACTACTTAACGCGGCTGCTCGCCTCATTGCTCATCGTTCTCGATTCGTGTCCATCTCTACTTACATGACTGATGTCTTGCATTGGCTTCCTGTCTCTGCTCGTATCCACTTCAAGATCATAACACTTGTCTTTAAGGCGCAACAGGGCTTAGCTCCAGCCTACCTTTGTGACCTGATGCGCAAACCTCTCTCTGCTTCTTCTCATAGACCCCTACGTTCTCTGAATCGGTTTGATCTGTTTGTTCCCCGGGTGAGGTCTGCTATGGCTCAGTCTCGCTCTTTCTCTATCGTGGGCCCATCCCTGTGAAACTCCCTTCCCTTGGTAGGCCTACTCGTGGAACCCTACTTACTATAGATTATCTCTGTTTCTTGTTCGTCGTTTAAAGTCTTTTCTGTTTCCGCGAGGCTCAAACGCTGAGAGCGCCTCTGAATAGTTCGCACCGTGAGAGACGCTTTATAAATTCCCAGATACGATACGATATGTAAAATATTGATTACCGTGCAGTTAATTTCGATTTAAATATTTTAATCGAGCGATTAATCGCGATTAAATTTGTTAACCCAACAGCAGCCATAGTTTTAAGTGTTTATGGCGCTTGGATTGATTGTTGAATTTCTGCGAAAAGGGTTTAGGCCTATAATTAGAAAGTTATACTCCGCTTTGATGTATGTACACCAAACTGCGGTTATGCAATTGGTACAATAAAGAATACTTACTTAACTCGTAAATTATTTATGCTATTTTTAATTCTTTTAATTAGGTTAATGTTTAGTTTAATTGATTTTAAACTGCAGAAAAGTTATTGATATATTGATACTGCATGTGGTACGCCTGTGCTATGAAGCTTCATGAACTCGCTGATTGGATTCGAGATTCGATTCGAATTCGAACCTTTACCCCGATTCGATTCGAGATTCGATTGGACTGAAAATTTTTGATTCGCAGGTCCATAACATATAGGTCTACAGTGCTTCAAACTCATCGTGACTTAGACCTTTGTCATCTGTATATTAAGTAATGCTTCAGCCAATCACGAGATTCGACCTTCAAGCGCAGGTGCTTGGCTTCTGCTATATTACTTTCGCTTTCGTTTTCTGGAAAATCTATGTATTTAGATAGAATCTGTGCGTCTTAGGCCTACTCACAAGATGAATAAGTCAACATCATGCGTTCAGGAACGGGTTCAGCTACAGTAAGATTTCACGTGTTACCATATCGTGTGTGAAAGACAGAATCTAAGAGAAGTCGCTTTGTGACTCATTATAATTATTATAAGGTAAGGCCACATAATATTTGGTAAGTCCATCAGTAGGCCTAACTTCAAGAGCAATGCTGCAGAAATCAATGGCATTTGATGCTTCCGAGTTTTATGTCGTTTCTCGTCTGAAATAATTATCTATTGTTTCGCAGAATGAGTGGATTTATTATTAGGCCACTGTTGAGTGAATAGGTGTAACCATAGGCGCCGACTTTTGCTTTTTTCTCCGAGTGCATGGGCCCTCTTTTCCCCTTAGCACCATTTTCCTTCCCTCCCTTTCCCTTCCCTCCTCTTAGATAAGGAAGTTTAGCGGATTTTCGGATGAAGAAAATTGTATTGGAAATCGGTGACGTTCGAACATTCCAGTGTTATTATTTATTTATTATTTTAAATAATAAATAATTAAATAAAATAATTTATGTACTGGCTGTGACTGTGAGATCATGCTATGCTGGGTAATTGTGTTGCAGTTGTACTTCTCAAGTTGTGAGATTACTTTGGTGTAAAAAATTTGAATTTAAGGCCCGAATTCTTCTGGGTGCCAGGCACCCACTAAACTTTCTCTCTGGGTGCATTGGCACCCAAGGCTCCCAAGAAGTCAGAGCCTATGGGTGTAACCCGTTCTTCGCTGTTAGGTGAGTAGTAGGGTATACGTCATTGAATTCTAGCTCTGATTTTGAGTATCGTTAGCCGGTCGTTGTAGACGTTAATTCTTATGCATAATGTTGAGTCATATGCATAATGTTAATTCATATGAATAATGTTAATTCATATGCATGGCGTTATTTCATATGCATGATGTTCATTTATATGCATGACGTTAATTCATATGAATGACGTTAACTCATATGCATGACGTTATTTCATATGCATAATGTTAATTTATATGAATGACATTATTTCATATGCATAATGTTAATCCATATGCATAATGGTAGGCCTAAATCATATGCATAATGTTAAATCATAGGCCTATAAGCATTATGTTAATTCAAATAAGCTTGTCGTTGCGGTAACCATTGCATTTGTAGGCCTATTAACGCGGATAATAGGCCTACAGTGGCAGATAATTGTAAGAAGTCAATCTAACCCGAAGTCTGAACGAAACAACGCCAGATATTAATTATTTGTGATTATAACAAACTAAACCTCAGACATCATGACTGAATGGTTATAACACGCTGACACGAAGATAAGAAGGACACGGGATCGATTCCGCTAGCCCCTATAGGCCTAAGCAGTGATGGGCACTAAACTATTTTTTTAAAGTTAAACTAAAACTATTTTCCAACTAAAAAAATAGTTTAACTAAAGTTGGCAACTGATTTTGGAAATTAGTTAACTAAACTAAAAAAAGTAGTTAAACTTTTTTCAACTTTTTTCAAACTTTTTACAACAAACATTTTCACAATAAAAGACGTTAAGTGAACTGTAATAATGCAAAGCGTCAATGACAATTTCACCTTCAAACTATGCAATGTGTACTGTTCTGGCATACAGTTACATGTGTACTGTAAGTAGTGTATGAATTTGAAAACACAGGCTGTTAATGCTAAGACCATGCCGTGTTAAAATGTTTTTTTTGCTGACAGTGTTCAATGTTCACCGTGGAAAAATAGTTGCAAAATTGTTGATATTTTTAGTTAAACTTTTTAGTTAGCAACTAAAACTTTTTAGTTAAACTATGGTTTTAACTAAACTATTTTTTTTAGTTAAACTTCTTCCTTAACTAAAATTTTTTAGTTAAACTAAAAGTTAGCAACTTTTTAGTTAACTATTGCCCATCACTGCCTATAAGGTTGACTACTCAGTCTTCATTCGCTAGGTGGCGACTGTAAAATGAGCAGTAGGGCAGATGGTCGCCTTGCAGGGATGGCAGTAGTAGATATACTACGGCTGACAGAGCAGCCAAAGACATCAGACTACGGCTGACAGAGCAGCCAAAGACATCAGACTACGGCTGACAGAGCAGCCAAAGACATCAGACTACGGCTGACAGAGCAGCCAAAGACATCACACTACGGCTGACAGAGCAGCCAAAGACATCAGACTACGGCTGACAGAGCAGTCAAAGACATCAGACTACGGCTGACAGAGCAGCCAAAGACATCAGACTACGGCTGACAGCGCACCCACGCATTTCACAATACAGCTATACATTTGAATTATAATTATGAATTATGAATTATGAACAACTTAACACACACACACAAACAAACAACAATGCATACACACACACACACACACACACACACACACACACACACACACACACAAACAACAATGCATACACACACACACACACACACACACACACACACACACACACAAACATCACTGCAAATACACACACACACACACACACACACACACACACACACACACACACACACACACACACACACACACACACACACACACACACACACACACACACACACACACACACACACACACACACACACACACACACAAACATCAATGCAAATACACACACACTAAACCAAATTAGCATATTTCAAGTTTGCATATTCAGCTGTATTTAGAGTTTACATATAAAACTTAGGACTTCCAAGTTGCATGTGGGATTTCTACAGTAAAATGTCCACTTTTAGCATGTAATGATGCACCATGTGTGAGCTTACAAGCTAAAATGACAATGGATATGTTACAAAGACGTGCAATACATTCCAAACAGGCGTCTCTTGTCACCTAAGGACTGCTGGGAAGAGAGAGTTTATGTAGCAAAATTACAAGTTTCGAGAATGCACAGGAGAGAAACGTATGTCTTTTAGGGTGCGAGGAGAGCTAGCATGGAGGTTTGCACAGTAAAATGTGAGCTTTTGAATTGTAAGAATGCCTGCTATGCCCATTTCTACACTAAAATTACAACTTTCTTCGGTTAAACGAAATATGTGTGCGCTGATTTGGGTGTTTTAGCTGATGGACTTATACAAAAACTTGAAATAATAGCATGGAAAGGTTTATATAAAGCTGTATATAGCAGGAACCTGTGTATTGGTAATGCATGGAGAAGACTTTGTTTGGTAAGGTGTTTGAAATACTGAATTATACATCAGAATTACAAATCTTATGGTGAAACATTGCATAGTTTGAAGCCTTGTACACTAAATTCTCAAGTTTCGATTCCTAAGTTGCATGAAATACTGACTTGCGCTGTAGAATTTCAACACATAAGTTGAAAAAAGACACAAGCGAGGAACATTTGTACGCTAATTTGAAGACTTGTAAGTTTTCAAAGACATGTGGAGTTGGAAACTTATGAATTTTAGATTGTATGGGACGATGAACTGTATGGTTCAGTTTGAATCTGATACACTAAATTCTTAATTCTCGACTCTGAACATGTATGAAATACCAACATGTGCAGTAAAAATTTGAAAAACTTAGTTTACTGAGACATGCGCAATGAAGATTTGGGCGTTAAACTTAAGACTTTTAAGGTTTCAAAGACATGTGGAATGAGAGTTTTAGTAGGACTTGTAAGTTTTCAAAGACATGTGGAGTTGGAAACTTATGAATTTTAGATTGTATGGGACGATGAACTGTATGGTTCAGTTACAACTCTTAGTATCA
Organism: Allolobophora icterica; assembly: GCA_963556255.1. NCBI lineage: Eukaryota > Metazoa > Annelida > Clitellata > Crassiclitellata > Lumbricidae > Allolobophora > Allolobophora icterica. The sequence goes on from OY744617.1 coordinate 20,932,022, forward strand.
AACGTCGCACAGTTTGAATCTGATACACTAAATTCTGAATTCTCGACTCTGAACATGTATGAAATACCAACCTGTGCAGTAAAAATTTGAAAAACTTAGTTTACTGAGACGTGCGCAATGAAGATTTGGATGTTAAACTTAAGACTTTTAAGGTTTCAAAGACTCGTGGAATGAGAGTTTTAGTAGGACGCTTACGAATTTTTATTTGGGAAGACGGTTAAAGCGCATGCTTTCAGAGTAAAAGTCCAACTTTCTATGGTGGAAAGACATGCGAATGTTTGCTTCTACACGAAAATGGTAACGTTTACATGCACGCGATGACCACTTGCACACTAGAGTTACAACATTCTACTTTGTAAAGACGGCTGCAGCGAGGGTTTTTACAACAGTTGACAAATTTAAAGTTCATAAGATGGTTGAGACGAGGGTTTTTAGATTGAAAAGCTGGTTTACAGTATAAAATTTTGTCTTTCCTTAGATGCAAAGAAGTATGAGATCAAGGTTTTCATGATAAAATTGTTACTCATAGGGTAGAAAGACAGCTTGAGTGGACGTTTCTACAGTAAAATTATACATTTTAGGTGTATGGGGTGCTGCTAAGATTAAGTCTGTCCACATTGTGCAGACAAATGGAATGCTGTTTTCCACAGTAAAATGGCAACTTTTAGCGTGTGAAGACGCAGAACATGAGAGCTTACATGCTAAATGACAAGTTTTTGCTACAAAGAAGCATGCGTTGAAGGTTTGTGTAGGAGGCTGAAGTCTTTCGCGTTTGCATATGCAGTTGGATTGAGAGTTTACTTATAAAATTTAGGACTTGCAAGTTGCATGAAGGATTTCTACAGTAAAATGTCGAGTTTTAGCGTGCGAAGATGTAGTATGTGAGAGCTTACAAGTTAAAATGAGATCATTTATGCTACAAAGATGTGCAGTACAGTGCAAACAGGCATCTCTTGTGCTGTAAAGCCTGCTGAGAAGAGAGTTTATGTAGCAAAGTTACAATTTTTGGAATGCAGAGACGCATACGAGGAGAGAAACTTATGTCTTTTAGGGTGCGAGGAGAGCTAACATGAAGGTTTGCATAGTAAAATGTGAGCTTTTGGATGTGCAGGACAGTGCAAACAGGTATCTCTTGTGCTGTAAAGCCTGCTGAGAAGAGAGTTTATGTAGCAAAATTACAATTTTTGGGATGCAGAGACGCATACGAGGAGAGAAACTTATGTCTTTTAGGATGCGAGGAGAGCTAACATGAAAGTTTGCATAGTAAAATATGAGCTTTTGAGGTGCATGAGTGCTTGTGATGGTGATTTCTATACTAAAATTACAACTTTCTTCGTTTCAATGAAATATTTGCACGCTGATTTTAGTGTTTTAGCTGATCGACTTATACAAAAACGTGAAATATTAGCATGGAAAGGTTTAGATAAAGCTGAGGAGCGCTAGGAGCGGCAGGGGCGGAGGCAGCGGCGGCAGCAGAGGTTGCAGTGGCAGCAGCAAATGCAGCTGTGGCAGTGGCGACGGATTTGTGTGAAAGGTAGGTTTTCGATTGAAGCGTATATGCAACGTCTGTAAAATGATACATTTTGCGTCGTTTGGATGGTGAAACTAATACATGTGATATTTCTACATGATGTTGTGTGAAGTCAGAACATGGAATTTGTTGAAACTTAAAGGTTTTGACTTAAATGTTTTTGAAATGAAAGTGAAAATGTGCATCTTCTACAGATTTTGGGTAATGGAACAGATGTGTATGAAAGTTCTATTTGGAGTAATGTGAAACACTTTGTAGTTATTTGAGCGAAAAGAGCCTTTTCAAGTGGAAAACATGGTGCATTTTAGAGAAATCGGGAGTTGGAAATGCTAGGTATAGTATTTCTAGTTGAAGTTTATTCATAGAGGTGAATTGTACACATGCAATTTGTAGGAAAAGGCATTTTTTCGATTGAAGCACATTTGCAAAGTGCTTAAAATGATATATTTTGAAAAGTTCGAGTGATGGAATTGGTGTGTAACATAGTTCTAACAAGAGTTTGTGCTACATGAAGTGTAGCACATTGATGAATTTTTGTTGGAAAAGACATGTTTCAGATTAAAGCGTATGTAAAAAGCACCTAAATTGAACATTTTTAGAGACTGAATGGTGAAACTGTTATGTATGGCAATTCTAGCTGGAGGGAACAAAGCACGCTGGTGTAATTTGTACTGAAAACGAGTGCTTTTGATTAAAAGACATTTGCAAAGTCTGTTAAATGATGCAATTTTAAGAAATTTCAGAAGATGGAACTGCTAGATGTGATAGTTCTAGGAGAGTGTTGACGCTACGATTTGTTGGAAAATGAGTGGTTTTACCTGAAGTACATGTACAAAGCATGTAAAATGTTGCATTTTGGAGAGTTAAGGTGGTGAAATTGATGTGACAGAAGCAACTTCAATATGTGTGAGACTTTGTATATTTTCGTTCTCAGGGTTTTTTTCAAATACATGCTAAAAGACATGAGCTGTGAATTACAAGTTGCGTTATTTGACTAATACAGTTTCACAATTTCTATGTCGAGTCACCAAAGTTTCTTTGACAGGCTCTTGCAGCATATGAAAATCTATGCTCTATGCGCAGACTTGTCAGATTTGTAGAATATAATACTAGGAAAAATTTGTCTCATCATTATAGTTCCACAAACGCCCAATTTACTTCAATGTTTAAAAATTTCAGTTTGAAAAATTTCAGTTTGAAAAATTTCAATTTGAAAATTTTCAGTTTGAAAAATTTCAGTTTGAGAAATTTCAGTTTGAGAAATTTCAGTTTGAAAAATTTCAGTTTGAGAAATTTCAGTTTGAAAAATTTCAGTTTGAGAAATTTCTTGTTGAGAAATTTCAGTTTGAAAAATTTCATTTTGAGAAATTTCAGTTTGAAAAATTTCAGTTTGAAAAATTTCAGTTTGAAATATTTTAGCTTGAGAATTTTCAGTTTGAAAAATTTCAGTTTGAGAATTTTCAGTTTGAAAAATTTCAGTTTGAGAAATTTCAGTTTGAAAAATTTTAGTTTGAGAATTTTCAGTTTGAAAAATTTCAGTTTGAGAATTTTCAGTTTGAGAAATTTCAGTTTGAGAAATTTCTTGTTGAGAAATTTCAGTTTGAAAAATTTTAGTTTGAGAATTTTCAGTTTGAAAAATTTCAGTTTGAGAAATTTCTTGTTGAGAAATTTCACTTGGAAAAATTTTAGTTTGAGAATTTTCAGTTTGAAAAATTTCAGTTTGAGAATTTTCAGTTTGAGAAATTTCAGTTTGAAAAATTTCAGTTTGAGAAATTTCAGTTTGAAAAATTTTAGCTTGAGAATTTTCAGTTTGGAAAATTTCAGTTTGAGAAATTTTAGTTTGAGAAATTTCAGCTTGAAAAATGTCAGTTTGAGAAATTTCAGTTCGAGAAATTTGAGCTTGAAAATTTTCAGTTTAAAAAATTTCAGTTTCAAAAATTTCCTTTTCAAAAATTTCAAGTTGAAAAAAAAATGTTCGTTTCAAAAATTTCTGTTTGAGAAATTTCAAGTTGAAAATTTTCAATTTGAAAATTTTCAGTTGCAAAATTTTCATTTTGAAAATTTTCAGTTTGAAAATGTGCAGTTTGAAAATTTTCAACTTGAAAATTTTATAAAATTACAAATTACTATTCAGAAATTTTATAAATTTTTCAAGTTGAAAATTTTCAAACTGCACATTTTCAAACTGAAAATTTTCAAAATGAAAATTTTGCAACTGAAAATTTTCAAATTGAAAATTTTCAACTTGAAATTTCTCAAACAGAAATTTTTGAAACGAACATTTTTTTTTCAACTTGAAATTTTTGAAAAGGAAATTTTTGAAACTGAAATTTTTTAAACTGAAAATTTTCAAGCTCAAATTTCTCGAACTGAAATTTCTCAAACTGACATTTTTCAAGCTGAAATTTCTCAAACTAAAATTTCTCAAACTGAAATTTTCCAAACTGAAAATTCTCAAGCTAAAATTTTTCAAACTGAAATTTCTCAAACTGAAATTTTTCAAACTGAAATTTCTCAAACTGAAAATTCTCAAACTGAAATTTTTCAAACTGAAAATTCTCAAACTAAAATTTTTCCAAGTGAAATTTCTCAACAAGAAATTTCTCAAACTGAAATTTTTCAAACTGAAAATTCTCAAACTAAAATTTTTCAAACTGAAATTTCTCAACAAGAAATTTCTCAAACTGAAATTTCTCAAACTGAAAATTCTCAAACTGAAATTTTTCAAACTGAAAATTCTCAAACTAAAATTTTTCAAACTGAAATTTCTCAAACTGAAATTTTTCAAACTGAAAATTCTCAAACTGAAATTTTTCAAACTGAAAATTCTCAAGCTAAAATATTTCAAACTGAAATTTTTCAAACTGAAATTTTTCAAACTGAAATTTCTCAAAATGAAATTTTTCAAACTGAAATTTCTCAACAAGAAATTTCTCAAACTGAAATTTTTCAAACTGAAATTTCTCAAACTGAAATTTTTCAAACTGAAATTTCTCAAACTGAAATTTCTCAAACTGAAATTTTTCAAACTGAAAATTTTCAAATTGAAATTTTTCAAACTGAAATTTTTCAAACTGAAATTTTTAAACATTGAAGTAAATTGGGCGTTTGTGGAACTATAATGATGAGACAAATTTTTCCTAGTATTATATTCTACAAATCTGACAAGTCTGCGCATAGAGCATAGATTTTCATATGCTGCAAGAGCCTGTCAAAGAAACTTTGGTGACTCGACATAGAAATTGTGAAACTGTATTAGTCAAATAACGCAACTTGTAATTCACAGCTCATGTCTTTTAGCATGTATTTGAAAAAAACCCTGAGAACGAAAATATACAAAGTCTCACACATATTGAAGTTGCTTCTGTCACATCAATTTCACCACCTTAACTCTCCAAAATGCAACATTTTACATGCTTTGTACATGTACTTCAGGTAAAACCACTCATTTTCCAACAAATCGTAGCGTCAACACTCTCCTAGAACTATCACATCTAGCAGTTCCATCTTCTGAAATTTCTTAAAATTGCATCATTTAACAGACTTTGCAAATGTCTTTTAATCAAAAGCACTCGTTTTCAGTACAAATTACACCAGCGTGCTTTGTTCCCTCCAGCTAGAATTGCCATACATAACAGTTTCACCATTCAGTCTCTAAAAATGTTCAATTTAGGTGCTTTTTACATACGCTTTAATCTGAAACATGTCTTTTCCAACAAAAATTCATCAATGTGCTACACTTCATGTAGCACAAACTCTTGTTAGAACTATGTTACACACCAATTCCATCACTCGAACTTTTCAAAATATATCATTTTAAGCACTTTGCAAATGTGCTTCAATCGAAAAAATGCCTTTTCCTACAAATTGCATGTGTACAATTCACCTCTATGAATAAACTTCAACTAGAAATACTATACCTAGCATTTCCAACTCCCGATTTCTCTAAAATGCACCATGTTTTCCACTTGAAAAGGCTCTTTTCGCTCAAATAACTACAAAGTGTTTCACATTACTCCAAATAGAACTTTCATACACATCTGTTCCATTACCCAAAATCTGTAGAAGATGCACATTTTCACTTTCATTTCAAAAACATTTAAGTCAAAACCTTTAAGTTTCAACAAATTCCATGTTCTGACTTCACACAACATCATGTAGAAATATCACATGTATTAGTTTCACCATCCAAACGACGCAAAATGTATCATTTTACAGACGTTGCATATACGCTTCAATCGAAAACCTACCTTTCACACAAATCCGTCGCCACTGCCACAGCTGCATTTGCTGCTGCCACTGCAACCTCTGCTGCCGCCGCTGCCTCCGCCCCTGCCGCTCCTAGCGCTCCTCAGCTTTATCTAAACCTTTCCATGCTAATATTTCACGTTTTTGTATAAGTCGATCAGCTAAAACACTAAAATCAGCGTGCAAATATTTCATTGAAACGAAGAAAGTTGTAATTTTAGTATAGAAATCACCATCACAAGCACTCATGCACCTCAAAAGCTCATATTTTACTATGCAAACTTTCATGTTAGCTCTCCTCGCATCCTAAAAGACATAAGTTTCTCTCCTCGTATGCGTCTCTGCATCCCAAAAATTGTAATTTTGCTACATAAACTCTCTTCTCAGCAGGCTTTACAGCACAAGAGATACCTGTTTGCACTGTCCTGCACATCCAAAAGCTCACATTTTACTATGCAAACCTTCATGTTAGCTCTCCTCGCACCCTAAAAGACATAAGTTTCTCTCCTCGTATGCGTCTCTGCATTCCAAAAATTGTAACTTTGCTACATAAACTCTCTTCTCAGCAGGCTTTACAGCACAAGAGATGCCTGTTTGCACTGTACTGCACATCTTTGTAGCATAAATGATCTCATTTTAACTTGTAAGCTCTCACATACTACATCTTCGCACGCTAAAACTCGACATTTTACTGTAGAAATCCTTCATGCAACTTGCAAGTCCTAAATTTTATAAGTAAACTCTCAATCCAACTGCATATGCAAACGCGAAAGACTTCAGCCTCCTACACAAACCTTCAACGCATGCTTCTTTGTAGCAAAAACTTGTCATTTAGCATGTAAGCTCTCATGTTCTGCGTCTTCACACGCTAAAAGTTGCCATTTTACTGTGGAAAACAGCATTCCATTTGTCTGCACAATGTGGACAGACTTAATCTTAGCAGCACCCCATACACCTAAAATGTATAATTTTACTGTAGAAACGTCCACTCAAGCTGTCTTTCTACCCTATGAGTAACAATTTTATCATGAAAACCTTGATCTCATACTTCTTTGCATCTAAGGAAAGACAAAATTTTATACTGTAAACCAGCTTTTCAATCTAAAAACCCTCGTCTCAACCATCTTATGAACTTTAAATTTGTCAACTGTTGTAAAAACCCTCGCTGCAGCCGTCTTTACAAAGTAGAATGTTGTAACTCTAGTGTGCAAGTGGTCATCGCGTGCATGTAAACGTTACCATTTTCGTGTAGAAGCAAACATTCGCATGTCTTTCCACCATAGAAAGTTGGACTTTTACTCTGAAAGCATGCGCTTTAACCGTCTTCCCAAATAAAAATTCGTAAGCGTCCTACTAAAACTCTCATTCCACGAGTCTTTGAAACCTTAAAAGTCTTAAGTTTAACATCCAAATCTTCATTGCGCACGTCTCAGTAAACTAAGTTTTTCAAATTTTTACTGCACAGGTTGGTATTTCATACATGTTCAGAGTCGAGAATTCAGAATTTAGTGTATCAGATTCAAACTGTGCGACGTTTGATACTAAGAGTTGTAACTGAACCATACAGTTCATCGTCCCATACAATCTAAAATTCATAAGTTTCCAACTCCACATGTCTTTGAAAACTTACAAGTCCTACTAAAACTCTCATTCCACATGTCTTTGAAACCTTAAAAGTCTTAAGTTTAACGCCCAAATCTTCATTGCGCATGTCTCAGTAAACTAAGTTTTTCAAATTTTTACTGCACATGTTGGTATTTCATACATGTTCAGAGTCGAGAATTAAGAATTTAGTGTATCAGATTCAAACTGAACCATACAGTTCATCGTCCCATACAATCTAAAATTCATAAGTTTCCAACTCCACATGTCTTTGAAAACTTACAAGTCTTCAAATTAGCGTACAAATGTTCCTCGCTTGTGTCTTTTTTCAACTTATGTGTTGAAATTCTACAGCGCAAGTCAGTATTTCATGCAACTTAGGAATCGAAACTTGAGAATTTAGTGTACAAGGCTTCAAACTATGCAATGTTTCACCATAAGATTTGTAATTCTGATGTATAATTCAGTATTTCAAACACCTTACCAAACAAAGTCTTCTCCATGCATTACCAATACACAGGTTCCTGCTATATACAGCTTTATATAAACCTTTCCATGCTATTATTTCAAGTTTTTGTATAAGTCCATCAGCTAAAACACCCAAATCAGCGCACACATATTTCGTTTAACCGAAGAAAGTTGTAATTTTAGTGTAGAAATGGGCATAGCAGGCATTCTTACAATTCAAAAGCTCACATTTTACTGTGCAAACCTCCATGCTAGCTCTCCTCGCACCCTAAAAGACATACGTTTCTCTCCTGTGCATTCTCGAAACTTGTAATTTTGCTACATAAACTCTCTCTTCCCAGCAGTCCTTAGGTGACAAGAGACGCCTGTTTGGAATGTATTGCACGTCTTTGTAACATATCCATTGTCATTTTAGCTTGTAAGCTCACACATGGTGCATCATTACATGCTAAAAGTGGACATTTTACTGTAGAAATCCCACATGCAACTTGGAAGTCCTAAGTTTTATATGTAAACTCTAAATACAGCTGAATATGCAAACTTGAAATATGCTAATTTGGTTTAGTGTGTGTGTATTTGCATTGATGTTGTGTGTGTGTGTGTGTGTGTGTGTGTGTGTGTGTGTGTGTGTGTGTGTGTGTGTGTGTGTGTGTGTGTGTGTGTGTGTGTGTGTGTGTGTGTGTGTGTGTGTGTGTGTGTGTGTGTATTTGCAGTGATGTTTGTGTGTGTGTGTGTGTGTGTGTGTGTGTGTGTGTGTGTGTGTATGCATTGTTGTTTGTGTGTGTGTGTGTGTGTGTGTGTGTGTGTGTGTATGCATTGTTGTTTGTTTGTGTGTGTGTGTTAAGTTGTTCATAATTCATAATTCATAATTATAATTCAAATGTATAGCTGTATTGTGAAATGCGTGGGTGCGCTGTCAGCCGTAGTCTGATGTCTTTGGCTGCTCTGTCAGCCGTAGTCTGATGTCTTTGACTGCTCTGTCAGCCGTAGTCTGATGTCTTTGGCTGCTCTGTCAGCCGTAGTGTGATGTCTTTGGCTGCTCTGTCAGCCGTAGTCTGATGTCTTTGGCTGCTCTGTCAGCCGTAGTCTGATGTCTTTGGCTGCTCTGTCAGCCGTAGTCTGATGTCTTTGGCTGCTCTGTCAGCCGTAGTATATCTACTACTGATGGCATACAGTTAAATTCGACTCCTGTTAAACAGTTATCGTCTGTTACTACTATACGTGTAATGTTACTGCGTACTTTGTCAGTTTGAATTATTAAACGAAGATATTATTATTATATTATTATTATTCTTTAGCTACATGATCTCGCTAGCTGGTCCTTTCAGCTAGGACATTAAGTGAATAGCTTATATATACAACCAGGACCGTCTTATCCACTAGGCACTGTAGGCACTTTCCTTATAGGGCCTACGAAACTTTCAGAGGCCTACGAAAGTCTGACAATGAGCTATTGAATGATTGGCCGGGAAATGGAAAATGAAAAGTTGCAAATAACAGTAAATTCAAATATAACAACTTTGTACTGAAACAGTTTAAGCTAAGAGTTGTTGTTGGGGTCTACGAATGCAAGAGTGCCTAGGGCCTACGACGACCTTAAAACGGCCCTGTATACAACGACAGTGGCAAAAGTCCTCTATCCACTGTACCCAGCCTGCCTGACCCCTTTGGATCTTGACCTGGAACCGATTTCACCCCGCCTATAATTTACTATGTGTTGACCGCTTTTTGGACGCTGTAGAAATTTCGAGATTACGTTTACAAACTATTGGCGTTCAGCCGTAATTCAGCTATCTCTTATTTTGACTGGTAGGCTATTACTTTAATGTCGTTGTTTAAGGACTAGACTGTTGTTAGTTCGTTTGTTGCAACTGTTAAAATAAAGGACTTTGGATTTGAAATAAGAGTCCGGGTTAGCCTACTTAAGGACTTTGAATTTGAAATAAGAGTCCGGGTTACTGAATATATCCATGAATCAGTCAATGAAGATCGATATAGGCCTATAGGTAGCCGCTTAGTGTGTTCAATCCTGTTTGTCAATACTGGACCAGTATTTGCCGTGAAAGTCATTACAACTATTTGTAATATTAGTTTCATTTCAAAAACACATTAGTTTTTATTTTTTTATTTTTAAGTTTTGTCGCCCTCTGTAATGTGCCTCCCTATGCCATGGCCTCGTTTGTTTCCATAGCAACTCCGCCACTGTTGATTACTGCATGACTATGATATGCTCAGATCGCATAGATTTCGGTCTATACCGGCTTCACGCCAGTATAGGCTCTTTACAACACAAGTGCCTAGACACACAAAACGTTTATATCGCCTCAACAGAAAGTCTTCAAAAGCGAGGCTTGTAAGATTAGTTCTCATGGCAAGGCTCGTACACAACCACAGCAAAGACAAAGAGGCTCTTAAAGACCATAACTTAACATCCAAGACAGGTATATGCACGTTTGAGCCTCTTGGCATTCTAGATGTATGTCAGTGGTTTGCATTAGTACCCGGAGTCAGTCGCTAAGGAGTTACCGACTGACTTGATTAGTTAGCGACTGACTTAGCGACTCAGTCGACTAAGTCGCATGCTTAGCGACTGACTAAGTCGCTTAGACTTATCGACTGACTTAGCGACTTGCTATCGACTTCTCAGGTAATCAGGTATGTATGTTGGACATACCTGATTACCTAACAATATAAAGCATTTTACCGCATACTGTACTGACCGTGCCATCATTTCCTTGGGCATGAGATGGAACCAATATGAGATCTATACGGGTCCAATATGGAAATATGGGCTCCTCTCCATATGGGTATGCTGACAGAGGACAAAACCGATGACTGTGAAAATTGCTGTTAATATGAATTCGTGAAATTGAGCGCTTGATAAATCGAGTAAAGCGAGGAGGATTTATAACAATACCCGATCTTACGGCCAACCAGTTGGCCTAAACTACTGATCCGTGTCTCTTTCAGGCAGTAGCAGAGAACGAGAATTATGTACTCCGGCACTTATTCCCAGTGTGAGAATTGTAGATAAAAGACTGGGGGTTAGACCTTGATTTATGTGGAGTTGAATATTTTATTCGTATTTGCAAACTTTGAAAGCAACAGATTCACTGCCAGCAGTTTTGAAAGTCAAACTGAAATCAAAATCAATTCTTCTGTTGAGGAAATTCAAAAATGCATACATGATTCACCACGGAAATTTCTTCACTTTATCAGAGATTCAGAATCAAATGATGCTTACTCACACCAGCACCACTGAGGGGGTTGGAAACGACCCCCTGGGGAGTGCAATGAAGACTTAACTGTGTGGGTCCTAAGAAAGACTAGAGGTGTCCAACCGCCCAACCGCTCCCGACAATTCTCGTCCTGCTTATTCCCCCCTCTTCGTAATCATCAACACTAGCTTCATAATAGAATGCAAAAATTCACTTTAACAAAAAAGACAAAAAAAATTTATTATCTGTATGCTCTGTAAGAACTCTGACTAATTCTTTCTCTTATAATGCACTAAGTTGTGGCATGCCAGCTTGTTTTCCTCAACAAACGAGTATTGTATTGCATTGGTATTGTATTGTAAGTGTTGTTCATGTCCTGCAGCTGATGTCTTCGTCAAATCTAAACTTGAAAACCGCGATTAAAACAACAAGCAAAATATTAAGTGAACGAAGTCGCTAGCAGTCGATAGCTTAGCGACTGGTTTCGACTTGAGAGCTTAACGGCGGCGGCGGCGGCGGATGGCGGCGGCGCCGGGGACTAGTTTGCATCACATAGGCCTACAGCTTGCAAAACGATGATCTCGTCTTGTCGACTTTACGCTTCTCTTTTTATTGCAACCAATTATAATAAACAGTCAACCGCAGTAGGCCTAACTTCACAACATTAACAAAGACATTGGCTAAGGAGGGACGCTTAGGTAGCGAAAATCACATATTTAAAGTGAAGACAGCTATCCGGTTAAAACATTAAAGCGAAGCACTTCTAGATTTGTGCATATTAACGAGGTTTATGAAAGAGTAATGGGGGGATGGAGTAATGGTAACATTCATGGCCAGGATAGCACTAAATTGCGGTTCAATACCCGTGACCCCGTCTAGAGCGGCGCCTTGCATGGCTGCAAAACCGTGTGTTAAATTAAGATCTTGATTGTACTGTTATGTTTCAATGTAATCTTACTGCGTTTGTCAGTTTGAATTAATAAATATTATTATTATTATTATTATTATTTTATTATTATTTTACGATTTATTACTGAACTACACTCATTGGTATCAATGTATCGGGCCTAATTATCTTAACTACATGCTGACATATGCACCAGTAGGCCTAATTATAACATATTTAACCGTTAATGAGGAAGGTGTAGATTATTTTAAATTCCCGTGGTCTTCTTGGAGTTATAGAAATTTGGGCAAGAACGTTGACATGGAGCGTCGACATGGGTTTGAGTGTGGAAGGGGGCTTGGAGACAGACGTAGAGCTGAATCTGGGAGATGCATTAGCCTCCTAAAACATTTCACCCTGATTTCGTGGGCTACTTCAATGCATCTACATAGAACGTTCATAATTATCTGTTCCTTAAGTGCATTTAAAAACCCTATAGCCTCTGAAGCTCTCAGCAGAGTCTCCACTAACCAATCCAATCCTTTGTTTCCATGACTGCAAACTGGACAAGTAGATACCTTAAGCAGCTGAAGTAATATCAGAAAAGGTCTAAGATTGCCTTGTAAAATCAGTGTGATGGTTTGGTACCCCTCACTTTTTGAACAATGCCAATGCCTCGTACCCCCACAAATTACGCCTATGCACTAAGGACTAATTCACAAGGCATCAACCGATGGTGCACCAAAGCCAAAACTTTAATCCAGAAGCTCAGTCCATTGAAACAGAGAGACAGACTCTGGTAGAAAAGCACACTTATTGTGTCAGATGTATTATAAAGTCAAGGTGCTTCTAACGGTATATTTACATTTCAGGTAACGCCTGTATCTCGTGAACTATGAAGCGGGTTGAAGGTGAAATCTTCGACGAAGGATCATCGCCTTCTTGGTTATATGGTCGAATAACCACTATTCTGCAAGGAGGAGGGTTCGGATTCATTCGACCTGATTGTGAATTGCCAAACGGTCTGGGCCAGAGAGATGTTTATTTCTATCTAAACAAAGCAAAGGGTCGAGTTGAGACAGAGGATCATGTCATGTTCATATTGAACGAAATACGCACGGATAGGTCGGCTCCATGTGCTCGAATCGTCAAAAAGGTCGAAAACGAAAGTGCAAAAGAAACGACACAGGAAATCAGAGGAAGAACTAGATCTGAATTTAGACACAGAAGCGCTTCCTCTCACAGAAGCTTAACGCCTATAAGTGTACTTGAAACTAATTTGAGACTAAGCAATGCTGAAATTTCACTAGAAAATCACGCCGTTGACAGTAAATTTGACATTAGTGACAATCTCAGTATCCACTCTGACGATTTGAATGAGATGGCTAGTGCAAGCCATCAGCGCCGAACTCCACAAAATGTGGACCAGGCGACAAACGAGAGACGATTCAAACAGAAACAAGGCTTTAGGACTGAGTTTCGACAGATAAGAGGAATTATAGTGGAAATTAGCAGTTCTTCTGCCGTGATCATGCCAAAAACCAACGCAAGGTATTCAGCAAATCATGACAACACGGTGTATACAGCGGCTCAAGCAGTTTTCTCTTCCGGGCATCTGCCTATTGAAATCGGGGATGAAGTAACTTTTGCACGAGGTCAGGTAAAGAGGGAACGAGCAATAAACCCAACCCTGGTCAAATGTTCGAGGACAGTAGAGAAACTTGAGTATTACTTAGGAGACCTTTTACTTCGTGTGCATGAAATTAGCGATTCTCGATCGCGAAGTTTCGTGGTGTCAGCTGTGACTTGTCTACCCGTTTGGGACTGCATTGGACGATGTGAGAACCTCAGCAACGATGCAATTGCGATGCTTAACAACGTTCTCCTGGGCTTAGACGAACAATTCACAATGAAGGAAAATGTCACATCGGTCTTGGAGACCCTGCTCAAGACTCCACTGTTTGCTCAGCGTAACAGTCGATACAGCAGATACATCCAGGATGTCTTACAGGAAGAGAGAAGCGACAAAGCTGAAGACATATATAAAGTAATGTTGATGATGGCAAAACAGGTTCCAGCTAAACTGAAATGCATCGTCAGAAATTTAGAATCATTGGCAACAACCGGGACAACGAGCTTCCTATATAAAATGTTGAAACAAAGTGTAAAGTCTGCAGACGAAGATATTGAGAATCTCGAATGGGATGATTTGCCACTGGTTCCTACAGTCAACGAACTACTCAAAGGTTCATTAGAGTCCGAGTTACAATTGAGAAGCGTCAATGAAACTGGGCCGTACCCATCAGTTCATGACTACATTGACATATACTTCCGGTTACTTCGTTCAGAGTGTTTCTCTGCGTTATCTAAGGGAGCCAGAGACTTACTGAACGGTACACTAGACAAAAGAGATATGAACGTCTACGTTAAAGTGAGCATGGTCGGGTTTCAAACAACCCACTATGGAAACGGTATGGCAATTGGTCTCTCTTTCACGCCGATTCGTCAGGTGAGCAACTGGGACCAGTCTTCTTGTCTCATGTATGGTAACCTGTTGTGTATTTCAATCTCTGGCACTTTTCGAGATCCCATCTGGGCAACGGTGGTCAATCGAGAACTTTTACAGAGTCGTAAGATCGTTGCTGTTGAACTTTGCAGTGAGAGCAATTCGTTATCAGACAGTGAAGCAATTCTTTCTCTGCACCTATCAAGCGCAAGAGCAATCATGATCGAGTCTCCAACATACTATAAAGCGTATCAACCAGTGTTGAGATCATTGCAATCGACAGACCCAGTTCAGCTACCATTCCAAGAAGAACTGGTCCAGTCTGTAAGTGGGATTCCTTCACATCTCATGGATAGGCAATGCGCCTTTGATGCTAGCATTATCTACAGGTGTCCAGGTGTCGTGAACGTCAATGTTGACGCATTTTGCAAAAACACTGTTTATGAGGAGGATTTTATTGGGGAGAGTATATTGGATGCTAGCCAGGTAAACGCAGTTAAACAGTGCTTGAGAAACAGAATAGGAATAGTGCAAGGTCCACCTGGAACAGGTAAAACCTTTATTGGTATCAAACTGATTCAGATTCTGTTGTCTTTGTCGACACCACCAACAACGCCAATTTTAGTGCTGACGTATAAGAACCATTCTCTTGATGAATTTCTTAAACAACTAGCTCAGCTTTATCGAGACGAAGTGGCGAGAGTGGATGGTAGATCGCAGGACAAGACTCTTGCTGAATGTAACTTGAAAGAGTTGCGAAAGAACTGCGAGATGCCGAAGGAGATCTATAATCAAGTTTTGGACCTTGAGGCAGAAATAAAAAATTTGCAAAGCGAAATAAATAAGACATTCGAAAAACTAAACGCAAATCGCTATTTTCATCCTGATACTCTAGTTAATATGTTGTCAGAAGAGCAAATCAAGGAATTTTTGCTAACATGTCCTTGGAACAAATGTGGCAAAATCAGCCTCGAAACTATTCCTGCAGATTACGGTTGGAAGAAGGTTTCTTCAACCGTGACACCTCATGCCGTGAGTGAAGTACTGAGGGCGTGCGGAAGTACTCCAATAACGGAGATCTTAAGATCGCAGAAATATGAGCAGGGTTTGGGTAACGCTCTCTACCGGTTGGTTCAGGCAGCTCTGAAGCATTGGCAGCCATCTATGCTTGTTTTCCAAAGTCTAAGTTCCGTTTTCGCGTCGCCTGAAATTAATCCAATAATTGCTGGAGTAGCTGACGAAGCTATTAAGTCGGAACCAAGTAAGCCTAAATCCGAAGTTGAAGTGGATGAAAAAGATGCCAAAGAAATTCAAAAGGAAAGAATGGCTGCCTTTGGTCATCACATCAAGAGAAAAGAAGAACTCCTCAAGGAAATGATAATGTTTTCCGACATCGAAAAGAACGAAAAAACGAAATGGATTTCCTTGATGGAAAGTGCTAAGGAAATTTCAAAACAAATCTCACCCGCCATGATGCTTGGTATTAGGAACATATGGGATCTGAATGTAATGGATCGAGCCAAACTGATTCAATGTCTCTTATACAAGCAATATCAGGAGGCAGGAGAGAAATTCGAAGAATTATTAATAATCCAACAAAAGCTCATTTTATCAAAAGAAGAGCTCGAGTCTCAACATAAGGCAGCTATCCTGCGAAGCAAAAAGATTATTGGCATGACAATAACTGGAGCAAATATCAACCAACAACTGATCGCACAGATCAAACCTGAAATTATTTTGGTGGAAGAGGCAGCTGAGGTGCTTGAACCACAGATTTTGGCTCTCCTGGGAAATTGGACGAAGCATCTACTCATGATCGGAGATCACAAACAACTGCCTTTCTCCGTTGAGAATTATTTACTGTGTAGAGATTATCACTCTGACTTATCAATGATTGAGAGGCTAATCAATAACAATCTTCCCTTTGCCTCTTTAGCTCTTCAGAATCGAATGCGTCCGGAGTTTGCAAACCTTCTTTTGGATATTTATCCAAACCTCAGAAGCAACCTTTCCAGAGTTGAAGCAAATGCTCCAGCCAAGTGCATAGGCTCATCATTGTTCTTCTGGAACCACAGTGACCCAGAGACTTCTGAAAGAAGCTACATCAACGAGAAGGAAGCAGATCGTGCCATCAAGCTTGCAATTTTCCTGATTCACCAAGGATATAAGCCAGAACAAATCACGATTCTGTCGCCTTATCTTGGACAAGTGAGATTGCTGCGAAGTAAAATGAAGAAAGAAGAAGAAACGTATCCAGATCTCTTTCCAAAGCCACAGGTCGCCTCTGACGAAAGTGACAAACCTACTGAGAATAAATCAGTTCAAATCCACACGGTTGATATGTATCAAGGAGATGAGAACGATTTTGTGATAGTATCTCTGGTGAGATCGAATGAAAAAGGCAAAATCGGATTCGTCGGTGTTCTAAACAGGCGTTGTGTTGCTCATTCGCGATCCCGGTGTGGCCTTTACTTCATCGGAAATAAAGACACTTTTTCAAAAAGCCCAATTTGGTGTGATCTATTAAAGAAACTAGAAGATAGAAACTGCATAGGGGAGAAGTTTCCATGCCAGTGTCCTCTACATCCGGAGTAAAAAGTAAATGCAACAACATCTGACGAAATACCTCTTTCAGTCACATTCTGTAATATTCCTTGCTCCATGTTGATGAATTGCAAATTTCATCGCTGCGTGAAACCCTGTCAGCCAAGGCATGGCCACAGTTATTGTTCACAAATTGCAAGATTCAAATTTGAGTCGTGCGGACATACGCATAGTATGCAGTGTTCGGAAAGTAGAGCAGACAAAAAATGTGAAATGCAAATCATTACTAAAATCGAAGAGTGTTATCATCTGCGTGAGTGTTTCTGTTACGAAAAGGAAAGCGTCAAGTGCAACAAGCGTTGCGAGAAGTTGCTACAATTGTGTGGTCATCCGTGTCAGCTGCTTTGCGGAGTTGATTGCGAGTCTGTGCCGTGTGCACATTGTACAAAAATAGCTGAAGAAAAAGCAAAGGCTCAGGCGATTGCTTTTGAGTCAAGAAAAAAGGAACTCGTGAAACGAATAGAAGAAGAACTAGAAGAAATCGCAAAAAATCCTATAAAAATTTCCAGGTTAGACTTATCGAGAGATGGAGATACAGCTGCCGAGTATTTTGGCATCGAGGACAAAGTCATTAAATATATCCAACCAGAGCATAGCTGGTTTCCACGGGTGATGAGAGTGGAAAAAGTAACCAATCTTGACTTGGAAGTGAAGTGGTTGAACGTAAGAAAAAGACTGGTTGACCCAACACATGTTAAACAAAAAATTAAATTTGGTGTTATTAGCATTTACACCTCTCTTTCTTCTGTTCGCGGTTGTTCAACTGGTCCTGATGGTATTCCTGTATGGCTTCTGTCAAATATGGCCCATCTCCTTGCTGAACCCATAATGCATTTGTATAATCTCTCGATAAGCAATTCCACAGTCCCCGATCAATGGAGGTCCAGCTCTATCACCCCAATCCCCAAGGTTCCATGTCCAATCACTGAAGCCGATTATCGGCCAATTTCAATCACTCCGGTTCTATGTAGAATACTTGAGAAATTGGTTGTGCGCCATTATCTTTACCCCATTCTCACTAACCCTGCTGAGAACCGTTCGTTTGCTGATCAATTTGCTTTCAGACCATCCGGATCCACTTCTGCTGCTTTAATTACTATTTCTGACTTCATACTTAACTCGCTCAATTCAGAACCGTATGTCCGCCTCGTTGCCTTAGACTTTTCTAAGGCTTTTGATACTGTCAGACACTCTTTCCTGGCCGACCAACTGGCCCTCTTACCCATCCCCATCAATATTCATAATTGGATCCTCTCCCTCCTCAGTAACCGCAGCCATTGCACTAAGTTCCATGGTATCACATCGACCCTGGCCAGAATTAATGCAAGTATCATACAGGGCTCCGGCATGGGTCCTACCAATTTTGTTGTAGCCATGTCAGGTCTAAAACCTCTCTACCACTTTAATCGCATCTTCAAATATGCAGACGACTGCTATCTTCTCATACTAGCTTCTAATATCTCCACCACTGTTGCAGAACTTGATCACATAAATGCCTGGGCCCAGAGATGCAATCTTCATCTCAACCATTCTAAATCCAGCGACATTATCTTCACCAAGCCCAAGACGATCCTTAAATCCAATCCACCACCTATATGCGGAATCCCAAGGGTCTCTTCATTAAAAATATTAGGAATTGAAATAACCGATAAGTTTGGATTCTCTCCCTATATCCAAAAACTAAGCATAAAGGCTAAACAATCCCTTTACGCTCATCGTATCTTAGTTTCTCATGGGCTCTCGGGCCCAAGGCTTCATGATGTAATACGGGCTACCACTGTCAACCGTATGCTGTACTGTTCCCAGGTATGGTTAGGCTTTGCTAACAAGCAGGAACTTGATCATTTGGGCGCAATTATCCGTAAGTTGGTTCATCTCGGCTACCTCCCTCCTTCTTTTCCTACTTTTGATGAACTTTGCAAAAAAGCTGATCGTGATCTCTTTAAGAACATTCTCAAAAACCCTAGTCACCTCCTCCACGAACTTCTACCTCCTGTTCATAAGACCGGGTATGATTTGCGCCCACGTTCTCATAATCTGGTTCTCCCTAGATTTGACTCCCTTACCCGACGAGGTTTCCTGGGTAGAATGCTGTACAGCTAGGCTCTGTTGCTATTATTTTCATTTATAATTTAACGTCATTATTACTGTTATATTTTTCTGTCCTCTTTGTGTATAATTGTATGTAAAGCGCTGTGCGTTTGCTAGCGTTTAATAAAGAATATACTTACTTACTTACTTACTTAAAAATGTTATAGCACCAGCGCAGATTCTGTTGAGGAGATAATACAAAATGGTTTCCAGATGCCTGTGCATGGTAAACAAATGTATGGGGAGGGAATTTATTTTGCAAGTGATACGTTCAAAAGTACGCAAAAGATTTACACCAAAGACTCAAAGATGCTACTCGTTTGTGATGTTCTCGTAGGGAAAACCATGACAGTAGAGCAAAGTCAACCAAAGATGACGTACGAAAAGGTACAGAAGAAAGGGTATGACTCGTTGTTTGCCAAAAGAGGAACACAAGACAAAGGAAGCGTCTACAATGACGAATTTGTTGTCTATAATCCAGATCAGGCAATTCCAAGATATATTGTTCACTATGAAGAAACTGATTATCGATCGAAACAGTTAATTAAACACGGGCTAAAGCCCAATGTTTCAAGCACTGGACAGGCAATATTTACAAAGTTTTCAATATCTCCCACCCGAACAATAAAGGACGGTGATCCTGAGCAGATGCATTTTCGAATCGCCGAGTCCCAGTTTTTGAGGCTAAAGACGGCATTCGGGAGTGGATGCAGTAAAGTTACTTCTGTTGATTATTACATTAATCCTCCACTTGAAGATAAATTTAGCAAGATGCAAAGTCAGATGGCGACGAAATATCCTGGGCAAGAAGAATCAAATTACATTCTTGCATTTCACGGCACAAAAGTTGGAAACATAGACTCCATCGTTGAAACCAACTTTGACATCTCTAGATTGGCATCGAATACCGGAAACACAGGATGTTTCGGAGCTGGAATTTACTTTTCAGAGTTTCCTGATGTAAGCGACGGATATGCTGGGTGTGGGAAATTGCTTCTGTGTAAGGTTCTTCCTGGAAAAACGTTTATCTGTACACAACAGATGCTCGGTGCGTCATTACAAACAGATTTTGATTCGCATGGATTCAACCGTGATAATGATGACAGATGTCAGGAGTTGGTCATATTCGACGCTGACCAAATTCTTCCCTGCTATGTGATTTCTTTTACATTATAAACATTTCGAAATTTGCGCACGTAACTATTTTATTTCCTCGGGTTGACCTCACCGGACTCTGACCCGGCACCGGAACGGATAAGTCAGAGATGGCTATTGCGGACTTGATTTGATATAGCGCCGGCGCTGAATAAGCTGGTCTCCCCGACGTGGCTTTTGTGTGGCGCTGAGTAATTTCGGATATTTACATTTACATTAAAATTGTCTGAGCGGAACGAGGCCCTATTCCAATGTTGCTTCTGAAGACTGAACTGTGCAGGTGAAAATTAGGTTTTTTGTCAATAATAAAATTTTGAACCTGATTTGAAAATCGCAGATAGTCTTCATGCAGAAATGTTTCCACATAATTAATAGTAACATCTACATCACTTTACAGTTTACATTACTGTTTCGCTGCTCTAACTTGCAGAATTTTATTTTTTGAAAGTACGGTAGGCTACTTTAAGTTTATTTGTAACAATGTCGAAAGTTAAAAGTATAAATACTTTATATGAAACGATACGACTGTGACTGTGTGATTTTAGAATCATAGTTTCTGGATCACGCAAACTTTAATCAACGTCCAGCTCGGTTGCCTCGGTTGAATGAAAACTTCTCGCAAACTGCAGGTTGTTGCAAAAAAACTTTTTGACTACGCGATGGTGCATACAGTAGCCTAGATACAGTAGCCCACCTGGAATTTATATACGTATTCCGTGAACTTCGTGTATAATGACCCTTGGAAGTTGTTTGCCCAAAATTGCCTCAGATATTAAGCATAAGTTGCTACTGCCGTCAGCTGCAAAAATAAATGCCAAGTCTTGCGATGCACTGGCATGTTTTTCAGAATCTTTTAGTTTTTTCATTGTCAGGCTGTCGCGAATTCGTTTGTGGCTAAGCTAACAATCTTGCCAGTGCTATTTTTGAACCAGTCGATTTGCAAATTCTGCCTTAAACTTGTTATTTAGTGATAGACAGTTTTATACAAATTTTACGAAGACAAATTAAACTCTTTGTTTAAACTCAAAGTTTGCGGTTCATATGACCGAGATAAAAGACCTGGATATCAAACATTAGCCTATCGTAGCTCAGTTCATGTTTCTTTATCAGTATTAGAACCTCTCCTCAAGGATTTGTCTAGTTTCCGATTGCCTCTGCAGCTGCCAAACGGTAAAGAGTCGCTAGGCCAAAGCTATGATAGGCTATCTCTGCT
Source organism: Allolobophora icterica (assembly GCA_963556255.1). Lineage (NCBI taxonomy): Eukaryota > Metazoa > Annelida > Clitellata > Crassiclitellata > Lumbricidae > Allolobophora > Allolobophora icterica. The sequence continues at coordinate 20,953,544 of OY744617.1, forward strand.
CCAGTTCCACGTTTCTACCAGTCAAAGTGTACAGCCTAGTGCTTCACAATCACCATGTCACCAACCTCCAGTTCACCAATCTCTAGTTCACCAATCCCTGCTTACATTTATTTAAGAAAATTTCACCAACGTCAGCATCACCCTATCAAGCATCACCCTATCAAGTGTTCTTCAGCCTGTTCTTAGCGACTATAATTATCTTTTATTGCTTCATATAGCATACACGCATATGAGTATCTGCAGCATAAACCAGTGCATATTTTAAGGAATTTAGACTACTGGGACAAAATCAGCCATGAGTCTAGTTCATGACCTTTTTGGAACTCGTCTCTGAAAAAACTGTTATGACCTTTTTTTGGGAATTTATCTCCCGAAAAAGTTGATGACCTTTTTTTAGGAATTCCTCTACCGTGCGTTTTACTAATTCTCATTTTACTACTGGGGCAACATCTGTCCCACTAGTTATACTTTCAACATACATTGCCTGGGACAAATCAGCCAAATTAGGTCTACTGGGACAAATCCTAAGACTACTGGGACATTTGTCCCACTAGTTATACAGTTAAAATATGCCCTGGCATAAATGCATGTAGGAAGTGATTGCAATTAATAATTCTATCGATGGCACGCCAAAACCAAGCCACGACACGAAAATCAAGCCGTAATTAAGCAATTATTTTAGGCCAAATGCAAGTCATCATTTTATGCATATGATAGCCTATATTTACCCATCTTAATTATACTGCATATGGGTGTATACATGTTTGCATGCATTGCTGGCCGTGGCGTTTAGGTATATTGGGCATATAGGCCTATACAATATTCACACATAATGTATAATTATTCGTTTATTAGGCCTTAATCCTTCTTGTTGACATAACACAGCCAGTTACACGAAACATGCATTTGATGTAAAATGTTACTGTGGTTGGATCAGGAAAACCCAGTCTATAGATCTGTCTGTCTGTCTATCTGTCTGTCTGTCTGTCTGTCTATCTGTCTGCCTGTCAGCTATTAGCAGCTACTATATATTAGAGCTTCTGACTCTCGCTTGAAGATGATAAAATGGTCGAAGAACCGCGAGTTCATTGGTAGCCGATGATGCAAAGTCTACATATTCGCAGTCTTGTTGTCAAGACCTTAAACCTCAAGACCAAGACCAAGACCTTGAACCTCAAGACCAAGACCTTGAACCTTAAGACCAAGACCAAGACATTGAACCTCGAGAACAAGACCAAGACCAAGACCTTGAACCTCAAGACCAGGACTAAGACCAAGACCCAAGAAATCGCAATCAGGTCAAGACTTCTAAAATTGTCAATTCGGAATATTCGCTATTTTAATGAAAACATGAGTCTTTTATTTTATTCAAGCAAATTAACTTTAAATGCAAACTGCAGAGAAATCCGAATTTGTATTCAAAAGTCCTTCATGCAAACTATAATTCCAAATGCCTTTTGTATTTTATAAAAACCAATTCGCTCAGAATTTTCTGACCAAGACGTGACTGGTGGGCCTCAAAAATTCCGCCATGTGAAAAAATTCGTTCTACAGGTGCTGAAGTCGCTGACACACACACAAAAGCTTTTCAAGCACTGGATGTAAATGTACAGATAGTGAGCCCTTTTGAAGGTTTATCATACCGTCTGATACAGAATAACTGTTGCTGCTGCCAATGGGTTTTCCTGACCAACAAGACGTATCCATCCATAGATATTGGTCGTATGATGCAAGCAGGCTTGATACAGAATTCTTGAGTTCTGTTAAATGACTGTTCATATTGACAGCCGGTCTTGGTCTTGGTCTTGACAGACCAAGACCAAGACTTTGAACCTCAAGATCAAGACCAAGACCAAGACCTTGAACCTCAAGACCAAGACCAAGACCAAGACCTTGAACCTCAAGACCAAGACCAAGACCAAGACTTTTAAAAACGAACTCGAGTGCACTCGAGACCAAGACCTTGGTCTCGAGGACAACAAGACTGCATATTCGAAGTTACAGCCTAGGCCCGTAAGACTACATCTAGGATCAATAGCGACGATCTTGTTTGACAGGTGAGGGGGACATTTTTGAACTGATCTGGTCAAAAAAGAGTTCTGAACTGATCTGGTCAAAAAAAGAGGTTAAACATTTATCGCCGTGAACTGATCTGGTCAAAAAAAGGTAAAAAGATTATGGCGCGTGATTTGATGACCTTTTTTGGTGTTTCTTCAAAATGTGGGGGGGGTCCAATGCATGGCGTGTCCCCCACTGTTAAAGGTGGGGTCTTGTCTCCCGTCGAGCCCCCCCCCCCATGATCCCGCCCATGTCTAGGATATTCTTGGCAACGGATGAAACTGTTGTATTTGCTTTGGCAATGGTCAGAACATGCCATATAGATCTAGGCTACGGTGAGTACGGTCAGTCAGTCTGTCAGTCAGTCAGTCAGTCTGTCTGTCTGTCTGCCTGCTCTATACGTGCCTGTCTTTCTGCCAGGATATATTGACCCGAGATCTACACAAGCGTACGCACTACGCACACTATAAACCTATACGCATACAGTACATAGGCCTATAGGGCCTAATAAATTTTAATACACGTGCTAAATAAGCTGCATTAGGCTAATAATACGTCAAACTCATCGTCACTGAGTTTTATGTAATGCGTCAGCCAATCAGAAGATTCGACCCTCAAACGCTTGTGCTATATAAACATTACTTTCGCTTTCGTTTTCTGGAAAAGTATAGATGAGCTTATAGTTCTGCACGCCTTGCTGATAAGATGAATAATCTTAATCCAAGGATTTCACATGGTATTATCGTTTGTGCTACATAGAATTCAAGAGAAATCGTTGTGACTTATAGACTTAATATAAGGTAAGTACATCAATAAATTTATGCAGACATTAATATTGCATACTAATCACCAATGGCATTTGGAGCGTTGTTGCTGTAAGCTTTTGAATGTTGCACCGCTACTCGCCTAAAATATCATTTGTTTCACAGTCTGAACAGATTTGTTAGCCTACTAGGTCATTGTAGAATGAATCGGTGTAACTCATTCTTCATTGTTTGAGACCTTTACGTGAGTAGTTCACATGAATAAATTCTAGCTCAGATTTTAAGTTTCGAATCGCCAGCTGGTCGTTAAGGACGCTAATTCATATGCATGACGCTAATTTATATTCATGATGTTGGTCGCAACCGTTACATTGAAGCATACACATAAACACATGACTGTATTTATATCTCGTTGAACCGTTACTTATGCATTTAACGCATATACATGTACATGTGGGCCTATAAATCGTAAGAAGTCAAGTCGGAATGGATGAAAACCAGCGATTAAAGTTTATTTGATTATATCTTCTTGTCTTCTTCTTGTGCTGTCGGCTCTAGGAGCCCTAGCGATCGTCATGATACACAGTCTCCTTTGCCGTCTTGCTACTTCCCCAGTAGCCCTTGAGTCGCGCTCCGGCCTGGGAGTCCCACCATCAGCGCTCCGGCCTGGGAGTCCCACCATCAGCGACCATCGGCGTGGTTTGGTATGTCTCATGACGATTTTCTTGGCATGTTAACAGGGGTGGTTTGCCATTGCCTTCCCCTGGTTTTGCGTGCCGTGCCCGTTCGTTCCCCCTCCTTTGGAAGGGTACCAACAGTTCCCCTTCCTTTGGAAGGGTACCAACAGTCCGCACCACGTGAAGGTGGGCACGGAGGACTTTGGTTCACCAGCCCAGGTCGGATCCGAGTCTACGCTCATGAGAGACGTCGGTCAGGTCGCCTCCCTGCTTTACTCTGTAACAGAGTGACTGGTGAACCTTTGCAGACCTTTGATTATATATGGTCTAATAAAGACCAACTCAGAGTCTCAGACATAAATTGGGCGCTGTAGAAATCTCGACGTCAAGATTATCTGGAGGTGTGTGAGTTTGTATGTTTGCATTGGTGAAGGTGGAGTAAAATCCATTAAAGAGCGTCTTAAGATTTCTGTAGAATAATTTTATGTGCTGTTACTGAGGAAATTGTTGATTTTGAATTTTTAAAACTATTGTTAACGATTATATGACCTATCTTACCAGCTACAGGGAGGGGATAATCAGGTTAAAACATTAAAGCAAAGTACTTCTAGATTTGTCCATATTAACGAGGTTTATGAAAGAGTAATGGGGGGATGGAGTAATGGTAACACTCATGGTCAGGAGAGCATTTGATCGCGGTTCGATACCCGTAACCCCCATCTAGGACGGCGCCTTGCATGGCTGCCAAAACATGTGTTTAATTAAGATCTTGATTGTACTGTCGTGTTTCAATGTTATCTAACTGCGCACTTGTCAGTTTGAATTAATAAAGATTATTATTATTGTTATTATTATTATTATTATTATTATTATTATTATTATTATTATTATTATTATTATTATTATTATTATTATTATTATTATTATTATTATTATTATTATTATTATTATTATTATTATTATTATTATTATTATTATATGAATCTCATTAGTCCCACTCTAATCTATCCGATCCTCCGCCCATCCAAGCTTTCTCCTCCTCAACGAAACCCGCCGTTACAGCTGCTCTGCCTTGTCTCTCTGGTCTCTATGATAACCCGACTCAGAACTCCACTGGGCATCTCTGGACAACCCTTCTGACATGATGCAGCGCTCGTGAATATGCTGGTGCCGTATACGCTTAGCTTTAGAGTAGCACTTTAGAAATTTGGAGTTTACGATTACGATCTCCTGAAACCTGTAAGACAGCATATCTAGTTCTCTAGCACTGCTGTGTAGTTAGTTAAAGTCGAAGCGGTGTCACTTCATCTGGAATTTCAGGCATCCAGCCTCTTCTCCCTAACGCAGCGCTCCTGAACAAGCTGGTGCCCTACGCTTAGCCTTCAAGTGGCGCTTTAGAACTTACGAAGACCTTGTTTCTGTCTCGGCTCTTCTCTATTACTTCTTATGTCAAAGTTTAAGTCCCCTTCACACCTGTCTTTCTTCAATCATGCGATTACAAAAATTTACAATGCAGACTTTGACTCGCGAAGGTCGCGTAGATCATTCGCTCAATACTGGCTTTACGATAGGCAGATATAAATAGTTCGTATGGTCCTACGCGATGCATTCAAGTAACTCTCGAGTCAAACGTCTCTATAGAAAGCCCACTGGACGATTGGTAATCATGTGATGGCTCAAAAACGATCACAGCAAGCTTAAGGCTCGCATAGGCATACAATAACGTACGGGTCGCAAACAGGCAGCTACATGCACGAGCCTCTACTGACATTGCCCTGTCACCTGCGGTGTTCCGCAAGGGTCTGTTCTTGGACCCCTTTTGTTCATCCTTTACACTACTCCGCTCAGCTCACTCATCAAGGCATATTCACTGTTATTCATTGATATTCACCCATATACTGACGACACCCAACTATTCATCTCTTTCTCTCCAAACCGCTCCCATTCCATAGATCATCTTCTCCACGTGTTTACCAAAATCTCCTGCTGGATGACATCAAATCTCATCTGCTTAAACTCGGCTAAAACTGAATTCATTAGGCCTGCGCAATCAACTAAAGAATATCCCAGATCCACCTATTTTCCCTCAAAACCTTGCAAACATTCACTGCAAACTCTCTTGTCCGCAACTTAGGCGTGATTTTTTACCAAAACTTTAGATTCTCCGATCACATCACCCATCTTTCCCGCTCATGCTTCATGCACATCCGTGACCTTCGCAGAATTCGACCGATGCTACACTTCAAAACTGCATCCACAATCGCTACTTCTATAGTCCACGCAAAATTAGATTACTGCAATGCACTCTTTTAAACATAGACATCACTCAAATAAACCGCCTCCAAGCCACTCAAAATACACTCGCCCGTGCTGTGACTAAAATCCACAAGCACCACCACATCACCACTGTTCTCAAATCTCTCCACTGGCTTAAAATACCCGAGAAAATAAAATCTCACTCACCTACAATACACTCTAATCCTCCCAGCCCTCCTATCTCCGACAGCAGGACCACGGTCCAACCACTCCACTCAACCCGCTCCTCTTCTGCCCTAACACTACGACGGAACCTGGTCGTCGTTCGTGGAACCTATATACGGGTTCCGTGGAATCACGGTTGAAAACCATTGTTCAAGATGTGTATATGAGAGGCTTGCAGCACATACGCATACAGTGTGTAAAACATGAGCCTCGTCTTTTCGGCTTTAGCCAATTGATATATAGACACGGCTTTGACAATAAATGTATGAATGAATGAATGAATGAATGAATGAATGAATGAATGAATGAATGAATGAATGAATGAATGAATGAATGAATGAATGAATGAATGAATGATTGAATGAATGAATGAATGAATGAATAAATGAATATAGGCAAGAACATCAATATGGAGCGTCGACGTGAGTTTCGGTGTTGCCATGGAGATCGACAAAAATAGACCTGAATGTTCAGATTTGATCCTAAAATGCATTACACTTTTTTAACATCAGCTTCTGTGATCAGATCTCCAATAACCAATTCATGCCGCTGTTTCCATGACGCAAACGGGACAAGTAGATACCCTTTAAGCAGCTGCATGGAGTAAAATTTTAAAAGGTCTAAGATTGTCTTGTAAAGTCAGTGTGATGGTTTGGTATATGGTTTACTGTTAGCGTCACAATTTTTAATCGTTTATTTTAATTTTAGGTAACAGGCATCTCGTGAACTATGATTAGTAGTGAAAACTTCGACGAATGGTCATCACCTTCTTGGTTATATGGTCGAATAAAAAATGTTCTGAATGCTAAGGGGTTCGGATTCATTCGACCTGATTGTGAATTGTCAAACGGTCTGGGCCAGAGAGATGTTCATTTCTATCTAAGCAAAGCTGAGAGTGAAGTGCAGGCCGGAGATCATGTCATGTTCATACTGAAGGATTGGAACACGGATAAACCAACGGCGAAGATCGTCAGAAAGGTCGGTAGCGATGCAGAAAGACAAATCACACATGAAAACAGGCGAAGAACTAGATCTGAAGTTAGACAAAGAACGGCATCCTCTCACAGAAGCTTATCGCGTAATAATATGCTTGAAGGCAATTGGAGACTAAGCATTGCTCCAATTTCATTTGAAGATCTCGACAATGACAACAAATCCGACGTTAGTGACTATCGCAGCGTCAATTCCGACGAGCGGGATATGAAGAAATTGGCTAGTGGAAGCGATCAGCCCCAAACTCCACAACGACGAGCGAAAGCTTCAAAAGAAGAATTTATTAATCAGTTTGGACAGATAAAGGGAAGAATTGTGAAGATTGCTGGACCCACTGTCACAATTCTGGCGAAACCTAACTCTACCGATTCGGCAAACACTGAAAAAGAGCTGTTCCATGTGTCACAAGCAGCCATCCCTTCTGGGCATCTGTTACTTGAAGTGGGGGATGAAGTGGCTTTCACAAGAAGTCAAATGAAGAGGGAACGAGCAATAAACCCAACCCTGGTAAAATGTTCGAGGACAGTAGAGACACTTGAGGATTACTTGGGAGACCTTTTGCATAAAATAAGCGATTCTCGATCGGGAAATTTCGTGGTGTCGGCTGTGACTTGTCTACCTGTGTGGGACTGCATTGGACAATGTGAGAACCTCAGCAACGATGCAATTGCGATGCTTAACAACGTTCTTCTGGGCTTAGACGAACGATTCACAATGACAGAAAACGTCACGTCAGTCTTAGAGACACTGTTGAAGACTCCGCTGTTTACTCAGCGTAACAGTCGATACAGCAGATACATCCAGGATGTCTTACAGGAGGACAGAAGCGACAAAGCTGAAGACATATATAAAGTAATGTTGATGATGGCAAAACAGGTTCCAGCTAAACTGAAATGCATCGTCAGAAATTTAGAATCATTGGCAACACCCGGAACAACAAGCTTCCTATATAAAATGTTGAAACAAAGTGTAAAGTCTGCAGAAGGAGATATTGAAGATCTCGAATGGGATGATTTGCCACTGGTTCCTACAGTCAACGAACTACTGAAAGGGTCATTAGAATCAGAGCTACAGTTAAGAAGTGTTAACCAAATAGGATCATACGCGTCAGTGCACGACTACGTCGACATATATTTCCGATTACTTCGTTCAGATTGTTTCTCTGCATTATCTAAGGGAGCCAGAGACTTACTGAATGGTAAATTAGACAAGAGAGACATGAACGTCTATACCAAAGTCAGCATGGTTGGTTTTCAAATAACTCAGAATGGAAACGGTATGGCAATTGGTCTTTCATGCACGCCGATTCGTCAGGTGAGCAACTGGGATCAGTCTTCTTGCCTCATGTACGGCAACCTGTTGTGTATTTCAATCTCTGGTACGTTTCGTGATCCCATCTGGGCAACGGTGGTCAATCGAGAACTCTTACAGAGTCAAAAGATCGTTGTTGTTGAACTTTGCAGTGAGAGTAATTCGTTATCGGACAGCGAAGCGATCCTTTCTCTTTATCTCTCCGGCAAAAGGGCGATCATGATTGAGTCTCCGACATACTACAAAGCTTATCAGCCGGTATTGAAATCACTGCAGTCCATCGACCCAATTGATTTACCATTCCAAGAAGAACTGGTGCATTGTAAAACAGGCGGATCTCCACAGTTTATTGTTAATTCTTCTACGTTTGATACGAACATTATCTACAAATGCAGACATGTCGAGGCTCTTAACGTTGCAAGATATAGTAGAATAGGAACATTGCTGAATGAGGGATTGAATGGAAATGAGATCTTAGATCCTAGCCAGGATACGGCGATTCGCGGATGTTTGAAAAACAGAATAGCGATCGTTCAAGGTCCGCCTGGAACAGGAAAAACCTTTATCGGTATCAAGCTGATTCAGATTCTATTGTCTCTGTCAACACCCCCAACGTCACCGATTCTAATATTGACGTACAAGAACCATTCTCTGGATGAATTTCTCAAAGAGCTCGTTCAGATTTTCCCAAACGACGTGGCAAGGGTGGGTGGAAGATCGCAAGATGAGGCTCTGGCTGAATGCAATCTGAATGCACTGAGGAAAACATTCAAAATGCATAAGGACGTTTACGAGCAATTTTTAGGTTTCAAAGCAGAAATAAGCACTTTACAAAGCCAAATGAGCGACACGTTTGATGAGCTGAATGAGTATCGATATTTTGATCCTGATTCACTTATTGATATTCTTTCGGATGACCAAATCAAGGAATTTCTGCTGAGGTGCCCGTGGCACCAATGTGGCAAAGTTAACCTTCAGAATAATGCTACTGAAGACGGTTGGCGGGAAGTTTCTAAAACAGTGAAAGTGCACGCCGTGAAGGATATACTTAGCCAGTGTGGCGATACTCCGATTGCGAAGCTCTTACGATCGGAACCCAGTGATTTAAGTGGCAATATCTACCGATTGTTTCAGGCAGCTTTTAAATTTTGGCAGCCATCTCTATCTCTGTTCCAGAGTCTGAGTTCTGCTTTTGCGCCTCCGGCCATTAATCCATTGATTGCTGGAGTAAGTGAAGCAGCTGTTGCGGTAGAACCTACTCCACATGATGTTGAAGCGGATGAAAAGGACGCAGAGGAAACCCAAAAAGAAAGAATTGCTGCCGCTGGTCATCATATCAAGGGTAAAGACGAGCTGTTGAAGGAAATGAAAATGTTTGCTCCAGTAAAAGATAATGCGAAGTCAAACAGGATTTGTTTGATGGAAAGTGCAATAGAAATTTCAAAACAAATATCACCCGCCATGATACTTGGTATCAAGGATATTTGGGAACTCGATACAACTGATAGAGCTAAACTGATCCAGTGTCTGCTGTACAAGCAGTATCAGGAGGCAGGAGAGAAATTCGAGAAATTATTGGAAATCCAACAAAAGCTCATTAAATCGAAAGAAGAACTCGAATCTCAACACAGAGCATCCATTCTACATAACAAAAAGATTATTGGGATGACAATTACTGGAGCAAATATCAACCAGCAACTAGTCAGGCAGATCAAACCAGAAATTGTTCTCGTGGAAGAAGCGGCTGAGGTGCTTGAACCTCAGATTCTGGCTCTCCTCGGAAGTTGGACAAAGCACCTTATATTGATTGGGGATCACAAACAACTGAGGCCATCCGTTGAAAATTACTCTCTATGCATAAAGTATCACCTCGACTTATCCATGATGGAGAGGCTAATCAATAACAATCTTCCTTTTGCCTCATTAACTCTTCAGAATCGAATGCGTCCGGAGTTTGCTAACCTGCTCTTGGATATTTATCCAAACCTCAAAAGCAACCTTGCCAGAGTCGCAGGAAATAATTCGGCTAACTGTCTTGGTTCATCGATGTTCTTCTGGAACCACAATGACCCAGAGACTTCTGGAAGAAGTTACACCAATGAGAAGGAAGCGGATCGGGCCATCAGACTTGCAGTTTTCCTGGTTCACCAGGGATATAAGCCAGAACAAATCACGATTCTGTCGCCTTATCTTGGACAAGTGAGATTGCTGCGACGTAAAATGAAGAAAGAAGAAGAAACGTTTCCAGATCTCTTTCCAAAGCCACAGGTCGCCTCGGATGAAAAGAGCAAACCTGCTGAGAATAAATCAGTTCGCGTACTTACAGTTGACATGTATCAGGGAGATGAGAACGATTTTGTGATAGTATCTCTGGTGAGATCGAATGAAAAAGGCAAACTCGGATTTGTCGGTGTTCTTAACAGGCGTTGTGTTGCTCAGTCGAGATCCAGGTGTGGCCTTTACTTCATCGGAAATAAAGCTACTTTATCAAAAAGCCAAACTTGGCTTTATGTTCTTAGGAAATTAACATTCGGTAACCTTATTGATGATGCCTTTCCACTTCACTGTGCACAACATCCAACATCTAAAGTCTTGGCCAAATCTTCTGAAGAAATCCCAAGCAATGACACTTTCTGTAAGGTTCCTTGCAACCAGTTGATGGAGTGTCGGAGGCACAAATGCGAGAAACCTTTTCATCCCATACATAAACACGGCGTGTGCAGAGTCCGCGTGGCCTTCATGTATCCGCGATGTAGACATACAGGCGAGAAGGAATGCAGTGCGGACGAAACGAAAGAGCTGTGTCAGCATAAGGTTCCATTTCAATTTAAACACTGCGGCCATGTGAGTTATCGCAAGTGTTATCAAAAGGAGGATGATCTCGAATGTCTTAAGCCTTGTGAGAGATTGGTGGAAAAATGCAAGCATCCATGTAAACTAACATGTGGAAAAATCTGCACCTCTAGTCCTTGCGTAGTGTGTAAGCAAATTGCAGAGGAAATGGAAAGATTAAAGGCGCTGGTGGCAGAGCAGCGAAGGAACGAATTCAGAAAACAGATCGATGACGAAATCAAAGAACTCAGCCGACAGTCAGCTACAGCCTTGGATCGAATAGATCTCTCGAAAGACGGAGATACGGCTGCCGAGTATTTCAACATCGAAGACAAAGTCATAAAATACATTCAACCGGAACACAACTGGTTTCCACGGGTGACGCGAATCGAGAAGGTGAGAAATCAAGCTCTGGAAAAGAAGTGGTTGAATGCACGAAGACAGCTGATCGACCCGACTCATTCTGAGTTTAAATTTCACGGCTCAAGCGCACAAGCAGTGGAAGGGATACTAAAAAACGGTTTCAAGATACCAGCCACAGGTAAGCAAATGTACGGGAAGGGAATTTACTTTGCCACTGACTCTTCCAAAAGCGCACAGAAGATCTACACAAAAGGCTCAAAGATGCTTCTAGTTTGTGAAGTTCTTCTGGGAAAATGCAGGACAGTGAACTGCAGTAGGCCGGACATGACATTAGAGAGTCTGCGTCGATCTGGATATGATTCTTTGTTCGCCAAGCGAGGTACGCAGGCGGAAGGTGGAGTACACAACGACGAATTCGTTGTTTACGATCCAGATCAAGCAATTCCACGATACATCGTTCACTATGAAGAAACTGATTATCGATCGGAACAGTTAATTAAACACGGGCTAAAGCCTAATGTTTCAAGTACTGGACAGGCAATATTTACAAAGTTTTCAATATCTCCCACCCGAACAATTAAGGACGGTGATCCTGAACAGATGCATTTTCGAATCGCAGAGTCCCAGTTCCTTAGGCTAAAGAAGAAAATCGGCAGTGGGTTCAGTAAAGTTACTTCTGTTGATTATTACATTAATCCACCACTGGAAGATAAATTTAGGAAGATGCAAACACAAATGGCGACGAAATATCCAGGAAAAGAAGAATCAAATTACATTCTTGCATTTCACGGCACAAAAATTGGAAACATAGACTCCATCGTTAAAACTAACTTTGATATCTCCAGACTTGCATCGAATACCGGAAACACCGGATATTACGGAGCTGGAATTTACTTTTCAGAGTTTCCTGATGTAAGCGACGGGTATGCAGGGTGTGGGAAACTGCTTCTGTGTAAAGTTTTTCCTGGAAAAACTTATGTTTGTAAACAACCGATGGTCGGCGCGTCATTGGAAAAAGGTTTTGATTCGCATGGACGCGACCCTGATAAAGATGGAAGATGTCACGAGTTGGTCATATTCGATGCTGACCAAATTCTTCCCTGCTATGTGATTTCTTTTACCTTGTAAAAATTTTGACATTTCCACAGGTAGCCTAACTAGTTTATCCAAGCGGAACTAATTAAATGGCCATTCTGAAGACTGAACTGTGCCGGTGGAAATTAGGCCTGTTGTTATAGCAATGAAATTTGAACCTGATTTGAAGAATCGAAGACAGTGTAATTTTCAAATATTAGTTCCTCGATCAGGCAAATTAATCAACATTGAGCCTGACTGTCTCAATTGAGTGCCAACCTACCACGAAATAGGTAGGGTGTTGCAAAATTATAACGATGCGATCGTGCATACAGTACATACAGAAGCGTGCCTGGAACGTCTATGCGGAGACTTCGTGTAATGATCTTGGGTAGGTAACGTAGGTTGTGCAAAATTGCCTCAGATATCAAACAACATATAAGTTGCCGTCAGCTGCAAAAATAAATGCCAAGTCCTGCGATGCACAGGCATGTTGTTCAGTATCTTTTAGTTGTTTTATTGCCAGGCTGTCGCGAATTCGTTTGTGGCTAAACTGAATGCCAGTGCTATTTTTGAACGAATCTATTTGCAAATTCTGCCTAAAACTTGTTATTTACAACGACACTTTGGTAGTAATAGACAGTTTTATTCAAATTTTACGAAAACAAATTAAACTCTCGTAAGACGCACAAAGTTTACGGTTCATATGACTGAGGTAAAAGACCTGCATATCAAACATTAGCCTATCGTACCTCAGTTCGTGTTTCTTAATCAGAACCTCTTCACAAGGATTTGTCTAGTTTCCAATTGCCTATATGCAGCTGCCAAAAAGGCAAAGACTCGATCGGCCAAAGCTATCGATCATATCTCTGCTCCAGTTCCACGTTTCTACCAGTGAAAGTGTACAGCCTAGCGCTTCACAATCAGCACGTCACCAAACTCCAGTTCACCAGTTCATCAAATCTCCAGTTCACCAATCCCAAGTTCACCAATCTCTGTTTACATTCATTTAAGAAAAATTTTACCAACGTCAGCATCACCATGTCACACAGTCTTCTGCTTGTTCTTAGCGACTATAATTATCTTTAATTGCTTCATCTACACGCATATGAGTAGGTCATCTGCAGCAAAAATGCATGCAAGAAGTGATTGCAATTAATAATTTCTATCGCGCCGGTGTCTTATGCGCAAAGCGTCAACCGATGGCACGCCAAAACCAAGCCACCACATGAAAATCAAGCCGTAATTAAGCAATTTAGGCCAACTGCAAGTCATCATTTATGCATATAAGTAAGTAAGTAAGTAAGTATTTTCTTTATTAACCGGTTGCAAGAGATTAGCACTCCAGTGTACATGCATAAAATACTACAATACATAATGCAACAGTTAAAAAACAACAGTATTACAGTATTACAATCAATATGAATATAGCATTCTTCCAATGAAATTTTTCCTCATGTTATTGTCCAGAGGAGTAAGCACTCTATCGTGAGACCGAGGTCGGAGAACATAATTTTTAGGTTTCTTGGGTGGGAGCAATTTGTGGAGTACATGACCAGGGTTGTATAAGACCCCTGTGAAAAGGCCGACATCCGCTTTCCTACAGAGTTGGTCAAACGTTGGCCCACCCTCCGGCAGGTACCCCTGCCTAGTCATCTTGTTTATAATGGCTTGGAGTTTATGATAGCCTATATTTACCAATCTTAATTATATTGCATATGGGTGTACAAATGTTTGCATGCATTGCTGGCCGTGGTGTTTTGGTATATTAGGCATATAGGCCTATGCAGTGGCCTACACACATATAATTTATATTCGTTTATTAAATCATTCTTTTTGATATAACGCAGCAAGTTACGCGAAACAGACATTTGATGTAAAACTGTTATCATGTGCTTCTACTGTATACATGTATGTTAGGCGCCCTGCTTGGTAGCCGTTTCTACTAGATTAGGGGTGCGCAACCTTTTCGTTAATTTCGGCCGCATTACAGGTTCATATTCCCATCACGGCCCCATGGGCGGCGATCCCGGCGTCGAGGGGAATAAGACTCCCACCTTTATCAGTGGAGGGACACACTGTATAGTTGTCCCTCGCCGAAATTTCGAAGAAACACCAAAAAGGTTCACACATTTTTTTGCGCGTGAGCGCGAAAAAAATTTTCACCTCTTTTTTGACCAGATCAGTTCAAAAGTGTCCCGTGTCCCTTCCACCTGTCATACAAGATCGCCGCCAGTGCACGACCGCCAAGATATCTGCTACTATTATTTAAGAGTAGGGCTATAATAGCATAGAGGTGAGGAATTTATTGTCACTTAAGGAACAATTTATATTCTTCATGGAATAGAATTCCACAGTTTCCTATTTATTAATTAATCTGCACACGGCCGCCAAAACATTATCATTAACTCAACTGTCCACGGCCGCCAATTCTCCCTCTCACGGCCGCATGCGGCCGTACGGCCGCAGGTTGCGCACCGCTGTACTAGATGTATGTTCACTGTACAGCGCAGTGCGGTTAACAGGGGCTCAAATAAGGAAAAGATCATTAAATGTTACTGTCGTTGGATGAGGAAATACCCAATCTACAGATCTGTATGTATGTCTATCTGTCTGTTTGTCTTTCTGTCTGTTACCTATTAGCAGCTAGGCTTACTATGAGCGCTTCTGACTCTCGCGTGAAGCTGTAAACTGTTCGAAGAATGGCGAGTTCATTGGTAGCCGATGATGCATAGTCTACATATTCGAAGTATAGTTTATTAGTGCCCAGTAAGACTACATCCACGAAATTCTTGGCAACAGATGAAACTGTTGCAGGCCTATTTGCTTTGACAAAGTCCGATAACATGCCATATCTATGCTACGGTCAGTATGTCTGTCGATCTGTCTGTCTGTCTGTCTCTCTACGTGCCTGTCATTCTGCCAGGATATATTGATCCGTTTGAGATCCACACAGGCGTATACATAATAGCCTATAGGCTACATAATACGTGTACAGTAGACATACAAATAATAAATTATGCACTTGTTAAATAAGCTGCATTAGGCCGATAATGCGTCAAACTCGTCGTCACTGAGTTTTATGTAATGCCTCAGCCAATCAGAAGATTCCACCTTCAAACGCATCTGCTGTACGTACATTACTTTCGCTTTCGTTTTCTGGAAAAGTATGAATGCGTTTCTAGCTCTGCGCGCCTTACTGACAAGACGAATAGGCCAACAACACGAGTTCATGTCTTCATGAGCGGGTTCAGCTTAAAACATGAAGTGATTTCACATCGCATTATCGTTTGTGCTACATAGAATTCAAGAGAAATCGTTTTGTGACTTATATTCTTAATATAAGGTAAGAACATCAGTAAATTTATGCAGCCATAAATATTGCATGCTAGGCCCTAATCATCACTGGCGTCTGGAACGTTGCTGTAAGCTTCTGAATGTTACGCCGCTACTCGCCTGAAAATATCAATTGCTTCACAGTCACATTTGCTTTATTAGCAACTAGGTTATTGTAGAATGAATCGGTGTAACTCATTCTCCGTTGCTGGGACCTTTACGTGAGTAATCCACATGAATTCTAGGTTTGATTTTAAGTTTCGAATCGCCAGCTGGTCCTAGCGGACGCTAATTTATAATGCATGGCGCTGATTTATATTCAAGATGTTGGCCCCAACTGTTACATTGAGGTATACACGTCAACTATTATATATTTATATCTCATTGAACCGTTACATAATTATGCATTTAACGCATATGTAGATCTATAAATCGTTAGAAGTCAAGTCGGAATGGACGAAATGCAGCGATTCAAGTTTATGTGATTATATATGTCTAAAAATCTCGACGTCAATATTATCTGGAGGTGTGTGAGTTTGTATGTTTGCATCGGTGAAGGTGGAGTAAAAATCCATAAAAGAACTTCGTCCTTAGATTTCTATAGAATAAGTGCTGTTACCGATGAAACTGTTAATTTTGGATTTTTCAAACTATCACTAACGCTTTAGAGTAGCGCTTTAGAAATTTGGAGATTACGATCTCGTTAAACCTGTAAGACATCTTTAGATCTCTAGCACTGCTGTGCGGTTTGTTCAACTCGAAGCAGTGTTTCTTTATCTGGAATTTCAGGCATCTAGCCTCTTCTCCCTAACGCAGCGCTCCTGAATAAGCTGGTGCCCTACGCTTAGCCTTCGAAGACCTTGTTTCTGTCTCTGCTCATCTCTTTTACTTCTTAGGTCTAAGTTTAAGTCCCCTTCACAACTGTCTTTCTTTTATCGTGCGATTACAATACAGACTTTGACTCGCAAAGGTCGCGTAGGGGCCCTATGCCATTTTGTTTAATACTGGCTTCACGATAAGCCGATATAAATAGGTCGTATGGTCCCACGCGATGCTTTCAAGTAACTCTCACGTCAAAAGTCTATAGAAAGTTTTCAGAAGCAACGCCCACTGGACGATTGGTAATCATGACAAGGCTAAAAAACGATCACAGCAAGCATACATGTAAGGCTCGCATAGGCACACAACAACGACGGTCACAGACAGGCAGATGCATGTACGAGCCTCTATTGCAGTAGGAGAATTGTAGAAAAAAGACTGGGGGGTTGGACCTTGATTCATGTGGAGTTTGGGTGTGAAATGAAGACTTTACTATGGGTCCTAAGAAAGACTAGGGGGGTTGAACCCCCCCCAACCCCCCCCCGACAATTCTCACCCTGCTCTATTGACATTGCCAACTCATCTATGGTGTTCCGCAAGGTCCTTTTCTTGGGCCCCTTTTGTTCATCCTTTGCACTACTCCACTCAGCTCACTCATCAAAGCATCCTCAGTTGATCATCACCTTTGTGCTGACGAAACCCAACTATTCATCTCTTTCTCTCCAACAGCTTCCCCCATTCCATAGATCATCTTCTCCACGTGGTTGCCAAAATCTCCTCCTGGATGACATCAAATTTCATCTGCTTAAACTCGGCTAAAACTGAATTCATTAGGCCTGCGCGATCAACTAAAGAATATCCCAGATCCATCTATTTCCCTCAAAACCTTGACTCTACGTCCACCAACGCATTCACTGCAAACTCCCTTGTCCGCAACTTAGGCGTGATTTTTGACGAAAACTTTAGCTTCTCCGTTCACATCACCCATCTTTTCCGCTCTTGCTTCATGCACATCCGTGACCTTCCCAGAATTAGACCTAGGCCTATCCTATAGGCCCTACTTCAAAACTGCATCCACAATCGCTACTTCTATAGTCCACGCAAAATTAGATTACTGCAATGCACTCTTTTAAACACAGACATGTTTAAATAAACCGTAAATATAGACATCACCCAAATAAACCGCCTCCGAGCCATTCAAAATGCACTCGCCCGTGCTCTGACTAAAATCCCCAAGCACCACCACATCACTCCAGTCCTCATATCTCTCCACTTGCTTAAAATACCCGAACGAATAGAATATAAAGTCATATCACTCACTTACAGTACACTCCAAACCTCCCAGCCCTCCTATCTCCGACAGCAGGACCACGGTCCAACCACTCCACTCAACCCGCTCCTCTTCTGCCCTAACGCTGCGGCGGAACCTGGTCGAAGCCCGTGGAACCTATAGGGGTCTCACGGAATCACGGTTGAAAACCACTGTTCTAGATGTATACAGGGTCCGATTTGCCGGGGGGATCGGGGGTTGGACCCCCCTGCTTCTTTTTTTGACCCCCTGCTTCAAGCCTTTGGCCGACCCCCGAGGGGGTCGGCTTGACCCCCTCAAATTCATTACCCTGAGTCTTACACCAAACGACTCCATTATGACCATTCGCAAGCAGTGCTGCCTTGTTACCTTTGGTTAATTATTTATTATCCAGTCGGTACTCTAATTTTGAAATATCGCGTTAATATTGTTCACGGGTAGCGCTTTAAGCTTAGCATCTTCAGCTGTTGACGGATTAAGTTACTTTTCACTCAAGCTGAGGTCGTCTACTGTGTAGGCAGAGGCAGTGTCAGAGATATTTCGCAGGGCATGACTAAACATACAGCCGACAACAAACGGACCGCAGTTCCTGCACAAGCCAGCCCCTCAGGCCCCTTCATGCCCGGAGTCCTCGCCTTGGGCACATCGGCTCCAACGCCACGAGCGTCCAGTTGCGGGGTAAAGGTCAAGCAGACAGTGGCATTCTGTCCAGCGTTCGCTGCCGCTTTTGACCTCGATTGACCTAGACTAGAGTGCACATCTATAGCAGAGCACAGCTATATGCTGTCATTTTTGTGACATGAACCGAATTGGAGATCGGAATAAGGGCCACTAATCGGCCTAGTGGCTCTCAAAAACGCGTTAAGTAAAGAAAAACATCTCAAAATCAGAAAGTACTTGCAAAGTAGTTTTCCTGTTTTCCTTCAAGCAAAAGCTATTAGTACATCTGCTGTCACCGTGATGGTGAAAATGCAGGCTCATCTGTGCCTATATAAAGTCACTGGTGATGCTGCAGTTGTCGAGCAACCGCCAGTTAAACAACTTTCCCGCTCTGCCGAGTCTGACTCTGTTGTGGAACTGCAGAATATGTTCAAACAAGAACACGTCATCAAAACGTACGTCTCCTACCACTGGATTATGGTGGAATCCCAGAAGCTGTGCACTCTGCTTCAGAGAAGTTTCGGACTGACAATTTTCTGCCCATCGTTGATCAATTCACAACCGAGTTGACAAGAAGGCTTGCATCATAAAAACTACTCTGCTCAAGGTTTGGTTTTCTGTCTAGGCTTGAGTCTTGTAGTGATGAAGAAATACACAACTCAGAGAAAAACCTTGTAGCAATATACGGCGATGACCTCGATGAATGCCTTGGCAATGAGCTCATAATATGCAGTGTTCTTATTTTGTCAAAATGGTTAAACGCGAGACAGGTAGGGCAGGCCTCAACCTAAGTCAGAAGCAGTTCATGTACCAATAGGCCTACATGGCAAAGGTGTTGAAAGTTCATTTCCAAATGTGGAAATTATGTTAAGAATGTACTTGGTTCTCGTGGATACAAACTGTAGTGCTGAATGCTCATTTTCTAAGATGAAGACAATTAAGAACACGCTTCGCGCATGTACGACACATGAGAGACCTAGCCACCCTGCAGCGTTGAGCATAGAGAGTGATTCTACGTCAACTGAATTTTAATCAGTTTATTGATGACTGCCAATGGAAAAGTGTGCAAAGTCCTATTGGGTCTATTCAAATTTAGACCCAACTGTAGGCTAAACTGAGCTAATTAACTGACTCAATCTGTTTTTAGTTTTAAGGTCCCGCCTATCACTATATATTTTTAATGTCTTTCTTTGTTTGCATCAACAATTTCTATTAAAAACTGGATAAGAATCTTAATGCTTATCCTTTTGTTTTGTACTTGAACCTCTTAATATAATAGAAGACACTTTATTTATAAGTAAAATGATCTTCCCAATTTATTTTCATATTTTAAAAAATTAATTAACAATAAGTCACAATTCCCAGGTTGTGATCGAGTACTCTATACATACAAACAAGGCCAACATATATTATGGGGTCTCATCTCGCAACACTTGAGCAGACTTTGAAGATTCTGCTCATTTCGTCTGCAGCTTGCGAGCGTGGCTTTAGCCAGATGAACTTGCAACATAGGCCTACAGTGCGCAACAGCTGTTGGCCCCATCAGCTACCTGCTGATGATCAGCATTAAGGGGCCATCTCTAACATCTTGGAATGCCAGGATATACGTTATTTCCTGGCTGAAATCTGGGCGCCATGATGCCTTAGATAAGCCAATTGGCAAGGCGACTATTGTGCACAAACAAAAGAAATATGCACAGCTTTTTTTATAGTGGCTGTACTAGTGTATTTCGTGCACTGGTTCATTGGGTTTGCTAGTATTTCCAATGACAGTACTTGGTGCAGTGGTTTGATAGCTTTGGTTGTGTACCGTACTTGTATTTCATCTTTCAGTGCAATTTAGTCACGTCTAACGCTTCTGTGTAGGCCTACAATTTATTGTTCCTATTAGTAGGCCCTATATTTCAGCTAAAACTGCGACTGAAAACTCCTTTTAATTTTGAATATAAATTTTTTTCGATGTCATGTTTGCATCGTACTTGACTGTTGGTCATTGCAGAATCTTGACATATTATGGAAGTTCATTAACCTCATTTACAAAATAACGAGTAAAAAAAGTAATTATGGCTTAATAAATTTTTATTATTTGTATAGATTTCCGACCCCCCTGCTTCTTTTTTGACAAATCGGACCCTGGATGTATATCAGAAGCTTGTAGCACATACGCATTAAGTGTGTAAAACATTAGCCTCGTCTTGTCGGCTTTAGCCGATAGATATGTAGACACGGCTTAGATAATAAATAAATGTATGAATGAATGAATGAATGAATGAATGAATGAATGAATGAATGAATGAATGAATGAACGAATGAATATAGGCAAGAACATCAATATGGAGCGGCGACTTGGTTTGGTATATGGCCGTGGAAAGCTACATGGTATACTGTTAGCGTCACAATTTTTAAATCGTTTATTTTAATTTTAGGTAACAGGTATCTCGTGAACTATGATTAATACTGAAAACTCCGACGAAAGGTCGTCACCTTCTTGGTTATATGGTCGAATAAAAACCGTTCTGCCAGATAAGAAGTTCGGATTCATTATACCTGATTGTGAACTGCCAAACGGTCTGGGCCCGAGAGATGTTCATTTCTATCTAGACAAAGCTGAAAGTGAAATGCAGGCAGGGGATCATGTCATGTTCATGTTGAAGGATTTGAACACGGATAAGCCAACGGCGAAGATCGTCAGAAAGGTCGGTAGCGATGCGGGAAATCAAATCACACATCAAAACAGGCGAAGAACAAGGTCTGAAGTAGGTCGTGAAAGCAATGGGAGACTAAGCATTGCTCCAATTTCATTCGAAGATCTCGACATCGACAACAAATCGGACGTTAGTGACTATCGCAGTGGCAACTCCGAAGAGCCGGATACGAATAAATTGGCTAGTGGAAGTGGTCAGATCCAAATCCCACAACGACGAGCGAAAACTTCAAAAGAGGATTTCATGAATCAGTTTGGACAGATAAAAGGAAAAATAGTGAAGATTGCTGGACCCACTGTCACAATTCTGGCGGAAACTAACTCTACCGATTCGGCAAACACTGAAAAAAAGCTGTTCTACGTGTCACAAGCAGCCATCCCTTCTGGGCATCTATCACTTGAAGTGAGGGATGAAGTGACTTTCATAAGAAGTCAGATGAATAGGGAACTAGCAATCAACCTAAACTTGATCAAATGTTCCAGGGCGGTAGAGACACTTGAGTCTTACTTGGGAGACCTTTTACATCGGGTGAATGAAATAAGCGATTCTCGATCGCGAAGTTTCGTGGTGTCGGCTGTGACTTGTCTACCCGTTTGGGACTGCATTGGACAATGTGAAGACCTCAGCAACGATTCAATTGCAATGCTTAACAACGTTCTTCTGGGCTTAGACGAACGATTCACAATGACAGAAAACGTCAAGTCAGTCTTGGAGACATTGTTGAAAACTCCGCTGTTTGCTCAGCGTAACAGTCGATACAGCAAATACATCCAGGATGTCTTACAGGAAGACAGAAATGAGAAAGCTGAAGACATTTATAAAGTAATGCTGTTGATGGCAAAACAGGTTCCAGCAAAATTGAAATGTATCATCAGAAATTTAGAATCATTGGCAACAACCGGGACAACAAGCTTCCTATATAAAATGTTGAAACAGAGTGTAAAGTCTGCAGATGGAGATATTGAAGATCTCGAATGGGATGATTTGCCACTGGTTCCTACAGTCAACGAACTACTGAAAGGGTCATTAGAATCAGAGCTACAGTTAAGAAGTGTTAACCAAACGGGATCTTACGCGTCAGTTCACGACTACGTCGACATTTATTTCCGATTACTTCGTTCAGATTGTTTCTCTGCATTATCCAAGGGAGCCAGAGACTTACTGAACGGTACACTAGACAAAAGAGATATGAACGTCTATACCAAAGTCAGCATGGTTGGTTTTCAAATAACTCAGAATGGAAACGGTATGGCAATTGGTCTGTCTTTCACACCGATTCGTCAGGTGAGCAACTGGGATCAGTCTCCATGTCTCATGTATGGTAATCTGTTGTGTATTTCAATCTCTGGTACTTTTCGTGATCCCATTTGGGCAACGGTGGTCAATCGAGAGCTCTTGCAGAGTCGTAAGATCGTTGTTGTTGAACTTTGCAGTGAGAGTAATTCGTTATCGGACAGCGAAGCGATCCTTTCTCTTTATCTCTCCGGCAAAAGGGCGATCATGATTGAGTCTCCGACATACTACAAAGCTTATCAGCCGGTATTGAAATCACTGCAATCCATAGACCCAAATGATTTACCATTCCAAGAAGAACTAGTGCAATGTAGAACAGGCGGATCTCCACAGTTCATTGGTAATTCTTCTACGTTTGATGGTAGCATTATCTACAAATGCAGAGCTGTCGAGGCTCTCAACGTTGCAGAATATAGTAGAGTAGGAAAATTCCTGAATGAAAGGTTGGATGGAAACGAGATCTTAGATCCTAGCCAGGATACGGCGATTCGCGAATGTTTGCAAAACAGAATAGCGATCGTTCAAGGTCCGCCTGGAACAGGAAAAACCTTTATCGGTATCAAACTGATTCAGATTCTGTTGTCTCTGTCAACACCTCCAACGTCACCGATTTTAATATTGACGTACAAGAACCATTCTCTGGATGAATTTCTCAAAGAGCTAGTTCAGATTTTTCCAAACGACGTGGCGAGGGTGGGTGGAAGATCGCAAGATGAGGCTCTAGCCGAGTGCAATCTGAATGCACTGAGGAAAACATTCAAAATGCATAAGGACGTTTACGAGCAATTTTTAGGTTTCAGAGCAGAAATAAACACTTTACAAAGCCAAATGAGTGACACGTTCGATGAGCTGAATGAGTATCGATATTTTGATCCTGATACACTTATTGATATTCTTTCTGATGACCAGATCAAGGAATTTCTCCTCAGGTGCCCGTGGCACAAATGTGGCAACGTTAAGCTTCAAAATAATGCTACGGAAGACGGTTGGCAGGAAGTTTCTAAAACAGTGAAAGTGCACGCCGTGAAGGATCTACTTAGCCAGTGTGGCGATACTCCGATTGCGAAGCTCTTACGATCGGAACCCAGTGATTTAAGTGGCAATATCTACCGATTGTTTCAGGCAGCTTTTAAATTTTGGCAGCCATCTCTATCTCTGTTCCAGAGTCTGAGTTCTGCTTTTGCGCCTCCGGCCATTAATCCATTGATTGCTGGAGTAAGTGAAGCAGCTGTTGCGGTAGAACCTACTCCACATGATGTTGAAGCGGATGAAAAGGACGCAGAGGAAACCCAAAAAGAAAGAATTGCTGCCGCTGGTCATCATATCAAGGGTAAAGACGAGCTGTTGAAGGAAATGAAAATGTTTGCTCCAGTAAAAGATAATGCGAAGTCAAACAGAATTTGTTTGATGGAAAGTGCGATAGAAATTTCAAAACAAATATCACCCGCCATGATGCTTGGTATTAAGAACATCTGGGAACTCGATGTAACTGATCGAGCTAAACTGATCCAGTGTCTGCTGTACAAGCAGTATCAGGAGGCAGGAGAGAAATTCGAGAAATTATTGGAAATCCAACAAAAGCTCATTAAATCGAAAGAAGAACTCGAATCTCAACACAGAGCATCCATTCTACATAACAAAAAGATTATTGGGATGACAATTACTGGAGCAAATATCAACCAGCAACTAGTCAGGCAGATCAAACCAGAAATTGTTCTCGTGGAAGAAGCGGCTGAGGTGCTTGAACCTCAGATTCTGGCTCTCCTCGGAAGTTGGACAAAGCACCTTATATTGATTGGGGATCACAAACAACTGAGGCCATCCGTTGAAAATTACTCTCTATGCATAAAGTATCACCTCGACTTATCCATGATGGAGAGGCTAATCAATAACAATCTTCCTTTTGCCTCATTAACTCTTCAGAATCGAATGCGTCCGGAGTTTGCTAACCTGCTCTTGGATATTTATCCAAACCTCAAAAGCAACCTTTCCAGAGTAGGAAGAAATGATTCGGCTAACTGTGTTGGCTCATCGATGTTCTTCTGGAACCACAGTGACCCAGAGACTGCTGGAAGAAGCTACACCAACGAGACGGAAGCGGATCGTGCCATCAGACTTGCAATGTTCCTGATCCACCAGGGATATAAGCCAGAACAAATCACGATTCTGTCGCCTTATCTTGGACAAGTGAGATTGCTGCGACGTAAAATGAAGAAAGAAGAAGAAACGTATCCAGATCTCTTTCCAAAGTCACAGGTCGCCTCGGATGAAAAGAACAAACCTGCTGAGAATAAATCAGTTCGCGTACTTACAGTTGACATGTATCAGGGAGATGAGAACGATTTTGTGATAGTATCTCTGGTGAGATCGAACGATAAAGGCAAACTCGGATTTGTCGGTGTTCTTAACAGGCGTTGTGTTGCTCAGTCGAGATCCAGGTGTGGCCTTTACTTCATCGGAAATAAAGCTACTTTATCAAAAAGCCAAACTTGGCTTTATGTTCTGAGGAAATTAGCAGTCGGTGACCATGTCGACGACGCCTTTCCACTTCACTGTGCACAACATCCAACATCTAAAGTCCTGGCCAAATCTGCTGAAGAAATCCCAAGCAATGGAACATTCTGTAAGGTTCCTTGCAACCGATGGATGCACTGCGAGAGGCACAAATGCGAGAAACTTTTCCATCCAAAACATAAACACGGTGTGTGCAAAGTCAGTGTGACCTTCACTCATCCGCGATGTCAACATGCCGGCGAGAAGGAATGCAGTGCGGACGAAACTAACGAACTGTGTCAGCATAAGGTTCCATTTGTATTTAAAAACTGCGGTCATTTAAGTTATCGCAAGTGTTATCAAAAGGAGGATGATCTCGAATGTTTTAAGCCGTGTGAGAGATTGGTGGAAAAATGCAAGCATCCGTGTAAACTAACATGTGGAAAAATCTGCACCTCTAGTCCTTGCGTTGTGTGTAAGCAAATAGCAGAGGAATTGGAAAAGGCAAGGACTCTGTTGGCAGAGCAGCGAAGGAACGAATTCAGAAAACAGATAGATGAAGAAATCAAAGAAATCAGCCGACAGTCAGCTACAGGCTTGGATCGAGTAGATCTCTCGAAAGACGGAGATACGGCTGCTGAGTATTTCAATATCGAAGACAAAGTCATAAAATACATTCAACCGGAACACAACTGGCTTCCCCGGGTGACGAGAATCGAGAAGGTGAGAAATCAAGTCCTGGAAATGAAGTGGTTGAAGGCGCGAAAACATCTGATCGATCCGACTCATTCTGAGCTTAAATTTCATGGCACAGGCGTACAGGCAGTGGAAGGGATTATACGAAACGGTTTCGAGGTACCTGTGCATGGTAGACAAATGTACGGAAAAGGCATTTACTTTGCCAGTGACTCATCTAAAAGCGCACAGAAGATCTACACCAAAGGCTCAAAGATGCTTCTAGTTTGTGAAGTTCTTCTCGGAAAATGTAAGACAGTGAACTGCAGTTGGCCGGACATGACGTTACGCATTCTGCGTCAAGCTGGGTATGATTCTCTGTTCGCCAAACGAGGCACACATGCGGAAGGTGGAGTACACAACGACGAATTCGTTGTTTATGATCCAGACCAAGCCATTCCACGATACATCGTTCACTATGAAGAAACCGACTGCCGTTCACTAAACTTGGCTTCTACGCTTCAACCTAACTTGGGACTATCCGGTCAGCCTGTCTTTACAAAATTTCAGATTCTTCCTCCAAGTCGAAGTGTGAGAGACGATGATCCGTTACAGGGACACTTTCGATTGGCAGAATCACAATTTCTTAGACTTATGGGGCGACTGAATAGAGGAGGAGGTGGAGGAGGAGGAGGAGGAGGAGGAGGAGGAGGAGGAGGAGGAGGAGGAGGAGGAGGAGGAGGAGGTGAAGGTGGAGGAGGAGGAGGAGGAGGAGGAGGAGGAGCGGAGGTCCAGTTTGTGGATTACTACATTAATCCAACATTGGAAAGAAAATTCAACGCTATGCATGCCTACATGAATGCAAAATACCCGAACATGGAGGAATCGGAATATATTCTTGCATTTCACGGAACAAAGCCGGAAAACATTGATAACATCATTCTACAAAACTTCGACGTTAGAAAGCTGGGCTCAGGTTCTGGAGATCTTGGTTATTTTGGAGCTGGAATATACTTCTCGGAGTTTTCTCATGTTAGCATAGCCTACGGGAGCAGCGGAAAGCTACTTCTTTGCAAAGTCCTTCCTGGTAAAACCTTCATCTGCAAAGGTTTGATGGTGGCCTCTTCACTTCAAAACGGCTTCGACTCGCACGGCTTCAAACCAGACCCCGATGGGAGATGCGAAGAACTGGTCATATTCAACGCCGATCAGATTCTCCCGTGCTACGTTATTTCATATAAAATGTTACAATAGAAACAAAAACCTTCGAGTAGTATTGGCAAATGTGCAGCTGTTTATTTCCATGGTATGGCAATGTTTAAAATAACGATTACGTGCAAGTTTTATGACTGCGTCTGTGCAGAACTGTTAGTCTTCCAGCTGAAAATTTCAGGCCATGATGGAAACTGGTCCAGAGTTTAAAAAATACCTACCTTGTTGCCTGTTACAGTGTTGTTGCATACTATTCAGCTAAGTTCGGTGATGCGAACGAGGCTAGGAGCCTATAGATGAACTAAATCGAGTACTAGTTTGACCATTAGAACATATTCATTTATCGTAATTAACATAATTATTATTGTAATAATAATATTTATTTAATAGAAATAATAAGAAGAAAAAGAAGATACTGGTGATGATGATGGTGATAATGATGACGACGACGATGATTATGGTGACGGTGGTGATGATGATGATGGTAATGATGATGATGATGATGATGATGATGATGATGATGATGATGATGATGATGATGATGATGATGATGATGATGATGATGATGATGATGATGATGATGATGATGATGATGATGATGATGATGATGATGATGATGATGATGATGATGATTCAGTTACAACAATCGCCATATTAATCACATACACGGCACAGTATGAAAAGATTGCCTCGACCTGGAGTAGGCTATTCGTACTCCATCAAGTAGAGGATCAGAACAAAAGAAAAATATTCAAAGCGACTTAATGAAGTCGGCTATAGATTAAGTTCGCCGACTGTACATTGTCACTGGTAAGAACAGACGGCGAGGGAGAGGCCAACCGTCTCCATACGTCCCCAAACTGTTCTTTTTGGCCGTGCTGGAGTCGGAAGCACCTCTGAGTAGCCCCCTTGAAGAGGTGTTATATAAATACTTGAATGAATGAATGAATGAATGAATGAATGAATGAATGAATGAATGAATACGTCGAGGCTTAGAAATGAAGTCACTAGCATCCATTACCAAGGGCTGTCTTGACTTGTTTTAAACAAATACTATTCATAGTGCAGAGGTGAACGATATTGCAGCATTTCTATTCCATCAATTCACCTAGTTTGACTAAGAGGCCAATACAAGTTCTATACCAGACATATCACACATGTCCTCTGCATTATTGTCCGCTTAGCCAATGCGAAATCAGGAGTTTCAGCCTTCAGGCCATCTGCATGTAATCGGAAAATCATGGATTCAAGTGTCATCTAAGAGGTTTTCGTTGCTGGGTCACAACCTTAGAATGCTGCAGAGTTGCACTGCAACACAGCCGGAGTGGGTAAGCGCATAATGGTGAAACGCCTTGTAGGAGTCAGCCGGAAATCGCCTCGGATATTCGCATACTACATACGAATATCCCGTTTTGGGGGGACTATTTGCCGAGGCAAATACTGTATACGCAAACAGTTGCTTGTCTGCCTCACATGCCGCAATTTGCAACCTCATATATTATCAGCTATGAGCTTCATCTAGCATATTCAGTTTGAAGTAGAAAAGTACAAAAACACCAACATCGGAAGTCCACAACGGAAGTCAAGACCATTTCATTGATTATTTATTTCTAAAATTCAAATTGTATTAGTCAGGTATTACAAGTACAAAAATTTATTTCGATAATTTTTCATTACATGAAAATGTGAAGCTATGCATATGGAACAAAATTAATGGTACTGGGTTCGTACCCATATCCGGCAAATAGTACATCCAAATACTCGGATTCGGTACTCGGTGGAAAATGTCTACCCGGCTGACCCATAACGCCTTGCCATCTATGCGAATTCTCCAATTATTGCACTTGCACAGTTAAGAATGGTAGGGAAATCCAACTGCGGCTCGCCGAACTCTCATCCTGGAGACCAGTCGATAGTTATCGCTATCGTAATCATGCATTTTGTAAAGCGATGCTTCAAGATTAACTTCTCAGACGTTTCCGACCCGACAACGTAAGGCCACAATCAAATGGAACGGTTTCACGTGCTTACGGAAAAGAGACATATAGCAAAACCATGGAGCTTAATCTGTCGAATCTTATACGACACAATTTGTTTGAGAAAGATGGACCAAAGCGAAGCTTCGATGGGGAAGTTGGAACAAGATGGAGCAACTAGGTTTTAACTTACCTGGCAGACAGGCCCGTAGCCAGAGGCAAAATCAAGACGAGGCAAACCCCCTCCCATCCACGTCCCGTCCCTCCCCTTCCGTCCTCCGCTTCCCTATCCTTACCTCCCCTCTCTTTTTGCCCATTCCCTCACCTTAATAAAGGATATACTTACTTACTTACTTTACCTTCCCATCCCCTGCATTCCCGTTCTGCCCCGTCCCCACCCTTTTCCCTGCCTCCCCTTCCAAAACCCTTCCCACCCCTCCCCAGCCTCTTCGATATAAGTGAGAACTGTGAGGGTTCGGGAGTATTACCCAACGAAAAAATGTTTATATTGTAGATGCTCGTACTTGAGTTGTAGAGCATCTTAAAGCCAATAAAGCAGCATTTGGTGGTGCCTAAATATGTTTTGGAATGGCGTGTAAAAGTCTGTCTGCAATTATAATCATACCTGAAGCCGAAGCAAATTTTTGAAGTGAACATTACATTTTTGTGGTTTTTTGTAGGAATCTAATTGTGTTGTTCAACTTGTTCTAACTTGTATAAAATGATATTATATAACTCTTGTTATAGAGTCAACTGAAATGTGTTAATACATTGTATTAACACATTTCAGTTTACTCTATAACAAACACTATAAGGCCTACAAGTTATGTTACACAAGAGGATGTAATGTAATAGAATGAAAAGTTAGTTCTTAATATTCGACAACAACAAAAGAGAAAAGTAGTCGTTTTACAGGTTCTCGACTCATCATGATCTTGTTCTGTAGCCGACTAAGTCTTCTAATCCAAGTTTATTTGAAGTTATTTCTTAAACTTAACTCGTAATAATTATGATAAAAAAAACAAATAGGTAATTTTTAAAGGGCCGCTGCTCTGAGTGACGCTACAAAAGTGTTCGGTTATAATTACAATTACTTACGATTACTGGAACTTACGAAAGATGGCAAAATCACGATTTGAAATTGTATAGACGGGTCCATACGTGTAGTTGCCTAGATTGCCTTCGGCCCTTCGTACACATAAAGGTCAGCAGGGATAGCTAAATAATATTATTTAGGCCAGACGCGGTCGTAAACAATTTTAACCATTGTATACGTACATCAGGCTGTTCAATTATCTCTACTTTTAAACTATTAAATTCCAAATTGCTAATATTCTGTCTAATGTATAATATGAAGATAATTAAGATTTTACGGCACACTTTATAAGATGGTCAGTGCCAGTGGTCATTTTATTGGCAATACTAAACTTCGGTACCATTCGTAAATAATTAGGCCTGCGTACAGGGAGACTAATTTTGTAGAGCTAAACTGATCATTTGTTACGAACGCGCGCGGTACGCGTACGTTATAGAAGACTATAGTTATATTGAGGTCCTTTGGGAATGATCAAATAAACTTGTGGCATTTATAACGTACGCCTACGGTACCGGTACGTGTACCGTATATGTTATTTTTTTAAACGTAGGCCTACTTACGGTACGCGTACGCTTTTCCGGTAAGTAACGTACGGTCGCACTTTGATTCAAGTCACAATGTGGCGCTTTACTCACAATGACATCAAGCGCCACAAACTACAGATATACCGGTAGGCGTACAAGAGTTATTTTTTCGATATTGTAAAGAACATTCTTTGAAATCTCAAGGCTCAAGCACAATAATAATGTAACAATTGTCGAAGCTTGTGAGGTTGTCAAATAGAAGGAAGTCGCACTGAAATGCAATATATGCAGCAGGTCCTCGGGAAATCATGAACTTCGAGGAAGACAAGCGAGTGGGTTTTGAAGACCACTGGAGTAGAAATAAGTCTCCTTAGACTAATCCTGCAGAAGAAGCTTCATATTTCGGGCATGTGTTGGAGAAGAGTGGAGATTGTCTGGAGGAGATAATCTAAGCCTTCTAAGGCACAATCCCTGGATTAAGAGCTCATATCAGGGAAGATCTAAAATGGGATGGATTGATAACTTAAAGTCTAGGACTGGATCATCATTCGCCCAATAATCGAAAGAGACAGGAAACAAAAGTGGGTGGAATAAAATTGTTCATGCTGTGGCCAATCGTCGGATTGAGGACGATTAAAGACAAGAAACAGAAGCACTAACCCTACAAATCCGACTTCATTCCGATCCAACCTTCTCCCACCCTCCGTTCCCTCTCTTCCTCCAATCCTCCATTTCCTCTCTTCCTCCAATCCTCCATTCCTCTCTTCCTCCAACCCTCCATTTCCTCTCTTCCTCCAACCCTCCTTTCCCTCTCTTCCTCCAACCCTCCATTTCCTCTCTTCCTCCAACCCTCCATTTCCTCTTCCTCCAACCCTCCATTTCCTCTCTACCTCCAACCCTCCATTTCCTCTCTTCCTCCAACCCTCCATTTCCTCTCTTCCTCCAACCCTCCATTTCCTCTCTTCCTCCAACCCTCCTTTCCCTCTCTTCCTCCAACCCTCCATTTCCTCTCTTCCTCCAACCCTCCATTTCCTCTTCCTCCAACCCTCCATTTCCTCTCTACCTCCAACCCTCCATTTCCTCTCTTCCTCCAACCCTCCATTCACTCTCTTCCTCCTAACCTCCATTCCCTCTCTTCCTCCAACCCTCCATTCCCTCTCTTCCTCCAACCCTCCATTTCCTCTCTTCCTCCAATCCTCCATTTCCTCTCTTCCTCCAACCCTCCATTTCCTCTCTTCCCCCAACCCTCCATTCCCTCTCTTCCTCCAACCCTCCATTTCCTCTCTTCCTCCAACCCTCCGTTTCCTCTCTTCCTCCAACCCTCCGTTTCCTCTCCTCCTCCAACCCTCCATTTCCGCTCTTCCTCCAACCCTCCATTTCCTCTCTTCCTCCAACCCTCCATTTCCTCTCCTCCTCCAACCCTCCATTTCCGCTCTTCCTCCAACCCTCCATTCCCTCTCTTCCTCCGACCCTCCATTTCCTCTCTTCCTCCAACCCTCCATTTCCTCTCTTTCTCCAACCCTCCATTTCCTCTCTTCCTCCAACCCTCCATTCCCTCTCTTCCTCCAACCCTCCATTCCCTCTCTTCCTCTCACCCTCCATTCGCTCTCTTCATCCTACCATCCATTCCCTCTAGCTCTTCCTCTTACCCTCCATTCCCTCTCTTCCTCCTACCCTCCATTCCCTCTCTTCCTTTAACCCTCCATTCCCTCTTTTCCTCCTACCGTCCATTCCCTCTCTTCCTCCTACTCTCCATTTCCTCTCTTCCTCCTACCCTCCATGCCCTCTCTTCCTCCTACCCTCCATTCGCTCTCTTCCTCCTCTTAAATTTCAAATTACTAATAATCTGTCTAATGTATAATATGAAGAATTAAGATTTTACGGCACACTTTATAGTATGGTCAGTGCCAGTGGTCATTTTATTGGCAATACTAAACTTTGGTACCGTTCGTAAATAATTAGGCCTGCGTAGGGGAAGACTAATATTGTAGAGCTAAACTGATCATTTTTTACGTACGCGTACGGTACGTGGACATTACAAGACTTTAGTTATATTGAGGTTCTTTGAGAATGATCAAATAAACTTGTGACATTTTTAAGTACGCGTGGGCCTACGTTATTTTTTCGATAACGTACGTACGGTACGCGTACGTTATTCTGGTTAGTAACGTACGGTCGCATTTTCATTAGGAGCAGGGATGATACAAGGGGGTGAGTCAGTGCTGGAGGAGGCAAATGTGTCTGTAGAAGAGATTACAATACTCTATTATTCTTCACACGATATCTTAATTATCGTGTTGAAGTAAGACGAGGCAGAGAGGGAGAGGTTGCCTCATCTTGCCTCGTCTTCAGAATTACGACGAGGCACTCGCCTCGTCTTGCCTCATACTGGCTACGGGCCTGCTGGCAGAGCGAGGAAATCTGTTCTACAGATGAGACCGAGAAAATTAGTTCACGAAGATAAGGTGGATTACATTCTGCAGTAACTAGTGCAATTCATACCATGGTATACCTGAAGGCTCACATCCTTTAGGGCGAGGCGATGATCAATGTCTGTTGGTCCAAAAAAAAGAATAACGCTAATGCATATATACATAGGCTATAAATTAATTATATACTAATTACACAAAAATAATCTTGTATGCGTGGTTTACATAGCCTACGTGGAGTAATGTCGTTAAACTGAAACTACTGCATGTAGGCTATGTAAACCACGCGCAAACGATCATGTAATTATTATATATACTAATTAATTTATCAGCCTTTGATCTTAACCCGCCTGCATTAGTTGTGAACGTGGGAATTGCCTCTGTATAATTACTAACAAAGATAACAAAGATCATTAGCGTCGCCCTCCTCCTTCTTCCAGGCATGGGACTGGCACTGCCTGGCACTGAGGCACGGACATGCCTTAGTACCAGGCAGTTAGCCTACGTGCATGAGGAAGAGAGGCATTTTGAAGGATTTTCGTTCATTGGGCAACCTCTATTTTCTGAATTCCCTTCCTAATTGAAAACAAGCCTTGCGTGAAATGTATGTTATACTTGAGCATCTAACGCACGTGTTCTGTTTTTCTGTCTGTCCGTCCGTCCGTCCGTCTGTCTGCCCGTCTGTCTGAGTGGATGTATACCTATGTCGGCTATCACTGCCTGAGGTTCTGCCGTATACATCTGCTGTAGCATAATCTGATGGCAGCTTTGCGGAGCGGAGGCTAAAAATGGGAGGGGCATCGACGTGCTCTTGTGGTCTTGGCTCTCTCTTCATCAGCAGCTGAACGTACAGCGGTTGCTTTCTAAGCGGCTGAATTAATGCTTCGGCACGCTCATTCGAGACGCCCAGATGCATTCCCAGACACGTCGCTTTCGCATCTACTACACTCCCCGTCTTGAACCGTCCAGGATTTTGTGAAAAGCGCTCGGCGTATTATTCACCCTACCCCGCTTCGTTTCGGTCTCCCTCTCCCCTCCTTCCGCGCTGCCCCTGCCCGCCAGTCTAATCGTCCGTCACACTTGCAACGGGGCTCATAGATCGGATTGCAGGTGACGGTCGCTCGCGATGAAATGATTGGCAACACCTGGTCGAAAAGGCAGCGTCTATAGAACACCTGTGCAGGTGGTCGACGGTAACTGAGGAGGGGTTCGACAGCTACACCAGTGCCTGCTCAATTAACGCGACGAGTAAGCCGGAGAGAGAGAGCGAACGACGCAGGGGAATACCGGTTTCGGTACAGACGAACACTGGTCGAGTACTAATCAGCGCTTTGCAATCGATTATAACAGCACAGAAGAGAGAAGCTGCGACGCGTATAAGAGAAATTGGAAGAAGATGACCTCCTGTCACAGCTTCAACGTAGTTATCTCGTCTCGAACGTGTCTGCTGTGGCTGATCCTCACCCTCGTCTCGTCCTCTGACCAGTCCTCCGGACGAAAAGGAGCTGTCACTACCGCCGGGAACGATGCCGCCATCAAACAGCTGACGAGGGTCTTTGGAATCGAGAGGGTTCCCGAGACCTCGCGAAATCTGAGACACAGGTCGCCGCCGGAGTACATGACGGAACTTTACCAGATGGTCGCCTACCAGGACGGAATCAGCAAGGTGGCAAGTCCCTATGACGCCGACGTGGTGCGAGGAATTCCAGACAAAGGCAAGTCGCTGCTATTTTATGATGACAGCTTATCCCTTCTTACCTGGACAAATGAGGTGAGCTAATTAGGAGTGGATTAGTCAAGAAGGTGAGCTAATTAGCAATAGATTAGTCAGGATCTTTAGAAGCGGCGGTCACAATAAATTGCTTGCATTACAAATCAAGGTGAGTCATTTCGATTATAGGTGAGGCTATACGTCGTTAGAGCGTGGGAGTATGTTCTAGACGAACAAAGGTAACTTAATTGAAGCTAATTACAGAGGCATTTCCCACGTTCACAACTAATGCAGGCGGGTTAAGATCAAAGGCGGTCCAGGAGGCGCTATGCATACCATGCCCCATCTGAGATTAGTATTGGAAATTAAGCTGGAGTGGTCATGGATTCGCCTTGCAAACCTGCTCTTGTTTCGGAGTATCTAAACTCATATCGTATAGGCCAAAAGCAGAATGCCTGTGAATTACAGTCAATTCCTAAACAATACCAGTGAGTCAGTATAGTATAACTGCCTGGGTTATACTATACCAAAGAATAGATTGAATCGATGGTACATGTATAACATAACTAAGGTGAGTCAAAGAGTGAAAGTATGCTTACGTCAAGCCAACGTCAGATTAACAGACCACATTTCCATAACAAATGCGTGTGAGAAATTCATCACTCAAACAATTAGTTGCATTATGCTTAACAGGCGGGTCGTCGTCAGAACCTTAAATTAAAACCCAAGAACTGAAATCAAGCGCCGAAATAATTATATATACCTTAGTATAATTATGTTTAATGTTATAAAATTATAACATTTGTGAATGCATTTCATGTTATTAAATCATAACATGAAACGAAATTTTTATTGTAAAAAATGGACACGAAACCAAATGTTACATATAGCATTACATAACTGTATACGCAGCTCATAATTTAGGCATAATGTTAATTCATCGTCGTCGACGTATATTATATGCTTAGCATGCGTGAATATAAACATAAATTTAACGTTAGTTGAGAGTATTCAAGTGAGCTGAGAATGCGCGAGAATAGATCGGTATACACGGGTAGGCCTACTCGAGTAATCAAATAATACCCTACCATACCATTCGTTATTGGTATTATATGGTGGTACGCCATCGACTCCCAGGCAGAGCATACGGTAGGGTAACTAATCTATAGATTTGCGAAATGTTGTAAGTTATAGGTTAGGGTATGCTAGGGGAGTGGGAGAGATGAATGGTAACACTCTGGCCTGAAGAGAAAATGATCTTGAAAAGTCGCGGTTCGATACCCGATGCCCGTAAGCTCCTCTAGGTCGACTCAACCTTCCACTCCCTAGGGGCAGCAGTAAAATGAGCGGGCGCATTGCAGGCTGCCAAGACGTGTGTTAATTAAGATCTTGATAATTGTACAGTCATGTTTCAATTTTTCAATGTAACTTACTGCGGTTTGTCAATCAGCTTGTCAATAAACACGAATATATTATCATCATCATCATCATCATCATCATCATCATCATCATCATCATCATCATCATCATCATCATCATCATCATCATCATTCATTCATTCATTCATTCATTCATTCGTATATTTATATAGCGCCACTTCAAGGGAACTACTCAGAGGCGCTCCCGACTCCAGCACGGCGAAAAAGAGCAGTTTTCAGGTGATCATAGAAGGTACCAGAGGAAGACCTAGGATGTAGGCGCAGCTCAGGGGGAAGGCCATTCCATATGGTCGGGCCAACCACCGAGAAGGCGCGGGTCTGCATGATAGCAGTACGGGCAAACGGGACGGATAGCATTCCCCTCCCCACCGAACGGAGGACTCGAGCAGTCCGAGAAGCAGACACAGGCCGGAAGAGATCCATCAGGTATTTTGGTGCGAGACCCAGTTGACATCGCCAATCATCATCATATCATCATCATCATCATCATCATCATCATCATCATCATCATCATCATCATCATCATCATCATCATCATCATCATTATTATGCTACGCTGTTAGATTAGGGTACATGTATATGGTACGGTGTGTCTGGAATATGTACACACCGTACTATGAAGGAGTTTAATTTCCTGTGTCTGTCCACGAACTGTCGACTGAAACGAGGACACAACTGAGCGTATATTGACATGCAGCCGCTTCAGTAGCCTCGTTCAGGTTGACCCCTGCAGGCTACTGTGCTGAAGCAGTAGTAGTAGTTTCAGTCTAGCGACGCTGTGTCATAACAAAGATGATTAGCGTCGCCCTCCTCCTTATCCAGGCTTGGGACTGGCACTGTCAGAGTACGAACAGTGGCGGAGTTCACTGTGCTGAAGCGGCTGCGTGTCGACATATATAGGCCCCCTATACGCTTTGTGCGCAATTGTAGTAACACGATAGGTCAACTAATTAGATAGGACCGTCATTCCCTGTTCTTAATCAATTTCACGTGCGACACACGGATTCGAACCAAGTTCCAGACAGACATGTTTTCACACGGCCATCAAAACACAGAAACCAAAATATTCTGTCGCATGCAGTCCTCAACTTCCACCAAAAAACAAAAGGCAAGTGGAAGTCCACATAAGCATAAGCGTTGTAATCGTAATTGAAATATCGAGATTTTGACAGCGCCCAAAAAAGTGAAGTCGCGGAAACTAGATTCATTCACAGCCGAAGCTTGCATGTAAACTATGTACACATCGGTCTGCGCAAGCGGACGTGTGCTTGTATGCGTATGTGTTCTGTGTATGTGTAGATGTATGTATGTATGTATGTGTATTTGTGTGTATAAATGCGTGTGTGTATGTCTCTGTGCAGGGTCGGATCAAAGGGGGCCAATCCAGCCATTTCCCCGCCCTCCCATTTGATATTTACACAGGACGTGGCCCCCCATCACGAAGTAGATTAAACATTACTATAATATATTATATTTTTATATAGGCTTCATCTTAGAGTAGACTAGCACCAACAATCCGAGCTGTGAGTGGAATGACGAGATTAACGAATTAACCAACAATTTTTAAAGGCATATACCTAATATTAAAATACATAAATTACCACATGACTGTCTTACTACACGCCAAAAAATTATTTTTGGCCCCTCATAAACCTTCTGGATCCGTCGCGGTTTCTGTGTGGTTTCTGTATGTATGTATGTATGTATGTATGTATGTGTATGTATGTATACGTGCTTGTACATGTATGTATATGCGTCAGTATTCTCGTATTTAACAGACGCCATCTTGTGCCAGTTTTGAGCGGCGTCGAGTGTATTACGGTCGATTCCATTAGAGGCTAAACGTCAGGATAATATGGTCGCTAATCCTCAAGCTGCTGCTGCTGCTGATGCTGATGGTGTTTTTGATGCTGAGCTGTGCATTTGGATAGCAGTTGGAGCTGCAGATGTGAAAGCGAAATGCACTCATCCAACACAAAGCCTCTTATCGTCGATAATCCCACATCATCCAGGAAGCAGCAGGAGCCGACAGGGAATGGGAAGGGAGGGTGCCTGCGTGGGTGGGTTGGTGGGTGGATTCAGTAGGAGGGGAATTCAATCGCGTGAGGATTGAGATGAGAATTCGATGAGAGAATTATTCTGTGGGTGGAGGAGGACGATTCAATGATTCAGTGAGGGTGAGATTAATTGGGTGAGGCAGCGAGAGGAGGATTCTGTGGGTGAGTGAATTCAGTTGGAGGGGGATTCAGTGACAATAGACGGGTTCAGTGAGAGTAAGATTCATGTGGGGGCACACTGGACATAACTGCTAGCTTTTAATTCCGGATTTACCTCTCTTACTAGTCATGGGACGGAGTATTAACAGAAGAGATAGACGAAGTGGGAACTGTCCACAGTTGAATTATAGTCTGAAACTGGAGAGTTGCTACAACTTTAAGGTGTTTGCCTATAATCATTAACCACAACCTATGCCATAAGACTTCTAAGACTATAGGTTAGACTAGAGAGAAACTAGCGCCTTTGGAATACTTTGCGTATAATTAATTAATAGATTCAAATTAATAATTTAAATGGCGCTTCGGCGTGAAAATTCCGGCACAGTATCAAATGCTGTAGTCGGGAGCGCCTCTGAGTAGTAGTTGACTTCGAGAGGCGCTATAGAAATATCCGGAATAAATAAAATAAAATAAAATAATTCTCAGCTGTTCGTCTAGCTAGCAACCCGCAAGGGTTTATTGTCCACAGAATTGCTGCTGTCTTGCAGTTGTGCTTGTATACTTCAATCGAAATATTCTTCAAATCTATTACCGTGCAAGCCTTTGAGGATTGTTGTGCAACAAATGAGCGATTACATTGCCTACTTACACTACTTTACAGAGGCATTGAATCGTTACGGCGTTTCATAGGTATTCGATAACAAGAAGAGACATAGGATGGGCAAAGGGTACGATGGTGTTGCCAAATTAAGGGCGTTGGTCTCAGTGGAGGAATGTTGCACGAAGATCTAGGGATTTCATAAGGGCACCTGCATCCACTGCCCCTCTCCGCGGAGTCTGCCAGTGAAGTGGGACAGTGCAGCCGGCAATTCGATTGATGCGCCCTTTTGTGCTGATGGCACATCTGACGGACACCTGTTCTAATTATTCCAACACGCCGTCCGCAAGGTGTCGCTACTGAGTGCTCTTGTAAATCAAGCTCTACACACAGGCTGCCGTTTCGACGGGTTCTCCTATTAACGCCTCGTTATGCGCGCGGGTGTCGAGTTGCAGAGCGCGTATAGGCAGCCATAGTAGGCATGTGTCGCATTTTGACGATCGCTGGCTGTCAAGTACAGAACGTAAACATGGGGCACGCCAAACAAGGTTCTTTATCGTCTCACGGACAGTTAACAATAATTACGTATCAAATACAACAATAAGAAGAATACCATTGTAGGTTAAGAATCGATTGAATATACATTGTAAACGCGAATACAAAAATCTAGACTACAATGCACACACTGTAGTCTGTATTTCGTAAGCGTCGGCCATGTGCGACGCTATGTAGGCCTATTCCGTCGATAAAAATATGGGTCTTTGTTATACGTATGCGTTTAGAATGTTGCACGTGCGCTGTTGTATCTTACTGATAGCGCAATTATTGTTCTCAAAAGGATGTTCGGTTTTCGGCATCATTTGTCCGCCGCGTAGAAGAAACCTTGAGAGGGCGCTATATAAATTTTCGGTATGAATGAATGAATGAAGAAATCGAAATGTAAGGTAAGGAAACGAGAAACACTAATGTAGCCAAAACGATTAAATTATGGCCCAATTATAAATTGCTGAAGGCCACAGTGCCTATAGCCAGACACTGTATACATGCTTTATATTACTTACAAATGTACCTCAGTGTGCGTAATTGAATGTGCCTTGACACCAGACACTTCATGTCAATGAGCAACACCATTACTGCCTGATGCTAGCATACACCACTCTTTAAAAGTTAAGAGCTTATAAGTGAGATGCTGTTCTACGAGTACCATGAATCATCGTCGAATTAGTTTTAACCATGGTGGGAATTGTCGGAGGTTGACGGGTTCAACCCAGGGGTCGTTTCCAACCCCTCAGTTGTGCTAGTGTGATTTAGCATCATTTGACTCCGAGTCTCTGACAAAGAGAAGACATTTCCATGGTGTATCATGCATGCATTTTTAAAGTTTCTCAACAAAGGAATTGATTTTGATTCGAGTCCGACTTGCAACACTGCTAGGCCTAGCGTTGAAATCAGCTGCTCTCAAATTTCATTGACATCAGTTTGCAAAATAAGGACACAATGTTCAACCCCCGTCTTTTTCTACAATTCCCACACTGGTTTTAACATAGGCCTATATATTATATTAATATAAAATTACTACTAATAGCCTGTTAAATATTTTGACATTAGCTTGTTATTTTGCAAGTTTCCATCTACTGTTAATATTAATTGAACGACAGTTAATTGTTGTAGCGCCGACGAAGCAGATCTTCTATTTATTCAACTTGACTCACGTCAGTCGTGCGGAGAGCATCCTTGAAGCCGAATTCCATCTCTTCAAGCTCCGTCCGGTCGCATCGCCGCAGTCTCCTCCAGCGTCTTCAGCAACCTCCTCAGCCTCAGCAGCCGACGATAAAACGCGTCGAAGGACGAAAAGAGATGTACACGTGATCGATGTAAGTTTCAGCCGAACAAGACCCAAGTATTTTTATTGTTATTAATTTTATTATTATCATTATCGTTATCATTATTTTTTAATGCCCCAAGGTATATATGATCCATCAGGGACTTAACTAATGTAGAAAAAGTCCCTTATGGACTTAACTAATGTAGGAAAAAGTGTCCGGAATGGCCCTATTATTATTATTATCATCATCATCATCATCATCATCATCATCATCATCATCATCATCATCATCATCATCATCATCATCATCATCATCATCATCATCATCATTATAATATAGGCCTTTTAGTTTAACGGTATACAGGGGGCTCGATAGTGTAGTGGTTAGCCTGCTGGACTGTCAACCGAGATGGTTGGAGGGGGTTCAAATCCCACCAGGGCAGAAATTTGGTTCGAGATTTCTCCTCAACCTGGCCCCCTAGCCAACTCAGCTATAGTGAGTACACTGACCGTACTGCCGTACACTATCGGTGCGAAGATGAGCCAGCGACGAAGAGGACTTGCCACCCGCCTTCATATGCCGAGGCTTAGAAAATGAAGTCGCTAACACTTTATACACATGGCTGCCTCAGGGCTAGCTTAAGGAGACTGCTTTTCTTAGTTTCAAGGCTCTTGCACCCTGGGCTGTCAAGGACCGCCCACTGACGTGAATACGCTTCAAGGAACATTGTTGTTTTAACTTTTAAGTCCTATTCTACATCGGTCGATTGGCTGCTTGTGGTTGTGATCCCCAGGCGGTAGGCTGTTGCAGGAAAGTGGTCCAACAGCATCCAAAATGCATAACATATCGTTTATGTATATATATATATATATATATATATATATATATATATATATATATATATATATATATATATATATATATATATATATATATATATATATATATATATATATATATATATATATATATATATACATATATATATATATACATATATATATATAGTATATATAACATATATATACATATATACATATATGTGTAGGCCTATATATAACATATATATACATATATATAACATATATATACATATATGTATATATAAAATGACATATGCTATATACACTGTCATATATGTGTATAAATGTATGACAAATGCCATACTAAGGTCTTGCGTATGTTTTTGGTTTTCGGATATCTATGAAAAGATAGCTATGAAATCCGGCTCTCCAAACGGTTCGGAGACCAGCTGCATGGACGCCCTAACCACACATGGACACGAGTGGCAGAGTCCGATCTGCGCAGATCTTGCACTAGGCTACACTGTTAGAAATATAGGTTTTCCTACAGTGGTTTTTCTGTAAAAATATACAGAAAAAGGCTGTAAATGACAGATACAGAATCTTTTCTGTAAACTGCCGTCAACGGCGCGGTGTTACTCCAATCAGTCTCCACGCTAAAATCTCGTGACTTAAACCTTGCTCCTCATTGGTCACGTTTCGGGCGCCGTATGCACAAACATTTTGTAGCGCTAGTCTAGCATGC
The DNA here is from genome assembly GCA_963556255.1 of Allolobophora icterica. Lineage (NCBI taxonomy): Eukaryota > Metazoa > Annelida > Clitellata > Crassiclitellata > Lumbricidae > Allolobophora > Allolobophora icterica. The sequence goes on from OY744617.1 coordinate 20,995,962, forward strand.
AATATAGCGACTATAAAGTGCAAAATTAATTAATAAAAAGTAATTGAATATTCTGTAATATTTATTATCCAATGTTCTTTACAAATGAAAATAAATGTGAAAAATTACTATAACAAGTTCAAAACTGTCCGAAGAACAGCATTACTTAGAGACGAACGAGGATGTGTGGTCGTTGGTGAATTCGCGGCGTATTTTGACAATGGCCACTGTATGGTCATAAGATGTTTTACCAAGACATTCACCGCAAATGCAAATTTCCAAACTAACACACGCATTGAGACAAAAAAGCCCACATATTATTATAATCAGAATTAAACATATGGACAACTGAAAGGGTATTCAGCTCGTTGACGCACATTATCGAGTTTTAATACCACTCAAACGAGTGACTTCTGTGGCCTATGGGTTTATCATTCGATTTTATGACATGTGTTGGCCGAGTTCCGGGTTCGATAACCAACCTAGAATTTCTCTGGTAAAATAAAACTTTTAGCATTAATAAGCTGGCTGACATTTAATCAATCAATCAATCAATATTCGTTTATTCGTCAACCATTTGTGTATAATTGTGCATTTAAACTGTCATTCAGATTTTTTCACTTATTGTGATTTGTTTTGTTAATAATATTTAATATTTAGGGAGTGCTCTCATAGGCGTAATTTTTGGGGGTTTCGAGGGGTACCCGTACCACCACTTTTTGGACTGGGGGTACCGTACCCCCACTTTAAAAATGCCAATCAATATTTTATTATTGGGCCTTCCCAGAGATCAGTCTCTGCCTTGCTTCGTGTACGTAAGAAACTGGTACCCCCACTTTTTAAACCAAAGTTACGCCCTTAGTGTTCTATAGTGTATTCGTTACCATGCTGGGCTGTCAATCGAGAGGTCAGAGTTGGAACTCCTCGCCAGAGGAGAAATTTGGTTTGAGATTTCTGCTCCACCTGCACCCGTTAGCCAACTCAGCTAGAACGAGTAAATTTACCATACAATGTAGGTGGGAAGACAAGATAGCCAGGGTGAGGACTGGCCACCCACCCTCATATGCTGAGGCTAAGAAAATGAAGTCGTTAACACTTCATACCAATGGCTGTCCCAGGGATAGCTTAAGAGACTGCTCTACTTCTAATACTTAATGATGCATCAGTAATCAATAATGGCTCTTTTGGTGAAGTGCTCACATTTCTGCAATAAATTATAACGTTAAATACAGATGTTGTAGAAAACAGATCAGCAGACGAAGAGATTTTCAGTTATGCAATTCAGACAACACTCATCTCTGCACTGAATATGGTTACATGACAAAGAACAAAAAACACACGTATTTCACGGAAAAGCATTAAATTACAACATGAAAATACTGAATGTTGAATTCTAACATTTTACATTTTCAAAAACAATCCATATTAATTAGCAGGAATCCACATAACAAAACAGCGTCTATTCACAAAAATGCACATATAAAGTCAACATTATAGCAAATCAATTAGTGATTTGTAAAAAACACTCGGGACTTGAGACCGAACCAAATTTGTCAGTATTCACGGGTCTATCAGTATTCAAGTCTTTACTGGCGAGTACCTGCACCAAGAAGCTTCAACAAAAGCAGAGCTCATGCAGATACTCCGCTCCAAAGACAAAAAACCATGAACAGTTATTCCACTGTTTATATTATTTTCAACAGTTTTAAACACAAATAGCTATTTTGTCAGCTTTCGCTTGTTGTTTATTCAAAGTGGCTTCGGATTGTGTCAGTCACTTCTGTTGCTGTAGTTTCGATTAACATGTAATTTTAATTATGAACAATTGGTAAATAATTAAGAATGAAATGACTGCACACTGAATTCGAATCGACATCTGCAAACAACAACTGTGCATTACTTCAGCAGCACTCCATATAACATGATAAGGAGTATCTCCAGAAATATTAATATATAAAGAAGAGTGTCACCACAAATATTAATGATTCTGACAAGTTCTCAAGCCCCGTAACACAAAACATGCCGTTACAAGGGTGTCTAATATCAGCCTAATATATAGTTAACATTCAAGTAAAACAACTATGATGGTAAAAATAACATAAAAATTTAGTTCTATCTATTACAAGAAGAATAAAGCTATCCCTTGGCCAGCTGCATCACTGGCTAAGTGTCATGTCCTCGATCACTGGAAATGTATGGAGTAGGCCTTTTTGGGCAGCGGTCGTAAACTGTCTCTTACTGAACTCATTTCTGATGATTTAACATCAGGCATCCACTCCAAGAAATCATAAAAGAAATGGAGCTTAGTCCAAGTTCAAAAACACCATAGAAATTCAACTCCTTCTACAAAAACAACAGTTCGAGATGCATCGTAATCTCAAAATTTCTAAAGCTTATTCACGAACACTGTGTTGTATCAGAGGGGTTGTCCTGAGATTGATGTCCAGTGGAGGTTCAAGTCCAGTTTGCACAAAGACCAGAGACAGGAAGCAGAGCAGCTACCACTGCGGGTTTCGCTGAGGATGAGTAAGCTTGGAAGGCGGAGTATCGGATGGATTTGGATAGGAATTCTTGAAGAGGCGAGACCTATGATGCATTTTCAGTTTGGTGAAATACTGCAAGTCCATTTGAAGCAGCAATGTCAATCCTCATTTTTCGTTGACAGGCAAGTGTCCACAGATCCTTCCTGTGAAACAAAATCAATGTTTTAAGTACATGGTTAAAGTTTCAGACTTGTGATAATAGGATTGCGAGTTAGAACTTTACATTCCGAGATAACTTTTTATCACGTTAAAGACTTGGAAGACTTCACCTCTAATGAGACATCAACAGTCGTGTTCCAGCAGTGCAGATGTTTACATCCCTTGGTGTTGTCATTATTATTATTATTATTATTATTATTATTATTATTATTATTATTTTTTTTTTTCCCGAGGTAGTAAAGATCCCTCGGGCTGTAAAAGAAGATTAAAAACAGTTTATTGGTTCTCGTCTCCGACTTCGTGCCCAAAAGTGCCTCTGAATGCAACGCCATTGAACCGTTGCGTGCAAACTGACAAACGCTGGAACAGGTGCATGCTAATTATTATTATTATTATTTATTATTATTATTTATTATTATTATTATTATTATTATTATTATTATTATTATTATTATTATTATTATTATTATTATTATTATTATTATTATTAATTATTATTATTATTATTATTATTATTATTTTATGCCCTGAGGTACTTCGTTCCCTCAGGGTCTTAAAGATTAAATTAGTTGTTTTTTCCGGAACGGTTAACCCTCGTCCAAGTCCTGCTGGGCTGATACCATTGAGCCGCTAAAGGCCACCGCGTTAAATCGTTGAATAGTGCCAGTGTCTAATATGCAAGGCATCAACCGATGGCACACCAAAGCCAACTGTAATCTGGTCAGCATTCAGAAGGTCAGTCTGTTGAAACAGACAGACAGCTTATGCCGGATAAGCAATCCAGAACAGATAAGTTTCAAGTTGAGCATGACTGACAAAGGCAACTGAGCAGATTGAGCACCTACAATGATGGAATTCCAAAATTTAGGTCCATCACCCAAAAACCCTCGTTCGGTCAGCAGAATTTTAACTTCAGGTATTTAGGCATTCAGATAAACCTGTTCCATAGGCATGACACTGAAAAACAAGAACTGTCATAATTAAATACACAGTTGTTCGAAGTCTAGCACTTTCTTGGATCCAGTTTCAAATCACATATAGGCACAATACAGATAACTATTGTGAATTATCAACTGATTTGAAAAATCTATGTAGCCAGCACCACAGATATAAATCTACTTCCACTTGGGTTAAACAATTTTACAGAAAAGTCTAGCATAAACGAAATCAAGGATGACCATACAATGAACTTTTATAGCATGGCAAAACAACACAAGAAGAGTGTTACATTTGCCAAAAATAATAACATACATTAATACACTGTCAAATGACATGAGCCTTTAAAAGATGGACTATGTAACTGGACAAGTCCTAAGAAAGTTGATGGTCAAAATTCAAACAAACCTCATATTGACAGAAACGGTGGAGTACACCTTCGAATGACAGTCGTAGTTTCACGGACTTCAGGGTAACAGATGGAATACTTTTAGGCACTTACAAGTCACCTTGCACTTTTTGGCTGCAAAATTATACATGGAATATGTCAACATAAAATGCTATAAAACAGTTACACATGGCCCTTCCAAAATTCCAAAATTAAAATTAATGCATTAGATTCTAAATTGGCCAGGGCTTGATCAGCAGTCCACAAACATATTAATTGATTCCCAGTGAATGAGGGTCACACCAATCTGCTGTTATTCCCATTTTGTCCTAAGGGTCAGTCGCTAACCATCCTGAATTGTTGCCATATGCACATGCTTCTTCATAAAATCCTAAACATGGCACTACATCATTTCCATGATCAAATATTAGATTCTGGGGACTGTTAAGTCCATGCGATTAGTAGCTTCTACTTGTACCATACGACAGCCTGAATAATGCTGTTTACTCGACCTACCAGAAATAAAAGAACAATACATGATATTCAGCATACAAATGACAGGCAAGCAATGAATTCATACTATCCCTTCGTTTTCTATTTCATTATGCACACTAGTTTTGTGGTGCTGCACATGAATTGTTAGAACAAAAGGCCAATCAAATCAAAAGAACTTATCCACTGGAATGAGCGTGCGACAAATACTTGAAACACCAAAGCTGATTTTCCACTGGATTACCGAAATATATTTTTCTAACTGAAAAAATTTGATTTGCATAAATCTGACTTATTGGGATATTTCCAAATATATTTTTCAGAATACTGGCAAAGTATTCCTTATTAGCTTACTGAATTTTGAATACCTTTGTGTCAAAAATGTTTCCAGCGTAATTAATTTTATAAGCAAAAATTATCTACAGATCCCCGGCTATTAGCAGCACTCAACTGGTTTAAACGACAACAAGAAATATAGAAACCTCCATTGAGAAATCTCAATAACTCTGTGCTTTTAGTTAGACCATTACATCGGTTTAGCGTAAAATTTAACAAGTACGGCACGTTACTGTGTTTTAACTGGTAAAGAGTCTAACTATTATAAAGTTCAATTGGTATAGGAATTCCAATATTGACTTACATTTCGAACTTTGTTGGAAAAATATATAAGACCACGCTTCACGCACAAATTAACACAAGGAACGACCGCTACAATCTGGTGCCCTGCCTCATCGAAGAACATAGTTGTGCGCTATAGTTTCACAACTGTTAAGCGTGCGCAGCAGCTTTACTATGGAATTTCATTTCCACGCATTCAACTAGAGTTAATTTCAGATTGCCTGGAAAGAATGATAAAAGCTATATCTCGTATGCTTATTAGAAACATTTATTAGCTGGTCTCTGTTACCAATTTGAGATCTGATATAAGTAAGTAAGTAAGTACAAATAATATTCTTTATTACTACCAACTGCTTATACCGCACTTCGGTTTACATATAGTTTACACAAAATAGAGCATTCTTGTCAAAATGTTTCCTCATTAGATTGTCCGCCCTATGTATTAATCTTGCCTCATGGAATAGGCTAGTGCTGTCAGTGGACACAGCAGTGGGAGATGATGGTTCAGCCCTCGTCATGCAGTACCACAGCGAAGAGTCTGCAAGGCTACATAATTGCTGGAATCGTGACTGGGGTCTATGTTTTTAAAGAATATGTAATCCTGTCAGAGGCGCCCGCAGGCTTAAAAAAATTGGACGCACAACAAACAAATTTTCAATTCAGATAACATCTATTTGCTTTAACATGCCGTATTGCCGTTTAACAAAAAACTGTTTTCTGTAAGCATTCATTCCCGCTCTTGATTAAAAAAAATTTAAGAATGTTCTGTTTTCAACGTTATGTATAGGTGATTGAATTGCTTTCAAAAATATCGATGCGAAGCCTATTCCATATGTGGATTTGATTTGGTGGGTGGACGCACGTGCGTCACGCTGCGGGCGCCTCTGAATCCTGTCGCGTTTGTGTAGACAGGAATTTCAACAATAAAGGAATATTGATTGAATGATTGAATATATTTATTACACGTCTCTCCAAATTGGTTTCTAAAGTTAATTCTAACGCTTTCAATAGCGACCGTTTTGTTCTGCAATTCTCGTTGGCCTCTGATATAAGAAGAACGCTTGATGGTCGGGTGCTTTTGATATAATGATTATGGCCACTGCAGAGAGCATTTGAGTTACAAATGAACCCGACATTTAAATAGACGAGCATGTACTTAAAACTACCGGGAAAATAATACATTCCGTCGTTATTGGATATATACACGTGTATAGGTCTTTTGATATGAAGTGGAGCAAATGGCTGTTTCTCTGACTATTACTTGTATCATGGTGTAATCTCTTACACCATGCTTGTATGTAATGCTCTGCATAAATTTTGTGTGACGTCAGAGACTAATGGACTCTTTAATATATAGACAGGCTCACGCAACTCACGAACATGGCGGACAGATGAAGGGAATTGATAATAATTTTTCTCGTTTAAAATATTTTAGCTAGCTGATTAGTTTAAGTAAAACATTAAACTTGAAACAGCAGTGCAAATCTGACAAATGCGCAGTGTACAGAAATGGGTGAGTGACAGAGACACCAAACGGCAACCACGCGGTGAGTGCAACGAGGTAATTGAAGGGTGAGTGGACAATTTTCCTTTGTTCGTATATCGTTCTTGCATTGAGTCATCCCATTTCAACGGCATATTGTGGTTCTAGGTGGTGAAATTTAGTATAGAGATCTAGTTTCTTAAATTCTATAACACACTGAGTTATTGATTAAGTGAAAGGTTGATTCTTCAAAATGGGAGTAGTTCAGCTTTGAATTTAGAATTTTCAATAATCATCAGAATGTCGGAAGTCATTAATATAATGACAAAAAAGATCAATGAATGGCCACTCTATAAAATAATATTTGCTATAAAATATGCATGCTTCAAATGGTGTAAAGTTTTTAAAATTGTGTTCTACAGGTGGCCTCAGTTGTGTCTAATGGAATCGGCAAACTTGCATTATAGGGGTCCCTGGTTGTGTAACCTGGCAAGGTGAGTATGTAGCCTATAACATGAGGTCTCACCGTAACACTAAGACGTCTGGTTTAATAAAACAAGTTATTGACTAATATCCATACATGAATGTTTTCTTGTGCATCAATGACGCTTATAACACTTAAGGCAAATTTATGGTAAATTTTAAGCTGGAATGTTCAAGTTAAATGTTCAAACTTTGCTATGCTGAATTTTTTTGTCTTGCAAATATTGCAAAACACAACTCATCATTGCAAATCTCGTTCAATTCGAACAGGTTCATGTTATAGTAAGGTGCAAAACAAAGTTTAACTGATTTAAAACAAAGCTTAACTGTTTTAAAACTGTGCATGTTTCGAGTCTACACGGCTGCTTAAATAGTAATACATAGTCCCCTTGAAATTGGGTCATCGCTAGGAACCCCGATAGCGCAAGTTTGCCATGGAATCAATGGCCTTCCATGCTGAATAGGGTATGGTGTGTTTCTATTAGTATCTTATTAAATGACAGAAAAGTGTACCTTATGGCCAGATTCAGAACATTTGTGGTGAAAGCTAAAAATGTATATTGTTATTATGAATTTCTATGGCATCAGTGTGTAATGCACAAGGCTTTGTCCGATATGGCACCAACACGAAGCCACAATTCTTTTTAAGTCCAGCAGGCCTAAAGCAAAAATATTAAGACAAAGCAGTGGCATTGTATTGAACGCTACAAGTAGTTGATTGCTACTTGCTATTTACTAATGTAATGGAACTAATAATGAATTTTTACGCTACAGCGGCTGGATCTTTGGCAAAGAGCTCATTGGGATGTGGAAAGGCCAGATGAGGATTTTGTTCTTTACATGCTAATATTCTAATAGTTTTGGTTCTTTTCTCAGTCTGGAATTTTGTATTTATTCAGGAAGTTCTGGAATGACTGACGTTGGATACTGTACATCAATGGAATTGTAGTTTATGCTGCAGTTGATTCAAAGGTGAAATTCCAATTTGATTATATTACTTGCAAATTTATGCTTGTCTTTACCCATTTATGAGCATACCTTTTGAAATCTGTACTCCTTTACAGGATGATTACAATTGATGTGAATATGGTCCCAAAACTATATGGGGAAAGGATATTATTCTCCCTCAGTCCACCTATGCTGAAAAGGGAGCTTATGACTCTCTACACATCTTTGCAGAAATTTGTAAAAATGGCCAAACTGGAATGCTGTTGCCATCACAACTACAGCTGTGAATTGTGACTTTATTGTGACTTGCAGTAAATGTTGTTACTGTAAGTAGATATGAAGCAGGATTGTATACCTATTGTTTAATTTTATTCTTTTTGCATGTGCAAGTCTTTATAAAGTTGACTCAGTCATTACACTACTTAGCTTTGCTCATGCGCTGAATGAAGCTTACCTGTTTTTTTCTGGTTTGGTCTGTTTCTGTTTGGTGTGTGCTACCTATTTCGGTAAACGTTTATGGTGGGTCAGTGGTATCCGTGCACAAGGTAAACTTCATGACCTCCCCAGAATTGCATAGAAATAGAGCGCTACTTCTGTTCAAATAAGTTAGTAATGGTGTTATGAACACAATTTAAGGTGAAGAAATTACCTTTTATTAGAACATATACATGATATTTGAAAGGTTAAAAATGAACTGTCAAATGAACACAATATTTACAAACATCAGAAATTCAACTGTTATTGAATTAAATTAAAGAGTACTTGTTCGAAATAGAAATTAGAAACTTTGAAAACCGGTTCCCAGGTCGAAAGGGGCAGATTTCCACGTAAATTCCTGAAGATGTACACTGTTCCGAATTGTCTCTTGAGCTTTTGTTTTGCATGCATCCATACCTATGTTTTTATGCTATACTAAGCACTTTATTATTTGAGCAGAAACAGCACTCTATTTATATGCAATTCTGGGGAGGCCATGATGTTTACCTTGTGCACGGATACCAACAACCCACCGTAAACCGTTACCCCATTTCTTATCTTTCACTCTATCAGAGTTGTTGAGATTTAAGTTTTTTGATTTTATTAAGAAATCCAGTTAATTGAACTTTGACTTTTGTAGTTGTCAGATCTTTCTGTGGTATCAATCATCGGTAACGAATAAAGGTGGCAAGTCGTCATGGGCAGCAAATCCACAACATTCATCCAGAGATTCTCTCACATCAATCCTCGCGAGATCTGAATTTGAACTGCAAGTATTATTATTATTATTATTATGCATTTATTAAGCACCACTATCTAATGACCTAGCATCAATGGAGGACCTTGATGCTGAGCAATTGTGAGTGAAGGACTTGCTCAAGGTCCCTACGCTGTCTCAGGTAGATTTAAACTGCAATTATTATTATTATGCATTTATTAAGCACCACTATCGAATGACCTAGCGCTTGTTGCTGAGCAATTGTGAGTGAAGGACTTGCTCAAGGTCCCTACACAGTACCATGGCTGTCTCAGGTAGATTTAAACTGCAATTATTATTGTTATGCATTTATTAAACACCACTATTCTAATGACCTAGCATCAATGGAAGATGCTGAGCAATTGTTTGTGAAGGACTTGCTCAAGGTCTCTGAGGGTAGATTTAAACTGCAATTATTATTATTATTATTATTATTATTATTATTATTATTATTATTATTATTATTATTACTATGCATTCATTAAGTACCGTTATCTAATGACCAAGCATCAATGGATGACACTGAACAATATTATTGTGAGTGAAGGACTTGCTCAAGGTCCCTATACACAGTAACTGTCTAAGGGTAGATTTAAACTGCAATTATTATTATTATTATTATTTTTATTTTTATTATTATTATGCATTTATAAAGTGCCGCTGAGCAATTGTGAATGAAGGACTTGCACATACACAGTTGCTGTCTCAGGTAGATTTAAACTGCAATTGTTATTTTTATTACGCATTTATTAAGCACTACTATCTAATGATCCACCATTGATGGATGAAGCTGAGCAATTGTGAGTGAAGGACTTGCTCAAGGTCCCTGCACAGCAGCTGTCTCAGGTAGGTTTAAACTGCAATTATTATTATGCATTTATTAAGCACCACTATGTAATGACCAAGAATCAATGGCCCGGAGCAATTGCAAGTTAGAAACTTGCTCAAGGTCCCTATACACAGTTACTGTCTCAGGATAGATTTAAACTGCAATTATTATTATTATTATTATTATTATTATTATTATTATTATTATTATTATTATTATTATTATTTATTATTATTATTATTATACATTCATAAAGTGCCCTAGCATCAATGGAAGTAGCTGTCTCAGGTAGATTTAAACTGCAATTGTTATTTTTATTATGCGTTTATTAAGCACCACTATCTAATGACCGAGCATCAATCGATGGCACTGTGCAATTGTGAGTGAAGGACTTGCTCAAGGTCCTTACACAGTAACTGTTTCAGAGGAGGCTTGACCCCGTACTTTCATTGTTGCAAAAGAAATACTTAGCCATTCAGCTACCACTGTATCTAAAAAGTGGGTCATTCTGTGTAACTCTATTATAATTTCCATGTACAGTTTTTTAGGAATTATAATATTGTGAGTTTCTATGATCAGTGCACTGTAAGACAAGTGTAATGTCAACATTAGACACCTCATGTGGTTCAATAGACAGTGTAATGACAGGCAGGTGTAGTGTGTCAATACGACACTGCATCTACCTGTTTAGTAGACTCTGTCCCTTGAACTACATGAGTTGTCAACTTGTCATGTGTAGCAATATATCTTTTTAATAATGTTTTTTTAGATAACCTGATGTTCAGTGACAGGTAACACTGTTATCTCATGCACTTGTGAGATGTTTGCTTTAATTTTGCTTACCTTTCTTGTAATTTTTAAAACGAATTTTCTCAGTCTTCAGTTTTGTCTCAGTCTTGACAAATTACGAATTTTCTCAGTCTTCAGTTTTTCCTCAGTCTTGACAATTGTGTATTGCTTTAGGAACTTTGACAGACACAGGCATCCGATTCTATCCGTGTGTAATGGTGGGTGTCAACATTAACAGTCCATCAATCGAAGGTAAAAAAATCAAATTTGTTTGCGTTGCTTTCAAAGTCATGCTTGTCTTGATTCAAGTATGACCATACCTTTTGAAATCTGTCAATAGTTCTTTAGACGCTGATGCTTCTATCAGCTCCACCAACTTTCTGTTCATGAGGACCTCATTAATCATTTCGCTCGATCCTGTGCACCGCTGGGCTTTCTCCATGATTGGCCCATCCACATGGAATGGGCTTCCTCTGGATTTGCAGCTCCTCCCCAGGTTGCTTTCCTCCCCATTGTATCAGTTACTCAAGTCTATTCTCTTCCGCCTGGCCTGGGTTGGGAGCACCTCTAGTAGAGACCTTGAAGGAGCGCTATATAAATTCTGATTGATTGATTGGTTGAAAATAGAACTAATGACCATTTTCAGCATCTTACAAAACACAGTTGATTACTGTTGCTCTCACACATTTTTATTTTTCCTTCAAGGCAATTTACTCAGGAGCATGTCTGTTATTGATTTAAAATTACGATTTTAATATGACTAGTTACAGTAAGAAGAAGGGAATTCCCTGGGGCAGATATGGGTATGATGTGTTAGCAGCTTCATTTTCTTAGCCTCGGCATTTGACAGTGGGTGGCCAAAATCCTTTTTCTCGTCACCTAATCTTCCCACCACCAGCTCGCTAATCCCAAGGTATCGCACACTGCCAGTAAACGTTATAATTGTGTCATTACACTTATAAATAAGTTTTTTTAAATTAATTCTGCTAATTGAACTTTTACTTTTGTTGTCAGGTCTTTCTGTGGAATCAATCGGCGAAAAGGACCATGGTGGCAAGACATCATGGAAAGAAAATCAACGTTCTTCCAAAGAGTCTATCTCACAAATGCTCTTGAGAGATTTCACCAAACTTGTATTATAGTGTGGAATTGATAACATTTTGGGGGGCTGAGAATGGGAACGAAGACTACACCCAGCAGGTTTTACTGATTGTGGAGCCGTCCACCAGCATGTCTGTCTTAGGTTATTGTCTCTATGCACTGCTATTGTATCGCTTGTTAGTCGTCATTGTTATATCTTTTATATCAACTTTGTCATACCGCTATGGGTAATAAAGAGTGAAATTATGATCATTGTTATTTTGCATGGTGAACGAAATGACCTTTTCTATGTTTTGCTGTATGTTATTCTTTTTTCTTAATGGATCATTGCGATATAGACATGGTCTGAGATTATGAACGTGCAATAGATATTGAATTATGACTTTTGTTATTTCATGTGTGTGGGTGCTCGATGGTGTAGTGGTTAGTGTGTTGGACTATCAAACTAGAGGTCAGGGTTAAGATCCAGGAGCCAGGGCAGAAATTTGGTTCGAGAAGATTTCTGCTCAACCTGCACCCATAGTCAACTCTGCTATAACGAGTAACTGTCGGTGGGAAGATTAGTCGGCGAGAGAGGAGTGGCCATCCGCCTTCTTATGCCGACGCGAAGAAAATAAAGTTGTTAACATTTCATTCCCCTGGCTGCCTTTGGGCTAGCTTGAGGGACCGCTCTTCATGTGTGAAACAAGAGTTCAATGTTCAGCCAAATATAATCTTGTTTTTTTAATTGATTATGACCGTAAAAGATTGTATGCATGTAATAAAAATGACAGAACCTAACCACAGCAGCCCCTATATGTACAGAACAGTGGCTGGTCAGCCACAAAAAGCCCGTAATTACCTTGCAGACAACTTTTTAAATGACAGTTTTACCGCGATTGTACTGTAAATTTACAGAAAAGCTGTATATTTTCAGGCTAGTTATAACAGAAATTACATCCAATAGCCGTAAATATACAGAAAAAGTCAATAGTTATTCAACAGAAGTTCTGTAAAATTTACAGAATAGGTCAGTAGTAATTTTACAGAGATTCTGTAAATTTTACAGAAAAGGTATGTAAAGTTTTTACAGAAAATTTGTAAATTTTACAGAGAAAGTCTGTAAGATTTTTACAGAAAACTGTAGATTTTACAGAAAAAGTCGGTAAAGTTTTACAGAAAAAGTCGGTAAAGCTTTTACAGAAAATCTGTAAATTTTACAGAAAAGTCGGTAAAGTTTTACAGAAAAAGTCGGTAAAGCTTTTACAGAAAATCTGTAAATTTTACAGAAAAAGTCTGTAAAGTTTTTACAGAAAATCTGTAAATTTACGGTAAAAGTACTGGCAACACTGCTGCCAGTACTTTCTACTGTAAATTTACAGAAACCGTTTTTACAGTGTATATAAACACAGCCGGAGAGTGGAAATGAGTCCAGAATAGACAATGTGTTCATGAGCGTCCGCAGGAATTTTTGTAGGGGGAGGCAAACATTTTTTGAGGATGGGCATAATTTTTTATGGGGACCAAAATGACGTTTTTGCATGGAAAAAACGTGTTCATGAACACAGAACACATGACAACTTTAAAACTAGGCCCAAATAATGGTCAAGGACTTTACCTAAATAATTGCTTTTTCGCAATGAAAATCGTGTTGGGACTGTTGTAATCAAGATTTAATTTTTGTAAAATATTTGCAAAATCAAGGGGGGCAAATGCCCCTACCCCCTCCGGACGCCTATGAATGGCAACGCTCTATAGATAGGGGCACGCCATTGATGATAACACTGTCTTCTTATATATACATGTATATGTATACCACTGACATGCGTATATCTACACACACATAATATGTGTGTGTATATATATATATTATATATATATATATTATATATATATATATGTAAATATATATATATATATATGTATATATGTATATATAGGCCTACTGTATACACTCGTACATAATATTACACACCTATAGGGCTAATACATATTAATCGTGCACACATTATGTACTTAAAGCAACAGCCAGACAAGCCGCCATTTTGAAGCTGCAATGTTCAAGGTCGGACAGAATCAATGCAGACTTGGGCCTATAGTATATTATACAAACCATTACTTTAAGTTTAAAGTCTTAATACTGGAAGAGTTTTTGTTGTTGCTTGCAGCTCCGCGTTTACCAGGTCCTCAGCAGCGGAGGTGATTCACTGATCCGTGACGGTGGTTCGTCGATGCCAGAGAACGTTAACGAGACGAATGAGAATCTGCGGCTGCTGCACAGGCGTCGCATCTCCGGACACTACAAACCCGGATGGGAAGTCTTCAAAGTGGGAGAGACAGTGCGACAGTGGATCAACGACTCCACCACTAACCATGGTCAGTTACTCTGCTGTGAGATAGTATAGTGGTTAGCGCGCTGGACGGACTGCCAGCTGGCAGGTCCGTGGTTCAAAGCCCTGCCATGGCAGATGCACCTATAGCGTGAAAACATTTTTTCACCTCTTTTTTGACCAGATCAGTTCAAAAGTGCTCCGTGTCCCCCCCCCCCCACCTGTCAAACAAGATCGTCGCCAGTGACAAGAAGTTTACGGTTACGGTAAATTTGGTAACTTAAGGACCTGGTAATCTCGGTCTCTTTGCTGGTGGACATCAAATCTCTTCCAGTTTTACTAAACTGTGGAAGAAGTCTACCAGGAATACAGGATGTTGGACCAATCATTTTGATTATGACACAGCGGCAAACGGCGCGCCATTTCTTTTGTTTGTCCAGGCCTTCAAATTGTGTGAATGCAAACTTCACTATTTCAGGCTCTTAATTGCAGGCCTTTCCCTATATTTGAAAAACGAAATAAATTACAAAATGCTCTTTTAAATAGGCCTAACTGTTACGATTTCATGAGGGTCTCAGTAATTTACCCACAAGCAAGGGTCGGCCGATGACTTTCATCAAGGTTGAGCTGCACATGTACAGTAGTGTAACACGTTGTCCAGAAAGACTGTTCTTAAGAACTTCCGGTGTGATTGGCACTTCCGACTTCCAAGTTATCTAATGATATTGACACCAAACACTTTTATAGCGCAATAACTAAAGATAGTTTATTCGAGACTTACTGAGACCACTGACCAATTGTTCAAGACAGAACAATACTTTTGCTAACCCCACACACAATTTAAAGCACCATCGCGTAACCAGAGATTATAGATTCCTCGAAAGTAATCTATTCTTGTACGTGATCTTGTTAAGGCTTCTTGGTGACGGTGCGTTCCTCTGACGGTCGTCTGGTCAATGGAACACATCTTCGATTCGCTCAGCGGATGGAACACCACGACAGCAAACAACCTGTTCTCATCGTCTTCACCGAAGACAAGACAAAACTCCGAACGACAGCAGATATCGGTACTTTTAACTTCTTCTAAACATTCATTTCAATCAATTAGCCTATCTGTAATCTTAAGCTAGCCCTGTAGACTTGGGCCAGAAGCGTATACACAACAGCAATGTCAAATGAAGGTCTAAGACATATTATGAAGCCCATTCCCATATGGGCTGCACGAGACCTACAATATCGGCCCATATGTAGAACAAATCTTCATATGTCCCAAATAACGACGTTACGTTTCGGGTATAGTAAGCTTACTACGTGCAATGCAATTCGATAGGATTGTTCTGAACAAACGGCAAAGAAATTGTCCCACACCATGCAAATCGCACGGTGTTAAAAGCCAACATAGTCTTAAATAAACGCGCATATGTTTTATAGATTTGATGGAGGACGAAGCTTACAAACCTCCGACGGTCGACAGCGACCTACGGACGATGCGACAGACGTACATCAAGTTCCTGAACGAAGGCTACAGAGCGGAACACGGCACGTTCAAGCGCCGACAGACCTTCATGAGTCCACTCGTCCACCAGCGTCTCGTCAACTCAACAACCCACGTCCAGCAACCACAGCGTTCAAGGCGCTCTCCGGCCGACCAATACAACCGCTATACTCGACGACGCAAGCGGACATGTCAACGCCAGGAGATGTACGTTGACTTCGAGAAGATCGGCTGGTCCGGGTGGATCATATCGCCGAAGGGCTACAACGCCTACCACTGCAAGGGAGTCTGTCCCTTCCCGCTCGGGCAGAACCAGAAGCCGTCGAATCACGCCACAGTTCAGAGCATCGTGTACGCTCTCAAGATCGGATCCGATGTCGACACGCCCTGCTGCGTACCCAACAAACTATATTCCATTAGTCTGTTGTACTTCGATGACGATGAGAACGTCATACTGAAACAGTACGACGAAATGGTCGCCGCCAGCTGTGGGTGTCATTGAACTACCACTCACTGCTGGATACGCATACCACTCCATCTGGTTACCTGGCAGACGAACTAGGCGACCGCGCTATTGTGGGGTCCCCGATTATCGCTCATCAGAAACAGGGTTTTCAGAAATTTCTAAAGTTTCTAAAGGCACTGTCTACGTTCATACACACACACGCGCGCGCGCGCGCGCACGTACACACACACCCACACACACCCACACACACCCACACGCACGCACACACGTTCACACATTAACATACATACACACATACACATATACATACTTAAATACATACTTGTGTACATACCGGTTAATACACACGCATACATCGATGTAACCTGCGAGCTTAAACGCTTGTTCATGCTTGTTGTTGCACAGAAGCAATCCAACAGCCCTGAAATAGAAATTTTATATCATTTTATATCATATTACATGCATTTGAAGAAATCTCGTGACTCACTTATCAGCTAAATTTGGTCACAAAAGTTACGCAACTACACAGCAAGCACGTGAAAATTGCTATTAGGCCTATATGCAATATGTAGGCTCGTAGGCCTACGGGTTCTTGTTGTAATGTTGTCTGTAACTTCTGTGATGCTCACGGCCTGGACACTTAAACGATTGCGATAAGAAAACCAGTCGTGATGCTGCATCACTCTATCAACGATTAGAATGAAGCTACAAAATAGTACACCATAGAACTATCTACGAAGTGCATGACGCGTGACGTAGTAGGCCACGCTGACGTTAAACATCTTTAGAGACCAATCAGGACTCGGCTTTCAGAAACTTCTGCAGTTAAAAACTGCTTCTGAACGCGAGATAATAATGCAAACTGTGTTCCGAAAAAGTCGAAATTTAAAACTTGATGTTATTAAGTAGGCTAACAAGTAAGCCTTCTGATCTGCCAGACAGCCATGTTTCACTATTTGATATTTTCTGTGCGTAAATTTGCATTACACGTGTATAGTTATCTTACATTTCATAGTTAGATTCGAAATTCATTGCGTAAATATAGCGCCTACGTATACGTTGCTTACATATACGCTCACGTACGAACGTTGAAACAGCAGAATCCCTTTTGTTGTAAGATTCAATCTATATTTTATTCTTCCACCTGCTCTCCTACTCCTCTACCCTCCTCTTTCTTCCTTCTTATTCTACCATCCTTCTTTTCTTTATCCTCCTCTTCCTTTGCAGCAACGTAGCTAGGATTTTTCGTTTGGGGGGGAGGCTTAAGCCTTGAACATGGCAACATTTATACAGTGTTCATACGAATTTTAGCCGTAAGCATACAATGGCTTGACTTGTTTGGGGGGCTTCAACTTCGTTTGGGGGGGGGCTTAAGCCCCCAAGCCCAACGCTAGATACGTCCCTGTTCCTTTACCGCCTCCTGTCGCCTACCTACCCTCCTACTCGTTCGCCTCGTTTCTTTCTGTCTCCACCTCAACATTTTCAAGCCATCTTAAGACGCATCTCTTTAGATCCATTAGATTGTCACGTTAAGCGCCATTGTGAGGTTCTTTAAATTACGCTTTACCAGTAGCCATATGCATACATACGTACATACACACAGTCCTGCGACAGCGATGACGATTGGCCTGAAAATAACAGTCGATGAAGAACATCGATTAAAACACGAAGAACAATCGATCGATAGACGAAGAATATATAACCACAGTGTCGGCCACGATCTCGTCGACGACTGTTTTTTTTAAATTTCTGCCACTTCATCTCCGAAAAATTTCGCTTTCATCTCCGAAAAAAGTTGATGACCTTTTTTTAGTCATTAACCTCTTTTTACTAATTTTTGCCAGTGGTAAATTTTTTTCGTCCGTACACTTTTTCCCGGATCTCATCTTCAAAAAAAATCCTAATCTCATCTTCCAAAAAACTTGATGACCTTTTTTTTAGTCCTCCACCTACTTTCGTGATTTTTCCATGCCTTTAAAAATAACTCACGACTTTTTTTACCTATTCGTCTCCACAGAACTTTTTTTGTCCTTTTTTTCCTTCTCTTACACAATTTCATAATTTCTTAACTGTTTTCTTCAAATTTTTTTTGGGGGGACACTTCTGCTCAAAACAACTTTTCTGGTCAAAAAGGCACTCAAAACTCATTTTCGCTCTCACACACAATTGCATTTCTTGACCTTTTTTGATGTATCTTCAAAATTTGGGGGTCCGATATATGGCGTGACCCCCACTCTTAAAGGTGGGAGGTCTTGTCCCCCTCGACCCCCCTAGATCGCCGCCCATGTATAACCAAATCGATCAACAGACGAAGAGCAGTCGATCAGCAACAAGTTCTGCAGATAATCAGATCAACCGACGAGAGATAGAACATCGACGATCAGCACCAGCTACACAGAGACATCAGACCACACAGAGTTCAAGGCAGAGGCAGAAAGAGAGAGAAAGAGACAGAGACAGCGGACAGTTAGAAAGTGTGCCCATGTTTGTCTCATCCAGGCCTGGTTCGTCTGTTAGGCAAACTAGGCAGCCGCCTAGGGCAGCCGATTTTTAGGGGCCACCAATTTTCCATTTTTCCGAAATAAACATCAAAATAATAATTTCTGGAAATTCATAAATGAAACGTTGGATTATTTTTTAATTGTTATTCGCTTGATGGAAGTATTATAGTGTTGGTGTAATAAATTATGTTCTATTAAAGTAGGGTTTTCCCTGGGCTTTGTTTGATGGTGGCATTCTTATGATTTTGGTCTTCTCGGTTCTTTGCATTTATCTGCTTAAAAACTTTCATATTAAACCCACTTCCATAAATCAGACAGAGAAGCCATAAATTTAAAATACCTGCCATCGTCTCTGGGCTTTGAGGAGTTTTGCTGTGGTGATTACTTGGTATTTCGTATTTATCTGCTGAAACACTTTCATCATTAAAGCAACTGTGATTCGAATCTGGGCTTTGTTTGGCAATGAATGGCTTTCTGGTGAATTTGGTCTTCTTGGCTTTATCTGCTGAAAAACTTTCATCTTTAAAACAACTTCAAAATATGACAGAAAACCCTTGAAATAACCTGTGAATCTTCTCTGGTCTTTCTTTGATGGCTTTGTTGTGATTTTGGTCTTTATCACCTGAAAACGTCATCATTGAAAAACTTAGTTAAATAAGACAGAAAAACCTTAATTTTATAAAATACGTGAATTTTCTCTGGGCTTTCATGATGGCTTTGCTGTGAATGTGGTCTTCTTTTTTGTATTTACCTGCTGAAAACTTTCATCATTAAAAGAACTTCAATTAATGACAGAAAAACCTTAATTTTATAAAATATGTGTGAATTTTCTCTGGGCTTTCATGATGGCTTTGTTGTGATTTTGGTCTCTATCTGCTGAAAACGGCATTATTAAAAACTTTAATACATAAGATAGAAAAAGCTTAATTTTATAAAATACCTGTGAATCTTCTCTAGTCTTTGACGATGGCTTTGTCGTGATTTTGGTCTTTATCTGCTGAAAACGTAATCATTAAAAAAGATAATACATGAGACAGAAAACCTTAATTTTATAAAAAAAATACCTGTGAATCTTCTTTGGTCTTTGACGATGGCTTTGTTGGGCTTTGATCTTTATCTTCTGAAAACGGCATCATTAAAAACTTTAATACATAAGACAGAAAAACCATAATTTTATAAAATACCTGCCAATCATCTCCATACCTTGATGATCGCTTTGTTGTGATTTTGGCCTTTATCTGCTAAAAACGTAATCATTAAAAAACTGTAACACATAAGACAGAAAACCATAAAATTTTATATAAAATACCTGGGAATCTTCTCTGGTCTTTGATGATCGCTTTGTTGTAATTTTGGTCTTTATCTAGGCCTACTGAAAACGGCATCATTAAAAAGTTTAATACATAAGACAGAAAACCTTAATTATATAAAATACCCGTGAATCTTCTATGGTCTTTAATGATGCCTTTGTTGGGCTATGTTCTTTATATTCTGAAAACGGCATCATTAAAAACTGTAATACATGACAGAAAAACCTTAATTTTAAAAAATACCTGCAAATCTTCTCTGGTCTTTGACGATGGTTTTGTCGTGATTTGGGTCTTTATCTGCTGAAAACGTAATCATTAAAAAATTTAATACATGAGACAGAAAACCTTAATTTTATAACTTGTGAATCTTCTTTGGTCTTTGATGATGGCTTTGTTTGGCTTTTAATGATGCCTTCTGAAAAAGGCATCATTAAAAAGTTTAATATATAAGACAGAAAAACCATAATTTTTTTAAATACCTGCAAATCTTCTCTGGACTTTGATGATCGCTCTGTTGGGCTTTGGTCTTTATATGCTGAAAACGTAATTATTAAAAAATCTAATACATACGAAAGAAAAACCTTAATTTTATCAAATACCTGTGAATCTTCTCTAGTCTTTGACGATGGCTTTGTCGTGATTTTGGTTTTTATCTGCTGAAAACGTAATCATTAAAAAATTTAATACATGAGACAGAAAACCTTAATTTAAAAAAAAATACCTGTGAATCTTCTTTGGTCTTTGATGATGGCTTAGTTGGGCTTTGATCTTTATCTTCTGAAAACGGCATCATTAAAAACTTTAATACATAAGACAGAAAAACCATAATTTTATAAAATACCTGCCAATCATCTCCATACCTTGATGATCGCTTTGTTGTGATTTTGGCCTTTATCTGCTAAAAACGTAATCATTAAAAAACTGTAACACATAAGACAGAAAACCATAAAATTTTATATAAAATACCTGGGAATCTTCTCTGGTCTTTGATGATCGCTTTGTTGTAATTTTGGTCTTTATCTAGGCCTACTGAAAACGGCATCATTAAAAAGTTTAATACATAAGACAGAAAACCTTAATTATATAAAATACCTGTGAATCTTCTCTGGTCTTTAATGATGCCTTTGTTGGGCTATGTTCTTTATATTCTGAAAACGGCATCATTAAAAACTGTAATACATGACAGAAA
Organism: Allolobophora icterica; assembly: GCA_963556255.1. NCBI lineage: Eukaryota > Metazoa > Annelida > Clitellata > Crassiclitellata > Lumbricidae > Allolobophora > Allolobophora icterica. The sequence goes on from OY744617.1 coordinate 21,017,214, forward strand.
AACCTTAATTTTAAAAAATACCTGCAAATCTTTTCTGGTCTTTGATGATCGCTTTGTTGTGATTTTGGTCTTTATCTGCTGAAAACGTAATCATTAAAAAATTTAATACATATGAGACAGACAATCTTAATTTTATAAAAAAAAATACCTGTGAACAGTGTGAATCTTCTTTGGTCTTTGACGATGGCTTTGTTGGGCTTTGATCTTTATCTTCTGAAAACGGCATCATTAAAAACTTTAATACATAAGACAGAAAAACCTTAATTTTATAAAAATACCTGTAAATCTTCTCCGGACTTTGATGATCGCTTTGTTGTGATTTTGGTCTTTATCTGCTGAAAACGTAATCATTAAAAAACTTTAACACATTAGACAGAAAACCTTAATTATATAAAATACCTGTGAATCTTCTCTGGTCTTTGACGATGGTTTTGTCGTGATTTGGGTCTTTATCTGCTGAAAACGTAATCATTAAAAAACTTTAACACATTAGACAGAAAACCTTAATTATATAAAATACCTGTGAATCTTCTATGGTCTTTGATGATCGCATTGTATGGATTTTGGTCTTTATCTGCTGAAATGACATCATTAAAAAACTGTAATAAATAAGACAGATAAATCTTAATTTTATAAAATACCTGTAAATCTTCTCGGGACTTTGATGATCGCTTTGTTGGGCTTTGGTCTTTATCTTCTGAAAACGGCATCATTAAAAAATTTAATACATAAGACAGAAAAACCTTAATTTTATAAAATACCTGTGAATCTTCTCTGGTCTTTGACGATGGTTTTGTCGTGATTTGGGTCTTTATCTGCTGAAAACGTAATCATTAAAAAATTTAATACATGAGACAGAAAACCTTAATTTTATAACCTGTGAATCTTCTTTGGTCTTTGATGATGGCTTTGTTTGGCTTTTAATGATGCCTTCTGAAAAAGGCATCATTAAAAAGTTTAATATATAAGACAGAAAAACCATAATTTTTTTAAATACCTTTAAATCTTCTCTGGACTTTGATGATCGCTCTGTTGGGCTTTGGTCTTTATATGCTGAAAACGTAATTATTAAAAAATCTAATACATACGAAAGAAAAACCTTAATTTTATCAAATACCTGTGAATCTTCTCTAGTCTTTGACGATGGCTTTGTCGTGATTTTGGTTTTTATCTGCTGAAAACGTAATCATTAAAAAATTTAATACATGAGACAGAAAACCTTAATTTAAAAAAAATACCTGTGAATCTTCTTTGGTCTTTGATGATGGCTTAGTTGGGCTTTGATCTTTATCTTCTGAAAACGGCATCATTAAAAACTTTAATACATAAGACAGAAAAACCATAATTTTATAAAATACCTGCCAATCATCTCCATACCTTGATGATCGCTTTGTTGTGATTTTGGCCTTTATCTGCTAAAAACGTAATCATTAAAAAACTTTAACACATTAGACAGAAAACCATAAAATTTTAAATAAAATACCTGGGAATCTTCTCTGGTCTTTGATGATCGCTTTGTATGGATTTTGGTCTTAATCTGCTGAAAACGGCATCATTAAAAAGTTTAATACATAAGACAGAAAAACCTTAATTTTATAAAATACCTGCCAATCTTCTCCGTACCTTGATGATCGCTTTGTTGTGATTTTGGTCTTTATCTGCTGAAAACGTAGCCTAATCATTAAAATACTTTAACACATAAGACAGAAAACCATAAAATTTTAAATAAAATACCTGGGAATATTCTCTGGTCTTTGATGATCGCTTTGTATGGATTTTGGTCTTAATCTGCTGAAAACGGCATCATTAAAAAGTTTAATACATAAGACAGAAAACCTTAATTATATAAAATACCCGTGAATCTTCTCTGTGGCAAATTTAACTGCTTTAATTAAGTAACCTTTATAGTTCGTAAAGTGTAACACAAAGATTTTAAATGGGAAATTTATTTTAAAATATGACCTGGTCTTCTGGACTTCTTGGCTTTTTGTGACTGACTCTGCTGGGATGTAATATTGGCTTTACATTTTTGTTTTGCAGAAAACAAATTTTACCAATTAATATGACAAAAGTATGAAATAGATTAATCTGAATTTTGAAAGTACCTGCCGTTGTTCTGTGCTTTGTAGTAACGACGGCTTTCTGAATTTCTTGTTTTCATTTTACCCTTAATCTGCTGAAAATAAAGTTTTACCTATTCAGTGACAATAATATATGAAACATAGTAACCATAATTTAAAAATACCAATTGGCATTGTGTTCTAAACCTCTGGGATTTGCCTTAAGATGCAATGTCCTCATAGATGATGACTTTGGTTTATTGCTGGCTTTGCTTTGGTTTTAGCTTTCTTCATGCTTTCTATTTTTGCAGCTGAAAACAAACTTCAGAACCTAAATTTACAGAAAGATTAACCAGAGGACAAACAGAGGCGGATTAAGGCATGTTCAACATGTTCGGCCGAACAGGGGTCCCCACACTTGATGGGCCCCCACACATGCAAAAGAAAAATTTGTCTATATTTTATAATTGTTGTTATTTTTAAGTCTAATAGTAAGAATGGGTAAAAAAAACTCGGAACAAATTATTCGAAACTGCTAATTTAATATACACAAATACACAACTTTCGCACGTGTGTGGGCCCCTATTGAAGTTTCCATTAGGCCTATCAGGCAGATTTATCTCAGAAATCAGCCAAAAATGCTAGTAAGACCTACTTTTACTTGGTTATTTAAACACTTACTACCTGACGGTACAATAAAGGCATATTGTTACGTCATTTCAATTTTGAAACACTATGAAACACGTTTTTTGTTAACAAATTTAAAATTTTAAGAATAAATGCCCTTTTTACGTCACTTTTATTAAGAAACACGTCTATTGTAGGCCTTTGTTTTAATTTTAAAACCAAAGGCCCGTTGTTATGTCCCTTCAATTATAAAACACATTATTTAGTAATTTTTAGATTAAGAGAATAAAGGCATTTGTTACGTCACTTCAATTATGAAGAAGTGTATTGTTATTATAAGTTTACATTTAGAGAATAAAGGCCGTTGTTACGTCACTTCAGCTATGACACAGTCTACTGTTATTAAGTTTAAATTTAGACAATAAGGGCTTATAGTTACGTCATTACAATTGCTAAAACGTCTATTATTTTCAACCTCAGATATAAATAAAGGCCTTTGTTACGTTACTTAAATTATGAAAAAGCCTATTGTTATTAAGTTCAAAGTTAGAGAATAGCAGACTATCATTTGTTAAGTACGGTACGTCATTTCGATTATGGAACAAAGTCTATGACTAATAATTTTAGATTTAGAGAATAAAGACCTTTAATTGTTACGTCACTTCAACTAGGAAAAAGTCTATTAATTTTATTAAGTTTAAATTTAGAGAACATAGGCCTAAAGGCTTCTTGTCACGTCATTTCAATTGTGAAATACGTCTATAGTTTGTAATTTTAGATTTAGAGAATAAAGCCATTCGTATACGTCACTTCAGTTATGGATACGTCTGTTGATATTAGGTTTAAATCTAGAGAATAAAGACCTATTGTTACGTCGCTTCAATTATGATCGACACACGTATCTTCTATAATGATAGGCCTATACGTCTATTGTTAGTAATTTTACATTATTATTTTTTTCATTATTATATAATTTGTTTTTATTGTTATTATATTTATTATTACGCTTATTGTCATTATTATTATATTAATTGTTATTGTTATTATTACTGTCAGCATCATCATCATTATTATTATTCGATATATTGCGCATAAATGGCGCCAAATATAGATGCATTGGGCGCCATTTAACGGTCTTGAAGGGGAGACGATACGCAATGTGTTACCCCACTTTCAAGATCAAAGTAAGCCTCTGACCTGACCGGAACTCAAGTGCTATGTGACACATTATAAAATGACGCCATTTTATTGTGCAGGCCTATACTCTACTGCATACAGTCGTTGGGGCCCCCACAGTTTTACTGAACAGGGCCACCACATTTGTTAATACGGCCCTGAGGACAAATATTCCTAAAAGAAGTATTTGTGGTCTTTTGTTTTGGACCTCATGGGCTTGCTTGAAGTTGGCTTTAAATTTGGTTGGCTTTCTTCGTGTTGTGTATTTTTACATATAGGCCTATATAGTGTATTGGGCTATACTGAGAAAGGTTTAGCCATTAAAATGACAAAGATATGTAACAGGCAATCCTAATATAAAATTATCACATAAATAGGCTCGTGCAGAATCATACCATTTCCATCCCTAGATATATATACATAATCAGAGAACAGAATTAACTGCTATAGATTCCGAAGTTAGACATCAACACCTATAGGGCTGTAGTCGAGGGTATACGCGGGTATACAACGTTTACTCACCCCTAGAGACGGTATACACTCACCTCACAAAATATTTTTAGGCTAGGCCTACTCACCTACATAACTACATTGTTCCAGAACACTAACCGGTAGCGTGTACTCACCTCTAATTTTACCACTTCAGCCCTGGACATCAAGTCATATACGACAAGTAAAATTGGCAACTTTCAATCAGTTGCTTATATACATGGGCGGCGATCCCGGGGGGGTCGAGGGGGACCCCCCACCTTTAAGAGTGGGAAGGACTTGCCATACATCGGACTCCCCCAAATTTTGAAGAAACCCCAAAAAAGGTCATCAACTTTTTCGCGCTCAGAGTATAAAATTTTTTCGCGCGTGAGCTCGAGAAATTTTTGGACGTCTTTTTTTACCAGATCAGTTCAAAACTCCTTTTTGACCATATCACTTCAAAAATGTCCCCCACCCACCTGTCAAACAAGATCGCCGCCACTGCTTATATATAACCCATAACTGGAATATAAATGAAACGAAAGCTAATAGATGTCGAACAATAAGCATATAAAATTCGATTCAAGCTGGCGTTCCAGACTTCATTCAACCATTTTGTTAACTCACCCAAGTTCGAAATATAGCCTACGTTCCATATCTTTAATAATCGTATCGAAAAATACACGCATAATACAAGTTTTGAAGTATAGGCCAAGGCTTATTCACACTCATCAAATGCAGCGATTCGTCTTCTAATAAGCCGGGCAAATTTACTGAAATATTACTGTAATTCTCAATGAATTTTTTCTCTAGGGACGTGCATGTATATTAGGTTTTACTTAATAAGATTTAACTATAAAACAAAGCTCACTTTGATATCTCAGTCATTTTCTTTCATCCTTTACTTCAACGATGAACTCGTTTCTTCCGAATAATAATTATTTGATAAGAAACGTAATTTATTAGAGACAAATAACCAAAATTATACAATATTCAAATACTCTACTGTCAAATTTTAGCTACCAACTTTTGCGCGTTACTTTGGCAACTAATTTGACGTCATTTTATGTGTTCTATAGTATGACGTCACCAGTCATTAGCCAATCATGTTATTTGATTTGAATCACGTGCAACACACATACAATCATATTCTAGAGCTGCTGCAGAGGCCACATCGATTAACATCGACTTAATATAGGTTGACAGAGGTTTCATGAGCACTTCTGAGCCAGTGCCGTCTAAACAGCATGGTAGACCTGGGCCAAGCAATGCACTGCCTGGCGTGGAGGTCACACGCACGTTAATCTTTTTGTTCTTTTAAATTTTGGGGCTCCTAGATTCGAGGGGCCACTGGCGACTGCCTAGCGTGCCCATGCCTTAAGACGGCACTGCTCTGAGCAGTCTCCTATGAAGAGGTGCTTCTTTTTCATGCTTGGGCGCCAGCATTCGTTCTAATCCGAGAGAAATTGTTCCCAGAAGTGTGCCAAGCAGTTCAACTTTAGGAATGACAACATTCCAAGTCAAGTACAATCTAGAGGTTAATGAAACAGTTTGTACAGTTTCTGGTGGATGAAGATAAACACTGTAGGCTAGGTTTATCACGTAAATGATGTTCAATGTAATATATAATCCAGATGTAATAACGTATGAGTAAGGGGCCGTCCACATATTACGTACGCACTGAGGGGGAGGGGGTCGGATTTTGGCGATTTTGCGTACGGGTGCGAACGGGGGGTGTAGGGGGGAACAAAAGTGTACGTACGCAAAATAAATTTCTAATTATGACGTCCACATTAGCCTATTTATAACTCTGTATTGTCCTATAGTTGTCCGATGGCATTTTATTACATTATATAAAAGCCATGTGCAGTTATTCTGTGCTGTGAACGAGACACCTATAATTTGTCTTCGGAAGACCAGCTGCAGAAAGTGTTTCGACAGTCTGCACTTTAGGCCAGATTGAAGGATGAGTGAGGGCCACTCGTCAAGTGTACGTACGCGGGGGAGGGGTGTGGAAGAAAGTACGCTTGCGAACAGAGGGGGGGAGGGGGTCAAATTTGCCCGGACTTTTGCGTACGTAATATATGGACGGCCCCTAATGTTATCTGATATTTACGAATTCTTTGGATATACCTTTTTTGTCAGCTGCTCAAAATTGCTTTGATGGCTGTGATTCGAATCCTTGAAAATCTTGTACAGTACATGCATGGTTACCGGGGTACCAGACTGGTTGATTGGTTAGGTGCATTAGAACCTCAGATACTAAGAGAACAATGAGGTTGCCCAACTGGAAAGCATGACTTAAGGAAAATGTATTTGACAAGTGCCCAGTGTGAATGTTGCAATCTCCAAGTTATAGTTTGCTGCTAAGAAGTCTCCAAAGCGGTCAACAAGAGACGGGTTTTTGAATGCCATCTGCAGGTGTATGATATAATTTCTCTATTCAGGCTTGTTAACTTTTCATCTTTCTTTTGCTCTATTCATTTTGTAGTTCTGTTCCCATTTAGAGTGAATTACCTCTATTTAGACAGTAGTTTAAAATTTGTATCTTCGCTCTAAAAAATTTCGTTCCTACATGAAATAGGCAACATGGAAAGCAATTTTTTATGATCAGACATGCATACTGATATTGCCAAAAAAATTCCATCAAAGAAAACTTGCACATTAATTTTTTATAGCACTTTATGTACAAACTTCAAAACATACATGGTCAATCCATGCCAAATCAACCAAAATCTACACTTTTTCCCACTCACCGACTCAGAATTTCTTGAATTTTTTATCAAATATTCCCGATCATTGGTTATGAAAAACTGGAAAGTTTCACATGTCTACAGCAAAAACTGACCGAGATATGGGCTGTTGACGTTGGTGGGGATAGGACAAAAATTGTACGTGAATTTGCGTCGACGAAATTCTTGTAATTTTCAGACTTCCACAACTTTTGATCTAGAGCAGCTACACACATTTGGTTTTCAGTTTTGAATTCTAAGCATTACATAGATTTACACAATGAAGTAAAATTTGTTGTCTTTGATATAAGCAATTAACAAGAGTTGTTGAAAAGTGTCAAAAAAATCTTGCCGAACCCATTTTTTTCATGTTTGATGACACACTGCACCTGCAGTAGGCTATATGTCAGAGAGCAATAATTTTTGTGTGGGTTTATTTAGCTACTGGTGGAGTTGTGAACAGGTAAAATATTTTTTTGCCTTGGTTGACAGGAACTGCTGTAGCACTCATCCAATTATCCTTAATCTCCATGACAGTGGTCACTTTCAACTGACCAAGTGGTTATGTGTATCAACTGATAAACAAGTCAAACATACATCTTTGGAAAGCTTGAAGAACAACTTTTCACTGATACAAAATTTGTGTTGGTGCTCTGAGGATTAGATTATTAAATTATTTTTTCAAAAACCATGATTTTTGCAGTTTGCATTGGTATTATGTTAATTGCACACAAAATACATAATTTGAAAGTGAATGGGGGGCCTAGTACTGAGTTTCAATTAAATGCACTCTAAAGTTGTGAATAAAGCACACATTCCACATGAAAAATTGCAGACCTTTAATAAGTGTGTCTGCAAATTGTTTGAACAAATGTTCTGTTTCATTTATAATTTTATCATCCTATCGATAATGCCGTCCTGTTGTGGTTATGGATGGCATAGGTATAAGTCATAGTAAATGTTCTGTTGACACCCAAAATCATCTTTATTTTTGGGCATTGTATCAATGGTGAATTCGTGTTTCTGGAACCTTCTTGGCATCTTTAAATCTGGCCTTGTATTCATCTCTTAGCAACATCGCTTCTGTATTAGGCACATAGAAGAATTGGATGTTCAAGATGTTTAAGTCAGCTCTAAGAAACAGGTGCCGTGCACTTAAAATACGGTTTGTTGCGATGGCTTGAAGACTTGCCCATGCTGCAAGATGTTTAGCTGCACCATTAATTCCGTCACAAGGCGACGTCCCATGACACTAGTAGCAAAAAGATGCCATTCAACACTCAAAGCCTTAAAATCACCTAGATGGTTGATGAGAATGCTCAAATGTTTAAAGTTCTTGTACTGGCTAGCAGCTTCATCAATGAAATACTCTATAGTCTTAAATACTCTATAGTCTTGATGGTTGGATGGAGGCACTGAATGTAGCTCATTACTACTTTTATGATGGCATGAAGTAAGGCATCATATTGCATAAAGTCACTCGTACAACACAGGTGCCTAAACACTGTATTTTACAATTTTTGAGTAGTGAATGGTAAATGGATAGAGAGTAGCCTAACTATTACTCCATTGGTGCCCATAACTTGCATCTTGTACAATAAAAGAATAATTCTTGCGAAGTCCACAAGTACTATCGCTGTTTCTGCTGCCAAGTTGCTGTTACAGATAAGAAACATTTACCTGCATCACTAATTTCATCACAAGGCAACTTCCCATGACTAGTAGCAAAACGTTCCATTCAGCACTCAGCTTGAAATCATACAGAATGGTGCAGGGGAAATCTTTAACAGACAATTTCGTAGCAAAGGCTCAGTCATTTTGCAGCACAGGCAATTAGTCTTCAAGCCATCACAATAAACCATATTTTAAGTGCACAGCAACTGTTTCTTAGAGCTGACTTCAACATCTTGAACATCCAATTCTTCTATATGCTTAATACAGTTCTAAACGATATTGTTAAAAGATGAATACGAGCCAGATTTAAAGATGCCATGAAGGTTCCAGTAACACGAAATCAACTTTGCTATAGGGACCAAAGGTTCAATACAGTGGTACAGTTAAACGTCTTAGGCGGCATCTCAATGGAATGTTCCCAGTTTTCTTCATTTTCACTGACTGTTCAACCACATATGGAATATCTTTGGATATTTTTGCACAATGATTCCATTTGTATTGTGCGTTGTTCAGGGTCCAGAATTGTTTCTTCCATGAAGTCACTGTTGTCCCAAACTACGGTTGTATGCACTTTTGGATGAAAAACAACTGGCACAATGCTGTTCTTGCTGAGCTCCATACTAGCTAAAGCTGTATCATGCTGTATAATGGTTGGATGAGAAAAACACAATGGCCAAATCCATGTAATAATGAAATTAGATTAGACGATCCAGTCCAGTGACGAATCATTACTAGAGCTAGATGCTTCGGAGTTGCAATTCTACCCTTCAATGACAAATACAAATATCTTGTGCAATTGATAGTAGTTTTCTGTCATTTTCACATGAAGTTTCAACAAAACCTGTATGTAAACCAACATCTGGTGAACCAGTAATCCAGGCTGAAAGATTATAAGGAGCTGTTGGTATTTCTTGTTTGGTTGATTGCAAATTCAAACCAGGAGTTGTTGGAGGCCAGACCGTACTACATCCTCGATAATCAGATATCAATCCTTTCAAGTGAACAGCGGCCATGTACATATTTCTTGTTGATTCGTGACAATAAACTTCTGTTTGCTGTCTTCTTAAATCATCTGCTGTATGGCCTTCAAATTCACGTTCCTCTGATTCTTTAGACTCCCACTGATCAGCTAACGATGTGGCTTTGTATGAAACATAAACAACTTCACTTGGGTTACATAGGAATGGCCATGAAAATTCCACCTGTGGATATTTGTTTCTTCTTCAGATTTAAAGATTTTACTCCAACAAAAGAAGATTCTATTTTTTCAAAATGTTATTGGACATATCGCAAAGTTTAACCATTCGAATTATTAGAGTATTTCTTGCTCAATAAATACACAAAATTTCTTGAAACACCCTCTGTCATACACAGTCCTTTCGTGTGAGAATTGGAACTGTTTATCTTCGTTCGTCACTAAACAACTAGTGTAGGTTTTCTTATATGATCTGTGATATCTGACTTCAATAGCTACACAGTCCTTTCTACACAGTCATTTCAAGGCAGCTTCTAAAGGTAATCCATCTGGAAAATAGGTAAAAATTCTCTATACAGTTTATGCAAACAAAATCCTCTTAAAATCCAATTACAATAAGATATGTTTTACACTGCACTGAATGCAAACAGATGGTTTTCTCCGACATATAGAATAAATAGACAGATACCTTCTAATTAGGCTCCCTCCTGTGCTTTATGCACAACCTTATAATTTATGACCTATTATGGACTCCATAGCTTTTCCTCCCTGAGAAAGGTGACAGAAATTTTATCACCCAACTCTTATATTGCCTTAAATCAAACTACAACTAGCTTATTCATTGTTTCTTAGTTGTACTCTCTAACCAGATGCGGTCTTGACATTCCCACCTTCTTTGCGCTTATTTCCACGAGGAAGTTCGCCTGTTTTCTACCGCCTCCTTAAGACTTCCCTTTTTAACCGTGGCTGGACTAGGAGCACCTCTGAGTAGGTTTCTTGAAGAGGCGCTATATAAATTATCAAAATGAATGAATGAATGAATAATAAACAAAAAATACAATACAGTACAAGACTTTATTCATATCATGCCCAAGAATTAATCTCCGGAACTTATTTATTAACTTCGGAATAACAAGTCAGAGAAAAATTAATTACATATGTATTTACAATTCCTGGAATTAGCCTACCTGATGGCATTTCACAACTGGACAATTTTTCTTTTGTGAAATTCTTTCTTTTATAAATTTCTCGTGCTTGCATATTATACATTCTTGTGTTAAGACATTTTCATTCCGTCTAGGGACATGTGTTGATACTGATGTCGAAGACTGACAAGTTATTTTCCTGGACGGAATGTAACTGGTTTCTGTATCAATTCGATCTGAACCTTGCGATTGTACTATAGACTTTGACATGCATTTATCGGTCTTTTCAATGAGGAGGTTGTCCGTAAGTCTTTTGTAGCAGTAAAAGTGATACCCAAGCCTTGTTTCGGATTCGAAATATCTGTCGAGGTTGAGAATTTGTCAGCGACATCTTTACACATACCGTCAAATTTCTTCCATTTATCAACATATTTTAAAAACTAGTTCCTATATCTATCGGAAAATTGTTTAAGTTCGCCGTTTCTGCTTTAATAATTATGTACACAACTTTGTTTCGATCCATTTTCACAGACGGATATGTAAAATTTACTTCGAAATTTATGTTAAATAAGTAAGTACATTTCAGTGAAGCGGTTATTTAAATAATAAAACTTTAAAAATTTATTTCTCAAAAATGTGCAACTTTTCGTTGATGGAAAATGACATGTAAGCAGTTCAATAATATGTAAATATATGTTTAAAATTCCATGTTGCCTAGTTGAAGTATGAACGAAAAATAATATTTTTGCTATTCAAACTACCGCCTAATTAGTGGTTGTCACAGTTGAATGCTTTTGAAAAAACCAATAACCAGACAACGAACGTAGGTGTTGTTCACTACAGATATAAGTAATGCATAAGAAACCTGTTATTGAGATCTTTGTTATAGGTTGCAAGAACAGTGTTGGACTGTAACATAATGATTTCTGTAATTCAAAGACTATCCATGGGTTAGTTGGGGAGGGAAGATGACAGAGTAATGGTAATACTCATGGCCAGTTCGATACCTGTAACCCCGCTCCAGAGTGGTGCCTTGCATGGCTGGAAAACCGTGTTCAATTAAGATCTTGATTGTACTGTCATGTTTCAATGTAGTCTTACTGCGTACTTATCAGTTTCAATTAATAAAGATTATTATTATTATTATTAGTTGGGATGGCAGCGGACAGGTTTTATGCCGAGAATGAATTGCCAATTGTATTGCCTGGCATAAGTGGACAGGGATTTCTATTAAAATCCTAGTTTTTAAATTCTGCATTTGTGTCTAGATCTGTAATCGATCTTGGTATGTCATAGGCATATTTTCTTGAGACTGACTGGAAACTCTCTGATGAATCATCTTTGCATACGGGAGGTCTCAGCTGTGAGCTGGGTGTCCTGTGTCACATGCTTCAGCAACAAATGACAAAATTTCAGAGATCTGAACTTAGTTTCATCATAAATTTCAAATCGGAGCAACTGTCACGTACTGAAACAACTGTTTATCCCCAAAACTTCCATATAAAGGCGCAACTTCAAACACCCAAACTCTTGCACCACCCATGAATCTGTTTTGCGCTTTTCAAAGTTCAAACTACTCCCATTTCCACGGGGCCATATGTTCTATTCTCATCATACATTCAGAAACCGTTTCCCACGTGCCTACAAGCAGCTATAAACATTTAAACAGTTAAACTATCCACCCCAATTTTCTTTTTGTCATTTCTAAATATGGTTCACATCATGGCCATTACGCTAGAAATTCTACACTCTATGCAGAAATCGTTTATCTTGAGAAACCAATTGTTTAGTGCTATTTTACTCTTACAAATTCCCCATTCTGTGCCAGATGCTTTCATATTACCCTGCTCCCATTCCCACTGAAACACTGGCACAATTAGTCCAACCCCTTTCCTTCATTCTAAAAATTTGAAGTTCCACAACAACATCTCATTACATCTTTAGAAAGCATTGGCGCTCGACGAGGAAAATGTGAAAGTAACAAATACAATGCAGTAGTAAAATTCAGTTTTGTAACGTGTGTTCATTGTGATTTTCATGGTTTTTTATACCAAATACAGAATGAAAATAAACCTAAAATCAAATGAAGAAAACTGAGATAGCACCTCTCAGACCTTGAAGGGGCATTATATAAATTTCGATTGACAGATTGATTTGTACATGTTTGGGTGTTTATTCAATGAATACCATCGCCTTACTGATCTGCTGTATGAATTGCTGTATGAATTAACTTTTTAAAGTTAATTTCCAACAGACATTTAACAACTTGATTGGTGGATTCGTTTGGACTTTGAGGCCTTTGAATCACTGACTGAATAACGCGCAAATAGTATTGGAAACAAATTTCCTTAGTTACTTAATCTGAAAGATTATGAAAAACCATCATGGAATATCCAGCACAGTTTCCAGTTACATGTATCTGGCAGCTTTAATTGCATAATGCTGGGTTTTAATTGCAGCACATTCGAGTCAATTAACTTGTAAGCTATTGTTACCCTTTGGCCTCGGTGATCCTTCAAACCCAGGTTTACGCTATCGTACCACCTTGTGAAAAATCACACAGTAAAAATAGAAACGAAGCCAAACAGCAACATTTGTGCAACGTTTAAGAAACCGAAAGTCAGAACAAGTACACTTCCAAGACAATAAAATATCCAGCTACTACTAGGTGGATTCTCCTATTGTTCCAAAGTCATCTACCAATAGGGCGTCCAAACCAACACTCACTGCTTTCGTTTTTCTGCTCTGGGGCAAATCAACGACTTTGACAGTGGCTGCCAGCTCCCTCATCTTTTTATTCATAGTTCTTCTTCCACTGACTGCATCAAAACTGCCAACAACGCTGTCATTTTGACCAAAGCTAAACAGATCTTCCTCGGCAGATTCTTCCTCAGATTTCTTCTTTTTCTTCTTCTTCTCAGCGTATAAAGGAGCTTCTGCTGTTGAGAGACTCTCTTCTAGACGTTTTTCCTCATCTGATGGTTTCCTTTCTAGCTTTTTCTTTTTCTTGTCTTTTTTATCAACTGCTAGAGACTTAGAAGGAGGAAGTTTAACTTCTGCCATTTCGCCATCACCATCGTTGTCATGAAGTGTTTTGTTTGCAGCAGATGTTAGTTCCACATCCTGCCCTTTCCTTTTCTTGGCAGCAACTGAAGAGAAGACACATATGACAAACATTTCCTCAGCACATCCAAAATTGGCATGACAAGAATTGAACAATCCATTCATATTCAATGATATTCAACATGATACCTTAACAGAAATAAGCCATCGTCTAACTTCTGTTCTCTTCAAGAGGCACTGTATATATGCTCCGAGAAATCGGGGCTTTGCATGAATAATAGTACTTGCCTAATGAAGTCAATGACAAAAATCGCTTCACTTAAATCGGCAATTAATCAAAAGATCATTTTCTAATTATTACAAGAACTCGTAGCAAAAATACAAAATGAAGATGTGGCAATGCTGTGCTACAATCTATCAATCTATTCTATAATCTATTCACTTAGTGGAAAGCAGAACGTGTGCTAACCTTCACCGTCGTCTACTGAATCAGACACTGGGAGTTTCCTCTTTTTCGATTCCTTTTCATTCTGATGAAAATAAAAAAAATTTAATAATTCATTCCATAATCTCTTAAAAATTCGCGAATTTTTTTCATTAGAACATGAGCATTTTAATAAAGCCAGACATCTAACTAATGCAACAAGAAAGGTCAAACACAGCTCTGTCCAAAGACACTGCATGACCACCAATATACGCTTGAAGGAAATTATTTTACAAAAACAATCACTATTTAAGAACAAATATAATGTGCACTATGCAAGGGCTTTCTGTCCATCTGCGTACCTTGGAAGAATTAGATGGATACAAAATTCGATGTACAGGCTGTGCATCTAGAATCTGCAGAAGTGGAAATAACTGTATCATCTGAAAGCAGAAAAAACATTAGTGTACATAGTTCATACCAAATAGAGGGTAACATAAAAAAATTTCCTCACATCCATAGCAGCTCAATCTAGATAAAGTCACAAGGGTAATTCTGGATAGTGTATGAATTGGGGACAGAATGCATGGCAGAAAGAGAAAAGCATAAAAGCACAAATCAATCGGATTTGAAGTAGAAAGATGCCCAGGATGGGTAGAGTTGAAAGGATGAATAAAATTAATTAAATTATTAATTAATTAATGAATAAAAGTCACAACCACAAAACCTTTACGAATGGTTGATGTTGAGTTATAAACCTTGCTCGACTGAATAAAATTTCCTAATAGATTTCAAGATTCAGTGTTACATTTGTAATGTCACTTCCAACTTCTGACTAGCAACAGTAGGCCTACTATTTAAAATCTTTGCCTATAACAAATTATACAGCACCAACCCCTGCAAGGTTCCTGATATTTCCAATAGAAAACTCTACCTTTTTGATGTAGCTCATTTCGTTAGTCAGTTCATTTCCTTTTAGGTTCAAGTTAATGACTTTTGGAAGGGAACTCAGACATCTTATATGCCTAGCAACAAAAAAGCCAGAAAAATATCTTAGCAAAGAAAATCACATGCAATTAGATGTGCCATTGGCATCTCTACAGAGATTCTACGAGGCCACACCCTCAACTCAGCCCTTGCCACATAAAAATTATTGGCTTTGATATAATTTTGCAAAAGGTCGTTTAAAACAATTTTGTTGCAATTCAACCAATAAAGTTGTGATGACCAATATCACAAATTGTAAACTTTAAGCACAGCCGAGTACAACCTTGCCCCACAGTTCAGAAAACCTAACACTGCCAGTACACCTTAACAAGATTTCCAATAAAGATCTAAATATTACAAATACTGGTTAACACTGTAATAATATTACATATGAACAAAACTTCACTGTAACTAAGAGCAGACGTTAAGTATTATAATGTCCTTAATAACAGTCCTCTGCAGACCCTCATAACATACTTCATCGAATATACAAATTCTGACATTACAAGGATCTCAGTACTTTAGAAAATGACCTTCTCATAACACAAGCTCACATTTGCTATCTTGGTAAGTTTCTGGTGTATTAAAAATCATTAAATAATAAACACAGCAGACTTACTTAAATTTGCGTATTTCATTCTTCCCAAGGTCAATCAATTCCAGTCTAAAAATTATATTTCAAAACAAACACAGATTAAAATAATCTATAAGAGAAGAGAAATTTCAAACGTAGAGCTGTTTGCAGCATAAACACAAAGAAAAATTGGTGGCTTGTGGACACTGTGATGCAATGAAGATAAACAACATAAAGTCTGGATAATATTTGCACTTTGATCATGCAAGAAAAGTGCGACCATATGGTGCTCACTCAGCTCTCCATACTTTCATTGTTGGCTGGTAAATAATAATAATAACAACAATAATAATAATTTGATTTATACAGCACATGGCTGAGGCTGCATAAAATGGTGCTCTACTTTGACCAGCTAGTACAACAGATTATGGCTTTTTGCTGCTATTTCACTTAAAGTGACCATCGACTTATGTCTTTGCATTATGAGAACGGCATTATAGAAGTTGTTAGATTACATCAGCTATACATGAGTAACAATTGATGCAAGTGCTCAGCGATGTTTAAAAGTTGTCGTAATCCAATCTAAGAATCATAGCGCCACTGTAACACAGTGTGGACTTGATAAAGTGAAGTCGTTGGGGGGAAATGCCTCATGATACAGTATGTAAACCGCAAAGTGTGTAAACGGGGTAATGCTGAAAATCAATATTCAGCACTACACTGCAGATCTTGTATGATGCGTTAACCATTATGTAGCATGCTCAGTTAATGGTTAAGGGAGGACATGGCACCACTTCGCAATAAACTGAGTAGCAGGTAAACTGGGTGTGTGGAAAATGAGTCCACACTGTATTGCTCCAGGCTTCAGTCAATGGCGCTGCTACTGGGGTCAAGTTTGTGCACTATATTCCTTTGAAACCATATTTCTCAAGAATTTATAGAAAGGTGTGTAAAAATTGCATTATCTTTACATTTTTACTGTATTCCAATGAGAATAACTTGACTTTAGATCTAGACTACAAAGAAGAGCTATCCTTACTTCTTGTTTTCTCCAATGTTACCTTCTTCAACTCTTGAAATCTGATTCTCATTCAGAAGAAGACTCTTTAATTCTGCATTGAACTGATTAACAAAACAATTTGCATTAGCAACAATTCAATACTACCTCTGTAAGAAAACCTTATTTTCATTTTACACCATTCATGCAAGAAACATTAATGTATGAAATGTGCAAGGAAAAGTGCAAGCACTATGCTTTGTTCAACATTGTCTAATAGACCAGTGCTTCTCACACTTTCTGATGCTGCAGACCGGTAACTGCTTTACCAACCTTACCGCGGACCGGTGCCTTTCAATATCAGCTTACATTACATAGAAAACATGTTATATTAAAATTTAGATTTCACAATATTGTCAATATTTATTACAACTATACTTTTGTTACTATTGCATGTTCAAAACTGTTTATTAAGTAATAACACTGTGTTGTGTTCTCATTTTTATGTTTTCCAGTTTTACACTGTGTACAATATTTTATTTGAGTACGATCAAAACTGCGATTCCATTCAGTTATTGTTCTGCAACCTGATAACCAATCACTCACGGACTGGCACCGGGCTGTGGACCACAGTTTGAGTAGCACCAGGGCATATTTTAACTGTATAACTAGTGGGACAAATGTCCCAGTAGTGTTAGGATTTGTCCCAGTAGTTAGGCTGATTTGCCCCAGGCAATGTATGGTTAAAGTACCGTATGAGTAGTGGGACAAAATGTTGGAAGAGTTTTAAGATTTGCCCCAGTAGGAAATTCCCAAAAAGGTCATGAACTTTTTCGGGAGATGAATTCCTAAGAAAAGGTCATGAACTGTTTTCGGGAGGTGACTTTTTTGGGAGATGACTTCCTAAAAAAAGTCATCAACTTTTTCTGGAGGTGAATTCCTAAAGAAAAGTCATGAAGTGTTTTCAGGAGGTGACTTTTTTGGGAGATGACTTCCTAAAAAAAGGTCATCAACTTTTTCGGGGAGATGAATTCCCAGAAAAGGTCATCAAAGATTTTCAGAGACGAGTTCCAAAATTTTGTCCCAGTAGTCTAAATTCCTTAAATTATGCACTGAGTAGCACTGTAGTAGATCAACAGTAGTTAGGTACACCTTAAGGTAATGAGTCAAAAATAATTCGAGCTGCATCAAGCAAAACTGCATTTGGTACATATTTCTGATAAAGATTGGTCCAGGAGAATCAGCCAAACCCTCAGACTTAATTTCCCCTTTCAAATCATTAGTTTATTATAGTAATCAATTGCCAATTTATGCCAAATGCCTTTTAACCATAAATATGTTCTAAACTGCAAATCATTGATCCGTCAAATACCTTTACACTCGGAAAACTTCTCAAGCAGTTGTGTGAGGCCTGTAGTTTGACAAGACTTCGAAGGCAAGTTACATCCACTGACTCCAGATGATTATGACTAACGACTGGAAAAGAAATAGTGTTAGCCTTACAAGAAGCGACTACTAATGTCACATTCACTCTCGTGGTAACTAAAGACTTTCTCTCCACGCATATGTACATACACGATCTTAAAATCAACTTTAATTTGTTGAAACATTCCTTGAAAGTAGAAAATGAATGAATACATACATACATGAATGATAAGATAAGGTAATACAAAGCAGAATAGTTCCTTCCTGTAACCTGCAAGCATAATACCAATCAAACAAAGGGACAACTTTTTCTTTAACGTTTGGCAACAGGATACTACAGTGGCAAAATCATTAACAAGCATCCAATATGCAATGGTGGTCTATTGGTAATACACTTGTCACGGATCATACGGTTGCAGGTTCAACTGAGTGTAATGACCTTGGGCAAGTTGTTTCTGCATATCTTATCTTCTTATATGATTATTTATAAAGCATATGTGTCTCTGTCACCAAGCAGTATAATTTGGCACTGAGGTAAGCTGGGAAGTAAATGGCAAGTCCTGCGATGAACTGGCCATGTGTCAAGAACCTTGAGATTCGTCCAGCTCAAGAGCCAAGTAAAGGAAATGAGCACCCCCACCACTCAAAATGGTATATGGGAGCTTAACTTTACTTTACTGTGCAACTGAACTTGCTGACATTACTAAGAATCAGTAATTTAAATCATTATTGTGTGTATTCACTACTTTCACCCTCTAAGCTGAAATACATGTACCTCCTGCATGCTCTGAAAATATGTAACTAACTGAAACATGTAACAATAAATTAAAGCCACATACCCAAAGTGTTCAAGTGGATAAGTCGATCCAGTTTAGGTAACTGGTTAAGTTCATTGTTATTCAGTATGAGTGCTTTCAAACCTAAACACATCAACAGCAACGATGAAAAAAAGAGTACCGTAATGCACTGCAAAGATGAGTATAAAATATGAAGCATGTATGTTGATGAATTCATAGAATGCCAATTGCTTAGAACCTCTCTAACATGGACAGTCAATGCCGATACGATGCTAAGCACACCATGAAGCAAACAAATGACACAATACAACATCATCCCAAAACATTCCATAGCCTACCTAGTAAGTCTACATTCCATCCAACTTACCTAACTACTTACCTACCTACCCTACCAACATTCAGTTGAACAAGTGACTTAAATTTGAAATAAGTAATCACCTACTGGTTAATTTGCTGATCGGAGAAACATCTTGCAAACGGTTGTATCCAGCATTCAGAACTACAACAAACACATCGAGATCAACAAGCATCAGCAGACCGCCAAATATAACAAATTATATGATGAAACAACAGCTATATATTTATCAGTATTTCTGCTTATCTGTAATTTATCAATATTTCTGCTTAGCTCTCATTTTTCAACAGTTATGCTTACCTTTATCAATATTTCTGCTTATGTGACATTTATCAATATTTCTGCTTATCTATAATTTTGTCTTTCCCTCATAACTCTCTGTAACGAGAAGGACAAAATGGCAAACTGTTTCTCAGAAACAATATATATAAAAGTGAAAAATTATGTTTGACATAAAATGTATTAGAAGCACACCAACTGGAAGAACATTGAGCACCTCTGATTTGTTTGCTCTTTGAGCAGTGCTATATAAATAAATGTCCAATTACAGTTAGCAACATACCAGTAAGCTGAGTCATCTTTGAGGCAAAATCGACAGACATGAGTGTATTATGTGACAAATTGATCCATGATACCTTGATACAACCACCTAAAGACCAAAAGAAATTTCACAATGATGCACACAAATAGTTGGACAGAAATAAATTTACAATGCCATGCATTCAATCCAGTAAAATAGGAATTCATCCCAAATTTAATCAACTGCAAGCCTTTTGAGAGTAACTTATCAAAATGTGAGACAGAATCCTAAAACCAAACGAAACCATAACAGTAAAGTAATAGTGATTGCCATAAAACATTTATTACAAGGTTCATCAAGGACAGTCCTAGAAGAAAGTGTCCCTCTAAAACAATTCTCAGTTAACTTTGGGTTGCCTGGATCCAAAAGTATGACTGCCAAGATTCAGATAGTACAGAGTGCTGCCATCTCTCTCTCAAGGTGAAAACTGAATCAAGTAGTGTACATATAAGTAAAACTCTGTTCAGTGGATAGTGCCAAAACACAAACAGATCTGCACGACAATGTGGTGCACACACAAAACATGCAGATGCATTATAAAAAACTGAAGTCATGACATGTTTCCAACATACCGTATATACTCGAGAATAAGTCGGCTTCGAGTATAAGTCGTCCCCTAAATTTTGGGCTGGGAAAGTGAGAAAATGT
Source organism: Allolobophora icterica (assembly GCA_963556255.1). NCBI lineage: Eukaryota > Metazoa > Annelida > Clitellata > Crassiclitellata > Lumbricidae > Allolobophora > Allolobophora icterica. Next base: position 21,037,925 of record OY744617.1, read on the forward strand.
ATTGACCCTAATATAAGTCGCGGCCGTAAATCACGCATCATCTGGCAAGTGTTTGATCACACTATACTAGCATTGTTAAGAGGTCATGCTGGGCGCCATGAATGATTTTTCAAACTATGTCATAAGCGCCTTTATGCCTTTTAAAGCATTGCTAAATGAATTTAAAAGTTTTGCCCAATTATATAAATTAAATAATTTATTTCAAATTTATTTTGATATATGTGGAGTTTGTGCTTTTTGCAACTAAAGAAACTTGTGAAATTGCCTATTATCGCCACCATGGCGGAACGTATAGAGCAAGGAGTATATACTGTAGCGTAGAGTCATCAGTTTCTTGATATAGCACTTTACATCAACTTCCTGCTTATCTGGTTTTTAAGGTTCCTCTACCTGTTTTCAATGTACACTTTTAAATGCTGTAAGTAGACCTCAAGCTTTTAGACAAATTGTACTGCATATCCTGCACTGTGAAACTTATGTGATAATTCTCAGTGGAAGACTTTACCTTGTGAGAGATGCCGGTAAAGAAGTAGGAACAAGATTCGCGGAAGAATTAATTATTTACATAGAAAACTTTAATCAAATGCTCAATTTTTGCAAGAACCTTCAATTTCTTTACAAAATAAACATTCATCTAATAGATTATTTTAATTTAGGTATAATAGAAACAGTTATGATTTTACCCAACAAGAAATTATATATTGGCAAGGCGATGAGGTAGAGTACCATTCGTTAGCGGACACATTCGTCTATTACCTTGCTGGTTCACACATGAAATTTTGCCTTCACCCAAATATAAGTCGTACCCCCAACTTCAGATTTGAAAAATTGTCCAAAATTTTGCGACTTATTCTCGAGTATATACGGTATCTTCAGGAGTTCTTCTGGTGAAAAGCATTTCCATGTAAACAGAATTTTGCTATTAAACATTCTTATATGTATATATTTCATACACTAACATCATTAAGTTCGGTTTTCACCAGATACTTGCTTGAGGGACTTCCACTGAGGAAGGTCACACACTATTCTATAAGAAATCTTATGAGTCTGGGGCGGCCATATTGCTTGTATGGTGATCGGCCAAAGGTCACCCTAAATTAAATTTAACCCAATTCTCATTCACGAAAACCTAAATAATAAAATAATACCTCACCCAATCCGCTAGCATCGTCGATTTCATTCTTGGACAGATCAATTCTCTCAAGACCGGTGCAATCGCTAAATAAATCAGATAAAAAAATTTAATCTTCATTTCAAATTAACAATTGGCTTTAGAAATTGTACTGGGCTCAAACAGTGGATTACAGTGTCAGAAGATTTTAATTTGAAGCTGTATCCAGGATTTTAGCAGCATTGTTCAGCAGTTCTGTCACAAGAGAGTCTAATTTTTCTAGACTTAAGCTTGAAGAGCCTGAAGAGCCAAGTCTAGTCCCTGGAACCGCCGCCATCCGCCGCCGCTAAGCCCTAAAGTCGAAACCAGGCACTAAGCTACCAACTGCTAGTGACTTCGTTCACTTAATACCTTGCTTATTATTTTAATCACGGTTTCCGAGTTTCAATTTGACGAAGACATCAGCAGCAAGACAAGATCAACGTTTGCTTATAAGGCACGAGTCACAGTCCAACAGATTAGCAGTCTAACAATCCGTCGATGTCAGATCACCACTTAAGTTCTTTACCTGCAGTGGTGTCTGTAATGTTGCATGACATCACACGACCGGTTTAATCAAAAATGGTTTCTGTGTATATTTAGTCAAACGACACGTTGAAAGTACGCTGGTTTCAACGTCTACGGCCAGTCGACTAAGTCAATAATTCAGTCGCTAACGCATTAAGTCAGTCGGTAATTCCTCAACGACTGAATCACACCTACAACACACTTCAATCCTCCCAGCCCTCCTATATCCGTAAGTTGTTCACAGTCCAACCACTTCACCCAACCCGCTCCTCTACCGCCCTAACACTCCTCCGCCCTTCCGTCACCTCATCACTAAAATTTGCATATTGCTACAAAGCCATAACTGTTCCACCTTTCTAGATCAAACTCCCGCCAGTATTACAAATAGCTGACCCATCCTACGAACTCACCAAGCCCTCGCCTCTTGCTATCTCTCCACAGGTCTTTCACTCAAAACTGAAACACTGCTCTTTCACAAATCTTTATCCCAATTTCCCCCTCTTCCCCTTACCTCCGGTACGGGTATAGTTGGCGGACCTGCTCCAAACGTGAGGTGGAATATTAAAAAATTTGTATAAAATCGTACAGTCGATACCCAAGATCGGGAATAGGCGCGTTTGACTCCTTTTCGTGCCAGCTACCAGCAGGTGAAATTTTGTGACGTTTGGAGCAGGTCCGCCAACTATACCCGTACCGGAACTGATTTCACAACCCCACGCCTATCGATTATGTTTTGACTGAGCGTCTGTCAATAAGCTGGTTCCCGCGACCTGCCTTTTTGGACGCTGTATAAATCTCGAGATTACGCTTACGATGATGGACAACAGAGCATATAAAATTCCAGGCTACAATTTAATACTAGAATTGAGTGTAGTATCTTAAGAGCCTATTACCATAATTGCGTGATAACTTTAATATTCTGCTGGATCAATGAAACCCGTTTAACAGAATCAGGATCCTTTTCTTTAGTTTCTCGACAAACACGTTTTACATCCAGCACCGCCATCTCTGTTGTTGGCTTTATCACGCTGATTCTCTGCTATACTAAGACAGTAAGCAAGTAAGTAGCATTTCATAAATGGAAAACCAACGCTCACATTTTACAAAATAATTGTAATCGTAATCTCGAGATTGCTATAGCGCTCAAATAGCCAGGTCGTTGGAACCAGCTAATTTTTTATGCTATCTGTCGGATTTCAAATAGGCTTCTCGGTCCAACAGATTGGAATTTTTTGATTTCCGGCTTCAGTTGAAGTATGCCTACCAATCAGAATGCTGCTATGGTAATAGGTTCTATGTAAATGCGATAATAAAATTATTGCTAAGTTTATTTACTACGGCACCATGAATTTACGACCGGAAATACGTAGAACACGATTCCTTCTGTAGTTACAATGAGATGGCATTTTATAGGTTGTGGCGTATCGCTAAGGTATGAAACTTGCTAATGAAATGAATGCACGCCCAAGGTTCCAAAAGAAATAGTATTTAATATAAATGAACATGCGATATATTTACCAAACGAAGAACAAGGAAATTCAAACGAACAAAAGGTCAGAGCACCGTTCGTCAGGCATTCAGCAACGGACACTCGACCACCCCGTCAGCCGGAGTTGAACATAAACGAAGACACTCGTCAGAACATCGACGAATCACAATCTTAATCTCGACCACAGTCGGTCAAGCCTAAGAACAAAACTGAGCTCTACTAACATCAGACCAGCATGTCTGAACACTACACGATAAAGACCAAGAGCTCGACTCACGTCAGACAATCATGTCCGACCAACACAAGACAATGAGCTCACGAACAAAGGCGGCAGTCCTATTCATAGACAAAGCCACTCCTTCTATGTCATAAGATTCCCGCTACACTACGGAATTAGCCCTAGCACCAAGACCAAGACCAAGACTTTTGTCAATATGAACAGTCACTAATTTTAACAAACGGCAAGAATTTTAAAAATTTATCCAATAATAACTCATAAAATTATTGCTTTAGTATTTACACGGTGTGAATGAGGCTTCACTGTTGTTTTTGACAATTATTTTGACTTCCGGTTATTTACCATAGAATGATTTCAAAAGAGACTGCTTTGTGTGCTAGCGATTTCAGCACTTGTAGACCGTGTTTTCTCACGGGCACCGGTCAATGCCGCCACCGGCGGCATTAGTCCCCTGCCGCACGCGAACCGGTCAATGCCACCACCAGCGGCACTAGTCCCCTTCCGAACGGGCACCGGTCAATCTACAACACCGGTCAATGCCGCCACCGCACGGGCACCGGTCAATGTACAGCACCGGTCAATTAGTCCCCTGCTGTACAGTACCCGGTCAATGCCGCCACCGGCCGGCATTAGTCCTCTGCGTATGAGCATCCGGTCAATGCCGCCACCGGCCGGCATTAGTCCCCTGCGTATGAGCATCCGGTCAATGCCGCCACCGGCCGGCATTAGTCCCCTGCGTATGAGCATCCGGTCAATGCCGCCACCGGCCGGCATTAGTCCCCTGCGTATGAGCATCCGGTCAATGCCGCCACCGGCCGGCATTAGTCCCCTGCGTATGAGCATCCGGTCAATGCCGCCACCGGCCGGCATTAGTCCCCTGCGTATGAGCATCCGGTCAATGCCGCCACCGGCCGGCATTAGTCCCCTGCGTATGAGCATCCGGTCAATGCCGCCACCGGCCGGATGCTCACTCACTCACTCACTCACTCACAGCAGGCGAGGCAAGGCAAGGCACGGCAAGGCAAGGCACGGCAACGAAGCAAGCACTAATTGAAAAGGGTCTTTGTTATTTAAAGGTCGCTGCCGGCAGTAACGTTAAAAACGGTGTCTTGGCAATTCACCCCAAGGCGCTCGGTAGGGGCGCCAGCGATGCCATGAAAGAATCCGAAGCGACCCGCACAGCAAACCAACACTAAGACTCTAGACCCTATTGGAGATTTGAACCTACCACCTTCCCAATAACAAACAGTCCAGTACGCTAACCACTACACTATGGAGCTTCCCAATAGTCAGTGTTTCTTAAGGGCTTTCAAACATGTGGATATCTAATTTTTTCACCTGGCGACTGACTAGGACATTTGCGTTTCTGTGCAAGATTTAGCTCTCATTACAAATTTTCAGAGTAATAATAATAATAGATCGAGTCTCGCATTTTTCAACTAGTTTCTTCACCTCGCGACAACAAATCTCTTTAATGCAATGATAGCAATGATAGCAGGGACCCATTAAAAGACTTCAGATAATTATGAAGTTTAAATGAATGAACAAACTACCGATTAAAGTGAAGGTAGGAGTCAAATGAGCGAGTTAGATAGTGAGTGAGTGAGCCAGCCAGTCAGTCAATCAGTCAGTGAAGGAGTGACTGAGTGAACGAACAGGTAAATAAATGAAATAGTTAATTAGGGAAGGAAGAAACGAATGAAGGAAGATATGCAGGAGGTATGATGAAGGTAGGAGAGAATTAGCAATTTAATTTTATAAGATCTCATATAGTTTTATTAAGCTCATTCAATGTACTATGTTTTTCATATTAGGCCTACGTACTAAACAAATAATTTAACAGATAATAACAAAAATAACTGAAAATTAGAACATCCGCCCTCATCGTACTCTTGGAGGAATTTTTAGCCATTGGAGTTATTTATACACGAGCATCAGGGATTCCTTCATTTTAATTTTGAAGGTACTGATATCCTCATACGTAATAAATAATATGAATATTGGTAATGTTTTTGCGATTAGTAAGATTCTTGAATTGTAAAGTTCTTCTTTCACTTTGCCTTCGCTTTCAGAAGCGGCCTGTTCATATTTCGCGCTCGTCGGCATGGGCGGCGATCCCGGGGGGGCGAGGGGGACAGGACCCCCACCTTTGAGAATGGGGTACACCATAAATTCGACCCTCACACTTTGAAGTGTGGTATAATAAAGAATATACTTACTTACTTACTTACTTACTTCTAAATGTCCCCCTCCGCAAGCTCTTTCTCCACCTCCATCACACAATTACTCAACGTGGTTAACCTAATCTCACAGTGGATGTCATTCAATCTCCTCTGCCTTAACCATTCCAAAACAGAATTCATCATCCTAGGCCTTCCTGGTCAAATCAAGAAAATCCCTGACCCTTCCATGCAGCTATCGATTATAACTCGCAATCTTGGTATTACTTTTGATCCACACCTCTCCTTCTCTAACCCATGGAGGCTATGAGGGGTACTCGTACCTCCACTTTTTGGACTGGATGGTACCGTACTCCCACTTTTCATACCCATTGTATGTGTCCATTAGGCCCTATTATTTTATCTGAGCAAGCCCTCAAGATTCAGAACAATTACCGAGCATTATAAAATATCAGTGTGATCACCATCATCATCACTCTCATTGTTATTATGTACGTTTATTCACCACGAAGGTAGAAAGTACAAAAGACAAAACAAAAAATTAAGTACAGACAGATGCAAAACTGGCATACATGAGATGATCACTTCTGTGATCATTCTAACGTAGATATATCAATGCCATACATAATGTTATTATTATTGTCGCTAAATGTTATTATTATTGTCGCTAAAAAATTATTATTATTAGGCCTATTATTATTATTATTATTATTATTATTATTATTATTATTATTATTATTATGCCCTATAATATCATCATCATCATCATCATCATCATCATCATCATCATCATCATCATCATCATCATCATCATCATCATCATCATCATCATCATCATCATCATCATCATCATCATCAAGCCTATAATTACTTTTATGCTTGTAATATAAACGATGCCGTTATAATTATTTAACAGTCGATCGCGAAGCTAAAACAATGAAAAATTTTGGACCCCACTTTCTAGACCAAAGTTAGGCCTACGCCCCTAGAATAATTAAAGGCCTTTTGATACATCATTTCAATTATGAAACACATTTTGTTAGCAAATTTAAATTTTAAGAATAGGCCTAAAGCCCATTTTTACGTCAATTTAATCATGAAACACGTTGATTGTATAAATTTCTATTTTAAAACCAAAGGCCTATATATATATATATATATATATATATATATATATATATATATATATATATATATATATATATATATATATATATATATATATATATATATATATATATATATATATATATATATATATATATATATATATATATATATATATATATATATATATATATATATAAACGGAAACCATTGTAGCTGGAAACCATTGTAGCTGGAAAAATGTCTAGAAAATAAGTTATATATATATATATATATATATATATATATATATATATATATATATATATATATATATATATATATATATATATATATATATATATTTGTTACGTCACTTCAATTAATTATGAAACACATTATAGTTAGTCACTTTTAGATTTATACAATAAAGGCCTTTGTTACTTCACTTTAAATCTTGCAATTATTGAAAAGTGCACGTGTATTGTCAATATAATTAGTTTAGGCCTACATTTAGGGAATAAAGGCATTTGTAACGTCACTTCAATTATGAAACACAGTATTTAGTCAATTTTAGATTTATACAATAATTAGGGCCTTGTTACGTCGCTTCAGTTATCGAAAAGTGTGTTCTCATTATACGTTTGCATTTAGGGAATAAAGGCTATTGTTACCTCACTTAATTGAGCAATGAAAAGTCTACTGTTATTATAACTTTAAATTTAGAAAATAGAGGTTTATTAATTTGTTACGTCATTCTAATTGTTAACACGTATATTATTTTTATTCTCGGATTTAGAGAATTTTAAGGCCTTGTTTACGTTACCTAATTATGAAAAGGCTATTGTTATTAAGAGAATAAAACACTAGCAATTGTTACGTAGGCCTACGTCTTTTATTTTCGATTAAGAAAACCACGTCTATAATTAGAATTTTTAGATTTAGACAGTAAAGAATGTCATGGGCGGCGATCTAGGGGGGGGGGACGGGAGGACATGTCCCCCACCTTTAACAGTGGGGGGACATGTCCCCCCACCTTTAAGAGTGGAGGGACACGCCATACATTTGTTCCCCCCCCTCCACATTCTGAGAAAACACCAAAAAAGGCCACTAAATGTAATTGTGTGTGATAGTTTTGACAGCCTTGTTTGGCGAGATGAGGTAAAAATGAAACGTATAAGGAAAAGTGTCCCCCCCCGAAAAAACTATGAGAAAGGAGAAAGTGGAAAGCAAGAAGAAATTTTTTAGGGGAAGAATTTTTAAAAAGGAAAAAGATTTTTAGAGAGCGATGACAGGGTGATCGGAAAAAAGTGATAATATGATGAAAGTGGTAGGCCCTATATGGTGCGACCCTGAGAAAATGGATGGTGGAAAAAGAGGTGAAGGACTAAAAAAAGGTCATCAGCTTTTTCGGGAGATGAATTCCCGGAAAAGTGATGAAGTTATAAGAGAAAAGTCTATGGAAAAAAGTAAAAACCAGACAAACCAGGCGAATGACTAAAAAAAAGTCATCAACTTTTTAGGGAGATGAAATCGCCAAAAAGTCTGAAACTTTTCCCAAAATGTCTGAAACTTTTCTTTAAAAAAAGCCAAGAAACATTTTTTTGGGGAAATGAATTCCTTAAAAAAAGGTCACGGCCGACATGTCCCCCCACCTCTCAGTCAAGATCGCCGCCACTGAAGACTATACTAATTCAATTATGAAAAAGTCTATAAACTGTTATTCAGTTTAAATTTAGACAATAGACCTATTGTTACGTCATTTCAATTATGATCGAAACACGTATCGTACTCTCTTCAATAATGAAAACGTCTATTGTTAGTAATTTCAATTTATTATTATTATTATTATTATTATTATTATTTTTATTTAATTTTTTTTTTGCCCGAGGTATTTAAGATCCCCCAGGCTCTAAGATACTGCCCACTGATAAATTAATTAAGCTTGGAGCTCGTGGTCGTCATCCCCGGTGTGTTATTATTATTATTTTATTTTTTTATATTTTTTTTACCCGAGGTATCAGTGATCCTCAGGATTTGGAAAAAAATATTTAAGAGCAGATTAATTGTCTGGAGGGTCAGGCGTCGTATTATTATTATTATTAATGTCATTATTATTATACTAGTGCATTTGCCCTCAATAATTATGACGTCAGTATATATATATTGTTAGAGTATTTGCCCGTCATATTATGACGTCATATTATAAGCCTAGGCCTATATGTATCGTTGGTTATCGCCGTCGTCAAGACCGCCGTCGTTAAGACAACCGGTTTATGTTTCACAATAGAACAGAAGCCGTTTGTGACGTAGCGTCCTCCGACAGACATATTTGCATATAAGGAAACTATATTAATAGATAATTATTATTGTTATTGTTATTATATTTATTAAATTATTATTATGCTTATTATCATTATTAAGGGCCTATTATCACAGTATAAATAATTTCACAGTACGTCGACTCCGGGCCTCTGCAGCAGTCAGAATGTGTGACCGAGCGCCATTTTTAAAGATAACGTTTACACGCCGATACACCGGAAACAATCACATAAAATATTATTTAAACGTTACAACAACATTGAGGACTACACGCCGATACACCGAAATCCATCACTTAAAATATTTTTAAACGTTACAACAACATTGAGGACTTCATTAGAATTAACAATATTATTTTTAACATTAATTTCAGTTTAAATCTATTATTCAAAAGCTATGTTTCAAGATGGCGTCACCCCAAAAACTAGTCAACAGGCAGCGATGGGAGTCGACGTACTGTGTAATTATTTATACTGTGCTATTATATATATTTTTATTGTTAGGCTATTATCATCATCATCATCATCATCATCATCATCATCATCATCATCATCATCATCATCATCATCATCATCATCATCATCATCATCGTCGTCGTCGTCGTCGTCATCATCATTATTATTCGGAATTGTAATTATTTATACTGTGGAATTACGCCACAGTATACACAAATGGCGCCAAATATAGATTCATTGGGCGCAATTATAATTATTTAATAGTCTTCTGTTTCTCCTCTCTGTCGGATTTCAACCAAGCTGCTCGTTCCAGCGGATTGGAATTTGAATTCCGATTCCAATTGAAGGATCTACCAACGTGACTGATGCCTTGATATGGCTGTATATTATAAGTGCGCTAAATAAACTTGTTACTATATCTTGCTTTCTACGTCATACTGAAGTTGTGACCGGAAATACGTAATTAATTAAAGTACACTTCTGTAATTAGAATGAGATGGTATTTTTATAGGTTAGCTTCAAAATGACAACAGGTACTTTTACTTTTGTCATTCACATTGATACTCTCCAGTTGGCAATTATTATAGCTGTTGTGATTGCAATTCGGGCGATCGTAAATTACTACCTGCAAAGAACAGCGCCGACTGCTTCCCTCAGGGAACGGATAAAGTGCCCTGTCGACCTTCATCCGCCTGGCACGTGTGCGTGCGGCCGGAAGAAGCGCCAAATTATCATCTGATTTAAGGATAGTGAAGTAAGCTGAAGTTATCATATACCTATTCGTAGAAGTTAGCTGCTTTCTCAATAATTTTCATCCCTCAGTGGAAGATTGCTATTGCGCTATTACCTCTTTCAACCATTTTAACCAATTCTGATCGCCATACTGATGAAACACCGTAAGTAGGCCTACTGAAGACAGTGTAGGTCAGTGGTTCCAAGTCTTTTCCAGAGCACGACTCCCTTACTAACGGCAATGGCAGGTCATCGAAACCTGGCTTTAATTTCATTTATTTTTCTTCCAGTTAGATCATTATTTTAATGATAAGCAACATTCCTTGTATTCAATCGCAGTGTTGCGACTACTTCTACATTTACTTTTACCTTTAAACAATAGTTATAGGACTATATAGTTAGTAGTAATGATCAATAATATTGTTTTCACGTTTTTAACAGAAAAAGCTGCACAAATGTTATGTTTCTACAATTCTGTCATCCAGCCGTGGTACCCCTTCAGCAGGTTCATAAACCCTTAGGTGTCACAGCCAGGTCTTCCCAGGTTGGGAAGCAGTGCATGATGTAGAGAATGTTGTAGGCTACTGACTTTGCTATCTGTGACTATCTGAATTGTATTGTAGTTGAATATTTGTAAGGCGCCTCTCGCTGTATGGACCATTCAGAGGCGCTCCCAGTGCGAGAGAGAGTGCATATTTTAACACTATATCTAGTGGGACAAATGTCCCAGTAGTTTTAATATTTGTCCCAGTAGTTTGGATGATTTGTCCCAGGTAAAGTGGCTAAAACAGGCTCCATTTGGCAGCAAATGCTCTAAAATGCATTGTCACCCCACTGAGGGAGGTCATGACGCTCCACCAGACCCTCGAGATATTAGCAGTCCACATCTGTTAAATTATGCACTGTCGAGAGACTCCAAGAATACACCTCGAAGCCCTCAATGCATTTCCATAAAACGCTTGTAGTGCCTTATGATGAATCGTCAACCAAGAGGTTTCGGGTTCAAATCTCCACTAGAACAGAAAGATGTTTCGAGATAATATGCTGTTTTATGCGCCGTAAGTAACTGTAAGCTATAACATAACATAACATGACTATGCTGTCATTGAGAACAGAAGGTGAGGGATGAGCTTAATGGCGAGTTGGCCAACTCTTTTCTTTGTATGACTCAGCTCGGCATAGATTCTGTTTACCTGGAGTGACACCTTTTCAGGTCAGCATCAGGTGTCCATGTATATGCAGGATTGCAGGGATGTGGAATGTCATTCCGAAAATACTAAATCCAATTGTGTGCGTACATGTAAGAGCGTTGATCAGCCGTCAAGATTCTAGGAGCTGGCAACTATTACCCCCACTGGAGTGCAGGGACACATTAAGGCTAATTTTGCATAAGTTGTTTGAAATTTCGTATACAAAGCATGCACTAAAAAGGTAATTACATAAAGAATGGGAACTTTTTAGTCCATGGATACGTATATTACGGCTTGCAGCTCAATTATTACCAGGACCCAACCAGTTGCGGGGCCCCATCCTTAAATGTTGCTGCGGCATGGCCCCAAAAGCCATCCTTACATACACCCACAAATGCATACACATGCCTTTGCCTTTCTTGACCTTATCTTAACTTGAGCAGTTAGTTCACACTGTACTATACACCTGTGACCTGACCTAACCTTTCCTTATTTTCACCAATTACCCAGTGTGCCAATGGTTCATAAACTGTTGGTCTATGGCCCACCATGCACACATGCATCTATGCCTTATGAATGCCGGACAGTTACCCCCCTGGACAGTTTCCCCCCCCGGACATATTCCCCCCCCGGACATTTACCCCCCCCCGGACACTTTCCCCCCGAATTTCAGTAGGTCATTTTCCCCCCCGGACAAATTCCCCCCTCTGTGGATTTATGTATGTATGTATGTATGTATGTATGTATGTATGTATGTATATGTGCATGTATGTATGCATGTATGACTTTGTATGTATGTATGCATGAATGTATGTATGCGTGCATGTATGTATGCATGTATGCATGCTTGTATGCATGCATGTATGCATACATACATACATACATACATACATACACACATGTATGAATGTATGTATGTATGCATGCATGCATGCATGTGCCATATGCATCTATGTATGTATGTATGCATGTATGTATACATGTATGCATGCATGTATGTATATATGTATGCATGCATGTATACATGTATACATGTATGTATGTACGTGTGTATGTAACTATGTATGCATGTATGTATGTATGCATGTATGTATACATTTATGTATATACGTATGTATGTATGTTTTGATAATAAAACAGAAAGCTTTGTGTATGTCGCACTGAGGGGGGAAATGTCCTAGTATGGGGGGGAATTGTCCGGGGGGGGTAACTGTCCGGGGGGAATATGTCCGGGGGGGAAACTGTCCAGGGGGGTAAGTGTCCGTTTACCATGCCTTATCACTATTGACCTAACAACCCTACCTTAAGCAATTATCTGATTGTGCTGACCTGACCTTGTTTTGTGACAAATTTGGTCGTTTTACAGATGGGCACCGAGACTCCATCCACTCACAGTTGCCCAACCTCAGAGGTCATGAAAGACAACTCAACTGTTATCCATCCGTTGGTTAAAAAAAAATCAGGTATGCTCCCTTAACTCAGCGTAAACGGCTTTGGTACTCATTTACTGACCTCAAAGAGATGGCGAGTTAAGTGGGCTAGGTCAGGGCTTTTCAAAGTCTGGTCAGCAGACCAAAAGGGGTCTGCAAAGGACATGGTGGAGGTCCACAAGAGCGTTCTGAAAATATTAATTAACACTGCATGGGTTTAGCATTAACAGCCTATGTTTTCAAATTCATACACTACTTAAGTGATAAATTTGACTTTTTTAAAGTCAAAATACTTTGGTCCACGAGCTGTGCCTAGAAAAGATAAGGGTCACTGGTCCAAAAAGTTTGAAAACCACTGGGCTAGGTGGCATGGTGAAATGAGTTTTGTTGATTGATTGATCATGATCATATACGCTCAGTTTATCATGTTGTTCGATCAAGATCAATTAGTTTTGTTTCAATCAATCAATTTAGATTGATCATCTAGCTTTGTTTGAGATGCTCATTTTGGATTGATCAAAATGGTTTGTGTGTTTCAATTGTTTATGTCGACTGTAATCATTTATTCGTTTTAGTTGATCATGTCTTTGAGCCGCTATTCTATGCAGTCGCTGTTGAGCTGCCAACTTCTGAAGAGTATCAGAAGTCAAAGGAAGAAGAGGAGGCAGCCCAGGAACTGGTGAAGGCACCTGATCCCTCATGTCTGGTATTCGAATCCAATCCGATCTGGAAACTTCAAGTGTCTTGTATATAATCTGATCAAATCTGCTGCAATCTGATTTAATCTGCTGTAATGTGATCTAATCTGATCTAATCTGTTGTAATCTAATCTAATCTGCTGTAATCGGATCTGCTGTAATCTGATCTAATCTGATCTAATCTGCTGTAATCTGATCTAATCTGCTGTAATCTGATCTAATCTGCTGTAATCTGATCTAATCTCTTGTAATCTGATATAGCATGCCCCCCATTTTTTTTTTATCTAATTAGTCTAATCTGGAGACTTGTAGGTATGTCAGACTTTTTATTAAGATGCAACCGGGTACTGTAGTCCAGTCCGAGTGGGTACTTGACTCCCAGTTACTCATGGGTTGCATGTGAAATATTAAAAGCAGGGTTGCATTTGTTTTTAACTGGCTTTTGTGATACTGGCCTTTTGCATTATGCACATCTGTGCTGTGATTCAGCACTCTGTCTGGGTTCAGCTTTTCCATTGCCAAGTGGGTGGCTGTCTGTGAGGGTAGGTCAAAATCAACGGCAGAGGAAAGTAATTTTTGGACCAGGTCAAAGGTCAGAGGAAGGGTTGTGGTTAGACCAGGTCGAGGCAGGGTTATTATTGTTGGAAATCCCTACCAGGGTAGATTCAAGGCTGAGGGCAAGATGAAGAAATTGCTTTACCCTACTGCACTTTACCTTATTCTAATGTACCTTCTCTTACCTTAATATTACTTTAAGCAATATTACCCTGCATTAACATGTCTTGTTTCAATTTAACCTAACTTTAACTTACTTATATTATCATGCATTAGTTTAAATTACATTGTTTCATCTTTACCTTAACTTAATTACTCTGACTAACATACAATATTTACAAAGTGAGTGCCATACAACCTAATCCTGACCTTTAGACTTTACCTTGTTTTTGCCTTAACTGATTTTTCCTTTATTTTACCTTTATGCCATACCTGTCAGATGTACTTACATTTTACTTATACTTACCTTAATTTGTTTGTACAGGTAGCTCATCTCATGTTCTGGTTCACTTCAGTACGTTCACATCAAGTATCTGTGGTCGTGAATGTGCTGCAGCTACAACTTCTGAACGCAACTGATTATATGGCAGATCATGTTGCCTAAAACAGCTTACTTTCTGAATGACCTGCCAAGAATGGAAATCAGTTTCTTTCCATGTGCTAGACTTAACAGTTTGCTCAAGAAAAACGTTTTAAAGCCAGTTATGTAACATTTTACTCCTCTGATAATTTTTCATTCCTTTTGACTCTTGAACTTTCTTAGAATGTGGGTGATTATAGCGCAAGTTGGCTATGTTATGCCTCATATTTAATGCAAGACACTATCGGTGGCATCTCCAAATGTTTACAGAGAAGTTCAAGTCCAACCAAGATGTGCCTTATTTATCCCCTTAGAGTTTTTTTGCTTCTGGGAGTTGGGTTTTTTAATGATTTTCTGTATGGTTTTCTGAGTGTTTATGACCGTTAGTTGGTTCTCAGGTTTTCTGTATATTACTTTTCTTTGATATAGCAGTTACCCTATCCACAACGAGGCTGGGAACAACTTGGTTATTGTGAAACGTCTTTCTAATTCAACATTATACTGTAACCCTGTAGAATATAGGACTTGGTGTGACTGCCACAGACTGCATTGTAAGGAGTTTCTGGTCTTTTGCGATAGTATCATATTATTATTACTTATTATAATTATTAGTAATCAGACAATGTTTGAGTGTCTGTAAAATGAGCAGTTTGAGATCTTTCTCTAGACCACATGAATGTCTGTAAAAATAATTTGTTGGCATAACTTGGCCAAACATTAAGGTTGGTTTGTAGCTAATCTGTGTTTACATTGATATGAAACATTTATTTGTGACCTGTTTGAGTTCATTTCTTCTCATTGGATTTAAATCAATCCATTTCAATGATTTCATGCATGCATGTATTTCCTACCATCTAGTTTTTGAACTCATTTGGTTTATTTCAACACTTTACATTAAATCCTTAGGCTTCTTTTAGCAAATCTAGAAATGCTTTTGGTTTGTGCTGTGTCAGGTTTTTATACAAGGCCTCATGATGCTTCCACCTATGTAACGACATTCTAATAACTTCTGAACGGAAGGCATTAGGCGATGGTGCTTTCCCTGTTGACTGAATTTCACATAAGCAATTCATAGACTTCGGCATATCTTCATTTTTGATTGGTAACGACAACCATCAAGTTAAGTTTCTCAGTACAGCTAATTCATTATTTTTTGGTGTGATCCTGCATTGCTTCAAGTTATGTAGTCACAGGCTATTTAAGTGTATCTATAGTAGGCATACTACACATAACTTGTTTGCCGAAAAGAATACTTATCACTTGGTCGCAAATTTAGTCAATTACAATCAGTTGGTCACGGTTGAATACATACTTTAATATCTGTCATCAATTGAAATCCGGTCATGCATGGCGGCGTGATGTGTAAATGTTTTGAGATAACCGATGCAACACGGCCATTTCATTACAATAATCTCTATATTGGAACCGGTTAACCAAGGAAATAGACTATGTTCAAATACGCTGATAAAAGTTACTTGATTATACCTGCGTCAGATACCCACACCGTTATGGAAGAACTAAACCATGCGGGTAATTGGGCTGAGTCGTGTAACCTACAGTTAAATCACCATATAAAGACACGGGAGATGCTATCATGCTAGTAAGATACAGAAGGGGTGGAATTGGTCACGGGAAGATACCCGTCATATCAGGGATCTCTAGAGTGGAAGAAATGAGGGTCTTGGATGTTACGACTACTGAAAGTTTGAAACACTTGCTTTTGTTCAACACATCGTCAATGCGTCCGTTGCAGGGCAAGGCAGACCCTCTATGCACTACGGATGCTGAAGACCCACGGACTCAAGGGCCCAAAAGTCTTTGATGTTGCAAGGGTGGCGACAGTGGTACGCATGCTGTATACAAGTCCCGCATGGTGGGCAGTGTTTAATATAGTCCCCCTTTTCTGGGAGGGGAAACAGGGTTTCTGGGGGGACCAACGAATTTACACAAGATTTTTGTCTGTAATTTCATCCATCTTGAAAAAGTTTAAGACTTTTCCTAATTAAATTTTCATCTTCAAAAAAAGTTGATGACTTTTTTAGTCCTTCGTCCGATTTGTTAAACTTTTTCTACAGCAATTACTCTCTCAAAAACGTTTTTAGGAAATCATCTCCTTGGAGGGGGGAAAACCATGTATCCACATGTATCCTGGGGGAGGAATTTTGCTCCCCTAAAGGTCTCTACAATGCAATATTGTAATATTGCTGGCTTCTGGGGGAACATCAATCCTGGGGGACATTCCCCCTCCCAAAGGCGTCTAGATTAAACACTGTATGGTGGGGCTCTGAATCCCAGCACGATAAAATCTACGACAAGCCATATTAAACAATATGACTAGGCTAGGGTACCTGCCGGAGGGGCCAACATTCGACCAACTCTGCAAACATGCGGATGTCGGCCTTTATACGGGGGTCCAGGTCCTGAACAGCTCTGGTCATGTACTTCATAAATTGCTCCCGCCAAAGAAACCTAAAAATTATGTACTCCGACCTCGGTCTCACGACAGAGTGTTTACTCCACTAATAACAATAACAATAACCGGGCGTTTGCTGTAGTGGGTCCCACGAGGTGGAATGATCTTCCCCCTCTGCTCAGGGCCAAACTCATGACTGGCTTTTCCTCATCGGTCTCGCGTTCCCTACAGGCATTTTTGTTTCCCCGGGGTTTCTGTGCTGAGAGCGCTTCTGAATAGTTATTCTGCGAGAGGCGCTTTATAAATTTCTAGATGCAATACAATACAATGAGGAAAACTTTCATTTGGAGAATTTTGTACGCATATTGATTCTGATCCTGTTTTTAAACTTTGTATTCTGCTTTCTGTATTGTACTACTTGATATATGTAGGCCTACACTGGAGTGCGAATCTCTTGCAACCGGTCAAATAAAGAATATACTTATTTACTTACTTATCTTCATGGGTCTCAACGAAATTTCAAGATCGTCTTCCTGAACTGCACACATAAAAACGTATCCTCAATGATCATCGCATTGATTGTTGTTTCTGTGTGTCACTGCGCTTATCAAACTCGTTAATATAAAGGTGTAACCAGGTAAATCGTAACGACCAGTGCAGCTATCTATACAAGACTAAAGTAATTTTTAGAAGCAGTAGATTATCGCATTCGATGACAGCTAAACTCTATGAAACATAATTTAGAGAAATTTTAGTTATTTTGTAGAATCGGTGGAACTATGTTTTACAGCGGCTGGTTACTTGTGAGTGTGCGTGTTAAATTGAGGGATTGAGGCTGGCCGTGTATATTCGTGTATAATGATGGCAACGGTATAAGGTTTTGT
Source organism: Allolobophora icterica (assembly GCA_963556255.1). Lineage (NCBI taxonomy): Eukaryota > Metazoa > Annelida > Clitellata > Crassiclitellata > Lumbricidae > Allolobophora > Allolobophora icterica. Next base: position 21,055,855 of record OY744617.1, read on the forward strand.
AATTTGTTTCTGTTTTCGAAGACGGATTATTTGTCGGATTTGCGACAATGGAATTAGACGACGAATTTACAAAGAGACTGAGAGCCGTTTTCAATCTTTGCGACTCGGAACACCAAGGCTACATTTCAGTCGATTACTTTGTCGATCTGGCAAAGGAACATTTCGGCTCAGGCGACTGGAACTCGAGTCAAGAGGTTTGTGTTTATTAAAATATTTTCTACAAACTTTGATCGCGTTAATGTTTCGCCAATTAAAGAGGCTTTCAAGGCCAACTCTACAACCAATTTGAATATCAGTTTAGCTTTGTCTGTGCGCCATTAAGCTATAAAAACGAACATGGTTCTGATCTTGGGATCATTGAATGTTGTTGCAAAATGATTTTTGTCCGAATTGTGTCACTGGTGAATCAGTAAAAGATTCCTGGGATGATTGCAATGAAATTCTTATTTGTTTAAAGTAAATTATTGGCTGCTTTTAGTATTTAGGTTAGATGGCGGAAGACCGTTTGATGAGGCCATTTGCAACTGTTGAAAGCCCGTTTGTGTCATGACAATATAATTATGACGTCAGTGGGTGGGGTACGGTTTTGGTCGCCTGCTTAATTACTGATTAAGCGATTCAGATAACGTTTCACGTACGCAGGTTGTGATTGTTTTTAGTGTTTTTTCAGCATACAGCATTTCTTGCCCTAGCATGTGAATGATGTATGCTTGTATGTATGCTTGCATTGGTGTATATTATATGTATGTTACTAAAGTTCTCAATACTCTGCTAACATTGCATGTCAAACTGTATTTTCTTGTATTGACATTTTGGGGAATCAATACATGAAGAAGAATGTATGTATGTATATTTGTATGTATTGGTGTATATATGTGTATGTTACTATGTTCCCAATACTCTGCTAACATTGCATGTCAAATTATATTTTCTTGTATTGACATTTTGGGGAATCAATAAACGAAGAAGAGTGTATGTATGTATATATGTATTTATGTATGTATGTGTGTTTGCAAGGGCATAACTTTGCTCCACAAAATGATGGCAGTCATTCCCCTCCCCCTTCCTCTCCCTTTGCTTCTACTACTCTCCCTCCCACCCCATCCCTTCATACGAATTTAGTACTTAGTATGCTTTGTCCGCCAATTTAAGGTCACTCACAGATAACAAGGTACATGTTTATATTTTGTTTAGAGCTAAACAACAGTCATGTTGCTTGAACTTGGCTCAAACCAAATTAGCGATGTCATGTCACAAAAAATATTGTAGCACACGGCCAAAAAGTGGCATGGTGACTGTCACTGCCGTCACAATACGAAGTTACGCCTACGTGTTTGTGTGTGTGTGTGTGTGTGGGCATGCGTGCACGTGTGTGTGTGTGTGCATGTGCATGTGTTTGTGTGTGTGTGTCTGGCTGTTGTATAGAATAGCACCAGTTAACTTCATTGTTTTCTTCTGTCAGAGTTATGCTTTTGTTAATTTAATGTTCTTTTAATGTTCTTCCACCGGCCAGAACTTCCACAGTCCAGCATAGAAGTTTTGCTGTGGTTGGCCTATACTCGTGGAATAAGTTGCCTAATTTTTTTAATTTTATTTTGAGTGCGTTGGCACACTGGAGAGTGTGACATTGTAAAATTGAGTCCTGATTGTCATATGGTTGGTTGACAAGGTTAGCATGCTTTTATGGCTGTTTGTTCAGTGCTGGCTTTAGGTACAGGTAATATAGGCGGCTGCCTAGAGCAGCATTTTTCAAGGGGTGGCAAATTCCAGCAAAAATAAAAACAGGAAAAACTTACCGCTTTTATACACTTGCAGTCTTGCCAATTCAAGAAAATCAAGAATTTGTGTTTAAGTATTTATAATAAATTAATAAAAAATATTAATAACACATTATCATCATTCTGATTGATCAGCATTTATGAGTAAGGGGCGGCATTTTTGTCCTTGCCTATAGCACAAAACTGTCTAAAGCCATTACTGTGTTTGTTAATTTTTGACTCTGCTTTCACTTTAAGCCAACTTTTATTGATGCTTGTACATGGTGAGAAAGGCACTATAGAAGTCAGATTATATTAAATTAGACTGACTTATAATTATAGTTGGATGTGACAGATGTGTATCAGATGCCTTTTTCACTGTCATGTAAATTATTGAACACTAGGGTGTGGTTGACTTTGTACGTGAATATGACTAAAGTATGGATTTTTCATATAAGTTGTGCTTACAGTTGTAAAAATCCATAATTCATTTGCGACTGTAATCGCATTCGTGAAACGACCACACCCATGCCATAATGAGCATCTGATCAATCAGGTGTATGGCGTGTTCAGCTTACCTGAAACCATTTCGTGTTTTTTCCTCTTTAGGCAATCTCGGAGATTGTTTCAATTTTGGATTCGGATGGAAGTGGAAGAATCAATTTTCATGACTTCTGTAAAGGTGTTCGGCACATTCAGGGTAAGTGATAATGATAATTAGTAATATTAATTTGCATTCAGGTAATGATATTTAATTCTAGTAATTACAATAATTATTTAAAAAATTATTATTCCTACTATTTGTTTTTGTTTGTTGTTCCTTTATTGTTATGTTGTTATGGTAATTATGAAATTTAATTATAGTTTTGATTTATAATTTTAATGATTTTTATGAATGTTCTTCTGTATGAAGAACAGAGATACGTGGGTAGAAATGTAGAAAGATTCTGAATGTAATTACATTCAGACATGTGATAGAGTCTTGAAGTGACCTGTATTATGGCCAGGATTTAAATCCAAGACTTTAGATAAGCATGTGATTGTGTATAGCTGGCATGGTTTCATAGTATTTACTTACTCTCTTAGTACTTACTTACACTCATTCCTGCTTAAATCATCTCGAATCGCTCTTGAATGCTGTGACTTGGCTGATTGGTGGCATTCCTAGATTTGGTCATATACTCAGGTTCATGTAGGAGGATTGGCATTGGTTAGTGGTTACCTATGCAAATGCATGTTGAGCTTAAGATCTTGATGTAATTGTCTAGCAGGCTCTGCTCCATCTTATCTCAAAGAGCTTTGTATTTCTGTATCTTCCATAACTGGTCCATATTTCTTCAATCTGCCAGGCAGGGCGAGTCGATTGTTCCACCGGCCTGAACTTCCATGGTCCAGAATAGAAGTTTTGCTGCGGTCAGCCCATCCTCCTGGAATAAGTTGCCTAACAACATAGAACATGAAATCCTCAGCCTCTCTTTGCCTCTTTTCCGCAAGCTCTTGAAGACCATTCTGTTCGATCGTGGTTTCATTGTGTTGGGGGGAGCACCTCTGATGAGTCTCTCTTGAAGTGGTGCTAATTTGCAATTGCAAAGTCATCACATGATTTATACATACAGACTGCTTTCTGCTTACCATACTTACTTTTTCTGGTTTGTGAGACTCCTACAGAAGAGAGGACGGGAATTTCTTATGAATAGTCAGCACTGTTATGCAATACCTATACTCACGTTATAACTTTTTTATTTGCGCAGACACCTTACGTACTTTTCTTGTAAGTATGACCTGTTTAATAAGGGAGGAGTTTTTTGAAGACCAGATTAAGGAGGGTGGGGATCACATGGTGATTAATCGGCAAATGTCTGAATAATGACAGTGAACTTGCAAGTAGGTTCAAAGTCTGAACGTGATGTGTAGAGCATTAGTGTAAACTCTTAAATATGTCCACAGTTCAAACCAGAGTTCAGAACATTTGGTGGTTCATTCTTCTGAAGTGACTTTGAGCACTGTTGCTGTGTGCACTGCACCTGTTGAATTATTGGCAAGAAAAGGATCTGCTAGATTTGCTGTTCTAAGTAGCCTAGATGACTAAGATGGTCACTTCTAGACAATCACGTGATTGAAGGTTAAGGATCATTCTTGTTTGTTGGTGATTGTGGGTTGTTAGGACCAGTATTGCAACTGTAATATTATCTAAAGAACGGTAAAGCTTCAGTGTCCCATACTGCACTTTAGTAGAGGCATTGATTTTGTAATTTTATGCCTTTCAGCTGATAGTTAATTAAGATCAATTTATACAGGGCCAGTGCATCCTTTAATGTCATGCATATCCTGTTATTGGAAGTAAATGAATTGACCTTTAGCTTTTCATAAACCACAAGATGTCTGAGTCAGCAAGGAATGAATTTGAAAGTCTTAGACCCATGTATTGGAGGACTTGTAAATGTATTGGAGGACTTTTAAATGTATCGGAGGACTTGTGCTAACTTCCTAGCCAAGTGTTTTCCTAATTAAATGTGTGATTGTGTTGCATTACATTAAGTTAATGGTGAGTTGTAAGTAGAAGGAAGAAATTACAGCCAAAGACAGAAGCTCGCTGAATTGTCCATGTGTTGTTCTCAAGGTTCGGTAATCCTGAATGTCTCATCACCGCATGTTTATAAAGTGGTTGATATATATAGCTCATATTTCCATGTGTGAAGTCTTTTTCCTTCTTTTCCTTCTTTTTGTGGCCATCTGTCTGCTTGTCCTCCATGTACCACTGACCCATGACAAGGCCATGGCAATTGAAGGGTTTGGAACTCCATTTGCCATGATTCATTGATGAGATTTGTGTAAATTTGATGCAGATTTATTACTGGTATTGAAGAGCTTTGTCGGTTGCAAGGATAATCAGTCACAATACATTTCCACATCCAATTCTACTTTTCCTGACTTTGTTTCCCTGAGATACTTAACTATCTTGCTGGCTAATATATTCCTACAGGAGGTCTAAATTTTATCATGAATATTTAAGTGCCACTGTAATCAGCCACATTACTTAAAATCAGTTCTTATTCCGTAGGTTTATCATTATTCATCGAGGTCATCTGATTATCTTTGTCTGGTCATACCGAAATCAATAACTGCTCAAGATTGGTGAATGAGCTTTTTTGATTTGCTGGACCTACTTTTTGGAACTCTCCACCTGTGTCTGTGTGCTCTGCTCAGTCACTTGTGTGATTTCGTTCTCAACTTAATTAACACTTACCTCTTTCAAATTGCTTATTCACCATAGACTGCCTCTCTGTTTTAAGGAATGACCTTCTGGATATCGACCTGATTATGGCTAGGTTTTGGTGTACCGTCAGTTGATGCCTTCTGCATTAGACATGGGCGTTATGGAAGTTACTAATTACAATTGCAATTACATCTGCAGTTTGTCTGCCTACCATTGGTTGTTGGGCAAATTGCAAGACAAGCTAGAATTTAGGGTTTGTTTGGCATGAATACCGTGAAGGTTTTTATTGTGCCACATAAATTGCTAAGCTCACTGGCATGTTGTATATCGTCCATTAAGTCCCATACATTTGTTATGATACAACTGACAACACAATAAAATAACAAGCAACACATATTGTATTTGCCTTTTACTTTCACTGACCACCCGTGCATTGTCCCGTGTGCTTTTGTGTTCTCATGCAATTCAATACACAATAGAATAAAATAAAATGCGGTGTTTCATGTTATGGTGACCTTATACACTTTTGGTGTATTATACTATCGTTGTTCTAATCCACGTCTTTCAGAGGCAAAATAATGGAAATAAAATTATTGTGACAGATATTGATTTTACCGAATGAAAACCACAGTGATAGGTATTGATTTTGCCATTTATTTATGCTCACTTCTGGACATCTGTTAATACATTCACTGACTTGACTTCTTCCCGTTGGATCCGAGGCCTGCATGGGTGGTTCCCTGCTGATTGAATTTTGGAAACTGGTTCCCTAAACTTCTCAGAAATGGTTGTTGAGATAAGTTTCTTCCAAGCTGTGTGTACTGCAGATACTGGTATATACAAAGATTGGTAAGAGGCACAGTGGTATCAAGGCTTTGTCATAAACTAGGTAATTGGTCATAAAATGGATTGTTACGTTATGCGATAACACATTTGTATTGGACTCCGCGATGATGTGTTCCTTGGTTACTCGAAGGATCTTTCTACAGATTACCAGCAACTACTTTGCCAATATCAATGCCTTTGTGACATGTTGGCCGATCGATTTGAGTAGGGACCTTGAGTGAAAAACTGCTTTGTCATTAGGTAGTGGCACGAAACAAATACCAGAGATACAGTAATATTGATTTCATGTGACATACTGGGAGTCTAGCCTTGGCCTTCTGGCGAGGAACTGACAGCCAGCACCAAGCAGAGCTTTCAAGGACAGTATACACAACTGACTCATTGGATTGGTTATTAGCTGATGGTGTCTGCAGTAATTGACTAGCAGGTGGAACCTTTTCAACGCTGTGCTTGCAAGTGCAATATGTAAAATTGTAAATATGTATCAATGGTGTCATTTACTGGTCTGTTTCAACTTGCTTACCAATGATGACTGTACTTCCGGGTTTTTTGTCCTACTGGATTTCAAGTGGACTCTCTCAGTAGATTATGAATGTTTACTCTAGTTTCACTTGAGCAACCTGCGATTGAAGCCTTTATATATAATAAGACGTCATTAGATTTGATGAAGACAGTGGTTAAAGTGGTTTGGGTGAGCAGTGGGAACGCGAAAGAAGAGTTTCATTGGAACACACGCGTGAGCAGTGGGAACGCAAGTAAAGAATTTCGAGAGCAGTGAGAACGCCGTTCCTACCATTCCCACTCCACTTTAACCCCTGGATGAAGAGGAGGAAAGGGAGGTTATCGCTGGTCTTTCCATGTTGAAAATACATTTCATATTCATTTTGGTCTGGTCTCTAGGCCCCCTCGCTCCTTAGCACTTTCGGTCTTTCTTGCTCTAACTGTAGTATGTTCAAGAATCTGACATTCATGTATTTACTAAGTCTGCGGTGCTAAGATCTATTGGATGTTGTATATTATTATTGTTAATCACATATATCATGCTGATTTATAAAGAAGAAGAAGAAGAAGAAGAAGAAGTGTCCCTTAGGCTAATCCTGAAAGGTAGGCATGAGTCTGAAGTGTTGGCTACTTCATTTTGCTTAGGTGTAACATATTGATAAGAGCTGGAGGGAGGTAGTCAGTCCTCTTACTCACTGCCTGTACTTCCCACTAACAGTGTGAAGTCATTGTACTCATTTTATGGCTGAGCTCTCTAGTGTTTGCAAGTGAAGCAGACGTCGAAATAGATTTATTATTATAACAGACATTTTTTGACAAGCACAGAGTCACACAGAAGTGTGAAGCTGAGGTGTGGTTAGTCAGTTGCCAGGTGAAGAGCAGTTAGATATCCAGATATTTGAAAGCCAATGAGAAGTAGTGAGTTTTGAGGTGTTTCTTAAAAGAAGAGATAGAGTTCGAGCATTGAACAGACATTGGTAGGCGATTCCATTCCTTGGGAGCAGCAACATGGAATGCACGAGAACCCATTACAGTGCTACATTGAGGCTCAACCAAAAGACCCATATCCGATGACCGAAGACTGCTGGGAGGGACGTTCTGAGATAATAGTGCAGATGTAGGCAGCCCTCTAAACCATTTGGATAACAGTATAGTGTGCTAACAAATAGTTTAATACACACATCCCCCCCCCAATTTAAGAAGTCAGCTCAACAGCACTTGTAACTGGGAAAGTATAAGTCTAAAATTGTTTGTGAAATGCAAATGTTAAAGACAGAAATCCATCTACGGACATGCGTAGAGTGGTGCTGCACGATATGTGATTCGATAATAATTTACTTTGAGATAAAACACCTAAAAAGGAAAGCCTGGACACAGCAGTGAAAACGCCTTAGTCATGGACGGCGATCCCGGGGGGTCGAGGGGCAAGACCCCACCTTTGAGAGTGGGGGACACACCATACATTTGACCCCCGAAATTTTGAAGAAACACCAAAAAAGGTAAAGAAATATTTCTGCGTGTGAGCGCGAAAATGTGTTTACCTCTTTTTTGAGCAGATCAGTTCAAAAGTGTCCCCCCCACCTGTCAAACAAGATCGCCGCCAGTGGCCTTAGTCATACTGCCACATTATGACAGATTGTCAAATGTTAGGTAATCTAGTTGGCCAGACATCGCTGGGCATAAAATATTAGGTAGCAATGTCACGACGGAGGGGCTTGATGCTTTTTGTTGAATCCAAGGTCTGACTCATGTAATGGTTTTTATGGTCTGTTGCACTTGTCTTGACACTGGCTGTCTTTAATATCATCTATCTGCTGCAAGGCACCACATTCCGTTCACACAGTCAAAGAAAAGACCAATATACAAGACTGTTTAAAAGGGACAGAGATTTAATGCACCAAGATTACTCATAGGCACCAACTGTTTGGTAGTAACAAACCATGACTGGCATATAATATTATTAGAAAATGATGTATGTATGGAAGTATGTGTGTAAGCATGTGTGTGTGTATGTATGACAGTGATGTATGTATGCAAGTATGTGTGTATGAAAGTGATGTATGTATGTATGCAAGTATGTATGCAAGTATGTATGTACGTATGTATGTATGTATGTATGACAGTGATGTATGCAAGTATGTTTGTATTATGTGACAGTGATGTATGTATGTATTTATGTATGCAAGAATGTATGTATGTATGACAGTGATGTATATAAGTATGAAAGTATGTATGTATGCAAGTATGTCTAGATGCAAGTATGTATGTATTCATGATGTATGAATGTATTTATGTATGCAAGTATGTATGTATGTATGACAGTGATGTATGTAGTTATGCATACATGCATGTGTCTGTATCTATACAAGTGCTATGTATGTATGTTTGTAAATACGGTATGTATGGATGTACATGCACATACGTAGATGTGTGTAAATAGCAATACTCCATTGATGTAAATGTAAATATCAATTAGTATAATTATACTCCACCTATGTCAATGTAAAATACATGCATTTGTGCAGTAAACATACCTACTTGTGTCCTAATTGTTATTATGATGACCACACACGGACCGTGGGAAGATAAGAAGGTCATTGACAGTAGGACTGGCCTATATTAGGTATAATATAATTTAAAATAGACGCTGTGTTGAGCGTTCATATTGATTTGATTCAGGTCTGTCCCCAATGCCCTCCCAAGCAAGTAATAAAGGGCACTATGTGGATTCTAAGCCCTGCCTCCATATATGGGGTGGGGATTATCTTCTGAAGGTGTTGGTTTGTGGTGGACTGATCTTTGTAAAATGCATCCAGCCTTAATAGTTTACAGTTGCAGCGTTTGATGCTTGTTTTTGATATGAAAGTAGCAACCCTGGAAGATAAGTAATAGCAGATGACTGAAATTGAAATCTGTTTTCATTTTGCCTGTCTGGTGTAGTATCTAAGTTTAGGTTGATAATTATCAACATAAAGTGGATACATCGTACAGGTTATGATGTTATAATACATAAGTGGCTTGAAGTAAATTTAACTGTGTTTACTTTAAACTTTGCTAACTTGTGCTGCGTGCAATTTGTTATGTCTCCACATCTGGACTTCTGTTCAGTGTCTGTCTTGCATTCTTCGGATGGTTTGGTTTTAGTTGCGGTTCTGAGGTTAGTGTTAATTCTTAGGCTAGTGTTGGTTCTTAGGTCAGAGTTGGTTCTTAGGTTTGTGTTGGTTGTTCTTAGGTTAGTGTTGGTTCTTAGGTTAGTGTTGGTTCTTAAGTTAGTGTTGGTTCTTAGGTTAGAGTTGGTTCTTAGGTTTGTGTTGGTTCTTAGGTTTGTGTTGGTTCTTAGGTTAGTGTTGGTTCTTAGATTTTAGTTGGTTCTGAGGTTAGTGTTGATTCTTAGGTTAGTGTTGGTTGTTAGGTTAGTGTTGGTTGTTAGGTTAAAGTGGTTCTTGGGTTAGTGTTGGTTCTTAGGTTCGTGTTGGTTCTTAGGTTTGTGTTGGTTCTTAGGTTTGAGATGGTTCTTAGGTTATTGTTGGTTCTGAGGATAGATTTTGTTCTTAAGTTAGTGTTGGTTCTTAGGTTAGAGTTGGTTGTTAGGTTAAAGTTGGTTCTTAGGTTAGAGTTGGTTCTTAGGTTAATGTTGGTTCTTAGGTTAGAGTTGGTTCTGAGGTTAGTGTTGGTTCTTAGGTTAGAGTTGCCATTTGGAAGATTTGTTGTGAACTGGTAAAAGATAGTGGTGACATGCTTGTTTGATGCCTGTATAAAAACCCTATAGAAGAATGGTCCTAATCGGATGATCTTTTGGTTGAGTGCAAACGTGACTACCCTGATAACAATGTTCTTTCGGCCCACTCTGGACACTTGCTGCCCAACAATTGAAGCAGCGATACACTGCAGGCCACCCATATGGCTACGGTTCAACAACGGAATACAGATGCAGTTGTGTCATCGGATCACAAAATTAATATGATAATGCAAATTTCAGTGTTCTCATTCCCTTTAGAGCTCAGCGGTAGTTAGACTTGCTTTATGTGTGCTAGTCGGTTAATTAATTCCTAATCAGACCAGGTAACCCAAGGTGAAAATCATGGGGTTTATGTCTACTATAATGAGGCTGTGTACTGTGCTGACCTTTGTGATTCATGTGAACCGTGGTATGCCAACTGTTTTGCATATGACGGGTCAGTTGACCTGTGACTGGACCTAGTTTAATGTAGTTATTTTCCATGTATCGTATAGCACTTGATGACTTTGTTCAAGTTTCACGCAGTTTATTACTGGTTTAATTTAAAAGGGAAATTGGAGAATGATGAATTAATTAAATGTCGGTGCCTGAAAATGTTATGAGAAATCCAAGCGTTATAATGAGGCAATGAATTTTGGATCCATATAAGAATTAGTATTATAAAGAGGCATGTTCTAAGGATGTTCAGTTGTACTCAAATGGGGGGTAATTGTAACAGTGCTTGTTTATATAACGCCTCTCCACGAAAACCTGTCAGAGGTGCCCCCGACTTGACGATACAAAACCCTTGCAGTCTGGAACGAGTTACCCTTGGACATGCGCCTCCTTCCTAGGACCTTATCGGATACATTTTATATTAGATTAAACTGTACTGTTTAGTACTGCTGGAGTTGGGAGTGCCTCTGAGTAGCCCTCTTGAAGAGGAGCTATATAAATGTCTTGATGAATGAATGATGGGGTATAATGTGCTTGCGAAATAGAGGCATTAAAAGGTGTAGAAGCTCATGTTGCAGATTTCATCTGAAGCAAGTATGAGGTCATGTCTCTTCTTCAGGATCTCTGACTCAGGTTCGAATATCCGACTTCGCCACTCCTCCCGATTCTTGGCCTCTTCCTTGAGTCTGCTGTATCCATTCTCCATCGTCCAGTCCAGCAGCATCTGTCTTGGTCTTCCTCTTGTCCTCTTCCCTTCCATTCTTCCCTCTATGACAGTTCTTAGTAGGGAATCGACTCTCAGCATGTGTTCTATCCACTCCATGTGTATTTCTCTTCTATGTGTATGAAGCACGGGTTCTCAACCTGGGGTGCCTGCACCCTCGGAGGGTGCGAGATGGCATTTCAGGGGGTGCAACAAAGAGGGAAATTATGTTACTATTGTACTGTATTTATGTAGAAACTGTCTGTTAAAAGTTTTGTGGAGGGTGCAAACATTAAACATTTCCTAGGGGTGCAGGGCATTTCAAAGGGTTGGATCTTTGATCTTCTCATCACTCATGTGTGTGCTTACACTGTGTTGCACATATGTTTGTTACTCTGTGTATGTACCACTGTACCGGTATGGTGCAGTATATTAGTTCATAGGACAATATATGCTGACAATATAGGAATATATATTTCTTTCTCCTGTTCTGTTTTGACAGCTATTAATTATTTTTTGGTATGAGGTATTAAGAAGAGGTTATGCTTCAGCTGTCTCATGTGGTTGGTCCTTAACCACTCAGCTGGAAAAAATTCAACACATAGAACACCACCTTTCTTTATAACCCCAGGTGCAATATCTCAAAATACTGCAGCCACTCGGTTACCTCACGTATCTATAAAACTGAGATGTTTTACACTTAATCATATCTGGAAGTGGTGTACCTGCGGCGTTTAAAGTGGGTGGGAACAGCATTCCCACTGTTCTCGAAATTCTTTGCTTGCGTTCCGACTGCTCATGCATGCGTTCCACTAGAACTCTTCTTTGTAGTTCCCACTGTTCATCCAAACCACTTTAACCACTGTATACCTTTTTGCATTTTACAATCCGGGAAGCCTGAGGTGCAGTGTCACAATACTAGTATTGCAGCCACCAAATTACCTTAAACATCGATAAAAATATCAGATTGTTTACCTGGAAACAGATCTTGTATTGTTGGCCAGTGTTGCACATTTTACCACCGGCGTTTAAAGTGGGTGGGAAAATAAATGCAGTAAAATGCAACTCCAGTTTATGACACAACCTTGATACCACTAAAGGTTCATTCCAGTTTTTGTATAAACACTGTAGCCAAGCAGCATTCACATTCTAGGAGAAACTTATCTCAGCAACCGCTTCTGGTGAATTCGTGGAACCAGTTTCCAAAACTGCTGTTGCTGTTTGCATATTGTACCAGAAGGCACACTTTCTGAATTCATCTTCCGTGCTTGATTACATTATCATTGCAGAGATAATCATGAATGTCAAGTAGTATAGTTTTCGTTTCACATCATGTTGACAGAGGCTTGGAACAGATGAACAGATCAGTTTATCATAAACTAGCCCAGCGGTTCCCAAACTTCTCTTGGTCGCGACCCACTTGTGAATATCTTGGCAGTTTCTGTACCCACTGTGTAAGATTAAGCTTGTATACTAAATTTTCCTTCGTAAAATGGTATCGAATATGCGGATTTTCGCACAGAGTTTAGAAATTTAAAGCATGTAAAGGAAATTTAGGTAAAAACAGTTGACCATTTATTGCAATCCAGCTAGTTATAGCCTAATCATAACCAAATGTTGTTGCTCCAAAAAAATTAATGTTTCTCGAAAAAATTTGGCGATCCACTTGCCAGAGCTTCTTGACCCACTTGTGGGTCGCGACCCACAGTTTGGGAAACTCTGAACTAGCCTACATAACATTGCTCTATCTTATTGTCATTATTATTATTATTGTTATGATTATTATTATTATTATTATTTTTATTTATTTTTGCCCCGAGGTATACAGGATCCCTCAGGGACTTCAATATTAATTAATTAATGTAACATCCGGAAAATCAAGCCTCGTCGTCCGGAGGCTCTGGGAATGTCCCGTTGAAAGCAATAGAGTTGTAGCGTTGTATGCAAATAGATAGACGCTGGAAGAGAAACGAAGCCTCACGGCGGTCGCCACTGATGGTAGAAAGGCGCCTACCTATATCGCTGATGAATGCGGCACCTGAGGGATTGACAGGGCCCAAGGTCTCAAAGGCAATTGCCTGGAATCTGTGGGTTGGTGGCAGTCCCAGATATTTTTGCTCCTTGCGTTCAGCCGCCTGGGCTGATGCAGGCCCCCTGGAGCTGGCAGTGTGGGTGACATAGGAAAGCGCACACGTGTGAACCACAGTGGCGTCCCATGCCAGGTATCTACCCTCCGACCAAGGAAGGTATTTTATTATTATTATTATTATTATTATTATTATTATTATTATTATTATTATTATTAAGACGCATATATGAAGATGCATATATTAAGCACCACAGTGTAATGACCTAGCATCAATTGATTACACTGAGGAATTGTGAGTGAAGGACATGCTCAAGGTTCTTACACAGTAACCGTCTCAGGGTAGTTGGCTTGTACCCCAGTTGGCTACGGTATCCCATGTACATTACACTACCTTACATTAACTTACCTTTTCATCACCGCCATAATCTATGGTGTACCAGGTGTAATTTCAGCTCTGGTGGTCTTTGTAATAGCTGCCAGATAATGAGCTCAACTTATTTTCATTGTTTGTATGCGGTAGCCGTTTCTTCCTGTCTGCCTACCTGTCAGTTCCGTTAGTTCCGTCTGCTTGTGATCTATGTACCACTGACCCTCACTAGAGGGTCAATAGATCCCCAGGTATTTTTATGTGTAAATTACTGCCTGACTCATGTATGCCTAACACAGGTGAAGCCTTTGGCGGCAGGCACAGAATGTCTCCGTGAAAGTCTGTTGTTGCCACTTATTTTTTATGGATTTATGATATTTTGAGTTTTAAGAGGCTATGTAAATATTATAGATCTGAGAATTTCCCAAACTGTGGGTCACGACCCAAAGGTGGGTCGCAAAGCTCTGGCAAGTGGGTCGCAAAGTTTTTTCGAGAAACATTTATTTTTTTGCACCAACAACATTTGGCTATGATTGGGTAATAAATAGCTGGATTGCAATAAATTGTAAACTGTTTTTACCTAAGTTTCCTTTTAGTGCTTTGAATTTGTAAGCCCTGTACGTAAATCCGCATATTTCGATACCAATTTACGAAGCAAATTTTAGTACACTCTGCTTAATTTGACACGGTGGGTAATGAGACTGCCAAGATATTCACAAGTGGGTCGTGACCCAGAGAAGTTTGTGAACCACTGTAATAGATGCATACACACTTGCATGCATACATACATATAAATATACATAAATAGTAAATACATACATACAAACATATATAAATACGTACATTGTATTGTATATGGGCATTTATAAAGCGCCTCTCGCGGTATGGACCATTCAGAGGCGCAGCCAATGCGCGAGACCCTGAGAGAAAAAGCAGGATGTAAGGTGAGAAAAGGAAGAAGCAACACTACCAGAGAGAATGGTGGTGCAGACAGAAGGAGGAAGTCGGTTCCAAAGTGAGGGACCGATGCAGGCAAAGGATCTGGATTGAGCCATAGTAGTCCTGACACGAGGAACTAAGAGGTATAGACGATCAGGAGATCGGAGAGGAGACAGCAAAGCAGCAGAATGAGGTACATACATATATACATACATACATACATACAATGTCATACATACATACATACATGCATAATATATATATGCACACATACGTACATGATACAATGAGTCATTTTAAACAATTGCATAGCTTACATAGCTTTATTGCCTGTAGACCTGAACATACGTAGTCAACGCCCTTAAGTTACACTTGTTCAGTTCAGTCAGATAGCAGTGTGTGCTGCATCTTGGCAGGTACTTAAAAACACAGTACAGCAGGTACTTAAGAGACACAGTACAAGTGTCTTGATACATTCATAAGTACTTATGTACGTACATACATACGTAGATGCATAAATGCACGTGTACATTCATATATGAATGCATGCTCTTACACCCATACATTCATGAATGCACAACACGAACAAACGCTGGTACATATATACCAATGAGCATATGAAGAGGATTTGTAAACAATTAGCATGTGCATGGAGTCAATCAATCAGTCGTGGAATTTATATAGCGCCTCTTCAAGGGCTCTACTCAGAGGCGCTCCCGAGCCAGGCCTGAGTCTTAGGGCTTTCTAATCAGACTAGGTTAGATGAGATTAGATGAGTGTGAATGAGGCTTTGTTTTTGATGCCTGATGTAATTTAAATGGAATTTCCATGTACTTGAGAATCCATTGGCCAAACGAAGGTTGCTGTTGTTGCCCTTAGGTCCTATGACTCCAGCGAACGCAGTAGATGGAATGAAGGCCTTCTCCTATCCTTCCGCCGGAGCGCAGGATATGTTTCGATCAGTCAAAGACATTGCCAACACCTTCGAGGTTAGTCTTCCTTTGCTGGCGTCGTTGCCATGGTGATTTCTGTTTCCAGGGCGGAATTGCATTGAGGGGAAGGGCTATTCGGAGAAAATCAGTCGACTAGCCATGGCAGAGTTAGAGCTATGGAGCCTATGGCTGAAAGAAGACAATGTTGATGAGGATAAATAAGTGACTAGGATTGGATGGATTGATGGATGGATGGGATTAATGTATGGATGGATGGGTTTGGATGGATAATGGGTAGGTGAATGGAATTATGGATGGATGGATGGATGGATGGATGGATGAATGGATAGGGGGATGAGTGGTGGTTCATTGGCATCATTATTATTCATGATGATTATGAGATGTGATGTTTGGTAGTGATGAGCATAATCGATGCAGTTAATATGAAAAGGTTAAAAGGTAAAGGTTAAAAGCTAAAGGTAAAAAGGTAAAGGTAGCAGGTTCATCAGAAGCATCTTCTCCAGATCAAAGAACCTTCTATGACAAACATATAACAGCAACCTAATGACAGGGCACATTTATTTAACCCCAGACTTGCATTGTTCATACCTGCTGATCTCAAAGAGATGGAGGACCAGATGACATGGTGTTATAAGGATATTCACGAACACTAACCAGGCTCAGTGTTGATTAACTTCACTGCGCCTACTCACGACATATAGGAGTGGCCATCCTTGTTGAAGTTGATGACAATAAAGAAATCAATTAGAAGGTTATGCCTGTGGTTGCTAGCATTGGTGTTGATGACTGGCGATGTTTGTGATTTCCAGGCGAGAAACAGCGTCACCTCCGAAATGGACATGTACAATGGGTACGCGATGAACGAGGATGGTCTTCCTCGATTGTCCGATGGACATCTTCACTCGGGAAGCTCAGAGGATGATGTCGACAGCGGCTTCAGCAACAAATCAAACGATCACTTCGATCACAAGTAAGAGATGCTGAGCATTTAGCAAAACAATGACTTCAATCACAAGGGATAAAAATGACTTCAATCATAAGTTAGGGACAAGAAATGAATCGGGCACAAACAATGACGTCTGTTACTAGTAAGGGACAGAAATGACTTCAGTCACAAGTAAGGGATAAACAATGACTTCAGTCAGAAGTTATGGACAGAAAATGACTCCCAGTCATGAGTAAGAGACAACAAAATGACTTCAATCACTAGTCAGGTATGAAAAATGACTTCAGTCACAAGTTAGGGACAAAACATTACTTCAATCACAAGTTAGAGACAGAAAATGGCTCCCAATCATGAGTAAGGGACAAAAAAATGACTTAAATCACTAGTAAGGGATGAAAAATGACTAAACCACAGGTAAAGGACATGGAGCATTTAGGAACTGATCTCTTTGGTACAAACAAGGTCAAAGGTGATTAATGGGATGGCATAGGAGTAGATTGTTAATTCATTTGACCTTGGTGTCAGAGGTTCAAGTCGTGTGAAGTTGAAATTTCTTTTCAATTTATGTAAGTTGTGCTGAAAGGCTATCTAGTTCTTTTGGATTATACTTTAGTTTAAGTAACCTTCAGACACAGTTCCACACTTCTGTGGAGATCCAGATCCAATGGATGTGTAATTGAAAGAGTTGTGGAGTGAATGATTACCTTAGAGTGCCTTAGTAACAGAGCCAGATGTTTCACCAGGCATTTTATCAGCCAATTCTGATGTGTGATTGACAAATCTGTCTGTCTGTCTGTTTTTCTATCTGTCTGTGTACCTATCTATCAGTCTATCTATTTACTTCCTCATTGGTACTGAAGCTTGCTTGAACCTTGTTTGCTTGGCGTTTTTGATCTGCAGAAGTCTATCTTCCAACCTGTAGCTCTGCTGGAAGCTACTGACTCTAGTTCAGATTAAATATAATGTGATACATTGTTGATCACTCTAGGTGTATGTGGTGCAGCAGTGCTAGACTGTACTGTATCAGATATGTGGAAGTCATCTGATTTTGTTGCGATCGTACCTCAGAAACTTATCTTGATTGCACCATCTCATGTCTGTTTTGTTTTGCTATTAGTGATCGCTGGTCCGAAAGCACCGAAAAAGAAGAAGTAGCGCTTGGCTATGAATGTGAAGACATCGGCCAAGACGTCAGCTTGCCCTATGACCAGCTGAAATTGTTATCCAATCCTAACAGCAAATTTGGCACTCCTATGTCTCTCAGCAGCCAGCCAGGGTCAGTGATTTCTGTAGAACCATAACTCTGTTGGTTTTGGTCGTGTGTATAGTCATGAGAGAAGAGCAGACAGATTGATAGACATATAACTGGATCTGTAACCAACAGTTGTTGTTTTGAACCAGCTGTGCAGACTCCCATGTAATAACGCTGGACAAATTGTTTGTGTGTACCTGTCGTGTATCTCTGATTGAGATTTACTTACCTTGATTGCGTTAATACAGGTATAGGTAGTCGTATAGGTAGGTGGTCAGATAAACGGGTGGGTGGTTATGTAGGTAAGTAGATAGGTTGGTAGGTAGAACTTTAGGTACTAAGTAGGTAGGTAATCAGGGAGATAGGTATATAGATAGATAGATAGATATAGAGATAGCTATATGATAGAAAGATAGATAGATCGATGATAGATAGATAGATAGATAGATAGATAGATAGATAGATAGATAGATAGATAGATAGATAGATAGATAGATAGATAGATAGATCAATAGATAGTCCAGTCTGACAATCCGTAGCGTGTCATAAAAGACCAGCAACTGGTGTGGGGCAGTGTGCAATGATCAGCTAAAGTCAAAATGAAGGTCAAGGTAAAATCTACGATCTGTGCAAAACAAGGAAGCATTTGTTAACATGCATTTGGGCGTTGGCTGAACAAGGCATATTACACAAGTCAAGGATTCAACTGAGATCGTGCAAGGTGTCAACAGAGGCAAAAAATAAGTTGCAAAGTCAAAGTGATAATCGCCATTCAAGAAAATACTTTGCTTGAGCCATCTTCAGTTCCAAGCAGTTTTGAATGAATGAATAGCTTTTAAATAGAGAGTCTGTTTGGGACAGTAACCAGGTTCACGTTAAGATCTTCCAACTCTTTGGACTATGACAAGCACCTTGAAAGTGTAGATAAATAAGTACTTTTTAAGTAGCACTTTAAGAACTTCCTTAACTGAGGTACAGGCTGCATTACAATCAGAGGAAGTGCATTGATTAATTGTTTACAAGTGGCCCAGCAAAGACCTCATATGTCTTCCTTGTTGAGAGTATTTATTTGGACAGTTTGTTTTCTTGTCGTACGACGTAGAGCATTGCTTTCTGTGTGTAACATTCTGTATTCTAATTTTGTGTCTCTGTTTGTGTGTGTCTCCCTGTCTGCCTGCCTACTGTTCTGTTGGTGTGTTGGTCTGTCTTCCCACCTGTGTGCCAATCTGCTTGCCTTCCTCTGTGTTCTTTATCTGGTCTGTGTGTTCGTCCATATGTCTACTCGTCTGCTTGCCTGTCTTCCAGTCTGTCTGCCCATCTGCTTGCCTTTGTCTCTGTTCTTGATCTGGTATCTCTGTGTGTCCATCTGCCGTATCATCTGCCTGCCTGCTTCTCTGTTCATTTATTCCTTGGTTTAGCCGTTGACTTTTAAATGTCTAATCAAAATATTTAGTTAAGAGCTTTCATAGCCTGCATGACGTAGGCGTGATGTGTTACATACTGATACTCAGCCTGCAATTACACTGCCTGATACCATCTTAGGTCGAATTCTGCCACCTATCTGTTTGGTTTAGATAAAATGACTTTGTTCTTTATTATTAAAACTAGTGTATTTTCCCATCATAATTATGACGTTGGTTAAAATGCTCTGAACGGCGTCGTCAAGACGACCGTCGTCAAGACGACAGTATAGTGACGTCACAAACGGTTTCACAATAGAACAGAAAGGCTTTGTGACGTAGCGTTATACCAGGACAAATTTGCATATAAGGAAACTATATGTATAGATTGTGCTTATTTGTCTTGCATAACATCCTCTGCAGTTTTGAGATTTTTATGGGCGGCTGCTACTAGTTGTTCAGTGCTCAATGATTTGAAACAGAACTATTCATGTCTTGCAGTTCTATTACACACCTTCAGCTTTAGTAATGCTTTTCTGAATCAGTATCGTTAGGCATCTAAGGCCTAATTTTATCTAAACTTTGCTGTTATTGGACTTGTGGGTCCTGGCCTTGACTTTGACCTTGGCCTTGAGCACTGACATCACTGCTGGAATGTTCACCACTTCAGAACATGACCTTGTTTCTGTGAGAAATATAGTGGCAATCAGTACACATATTAACACTTAATTATTTTAATATTGGGGCAGTTTGAATGTCATGTTGGCTGTTCGAAAGCGTGCCAGTATAGAAACGATTTTCAGCAGTTACTCAAATGGGATAGATTAATGATTAAGTAGAAACGAATGTCAGTAATCGTACCAGGCACAAATAATAGCTTGTAATCACTTAGAGCTGATGGTAACTACTTGATTGTGTTCTGGTTACTGGAGGTTGATGTGGCCCTTGAGCAGGAACAGTTTTAATTGCTGTCAAAGTGATATATGTGTGCATGCTGTGCTTGGAAATGTGACATGCCTCAACAGAGAGATGAATTCGTCCGGGTAATTAATTAATCATTTCGGACGCTTTGGCCGAAACACGTACTGTAGCAACAGCTGCAGAATCCAGAGCATTCAACTATTCATGTTGGCACTCTTACCTCATAAATTACCTCATAATTGACCTCATAATGCACGTCAAAATACCTCATAATGTATACTCTAGTGAACCATCTCTGACACATGCAGGGGTTGATTTTAAGCGGACTTGTGCTGCGTAATTGCTCGGTTACAAGTGCTTCTGCCTGATCAGTTCCAAGTAAATTTGCCCAAAGTTATTTGGCTAATCAATCCTGTGTGGATTTCTTCCACTTATGGAATTTCCTCTGTAAGTAACTGGATTTTTGTAAATCTAATGTTGTATGTTGCACATTGTAAGTAGCTTGCCTGCTCTTTCAGTTGCAGAAAATCAACTGGACGTAGACAAGCCTTTCAGAGTTTTTAAAAATTTTATGATGTCCTGCAGGCTTTTATTTTTAAAGATGGTCTGAAATGTTTTATGGTTAAAAATTCAGTCTGTATGACAGATGTGGCCTATGATTTAAAAACTTGGACACAGAGAAATATGAAAGCCAATGAGTGCAGCTTTGGAAGAAACCTGGTTACTTGATAATTATCAAACCAGATGTTAAGTAATGAGCAAGACAGGACTTCTAAGGCAAGAAGGAAGTGCAAATGATAGCGCCATACAACCAGTGTAATTTTAATAGTTGTAAAATAGGATGATACAATGAGGTGATAGATACGTTGAGAATGATAGATGCATTGAAAATGATATATATGCATTGAGAATGATAGATGCATTGAGAATGATAGATACATTGAGAATGATAGATACATTGAGAATGATAGATACATTGAGAATGATATATACATTGAGAATGATATATACATTGAGAATGATATAGATGCATTGAGAATGATAGATGCATTGATAATGATAGATACCTACATTGAGAATAATATATACACTGAGAATGATATATACATTGAGAATGATATGTACGTGGGAATGAATGCAAGGGAGATGTGTGTGTGTGCGTGTGTGTGTGCGTGCGTGCGTGTGTGATATCTGTGTGAGTGTGATATCTGTGTGTGATATCTGTGTACTTACAAATGCAGTTGGTTTGTTGAACAGGAGTGTCAAGAGATTAACGCCAAGTGCCATTGCCAGGTGAGTTCTCTAATCCGCCGTCTCTTCCAGGTACACCTGTCGATGGATGCGTGACGTGTTTGTCCGAGTGTCGTTTCTTCTCACTGTTTACATGTTCCCAGCAACAGAATCCTCAGTGACCCTGTTCTTGCTGGTGCAGACAGATCGGTTAACAGTAGTGCAAACAACTGCTCTCCAACTCTTGGCTGCTACTGCGTACAATGCACTTCTACCAGTTATCAGTCTTCTATGGGGTCTTATATGTCATCAAAAACTGTGTCTGTCACTGTCTGTCTGTCTGTCTGTCTGTCTGTCTGTCTGTCTGTCTGTCTGTCTGTCTGTCTGTCCATCATCTGTGTGTGTGTGTTTGTGTTTCTGCATGTGTGTTTCTGTATGTATGTGTGTCGTTTTCTTGCCTGCTGTCTGTTGCATGTATATCTGTCTGTATGTGTATGACTCGTGGGCTGAATCAGCAGTACCCCTGGAAAAGGTTGGGGAGTGTCTTTGCACTCATTACAATGTATGTTGGGATCTCCCTCTACCTTGCTTCTTAGGGGTACCAGTGCTTATAATTTATGACATATATCAAAAATTGTATTTACCTTCAGAATGTGACCTCATCATAGGACTAGCTGTTGCTGGACTATTGCAATTCAATACTCTGTTCTGTTCTACGTTGCCTTTACAGTCAGCTGCTCACCTTATACCCCAGCTTCCTCCAAGAACTCCAGTTACAGACAAAAATTCCAGTGATTATCACTTCCAGCTAGATTCCAATTCAAATTTACTGTCCTTGTATACAAAGTGCATCATGGTCAAACTCCGAGCTGCCTTGCTGACTTCTGCATTCCACTCAAGCTTAATCTAACCAGGATAGACTTAAGATCAGCTTCCTCTGGACAGCTGTTTTTCACAGCTTACCAAATAAAGACTGTGGTTTGCATGCCATTTCACACTGGTCCTCATCTGTGGAATTTGCTACAACCAACTCAGTGGAATCCTTATCTCATTTTGCAGACAATTGATTACATCTTGTTTTCCAGCTACCCATGATTTTGATGTGAATTCAGAAAATAGTTCATTATAAATATCTGATACAAAAAATAATAATGCTGTAATTGATTTGATGTCCAAAGACAGTGCAACAAGGATGTTGCGTCATGCTATTTTAAGTAACAAACCTCAACGTTCGTGTTTGCAAATCTGTTTGAGAGGGTCTGCCTTGCTCTCTTTATCTAATCTCGTTGTAACTCTGAGTGACTCGTAAATGCATTCTCATTTTGATAAATGCCCACTGTAACAATGGTAATGAGGCCAGAGACGTTATCAGATAAGAGCGTCTTGTAAAGAGATATAGATGTTCTGGCGATTACGTTTGTTTGCCTATGTCCTTGTGTAGCCAACTTTATCGTGTGAATTCATCGGTGAACACAAGTCGCAGAAGTAGCATTTCCGATGGACTTTACGATGAAATGGACAGCAGCTTCGTTGAGATGAATGACAAGGTAAACCTACCAACTCACTCACCTTACCAGATTACAGGACACGCTGATTGTGGGACATAGTTGATTGGTCAGAGCGCTTGCCTTGTAATGCGAAGAGTACACATTCTAGAGCCTTCGCTGAGATGGTTGCTGTGTAGTGACCTTGAGCAAGTCCTTCACTCACAATTGCTCAGCACCATTGATTGATGCTTGGCAGTTAGTGGTGCTTAGTAAATGCATAATGATAATTATAATAATAATAATTTTGATTCACTGTTAAGTTATTATAGCTTTCCTAAGTTGTTATAGCTTCTCTTTTGACTCAGAACTTTACTTGGCATCTCTGGACAACCCCTCTGACTTGACGCAGCGCTCGTGAATAGGCTGGTGCTCTGTGCTTAGCTTTTGAATAATGGCTTTTAAAAATTTGAAGTGTGTGGTTACAGTCACAATTCCTCACTTTCTCTTGCTTGATATGAACCAAACAACAATCTTTGTGCGTATTCCACTTGATGTTGGGGCTCGTGATAGTTTAATGTTTAGCATGCTGAACTTTCAACAGAGAGATTGGGGGTTGAAATCTCAACCAGATCAGGAAATGTCTGCTCCACTATCAGTGGGAAGCTCAGACAGCAAGGGAGAGGACTGGCCAATGCATAGTAAATGAAGTCATTAATACTTCATACCAGTGAACTTCAGAATCGTGCTGATGAACTTTGTGATTGTTGATGTTGGAACATTGTCAGTTGGATTTGAATTAACATTCGTTTAAAAATTTCTGGATTTCTGATAAATCTCCATCTGATTTACACCAGATTAAAAAGCTCGAGGACCAGATTCAGGATCTGAGCGAAAATCAGACACGCAACGACGAGAAGCACTTGAAAATGAAGGAGGAGAACACCACGCTAGTTCAGAGGTTTGTCATCAGTCTCTGTCTCGTCGCAACTTGACTCTGCTGCTGTTAAAGATACCTGATTCTGAATGCCTACTAAATGATATAGCGATGGTTAAGTGATTGTCTCCTTCAGTGTTCTTCTGCCCTCGGGCAGGTCCAGGAATGAAACAACACCATTCTTCTCTATTCTCTGCCATTTTCTTTACTTCTTTGTATCCCTTATCTGGTTTGTTTACCCATTTGCCAGTCCAACAATGTATGGTTGTTCTTGGTTTTCCTACAACTTTTTTGTCTATTCTTTGCACTATCGGTGAGTAATTTTGCTCTTAAGTATGTGCCTCTTCTCTAGGAACACGATGAATGCTTTGAGCATTCCTTTTAAACATCTCTGTAGTGTACAGTGGTGGTATTCATTCCTGTAAAGCCCACGGAAGAGCAGAGAACCTGAGGAAGACCTGGAAGGCTTAGTTTGTAGTTTGTTTTTGAGGGTCTGTGACTGAGGCCTTCTCTAATCTGTCCAGTAAAATTCTGCTAAAACTTCGTGTTCATTACTGAACTTTTGACTTCTCTTTCGATCTAGTCTTTTCTGTTTTATTATTGTATTTTAAAGGTTTTGGTGCTATTAATTCTTTTTTTTTACATATGTACTGTTTCATCTAACTCAGCTCAAGTTACATTTTCTTCTTGTCTTTTAAACCCTTTGACTGCCATGTTCTCAGCTCTTCTGATAGCAAAGACCTATAGAAAGTCTCAGATACATGTGTACAGGTTACCAGTGCTTAGATGCTAGGGATATTAGCGTAAAATTAGCAGATGTTGATCTAATTCTTGATGAAATCTTGTTATTAAGTGTTGTTGTTTAATGCAACTACCATTTTGGCACTATTGTTTTTAATTATTTTGTGGAATGAATGAACAGAGTCTTTGGTGTTTACCATAAAGCTGTGAAGGTAGAGTTAATTTTGTAGTCATGTGAGATAAAAATTTCTTATATATATGCCTTCTTACCATTTTTCATGTATGGCCTACTGGGCGTGTATAAGTACTTTTTAAAATATTTCATATACAAGTAGGCCAAAATGTACATATAAAATTATGTGACTTTAAGTTTGTTTTGCAATTTTGTTAATTTTACTGCGAGCATTGTACATTATATTAGTTCTTTATTATGTGTGAAGAGCCATTCCAATGGCTGATGACTTGAGATGTAGATAGAAGTGACCAAATTGTCAATGTTTTTCATATTAAACATTACCTACTTTGATATTTTTCTTTCATGTTGATTGGTCGTGTAGAAGGTAGGTTCAGTGCATGGTTTTAAAATGCATTTACTGTAAACTCTGTGGCATGTTCCTCTAGTGTACTTTGTGTCTGTGTTTCTCTAGCATACTTTATGTTTGTGTCCTTGTGTGTGTGTTTCTCTAGCATACTTTATGTCCGTGTAGTGTTCTTCTCTCTTTGCTACTTTGTGTCAGTTGTCCGAGATATCTCGGTATGCTTGTTATGCAATGTGCTGCTGCATTTTTGATGAGTTTGCTTTGACATTGTAAACTTTCCTTTATGTGCTTAGTTAGTGCTTCTGAGTTTTGGACGTACTTCAGAAGAAGGCTTTTTTATTAAGGCTTTTTTTTAGCAAACATTGAGCTACAGATAGTCAATACTTTTGCTACGAGTCAACGCTGAGAGCAACTTCTGGTATTTTGGTCAAATAATTGTCCTGAGCCTGCATTTCTGAGTCAGATTTTGTTTCAGACTGAAAACTTTCCCTAAGCACTGCCCACCTTAGCCGTCTGACTGTCTGCCTGATTGACCCCTTTGGATCTTGACCTGGAACTGATTTCACCACTCACATATCAATTGTGATTTAACTGAGTGCCTGTGAATAAGCTGGTTCCTGCAACTTCGCTTTTTTGGGCGTTGTAGAAATCTTGAGATTATGATTACAATAATTTCTCTTTGGATCTAAGTATTCCCTCATCTCTTCTTCTCAAGCGCTCCTCTAATCTGTGTAATGTTGGTATTTAGCTGTAGGACTTGCATTGCAGTATGTTGCATTGTTTGTTTTGATAGGCATGCATTTTTAGTTAGTGTAAATTCTGGTTGTTTATTTGATGCTTGAGACTTGGATGCATTTTGAAGAGATCTAGTAGGTAGTTGGAGTTGAGTTATGTGTAGTAAGGCATGGAATTTGTATGCATTTGTGCAAGTAATGTCAGGTGAAGCATGGCAGCTGGTGATCGTTATCTGGTTTTGAGAGCTGAAATTTTAAGACCAGAGACTTTAAGTGGTTTCTGATTTTTTTTATTGCTTTAAGAGCTTTACCTGTTGCCTTTTTAATTTTACTTCTAGATGCTTCTAGTTGGAATGCTGATACTTTGAAAGTGTATAGTTGCCTCAGAATGAAGCCGCAGTTCACAGTATCTGTTAAGACAGATCAAGCTGAGTTCTGGGAAACTAGACAAGAAGACAGGCTAAAATAGATTAGCTAGTTGGAAGAGATACATTTTTAGTCCATACCTGAAGGATATTAGGGAGCTTGCACAGTGGACAGCACTGGGAAGCAACATTTGAAAATCTTGGACTAGTCACAGAAAATTCATCAGTGTGGCACTGTCCAGCTTTTCTTGGTCTGAGGTGTAGGAAAAGTCTCAGTCGTGTGACTGAGCAAAGTATTTGTGCTCATGAGAAATGAAGAAAGAAGTGTTGTGCCTTTTTAGCTGTGAAGTGATCGTGTCTGTTACTTTTTGTGAAACTTCTTCAGTTTTTAGCATTCAAAGTTCATGCATGAGACATATTTAAAAATGTAGAGTTATGTAGATTTTCAGGCTTTGCATTTTGTTTGAAATAGTTTGTTGTCTTGTTTATTGACAGGTTTGTGTGTTCTCTGACTTTAACCTGATTTTTGTGTACTAATTGTCAGTTCTGTTTGGCAACAGAATAATTGTGGATGGCAGTAAATAAGGAATCAGATTTAGTCTGACGTTGTTGGCCAATCTTTCTGAGATCTTTGGTCTTTCTTTATTTCTGTTCAGCAAGCGCTTGAAAACCATTTTGTTCGATCTGGGATTTCTGTTGTGAATTCTAGTTCATGGGCACCTCTGACGAGTCTGTTGCAGAGAGATGCTATATTAAAAAACTTTAGTTACAATTCTGGAAGTGGTCATCATGACGTTAAGTTTTCTGTACATCTTGCTTTGAAGCAGTTGGAGATCACTCTGTTCAGTTGTGTCTTTTTTCTACAGGTCAGAAGTGTCTCTGAAGTATTTTCTCAAGGAGGCACTATTTTAAGTAATTTTTAATGAATGTACAAATTACACAAGTGTAAGATGGACATTTTGTTCAGCTGGTGACATACAAGCTTTTGTTTTTATGAGCTTGTGTTGTTTCTGTCAGCAATATACTCTCTTCATTCACTCCAATTCTAGGTTCATTTGCTGTCTGTAGTAGAAGTACCTTTCCATTGTGACTTAGAAATTAAACAGTTAATTAGCAGATGATAATTTTCTGATGAATAGTAACAATAATTAGGAAAGCAATGTTCTACTTGCTTTAGATATTATTAGGAAATGCGAAGGTTGATAGCTAAGGATGCCGGATGAAATTGTTTTGCTTTGTGTGTAACAAACAGCTGTTCTGAGATATAGTGGCAATCCGTACACATATTGACACTTAATTATTTTAATATAATTTTGTCTGTCTAGGGTTCACATCCTCGAAGAACAGCTGCGTGAGATTGAGCAGAGAGCTAACGAGCGCCTGGCAGATGAGCAGAAGAAACACCGTGAGGTCCTGGTGAGTCATGTTAAGAATTAATCTAAATCTTAGAATCTGTAATGAGGCACTAGGCATCAATCAAGGATGCTCGAAGCCAGATCCATAATCTGGTCAATTTTAACGGTCACCAATTTAATGATCAAGAACTAGCTAGTTGGTGGTAATGTGTAAAGGGCTTGTATAATAAAACCTTATACAGTGATCACCAAAGGAAGATGAAACTCAGTCTAGGTTTCAGACAGCCACCCTGTCATGCAAGAGGTCAGCACAGAGAGACAGACAGAGATAGACGGATGCATAAGAGACATACTGGGAAAGAGGAAGAGTCCAGTGGATGTTGGGTCAATCCAATCAATGGATGTAACGTTGAAAGCGCAAAGGTTTACAGGTTGCTTGATGTCACAGTGATTCGAAAATTTCACTCAGCACACTGATGAGCTGAACATTCCTGTTGCATTCTGTTGCTTTCTGGTGCTCCTTGTTGCTTTCTGTTGCTTTAAGTGATCAAAATATAAACAGTGTTCTGCCCAACTACTGTGAACATCTGTTAGTTAAAAATCCTTTCATTAATAATTAGAATTAATAATAATAACAAGTCCAGGGCTGTTGTCGAGGGTATATGTGGATATACAGCGTGTATTCACCTCTAGAGACTGTATACTCACCTCACAAAATATTTGTACTCCCCTTTAATTTGTTTCGGAAAACTAACGGATAGCGTGTACTCGCCTCTAATTTTACCGCTACAGCCCTGATAACAACGACAATTTCTGTGGCTCTGTAACACAGCCTTGCCATTACAAAGGTGCCTACGTAAAACTAATTTCAACTGTCCTACAGAAGTGTTTAGAATGATATGAAGTGGATGGGATTTACTTGGATTGGGTTGGATTTGATTAACAGAGATGAATATCAGTTTATGTTGACGTGTTGTGTTTCAGTTAAAAACGCATAAAGACAAATCAACAGAAATAGAAATTTTATCACAAAGGTGAGTTTGAAGTTGCCAATATAACCTTCTGGTTCCCATGTCAGGACTTCAGTTGCTCAGGCTAGATCCTTTGCCTGCATAGGTCCCTCCCTTTGGAATGGTCTTCCTTCCTCTGTCCGTTCCTCCATTCTCTTGGGTAATGTTTCTTCCTCCTTCTCCCACCTCAAAACCTTCTTCTCTCGGGTCTCTCGCACTGGGAGCGCTTCTGCATGGTATTTGCTGCTAGAAGCACTTTAGAAATTATCGAATACAATACAATTGCCATGCAGTTCTTTTTTGTCATTCCCAAGCTGTTGAGACAGAACAATTGCTCACTTATGGTGAAGCTGCAAGGAGAATGTAATATAGATGTGTTGAGGTGGATCATTTTTATAGCTCCTGCTGAATATAGATGCACAATAGCAGCGAGTGTAATGAGATGGATCATTAACTGGGGACTACTGCTATAAATGGATTATTAATATAATTGTGATAGGTTATCCATTTAAGTGTGTTTAGATATGTAATTAATATAAACATATTGAGATAGACAATTTCCATAGAACATTAGGTGGAAGTGCAGAATAAGTGTCAAGTCAATCTCTCTCTAGAAGGATATAGAACCAATTGCCTTTGACTTGCCTAGTGACCGTGTTGATTCTGCCATAACCAAGTGCACCGTGGGTTCGAATCTCAGTGCTGCATGTGAATCTAGGAGTGGGCTATCAAGTTGTGAACCCCGCACAGAATGATGGTTCATTTGTTGCATTTGCGTTATCACTGACAACTTAAACCCATAAGTGGAAAACAGTTGCCCCCTATGGCACAATGCAAGCCTGCTGTGGGCCCAATGAATTTGACTGTCTGGGATATATGGGATATAGTTTATGCTCTGCTACTAGATTCTTTAACTGAGGAACTGTACCTGACCTCAATTGAACTCTGGGAGTTGACCCCTCCCAACCTCAGTTGACCTGTGGTGGTTGACCTTACCTGACCTCAGCTGGCCTCTGACATACTGTTGACTTCTCCTGACTTGAGCTGACCGTTGACCGCTTTGTTTCTGCATGTGCATGTTTCAGCCTGCAGCACATCGAAAGAGAATATTCGCAACTACGAGAAGAAGTGCCTTTACTACGCAGCGAGAACGAACGACTACGTCGGGTAATCTTCCATCTAATTTGATCTCGACGATCTGATCACATCCCATGTGATCTGAACCCATCTGTTCTAGTCAAATATAATTTTTTTTTCATTTTTCTAATCTTCATGTTTCTGCTTTGATTGAAATAAAGTAATATATAACCATAAATGGTAATTACATTTCCATCTCCTGCCTTCATTGAGCCCATTCTAGGTGCAAGTTTTCCCGTGATTGTCTTTACTTTTGAGAACATTTCCTTGGTTCGTCCCTTCCTTCCCTCGTCTTCCATTTCTCTGCATAATTCGTTTAGATGTATTTCTTTATCTTTCCGTGCTTGTTTTTGGAAGGCACTGTTCAGTGCCCTTACCTTATCCTTTTCTCCTGCCTTCTTTGCAGCCTTCCTATCAACCGCCATGCATATGGCTTCTCTCGATAGCCATGTCGTTGTTGTGATTTTCTTCTTCTTTGGAATGTGCTTATCTGCGACTTCGACTATTGTTTTCTTCATCCTCTCCCATAGGTTGTTCGAATCCTCTTCCTCTTCTATCTCATCTCTCTCTAGTACTTCAAACCGATTCTTTATTTCCATCCTGTATTCCAGTGTGATACCCTTGCAGTCGTATCTGATCAATCGATCTCCTTTCTTTATCTTTTTCAATTTCGTTCTCAGTGTTGCTACCAATAGCTCATGGTCAGTTCCACAGTCCGCTCCTGGCCTTGTTCTCACATCTCTTATTGTGCTTTTCCATCTTTTGTTTATCAGTATGTAGTCAATCTGGTTTCTATGCTTCCCATTCGGTGACGTCCATGTGTACAGTCTTCTCTTAGGCTGTTCGAACCATGTGTTCATAATTCCTAAGCCATTCCCTTTGCAAAACTCAACAAGTCTTTCTCCTGCTTCATTCTGTTCACCCAGGCCATGACTACCTAATGTGTCTCCATCGCCTCCGGTGCATTGACCCACCTTCGCATTGAAGTCACCTATGATCACTAGTACGTCGCCCTTCGGAGTTCTGTCCACTGTACTTTGCAGGCTGGTGTAAAAACCCTCGTGTTCCTCTTCTAACGATATCGATGTTGGAGCATATACCTGTATAATGGTTATGTTGACCTTTCTTCCTCTGAATCTTACACTCAAAATTCTATCACTCACTGTATCATATCCCATTATCGCATTTGCGCTTGACTTGTCACACATGATTGCAACTCCATTTTTTCCTCTCTCTTTTTGTCCTGACATTATTATCCTGTATCCATTCCAACTGAAATGTCCTTGTCCCTTCCACCTTGTCTCACTTAATCCTAGGATTGCTATGTCTAATTTCTTCATCTCTCCCTGTATCACGTCCATCTTTCCGCTCTGCATACTTCGCACGTTCCATGTGCCCAACTTCATCTTCTGCTTACAGCTCAGGTTGAGTCTTTCCCCTCCGAATCGATCCACCTCTAGACGTCCTTTCGGCTTTAGTCCTGTTGCTTCATTAGATCGAGGGGCCCTTGACTCTCCGTCTTGCTCTTCCCCAGTAGCTTCTAAGTCACGCTCCGGCCTGGGAGTCCCACCATTCGCAACTATCACCGTTTTTGGCTTAGTGTGTTTCATGACGATTTTCTTGGCAAGTTAACAGGGGTGGTTTGCCATTGCCTTCCCCTGGTTTTGCCTGCCGTGCCCGTTCGTTCCCCTTCCTAGGAAGGGTACCAACGGTCCGCACCACGAGAAGGTGGGCACGGAGGACTTTGGTTCACCAGCCCAGGTCGGATCCGAGTCTACGCTCAACAGAGACGTCGGTCAGGTCGCCTCCCCGTTTTACTCTGTACTAGAGTGACTGGTGAACCTCTGCGATGAAGAAGGGATAAAGCATAGATGGAGAGAATACACGGAGGAGTTGTATAGGGAAGACAAACGAGTCAAAAAAGAACAAATTGACGTAACAGAGTATGAAAAGGAACCGGAGGTCATGGAAGCGGAGGTAGAATGGGCAATCAGACAACTCAAGGACAATAAGGCACCCGGTCAAGATGGGATACCTATAGAACTGATAAAAGCAGGGGATGATGCGATGATAAAAACAATAACAAAATTGTGCAATCAAATATGGGCAACTGGAGAATGGCCGGAGGACTGGAAGAAGTCGATCTTTATACCTATATTCAAGAAAGGAGATGCGAGGGAGTGTGAAAATTATAGGACGATAGCAATGATATCACACACTAGTAAAATATTACTGAAAATAATTCACAAAAGAATGGAAGGCACAATTGAAAGAGAACTTCCGGTGAACCAGGCAGGGTTTAGGAAATCTCGTGGAACTCGAGACCATATAGCCAACATGAGGTGGATAATGGAGAGACAAAGGGAGTATGGACAGGAGGTTCACATCTGTTTCATTGACTATAGCAAGGCATTCGACTGCATTAACCATGATTTAATGTGGAAAACCCTGCTTGAAATGGGAATTCCGAAACACCTGATAATGTTACTAAAGGGTTTATATGAAGACCAGATAGCGGTGATAAGAACAGAATACGGAGACACTGACAATTTCAGAATCAAGAAAGGAGTGAGGCAGGGATGCATCTTGTCTCCATTCCTGTTTAATCTATATGCTGAAAGAATAATGAGAAAGGCAGAACTGGAGGGGGCAATTGAGGGAGTAAAAATTGCTGGAAAGATACTGAATAACCTTAGATACGCGGATGACACAACATTAATGGCAAAAAGAAAAGAGGATCTGGCAGAACTGATAAGAAGGGTCAGGAGAGAAAGTGAAAAAGCTGGTTTATACTTCAACATAAAGAAGACAAAGGTCATGACAACAGCAGATTGGGATAGTTTTGAGATAGACGGAGAGGAAATAGAGGTGGTAGAAAGCTTCACATTCCTAGGATCACTGGTTGGAAAGGAGGGAAAGTGTGATCCAGAAATAAAACGAAGGATTGCTATAGGGAAAGCTGCAATGACCGGACTGGAAAAGATATGGAAAGACAAACATGTGAGCATAGAAACCAAAAAAAGGCTCGTGAGAGCACTAATCTTTCCTACGGTACTGTACGGTTGCGAGACGTGGACAATGACAAAGAACTTGGAAAATAAGGTTAACGCTTGTGAAATGTGGATATGGAGGAAGATGCTGAGAATATCTTGGACTGAGAAAAGAACGAACGAATCAATACGAGAGGAGATTGGAGTTGAGAATGAAGAGTCGTTAAAACAAACTGCGACAAGAATGAAGCTAAGGTTCTTTGGACATGTTATGCGATCTGATGGTCTGGAGAAGGAAATGATGCTGGCGTGCGGTGAGGGGAGGAGAAGACTGGGTCGCCCAAGGAGGAGATGGATGGATGAGATACAAGATGTAACTGGCATGAATTTGGCGGAATTGAGAGACTTGTCATCGAATAGGAGACGGTGGAGTGTGTTCACCAGGACGATCGCTAGAGCTCCACGAGCTGACAGCACAAGGTGACAAGGTGAAATGGTAATATTTCACTAGAGCAAATGTTCCAGTCTAATCTGGTTTGATCTGAATGGTTTTTGTCTGATGTAGTCTCCTGGTAATCTCTAACCTCTTCTGTTATGGTTTAATGTGATTTATGCTTGAATGCTTAGCTTCTTGTGCTTCAGCCAAGGGTGACGTAGGGGGTTCAACCCCTGCAAGGACAAAAAGATATTTCAAGATTTTTATTCCATTTACAGTCTATTGAGAATGTTGCTTTAAATGAGCGTGTGCATCAACTGCACACTGTTTATGGGCATATCAGGTGACACCTGCTCTCATAAACCACTCTAAGAAAACAAAGTTGCTAGCACTTCATATGAAGGGCTGCCTTTTGGGATTGGCATTCAAGGGACTGTTTAAAAAATAATTTAAAAACTACATACCTGTTGAGCCATTTTCATCTGGTTGGAGCTAATTGATTTCTTCCATACACCTGTTAGCATAGACAAGCTATTTTAATTGTAATGTAATGTAATCACATATTTATATAGCTCCTGTCGAAGAAAAACTCATCAGAGGTGTAAGGTTTCTCTAAGCGTGCTCCTGATGCAGATGGTTGACCATGTTTTCAGGAGAATGCTCAGCTGCAGAGAGAAACGTTGCAGGTGCATGAACGGCTGTTTGAATTAACCGATGAACACAAAGCTCTACAGGAACACATGCACGCAGAACAGATCAAAACAACTCAGGAACACAAGGTTCACAGACAGGTAGGCTGTTGATTTGACCAGTAAACAAGCTAATCTGTCATTACCAGAGGTACACATGATCCCTTAGGATTACTAAGTAGGGACAGGATTCTGTTTTTCAGGAATGGCTCATTTCTGATGATGTCATGCTTAGTGGCAAGGGCCTGTGAAATGGAATGAAGTGCTGGATGGTCATAGGTAAGGGTTGCTAGAGAAATGTAGTTTGTTAGCTCCAGTTGTTGTTATTATTATTATCTATATTATTATTATTATTATTATTATTATTATTATTATTATTATTATTATTATTATTATTATTATTATTATTATTACAACCGGGCTTCTCCGCTGGATTATGGTTCTGTTTACGATTTCACTTAAATTGACCAGTGCTTACTGTGTGACAATGACGAATAGAAATCATTAGAATAGATTACATTGGATGGATCCCAAACGTTATTCAGTTTTAGAACGTAGCATTAAATGTATGATACAAGATTCATAACTCAGTGTGGCTTTTATAATTGGTTACTAAAGTGTATTTATTCTGTGTAGTACTCTTTTTAATTTACAGTTAATAGACGAACTAAGCAAAGAGCTTGACGAACTACGGCAGCTAAGGGCTGAAACCCTAAGGGCGTCTCCAGTCGTAAGTTCAGATCTCCCTCGCAGCCTTCGCAAAGAAATGGAGTCGCAGATCATCCGATTAAAGCAGGTATTTCAACGGATGAAAACTATCGAAGATGTATGTGTGCCTGTCTGTATGTGTGTTTGTCTGTATGTGTGTGTGTCTGCCTGTCTACATGTCTGTCTGACCTCTTGCTTGGGACTGTGGCTGTTTGAATGCTTGCCTTATAGCATATAGACTGAGTTTCATATCCACTCAGATGGTCATTGTGTAATGCCTGTATTATGCATACACTTCACACACAACAATCTGTCATTTGTTACTATATAGTGGTATTAGTGGTGCTATAAAAATGCAGACATATTAATATTTGTCTATCTTACTTGCTTGGCTTTTTAAACCACGATCTGAAATTGTTATAAGGATGTCTGCACTGACTGAAAATTTGGACCTGCAATGGATTCTTGCCATGATCAGAACGTATGGATTTAGTGGATTGGTCTATGACGTGCTTTTCCATTTATGCAGCTCATGTATAAAGTGGCTTCTAAGATCCTCACAATAGATGTTTTGTGTAACTAATGTGCTGACCAAACTGCATTAGTAAATTGAAATTAACTGTCAATGTTGTTCAGGATAACATGAATCTTCGCGATCAGGCGGAAGACCTTCACGCTCAGCTCATCAGTCGTCACGTCCAGGAGGGCCGGTCTCTTCTCCAACAAACGGAAACGTCTCTCGCCAAAGAATTTGAAAAACTTCCCAAGGACGAGGTAAAGCACGACTGTCTAAATTATTTAAAGTTGGTTATCAGATATATATAGTCATGGGTCCAGCAGTTGTGAGTATATTAAGTATATATATTAAGTATATTAAGTGTTTTAACTTACATATAATATGGATATATTTATTGATACAGGCTATTACAGTGCAGACTCAATTATGCACTTCCAGTGTGTGCACCATTCTGTGTAATGTGAAGTGGAGTTTGATCTTCCAAAGCTAATAATCTAACATGCCACATGGGTTAACATGTCATAGAAGAACTGCAGTGTAGTGTTAAATATTGTTGCCCCAACTCGGGTTTTGTTGGCTGTGGAAATCTTCGTTCCACATGTCGAGGTGAACTTGTTCCCTGTGTGCGCATTTCAAAGATTCAACTTTGTGCCTTTTCAGTAGTTTGGCACACCACCTGGAATAAACTTCTTTCGGATCTGTGTGTTCTTTTAACCAGGTAATCTCCATAAACCTTTTACAAGCATCTGAAAACTGTTCTTTATCGCTGGAGTTGGGCTGGGAGAGCCTCTGAGTAGGTATCTTGGAGGGGCACTATATAACTCCTCTGAATTAATTGCCTTTTTCAGTATTATCCCTTTTTATGCAATACGCACGGCCTGGTATACATGCTGCTGAGATAACTAGAAAAGTAACCATCACTAGGGGGCTCTCACACACATGCAGACACTAGCAAACAGTTCTTCTCAGTTGAAAACTAAACTGTCATTAATTTACTTTGTCCAAAAGACACTCTAAAACAAAGCTGATGGTATCCCTACCATGTGTACAATAACAGACAAACAATGGTAATGGCAATGCTGAGATACGAGTGTGTGTTTGTTTGCTTGAGTTAAAGTTATCCACTAATTTTATTTCAGCTGATGAAAGCTCTTAAAAAAGAACAGGAAGCAAACGGCAAACTGAGAGAGTATG
The DNA here is from genome assembly GCA_963556255.1 of Allolobophora icterica. Taxonomy (NCBI): domain Eukaryota; kingdom Metazoa; phylum Annelida; class Clitellata; order Crassiclitellata; family Lumbricidae; genus Allolobophora; species Allolobophora icterica. The sequence continues at coordinate 21,091,986 of OY744617.1, forward strand.
TCGAAAATATCACGCTACGCATCCTCGAAAAGAATCCATCGATCTTAGAAGTCAGCACCAAAAGAAAATAACACCGTATCTCTCCCTCTGAACAAGCACCGTCCGTCTTTCATTTGCCACAAACAAACTACCTTAATTAACAAACACTTAGCATCCCTGGGTCTCAACAGCGGCACATATCTTCTGTTTTTATTTTCTACCATCAGCCTCGGTTCTCATTTCTGGCCTAAACTTGTGCCTGCTTTCGATTACCATTTCACAAGAATGCTTCGTCTCATCATTAGATTGTTCTGTCTTTCGCTAATCGGAAATGCCACGTGTCTTTCATTTGTTGCTGACTCCTTTGGATATCACGAACATCATACTTAGTGTAGCTGAATGAATTTGTGATAAATAAGTGCCATATCGTTGCATAAGTGACGTGACTTGACATGTCAGTTTGAACTTTTGTCGTGCTTTCAGATTTCCAAGCAGACCGCTTGTATTCCGACTGTCGTCTATTTTTCCTTTTATGAATAAAGAATAATGAGAATCATAACAGCATTAACGATGATTAGGTTAATTTGCTGATTAGGTGAGTGCCGTTTTTTACACCGACGAGTTGTGTTGAAGGGCATGAAACCTTGATATATATATATATATACACATATATATATATATATATATATATATATATATATATATATATATATATATATATATATATATATATATATATATATATATATATAGATATATATATGTTTGTCATCTCCTAATAGAAATATATGATTTTCATATCCTAATGCGCTGATGTATTGCTTTGGGGGAGCTTTAGAGGAGTATATTTATCAACCAGAAATTTGTAGCTCAGAATACAATACTGCTCAGTATAGTAGAAAATATAAATGAACTCGTAACAACTGTTTTTACCTGTATCAAGATTAGTAACATTTGATTGTAGCAAAATTCATAATACTTATACTTTAGGTTTTATGGCAGTTGTTCAAAAGAGTTTTTATACTTGTGTTGTTTGATCCTAAATTGTAAAAAGTGAGTATTAATTTATTTTGTGAAAGTAATTTTGAGTTTGCATTCTGCAATTTATGTAAGTTATTTTAGCATACGCTGTATTACATAATTAACGAAGACCTGATATGCAAACTTCTACATCCTAAAACATATTCATTCTTGTTGTTAATATACTTTTTACTGGTAGGATTTTTGTCAAGATATGTTTCATCATAGATTTCATGTTAATTTGTACAGAATTTCTGTTAAGTGTGTAAATATATTTTTTTTAATTTTGGAGATTTTAATATCAAGTGTTGGGATAGATTAGCTTGGCTCTGATTCAACGATGGTTTCATTATGGTATATTTTCACAAGTTATATAGATATGCCTATTTACATATCTCTAATTGACGGTCATCTACAGAGCTTCTGTGCAAGGTACCTATAGAAATATACAATAGAATACAAGACAAATACGATGCAATAGACGATATAGAAACTACAATTACTGTACAGTGGTATTTAGTATCTCCAGTTTGAGCTGCTGTGCCTGATTATTGGTTTGTGTTTACTCCAGTTTATGTTCAGAGCTCGTTTTATGAAACAGTGTTGCTTTCCAAATGTTCGTTTTGTTCTGTTCGATGTTCTAACATGATTCTATTGCTGCAGTAAGAGGCTGTTGTAAAGGGCTAATCTGATATAATTTAGAAATTTATATAGTGCCATCATTGCTGTTTACTGGTGTATAGATGTCCTGTTATGTGACATTGTGCAGGACACATTTTCTCTTTTTCGTAATTTAATTCTGTTTAACGTTGAATGCATTCCAGTTTATTTGCAGATTTTGACTGTTGCATGTTGCTGTATGTTGTTTATAAACTCTGTTGTTATTTTTTGGATTTCTATGGACACTATGTAAATCTTGATTACATAACAGTACGGGACATCCGACACCCTACTGGTCCTCGTACAAGAATCTAATCTAGGGCTGTAGGCAGGGCTGTAGTCGAGGGTATACGCGGGTATACAGCGTATACTCACCTCTAGTGACCGTATACTCACCTCACAAAATATCTGTACTCATTACTAAGTACTTTCGGAAAACTAACCATTAGCGTATACGCACCTCTAATTAATTTCGGAAAACTAACTGGTAGCGTATACTCACCTCTAATTTTACCACTACAGCCCTGGCTGTAGGCATAATGGCTTGTGATTCTTTTAGAATGTTAAATTGTTTGTTCATGACATCTAACATTACCGGATACATGTAGTTACAGCTTTGGCCATCGCCTGAACTTAAAGGTAGTAATGTGGCGTTTGATAATGCATGTATGTTTTACTGTTATCTTTTGTTTAAATCCCAATTTGCTGTCTGAAATTGTGCATTTGTTTTTAAGCCATGCACATAGTGAAGAAATTGTCCGGATTTTTACGCTTCAGGCAAAAAGTCCTTCAACAATTGACAATTTTCATGAAAAATTTACTCAAAATAGATATGCAGTGAATCTGACATTACTCTGTCCTCCACTGCCGTAGAGACGTTTCTGTACCATTCTACTGGACCCAGTTGTGCCTACCTACAGTCATAATTCAAAATCTATGCTGTTCTGTTCCCTTCTAGGCCTGTGGCTTACTTTATTATGCATGTGTGTATGAAAACAGTGCTACCATCTATGCACATGACAGATAGATGCAATTCCATGTTACGGTTTTCCAGTTCCAATGACCTTTGACACCCTACAGTGTTAAGCGATGGGCTGAAACCGTACGTTGCATCCAGCCGGACTCCTTTCACAAGTTTTTCTGATAACGAACCTTAATTAATCTGTTAATTTTGTTGCCTTGGACCAAGCATTTCATAGCTTCTTGTACATACCATCTTGTGATTTAATCTGGACCAACTGGTTGATACAATTTTTTAGATGTTTTTGCTAAACAATTGCCGCTGTAAACAATTGCAATTGAATTTGAAATACATTTTACACAGAGACAGCTTTTAAAGGCTTCTGTTTGGTTGCTTTTAAATGAGAATAATTACTGTATTATTAATTTGTTACAGAACTTTCAGACACCTCGAGACTATAAATTAGAGCTCTGGTTCCTGTGTGTGTGCTACATATCTGAAACAGTTTTATAATTACATTGTCATTTAAAGTGATTGCTAATAAAAGAATGTTCCTATTGTTTAGGAAGTTGGAATTTTGTTTTGTGTGAACGCTTAAGTTTTGGGTAAAGGGTAAGGCGTCATTTGAGTTAATTGAAACAACAGGTGCATGACTAAGAGAACAATCTGACCGACCATGTATGTTTTTAATTATTGCATTATCTTTGTTTTGTGAAATTGCTTCATTTTTATTTTTCTGTTCTAAAGTACTGCCTCATGTTTTGTTTTATCCTGCATAGCAAGTTAAAGTGCTATGGCGAATTAATGTCTTGTAAATAATACATTCAGATCGACTGCTCATGTGCCATAGCACTCATGAGGCACAGTGATTGAGGCTAACAGGCAGACACCGTGTAGCTGTCTATGTCTGGTCATGGAAGTTACTTAAGAATGTCTGGTTGATGGCCAGAATGCAGTGGATTTTTTAACATGTAAACTGGTGGGGAAAATTCTCACCAGCCCTCTCAAATTCCTTGCCCTTTTCACCACCAGTGAATATTGCTCGAGATCTTTAGTCTAAGCTTATTGAATATATATATATATATATATATATATATATATATATATTCATATTCAATAAGCTTAGATATATTATATAATATATATATATATATAGAAAAATTTATAACAGTTATAAAACATAAACAACCCACTATTAGTGTAATCTCGTACTTGAAGACATTAATATTTTGAACTAATTTTTAATAATTTTTTTAAATTGTTAACATAATTTTTTTGGTCATTTGTGTGATCTTATGATATATTGTAAAATCAAACCACAGCAGACGTGATTTTTTTTATTTATAGTTCTATGATTCAGTGCTTTTTGACTTAAAATTATGCGTTAAAATGTCCTTTTTCAAAATATCCCACCAGTAGCAATTTCTGTAAAAATCCTCTGGGCCCTGCAGATATGTTTCGATTGTCCTGAAAGAAACAGAATACGTAGATATGGTTATGATTGTCTTCAAATAGAGATTAAGTAGATATAGGCCTAGTTTCGATTATCATTTAAACAAGAATACGTAGCTATGGTTACAATTATCTTCAAGCAGAAGAATACGTTGATATGGTTATTACGATTGTCCACGTATACATGATTTATAGTTTCGATTATCATTTGAACAGAAGAATACGTAGCTATGGTTACGATTGTCTTCAAGCAGAAGAAAATGTAGATAGGCCTATGGTTACGATTATCTTCAAACAAGGAAAATACGTAGCTATGGTTACGATTGTCCAAGCAGAAGAAAACGTAGATATGGTTACGATTATCTTCAAACAAGGAAAATACGTTGATATGGTTACGATTGTCCACGTATAGGGCCTACATAGTTTCGATTATCATTTAAACAGAAGAATACGTTGCTATGGTTACAATTATCTTCAAGCAAAAGAAAACGTAGATGTGGTTACGATTATCTTCAAGCAAAGAGAATACATATATATATATACTAGCTGGATTACCCGGCGTTGCCCGGGGTTATAAGTTTCACACCACCACCACCACCACCACCACCACCACCACCACCACCACCACCACCACCACCACCACCACCACCACCACCACCACCACCACCACCACCACCACCACCACCACCACCACCACCACCACCACCACAACGACTGATTGGCAATGTTGGCAGTCGCCCTCTGGCGGCGACTGCGTCGCAGTGTTGGAGGCCCTTGTGGCGTCTGGCGACCTGTGGCGGAGACTGCTTCACAGTCTTGTAGACGCCTTGTGGCATCTAGCGACCTCTGCCGTGGAGTCACTGCTTCGCAGTCCCCTCTGGCGGCGACTGCTTCGCAGTCTTGGAGGCCCTTGTGGCGTCTGGCGACGTCTGGCGGAGACTGCTTTGCAGTCTTGTAGACGCCTTCTGTCGTCTAGCGACCTCTGCCGTGGACTGACTGCTTCGCAGTCGCCCTCTGGCGGCGACTGCTTCGCAGTCTTGGAGGCCCTTGTGGCGTCTGGCGACCTCTGGCGGTGACTGCTTCGCAGTCTTGTAGACGCCTTCTGGCGTACTAGCGACCTCTGCCGTGGAGTGACTGCTTCGCAGTCGGCCTGTGGCAGCGACTGCTTCGCAGTCTTGGAGGCCCTTGTGGCGTGTGGCGACCTGTGGGGAGACTGCTTCGCAGTCTTGTATACGCCTTCTGGCATCTAGCGACCTCTGCCGTGGACTGACTGCTTCGCAGTCGCCCTCTGGCGGCGACTGCTTCGCAGTCTTGGAGGCCCTTGTGGCGTCTGGCGACCTGTGCGGAGACTGCTTTGCAGTCTCCCGTGGACTGACTGCTTCGCAGTCGAAGAGGGTGAACCGGACGTTGGCGTCTTAAAGAAAACGCCAGAAATCTAGCCCTCACTGCTGGTCTGTAGTCGGCCTCGCCCGTAGTAATGCAGACTGGTTGTTTGATATACTGTAAATAATTTAGATCTTTGTCTTTGAACATACATGTGTTAAAATTTTGCTGTAAAACGATGAATATACTTTGAATCGATCGTAATTAAATTTTGTGCGAAAGTAAACAACTTATGCGCATTTTTAATGACGTTGGGGAATACCGGCGCCATAAATAGAACCGCGGTGTCGTTATGCACAGTATTAATGACGTTGGGGAATAGCGGCGCCATAAATAGAATCGCTTGGCAGTGGAATAGGCGAGGTTTTGCGTGATTGACGGTCGGGTCGGTAGAGTTTTGGGGCATTTTCACCATGGTAGGGGTGAAAACGGGGGACGCGAACCCCTCCACTGAGTGTCCGAAGCCGAGGCCGACACATCAGTGAAGGTTTCGAGTGAAAAGGTGCAAAATTGTAGAAGTTAAGCCCGGTCAAACAGACAGACAGAGGGACACACACACAGAATTCTCGCTTTATTATATAGATATATATATATATATATTGTGGAAGTCTTGGCCCTTCCACCCCCTTTCTTTCATTTTGGACTCGGCCGTCCGGCTACGATACATGCCTGCCTGCCTATGTCGATGCATGCCAGCCAGCCTCGGTGCCGGCCTGTGACGATACCTGCCAGCCAGCCTCGGTACACGATACCGTGTATCGCTACACGATACACGATACCCGCAGGTATCGATACACGATACACGATACACGATACCCTGTATCGATACACGATACTCGATACACGATACACGATACACGATACCCGCAGGTATCGATACACGATACACGATACACGATACCCGCAGGTATCGATACACGATATACGATGCACGATACCCTGTATCGATACACGATACACGATACTCGATACACGATACCCTGTATCGATACACGATACACGATACCCGCAGGTATCGATACACGATACACGATACACGATACCCGCAGGTATCGATACACGATACACGATACACGATACCCGCAGGTATCGATACACGATACACGATACTCGATACACGATACCCTGTATCGATACACGATACACGATACACGATACACGATACTCGATACACGATACCCTGTATCGATACACTATATAAGGAGAAGACAAGGACAGTCAGCACGCAGTCGACGCAGTCGACGCAGTCAAGAAGGGAGTCGGTCGGAGCACTGCGTCGGACGCAGTCGGAGTCAGTCAGTCAGTCGGCGAAGGCAGTCGGGACTCACTCACACGCGGACACGGTCGGAGGAAGGAGTCGTCGGAGTCACTTCGTCGGAGGAGAAGAAACAGTCGGCGCTCGACCGGAAAGGACACTCGAGCGGACGGGCGAACTTAGTCGTCGAGTAGCGAAGTTAGTCGTCGTCGGCGGTGACAAGGGCGTGGCGCTTCGGAAGCGATTGCGAGCTGGACTGGGATCCACGTCGTCGCCTGGCGAACTTGGCGTCGCAAGCGTTGCGCTACACGGACGGTAAAGCGTTGCGATACACAGACTGTCAAGCGTTGCGTTACACGGACTGTCAAGCGTGAGTAGCGAACGGTTTCATCTGCGAATTGTAGTGGCGGACAATCTTCTTCGGTAGAACTTGCGGTTTATTGTACATTGACGATTTGTAACTGTCATTTGATTCGCCCGACGGGTAGTCGGTTTGTTTTACATAAATAAAACGATTGAACTGAACCAGAGTCTGAAGCCTTCAGCTTGACTAAGTGAAGCCGAACCACGGACATAGGAGTTGACACGCTGATACCTGGGAAGGGCCATCCTGGTCAGTAGCCTTGCCCCGGGTAGTTACGCTACAAAACTGGTACGCAGAAGTGCGGTGGAGTTGGATTCATTGCGAATTCTGGTTCTGTTCGTCGAGTCAAGAATTTCCGGATTTTACTACGTTGATCTACGGACTTCGGAAAAATGGCTTTCGCTGATGAAGGGGAAACGGTACGAAATACGCTGCTCGATCTCGCTGATTCGTATACTGACTCTCCGTTTCGTTTGATGCCTGCGGTTAAAGATTCGAAGGCTGCGAGAAAGATTAAGTCTGATCGAAGTGGACTTTTCCAGAGTATCGACTTCGATGCGCTAGAATCTGCGGTTACTGCCGACAGTGGAAGAAAAGAAGCGTCGGTCGTAAAGGAGACCCTCTCGGACTCGCGATTGTTGGAGAACGTTGGAAACTTGCTCAGTCGTAAGATGACTTACATGAAGCCTGGAAAATTCGACGGGACCGGGTCCCTCGAATCGTTTCTAGCTCAGTTTGAAGTATGTGCCAGGCACAACCAGTGGTCGAATGTGGACAAAGTGGATTTTCTTCGTTGTGCGTTGGACAAAGCAGCTACGCAGTTGTTGTGGGATTTCGGTGCCAAGTCCAATATCTCATACGAGCAACTCGTCGAAAGGTTACGCCAGAGATACGGAGCGGAAGGACAAGCTGAAACGTTTCGTGCTCAGCTTTATTACAGACGTCAACGCTCGGATGAAAGCCTGAGTGATTTGCTCCATGACATTCGTCGTTTAGTCGTGTTGGCTTACCCCGTACCGTCCAACGAGACAACAGAAATAGTTGCACGCGATGCTTTTCTGGAGGCGATCAGAGACAGGGAGTTATCGTTGAAAGTCAGGGAGAAGGAGCCTAAGTCGATTGACGAGGCTTACCGCATGGCGTTACGCCTTGGTGCTTATCAGCAGATGGCTGATGCGGATGAACGACGTCGGCCTCCCAACCGAGTCCGAGGAACTCAGGGCGTCGATGTGAATGAACAGCATCGGACGCAGCTGGACAGTTTCTTCGCAGCCCAGCGGAAGAGACAGGAAGAATTCGAGGAAAAGATTTCTCGTCAGTTGGAGGAGCTTCGGAAGTATCCTCCGGCATCCGTGGACGATGGTCAGGTCAATCGGAACGATGGAGCATCAGTACGCCGTCAATCGTGTTTCAACTGTGGACGAGTCGGCCATTTTGCTCGGGAGTGCAGACAGCCACGCCGCTCTGGAGGTCAACGTCGGGACGGCGGGTCGACCAATTTCGAGGATCAGGCCACGGAAGAGACCGTGGTTACTAACCATACCACACGGGAACGACCTTTTACCTTGTCGAACAACGCTATCTACGTTCGGGCCACCATACATCGACGGTCTCGTCTCTGTCTCATTGATACTGGGTCGGAGGTAAGCATCGTGCCTTCCTCTGATGTTGAGGGGTTGGAGTTGCAACCTACAACGAGGGTTTTGCTGGCTGCAAATGGTAGTTCGATCCGAGTCCTTGGGGAAATTAGTATTCCACTTAAGATTTGGCGTGGTTTTGAGATTGTAACCAATTTTCTTGTATCGGATCAGGTCTTTGAGCCCATGCTGGGTATGAGTTGGTTGCGTGAGAATCGTTGTCGCTTGGGCTTTGGTAATGGTGCTCTTTTTGTTGGTCGGAGACGTATTCCATTGGTAAGAAGAGACGGTGCTTCTTGGTGTAGGCGCGTTGTTGTGGCCGAGGATGTGACTGTGCTCCCTCGTTCGCAAAGTAATGTTCTTGTTAAAACTGTGTATAGAGATTTGTCCGCAACGGCGCCGGCTTGGATGACGGAAGCGGCCGAGATTATGCCAGAGGTCCATGTTGCACGGGTCGTGGTCGATGACAACATGGGGTCATCGCAAGTGCGGATGGTCAATTCAGGAAAGGAGCCTGCTATGTTAGCTAGGGACCTTTTAATAGGAGAGTTGCACCCTGTAGAGGTTGCAGATGAGATGGTGGATAAGAAAGAGAAAATGGTTGTATCGGATTGCCCGGTAATTGGTAAGTTGATGGAGGATCTTTCTGAGGATGTGCCTCGGGAGGCAAAAGAGGAGTTGAGAAATCGTTTGGTAAGGTATGTTGATGTGTTTTCCTCTTCAGAGATGGATTTAGGGAGGACGTCGATAGGCGAACATCATATTGAGACAGGAACAGCACAACCTGTTAGACAACCTTTGAGGAGGCAACCTTTTTCTGGTCGAGCGACTGTTTATTTGGACGATGTTGTAATTTTTGGGATTTCCTATAGGATGGAAATGGTCCTCCGACGCTTACGTACCGCAAGTTTGAAGCTGAAGCCGGATACAGGCCATATTCTTCGGCGGACGATTTGTTTTCTTGGACATATTGTGTCGGCTTCAGGGGTCGTGTTGGACCCGACCAAGGTCCAAGAGGTGGTTTCTTGGCCTACTCCGCAGCGCCTGGGAGACGTGAAGGCTTTCCTTGAGTTATGCGCTTATTATTGGAGATTTATTTCTGGACTTTCATGCCTTGTTGAGTCGCTGTTTGCTTTCGTTAAAAAGGGCAGAGCGTTTGTAGGCTGGTCCAAAGACGTGCAAAGTTTTTGCCAACGTTGTGAACCGTGCTGTCGCTATTGCCGTGGACAACCACTTAAGCGTGGACCGCTTAGGACGGCAGGGGAATGGGAGGAAGCAGCGACAGATGGAGTAGAGACTGTCTCTACCCCAATCAGGTCGGATCTCGAGTCAGCTGCATCGGCGGCGGAGGCGAATAGGCCGCCTGGTAGGGCTAAAGTTAGGCCAGCCGAAGCTGGGTCCTTGTTTACTAGTCCCGCCGCGCTTCGGAGTGATAGACCACGGCGAGCCATTCGGAAACCAACGCGGTATCAGTTGTAGTGGAGGCGCAACATAGAATTGTTGTTCGGACTTTATGAGATAACGGTTGTCACATTTTTTGTTGCCCCGCGGTTGTGTGGTTGGGGTTTCAGCGGGAAAGAGGAGTTTCATCGCTGTTGACGATGCTCCAGAGTAGCAGTTTTGAATGCTTGTGTTGTCGACTATGGACGTTGCGAGATGATCGTTATCACATTTATTTTCTGGGGTCTCTCAGCCGAATTGGCTGCTGTGTTGGGGTGATCGTTGTCACAATTGTTTTCTGGGGTCTCTCAGCTACATTTGCTGTCGTTTTGCAAGAAACGGAGGATGTCTTGCGTGGCTGTTGTAGTTGTTCGGTTGTGGTGATGACGGTTGTCACGTCGTTTCTCTGAGTTGCATTTGTTGCCGTTCCTGTGTTGCACTGGTTGTCGTTGTAGCAGGAAACGGGAGATGTTTTCTCGCGCAATTGGGCGATGGTTGTCGTCGTTTTCTGGTGCCTTGGGCGTCGGGGAGCGTGTTGTCGGTATCCTGTTGTTCTTCGTTGTTGAGGTGGTGGTGGCAGTTTCTCTTGGACACACAAACGGAGGACTTTGTGTCTCATTTTGGTCGTGGGGGAGTGTGGAAGTCTTGGCCCTTCCACCCCCTTTCTTTCATTTTGGACTCGGCCGTCCGGCTACGATACATGCCTGCCTGCCTATGTCGATGCATGCCAGCCAGCCTCGGTGCCGGCCTGTGACGATACCTGCCAGCCAGCCTCGGTACGCGATACCCTGTATCGATACACGATACACGATACCCGCAGGTATCGATACACGATACACGATACACGATACCCTGTATCGATACACGATACTCGATACACGATACACGATACACGATACCCGCAGGTATCGATACACGATACACGATACACGATACCCGCAGGTATCGATACACGATACTCGATACACGATACCCTGTATCGATACACGATACACGATACTCGATACACGATACCCTGTATCGATACACGATACACGATACCCGCAGGTATCGATACACGATACACGATACACGATACCCGCAGGTATCGATACACGATACACGATACACGATACCCGCAGGTATCGATACACGATACACGATACTCGATACACGATACCCTGTATCGATACACGATACACGATACACGATACTCGATACACGATACCCTGTATCGATACACTATATAAGGAGAAGACAAGGACAGTCAGCACGCAGTCGACGCAGTCGACGCAGTCAAGAAGGGAGTCGGTCGGAGCACTGCGTCGGACGCAGTCGGAGTCAGTCAGTCAGTCGGCGAAGGCAGTCGGGACTCACTCACACGCGGACACGGTCGGAGGAAGGAGTCGTCGGAGTCACTTCGTCGGAGGAGAAGAAACAGTCGGCGCTCGACCGGAAAGGACACTCGAGCGGACGGGCGAACTTAGTCGTCGAGTAGCGAAGTTAGTCGTCGTCGGCGGTGACAAGGGCGTGGCGCTTCGGAAGCGATTGCGAGCTGGACTGGGATCCACGTCGTCGCCTGGCGAACTTGGCGTCGCAAGCGTTGCGCTACACGGACGGTAAAGCGTTGCGATACACAGACTGTCAAGCGTTGCGTTACACGGACTGTCAAGCGTGAGTAGCGAACGGTTTCATCTGCGAATTGTAGTGGCGGACAATCTTCTTCGGTAGAACTTGCGGTTTATTGTACATTGACGATTTGTAACTGTCATTTGATTCGCCCGACGGGTAGTCGGTTTGTTTTACATAAATAAAACGATTGAACTGAACCAGAGTCTGAAGCCTTCAGCTTGACTAAGTGAAGCCGAACCACGGACATAGGAGTTGACACGCTGATACCTGGGAAGGGCCATCCTGGTCAGTAGCCTTGCCCCGGGTAGTTACGCTACAATATATATATATATATATATATATATATATATATATATATATATATATATATATATATATATATATATATATATGCCTACGCATTCTTGTTTTTAAATGATAATCGAAACTATAGGCCTATAATTAGGCTATCTACGTAATCTCTTTGTTTGAAGACAATCGAATCACATATTTACGTAATATTCTTCTGTATGAAGACAATCGTAACTATATTTACGTATTCTTCTGTTTAAATGATAATTTAAATCGGAACTGTGTGTACGACGTCACCAGGCTATACGTATTCTCTTTGCTTGAAGATAATCGTAACCACATCTACGTTTTCTTTTGCTTGAAGATAATTGTAACCATAGCAACGTATTCTTCTGTTTAAATGATAATCGAAACTATGTAGGCCCTATACGTGGACAATATATATATATATATATATATATATATATATATATATATATATATATATATATATATATATATGCCTACGCATTCTTGTTTTTAAATGATAATCGAAACTATAGGCCTATAATTAGGCTATCTACGTAATCTCTTTGTTTGAAGACAATCGAATCACATATTTACGTAATATTCTTCTGTATGAAGACAATCGTAACTATATTTACGTATTCTTCTGTTTAAATGATAATTTAAATCGGAACTGTGTGTACGACGTCACCAGGCTATACGTATTCTCTTTGCTTGAAGATAATCGTAACCACATATATATATATATATATATATATATATATATATATATATATATATATATATATATATATATATATATATATATATATATATATATATATATATATATATATATATATATATATATATGCCTACGCATTCTTGTTTTTAAATGATAATCGAAACTATAGGCCTATAATTAGGCTATCTACGTAATCTCTTTGTTTGAAGACAATCGAATCACATATTTACGTAATATTCTTCTGTATGAAGACAATCGTAACTATATTTACGTATTCTTCTGTTTAAATGATAATTTAAATCGGAACTGTGTGTACGACGTCACCAGGCTATACGTATTCTCTTTGCTTGAAGATAATCGTAACCACATCTACGTTTTTTGACTTGAAGAAGTTTAAATTGAAGAAGTTTAAATTGTAACCATAGCCAGGGGCTTCTATCCCTATTCAGGGCGGGCGCAAGTTGAGCCCAGTGAAAAACAGTGGGGAAGTACTTCTTTTCAATTTTTATCACACTCCTACAAGTTACAGAGTCTTCGCTCACAGTTCTGTACTATGTAGGGGGAAGGAAGCAGACTTTCCAATTTTTGCCAGGAGGAAAAGTCCCCCCCCCCCATTGAAATGGATGTTGCTGTTCAACTGACAGTCAGGCCAGCAAAATGCTTCGTCCTACAACATTCAAGGACTGAACATGTTAGATTAAACATTGCTATTGGCCATTATTGACGATATGTTGCAAAGGCCTTTGAACGGCATTTTCAAGTTAGTATTGTGATGTATCACTATTATGGGCCATCATCCATGTAATATTTGCTTAGATTGCAGTGTCTAAGCAGTGTAATAGATTGTCATTATTATTTGTATCAGTATTATTTGCTATGCAATACTTGCTTAGGTTCAGGGGCGTAACTTTTGTCTATAAAGTGGGGGGTACCAATTTCTTCTCCACTTTCGCTTTTTCGCATGGAGAGCATTTCAGATATATTACCCTGCCAGTAGCCTATTTTCATTAATTTTTGTGTCAGTGAAAACAAACCATCTTTTAATTGCTGTAATCATAAAAAAACTGATTGGCATTGTTTAAGTAGTACCCCAGTCCAAACGTTTGGGGGGGGGGAGGACGGGTACCCCTCGTATATCCCTCAAATTACGCCTATGCTTAGTTTACAGTGTCTAAGCAGTGTTATAGTGTATCATTATTTGGCCTACTTGTTTCTCTTTAGCTATTGGCTATTATGTTGTGCTATTTTTCTGTTGATGTAAGATGCAAAAAGTTTAAAAATTGAAAAAATCGTTCATAATCCTGTTGATTAAGAAAATCTAGTTGGTCCATGCTCCAATTAGTGTCGTGTAGTGCAGTGAAAATGGGATTATCAGGTCTTGAAATATTCCTGCAAAATAATTGTCGGTGGGGTAACACTGCAATAGGAAGGGATGGAGCCTGTTGCCGCAGCATTACACCAGAAATATGCATTCATAATGCAGTCTTTAAAATCCCCATATATTTACTGAACAGTGTCCCATATTGCCCAATATTTTAACATGTGTCCCATATTTTGGAAATTTTGTCCCATATTTATTACAGACTGTCCCATAAAATTTTTACAGTGCACTGGGAACCCTGCAGAAATTAATTCAGCAGTTCAGCTGAACTAAAATGTATAGTTTTCCAAAACCAGTTTTCTTTCTCCAAAAATGAGCTAAAACTCACCTACGACAATGTAGAAATCCCAAAAAATTTCAGAGAGGACCTCGGACCCCATCCACTTCAAGGGGAGGGGAGGGTAAAGAAGGGAATGGTACAGGAGTGGTAAAGGGAGAGGGGAGGAGATAAGGGATGGGATGGGGACGGGTAGGGGAGGAAGGGAAGGGAAGGGGAGGTAGACAAGGGATTTACAGTAAGGGGGTTGGTTCCGGCTTACAGGGGGATAGTAGGCCCTGGTTCTGTGTTAGAGGGGGGAAGGAGAGGAATTGAGCCCGGTTGTTAAGGGGGGATAGAAGCCACTGACCATAGCTATATATATATATATATATATATATATATATATATATATATATATATATATATATATATTTTTTTTTTTAAATAAATATATATATTTAAAAACAAGAATGCGTAGGCATATATATATATATCGATTTTTTACCTAGTGGTACAATAAACATAAAGTTTGAAAACCGCTGGTCTAGAATCATTAAAATTTGTCAGATCGTATGTCTGTAAAAAAAACTCTGCTAAATGTGCGGAGAGTTTTGCTGCGGTTATATTTTACTCTCTTTATCAACACGTGGATCAGAAATGCAGAATTTACGCTTAAAATTACAAACTCATAGTAATGTATTGCGCTATATAAAACTGGTGTGGCACGTGAGAGGCGGAAATCTGACTGAACGAAATACTTTGTTGACAAATGGCGGCGTGCTTGACGACGTTCGCGAAAGTGAAATTTGCTTTTGTTTAACTTGTGAATAAACCTTAATACCCGGTCGTTATAATGGCTAGTCAACAGAAAATACAGGAATATTTGCAAAAGCATAAAATTGGAGCCTTGTTTGAGGTATACTTTCAGTGATGTCCAACGTAGCCTTATTGGTGTAGACTGCAGGATAGCTGAGCAGTTCCTTACCCATCAAATGAATAATCATTGAATATGACAGTTCCTTAATTATCCATTGACTACTTGACGGTATTTACGTAGGTTTTTCTATATGCTTGACAGTATTGACATAGGTTTTTCTATATGCTTTAATGATTATTACTCTTGCATGCATATCAGCACCTCTCCCCCATTGCTTCACATTCAACAAACAACTGCACATCATATAAGTCGTGAGCCTAATACTAATACAGTAACCTGCTTAAATCTGTGGGCACCTGGAAGCCTGAAGTTTGGGGGCACCCAGACCTAATACTGAGGACTGGACTAAGACTTTGTAAAAGATGCCTTTTATTTAGTGTATATACTTACCAGTATAGTGTTACAGAATATTTGAAACATGTTTGTAGTGGTAAATTTTGTTTTAGGAGCTGATGGGTAAAATTGTAGTCGACCAACCAGATGATCCACTTCGACATCTTATTGGTATACTACAGTCAAAAGCAGATCGCAAGGTGATATCTTGTATTTCAATCACTCTTCATTAATCATTTGTTTCATAATTATTTTTAATTTATATATTTTTTATTTATATGTTCAAATTATTTTTAAATTAGAAAACAATACCTATTGTGTAGTAATTACCTTGCTGGAAAATAATCTGGTGCCCTGTGCTTGGCTTTTGAGTGGTGCTTTAGAAGTTTTGAGTTTTTGAGTTTTCGGAATAACCAGGGAAATTGGGTACTGGTTATTACACAGCCAGTATTTAAATCATCTTGGAGAGATTCTTTAAAAGTACCATATTTATGTCCCAATACAAACATATATGACATTGTATTTAAACATTGGAAATGCATACTTACATCAGTGTAAGCAAGACCAGAATTCCAAGACCAAGACCAAAACTGCATGGTTGGAGACCAAGAGCAAGATCACAGGAATTAAGACCACGACAAGACCAATGCCTGAAGGTCAAGACCAAGACCAAGACTGAGCATCCAAGACCAATGCAAGACCAAAAACATAGCGGAAATCAAGGCATTGTGTGTTTCTTAATTGCCGCTTGAAATGTGACCTTGTATAGCTAGTATGTGAGCCAGCATTAAAAAGCTTTTGAATCACAAAGAACCCAGTGGTTAATACAAACTGGAATTGAAGTGTCAGAAATAATCAACCACATCATTCAACTTAGATGTTTGTTATATCTTGCAGATACTTAATCACACAAGGCTCTGCCCTCGAATCTTTCTCTGTGAGGTCTCATAGAGTCCACTACCATTAATTTTGAAGCTTTTGATTGCGAACTTAAAATAGCAGACTCCATAGCAAATAGACATGTTGTTAGACTCGTTTAGAATAAGTGATTGCGTATTTAAGTGCGTTAGTGGCTTTTGCAAGTATCATTGAGCAGATGAATACCGCAGTTTCATCTATACAGAGAGATTGAGAAACTGGAAGCATTCGGCAGTTATAATTTTCTGAAGTATTAGTGGTCTAGGACAGAAATTTATAGTGATGGACTTGTTTTATTTTTTCCAATAGTCGGACAAAGCGATGCTGTCTAAGAGCGTTACAACTGCAGGTCATCATAAACCTTTCTCATCTCTTTACTTTATTGCTGGGCACTTCACAGTCAACACTGAGTAGAGACTAAAATCCGTGATGTGGGGACAGTGCATCATTATACTTTTCATTTAATTCCAATTCAACTTAGATACCAAATTAATATTAGATGCTGAATGAGGTTGCTAAACAAAACAAGACGGATAAAAAAATCCAATGTCTTCTATGGTTTCACTCTCATACTGCACAAGGTATCAATGGATGGTAGTCATAATGGTAATGGTAATTACAAATTTATATAGCACCATATAAATATAGCAAATTTGTATAGCACCATGCATTAAATTCAACCCTTTTCATGTTCTATTTTCACTATTCCCCCCCAAAACTGCAATACCATATGATCTTAGGCCTAGACCACACAACTTTTCACTTCCTACTAAAGATAATAGAAATTTTATTTCTCGTATCTTGTTTGATTGTTAACTTTATTATTCTATGACATTGCTGTTACTTGACTTGTACCGTATATATACCCTAATGCGGTCTTTCATTTGGCTTTTGAATAAACGAATATATATATATATATATATATATATATATATATATATAATTATATATACCACTCCAAGAGAGACTCTTCAGAGATGCTTCTGATCTAACACAATGAAACACCGATTGAACAAAATGGTCTTCAGGCATTGTGGAAAAGCGGCAAAGAGAGGCTGCGTGGTTGCTTTAAGTGATATCACTTGTAAAAATTACAGTCCGGTCAAAATCCAGTAGATGGGGGAAGCCAGACATCAAGGTATGATGTAAGCAAGTTGAAACAAATTAGTTCCGACCTGCCTCGCATTAGGTCGTGAGGCAGGTACATTTATCCTTTCCACGGTTTATTTGATGATTTGATGGTTTTTAGCTCCTGCTCGAATACGTTCCGGCAGTCCGGATAGGTCAAAGTTGGCAGCATCTTTTTCTGGAGAGAAAATGCTTTCGGGTGAGAGAATCTCTCATACAACATAGTTGTAATCTCACTATATGTGATCTAAGTATTGAAGCGATTGAATTTGATTGATTAAGTCGAGTCAGCAGTATTAAAGTGTTTGAATTCTAAGCCAGTGAGTCCGACCACAGGTTTTTGAATGTGCTGTGCAGAACAATTTGTTGCATGATTATATATCTAACAATTTTGTTATCAATTTTTGCAGTGTGCAGAGCCACAGGACTGGTATGCAGCCAAGCTTCTGTACGTATTAGAGAATATTGATTGTGATACAGGTTAAAAATACAGGACAATTTTTGCATGTGGAACTGCACTGAGCATGTTCTTGTTCTCTTTTAGAGAAGGAAAGGCAGTACAACAGACCTTGGATGTCAAACAGTAAACCACCTATTAAGTCTAAAGGCGACTCAAACGATCTTACAAAATCTGGTATGATTTCCAATTTCTGTAATTTATAATTTCAGGGTTTTGCTGCACCATTTTTATTATTATGATTTCATTATTTAATTATCATACATTACACTTAAGAGTGTGACTTGATCACTGCACCACACATCAGTGCTGCCTGTTGCAAGGAGCTATATAAGTATGCTGTTCTATTTGATGGCATTACCACTAAAATTGCTGTAACTAATTTTAAATGCAGGTGATTCACACTTACGAGCTGTGCTTTAGAAAGTGATTACTTAGTCTTCGCTGTCTGATCATTTGTTATATAATCTCAGAGGGCTTTCACGAATCATGATAACTCTTTTACACATTTATGATTTCACTTTCCAGTTCTGAAACCTGGAGAGAAAAGCAGCAAACTGGATTTGTCCAATTTTGATGACATTTTTGAAGACGCAGCTCCAGTAAAGAAAGCGAATGTGATGGTCATTGCAAATAAAGTGGAAGAGGCCAAACATCCAGCATATACGCGCTTCCAACACTCGGTAACTGAAATAATTTTTTGGTTTTATTAAATTCATATTACAGTTTTGTGTTTGTCTCAGAGATGTTTCTTTAATTCTTATGGTTGATCAGCATCACTTGGTTTTTATCGGAGAAATGAGCTAATTTGTTTGCCAGAACTTAAACAAGATAAAAAATGTTGGAAGATATGTGATGCTTTCTGTTGAATCAACAGCACACAGTTATACTAACTGATCAGTTATTTACAATGGTAATAGTATTTGCAAATTTATATAGCACCACTTCAAGAGAGACTTACCAGAGGTGCTCAACTATAATATCTATGTAATGACTCAAAAGACGTTCAGCTTGCATCAGTCATCAAATAAACGATACTGGGAAATATATGTGACTCTTGCAGAGTTAAGAGACCACTTTTGTCAATTCATTATGAATATTCATCCAAATTTCTTTTTTCTATCCATGAATCTATATGGATCTTGTCTCATTTTTCTACAATTAAACTGTATTTCTCTGCATGTTATCTTAAGATTAAATTCTGTTTTTTACTGAAAGTGAAATAGGCAAAAGTGTGTCAATTTTAGACCAAGAATGCCAAATTTTCAGCCTGACTTTTGCTTATGGCAAAAATGTTTATAAGTCAGTTTGAGACAATTATTCCCTTTCTTGGCCTAGGTCACTTTATGATGATCTTGATTTGTAGGGGGTGTGCGATAGTGTAGTGGTTAGCATGCTGGACTGTCAATCGAGAGGTCAGGGGTTCAAATTCCGCCAGGGCAGAAATTTGGTTAAAGATTTCTGCTCCACCTATGCCCCTGGCCAACTCAGCTACACTGTTGGTGAGAAGATGAGACAGTGGTGGAGGGGACTGGTCACCCATCCTCATGTACCGAGGCTAAGAAAATGAAGTCACACTTCATACCCTCAGGGCTAACATCAGGAACTGCTGTTCTTCTCCTGAGTTGTATTACCATCCATGCAAAACTTAATTCCTATAGTAGTTGTGCATGTTTGGAATATCTTTAGATCAATCAGGTGATGATTATTAACCGAGTTCAAGACGGACTTATGCACCAGACAACAGAGGAGGAACTCTTGTCTGCCGAGGTGCCAATCAGCATCCGAGTCATCACTGAAGCCATGTGCGAAGAGCTGAAGAGCATCAACAGCGGTCTCGAAACCACGGCTAGCAGGTGGTTTTATCTCAGAGTTGTAATGAAGCCATCATCACTTGTCATAGACTAGGCTTGTTGATTGTCTTGGATTGCAGATTCGAGTATCCACGAAGGACACCATCACGGGTGGCGATCCCTGGGGTGTCGAGGGGGACAAGACCCCACCTGTAAGAGTGGGGGGGGGCACACCATACATTTGTCCCAGGACATTTTGAAGAAACACCAAAAATAGGTCAACAGTTTTTTCGTGTGTGAGCGCAACAAATTTTTTGACCTCTTTTTGAGCAGATCAGTTCAAAACTGTTTTTTGACTAGATCAATTCTAAATTGTCCCCCCCCCACCTGTCAAACAAGATCGCCGCCAGTGGAAACCATTGCATAGAGAACTCTCTGACTAGAGCTTTACACACAATAGGTAACTAGTAGCAACAGCACCTGATGCCTTTAGGTTACTTAGGTATCAACTTATGGCTGCATTTCTTTAAACTCGGTTACCTACCAGGCTACCATACCCTGACTTCAGTAACTGTTGTCCCTGACCTATCCGATTTCAACTGGGTTTATCCAATAGATTATGCCTATTATGGTTCCCTTGAAGCACACATCAATTGATTTTTGCGTATTGTATTGTATTGTATTGTATGTCAAAACTTGTAAAGCGCCTCTACCCATTGCATGCACGCCAATCAGAGGCGCTCCCAGTGCAAGAGAATAAAGGCAAAGACAGCGAAAAGATGCGGCAGCACCTTCAGATAACGGTGCAGCCCGGACCAACTTAGGGAAGCTGAGATCATAATGAAGGGCCAGTACTAACAAGGCACAGGACTGGGCCTTGGTCGTTTTGTGAAAATGGTGTCACAGAAGCAGGGCCGCATTAAGACTAGTGCGGGCCCGGGTGCTGTGACTTGCAAATTTCATCACAGAAAAATTTCATGACCTTTTTATGGGAATTTTTATGACCTTTTGGGGGGAATTCTTCTTACATAAAATTTGATGACTTTTTGGGGAATTTTTGATGACTTTTTGGGGGAATTCTTTGTTTTTACATTAAATTTTTTGTATGTACTTCCGAAAATGCGGGCCCCAAAATCTGCGGGCCCGGGTGCTGCAGCACCCTTAGCACCCCCCTTAATGCGGGCCTGCACAGAAGTCATTTAATTAGATTAGGTGCTTTGTCATTAGATAAATTAAATGGCATTGTAAAAATTTCAGCAATAAATGAAATGTTCAGAGTAAATGATTTTATAAACGAGGAACGTACAACTTTGTTGTATATTGGGAGTTTGTTACTTTGTGCTTCTTGGTTGTTCGCCTATTTGCATGTGGGTAAATATGGGTAGGAACTGTAATGTAAAGTAACATGATTATGTTTATCACTTCCTTTTAGCAAGCTTAATCCTACTCAGGAAATACATTATATGGCTGGATATAAATGTCTGATCACAGCAGATTTTTAGTTTTCATTGTCATATATAAATAATTTGATTTAAGTAATTTATAAAATGGACATGAAATTGCCATTTCCTTGACAAATATTATTTGTCATTCGATAGTTTTTCTAAGAGTGGTGCTACATAAATACAATAATACAACACATGTCTTTTAAAATGTTAAAATGACAGATAATCGTGCTGTTTTTAACATGTTAAAAGGACATATAATCATGCTACTTTTAACATGTTAAAAGAACAGATAATCATGCTACTCTTAACCTGTTAAAATGACAGACTTTTAACATGTTAAAATTACAGACAATCATGCTACTTTTAACATGTTAAAAGGACAGACAATCATGCTACTTTTAACATGTTTAAAGGTCAGATAATCATGTTACTTTTAACTTGTTAAAAGGTCAGATAATCATGCTACTTTTAGCATGTTAAAAGACCAGATAATCATGCTACTTTTAACATGTTAAAAGGACTTAATCATGGTTCTTTTAACATGTTAAAGGACAGACACTGCTTCCAAATAGACCAATGTGGTTGTGTGGCATCGTAATCTATTCAGTAGTGTGCGCCAGTCTGTAATTCAACATTTGTAGACTTGTGTTTACACATTGTAGTCTCATGTATCAGATTTAGACCTCCTGAGCTCCTTGTGCACTTAATAAAATGCAGCAAAACTTTAAAAAATAAATTTGAATTAGAAAAAATGAATTTGTCTGTTTCAGTGCACAGCCAGTTAGTAGATTCAGCAAAGGACCAAAGGCAGAAGCACTGAACCACAAAAAGAAACTTGAAGAGATGGTTCTGGAGGAAGAGAAGCTGAAAAAACAGAAGCAACAGGAACTTTCATATGACTCCGGATATGACGACCATCTGGCCAAGGACAGTGCCATCGAATTGCTTGGTATTTAAACCTAATTGTCTCTACTGTTGCGTTGACGATGCATGTTACGATTCCGTTAAAAATTCACTTGCTGTTGGGTTTTTATTTTAGCGAAATTTAGCGGTAGTATAAACAGATTTTTGTGGCACCACTGGGAAACTGATACTTTTATTATCGTGGTAAGGAAATGCTTTATGCTAGCAAATTGATTGTGAGTTTAAAGTGGCCTCGATTCATCTGAACTGTAGACTCTTGGGAAGCTGTCCATGTCATGCAAGGTTTCTACTGCAGTCCAAAGTTTGTATAAGTTTGCAGCCTATATTAATTGCCTGCAAGGTTTCTACTGCAGTCCAAACTTTGTATAAGTTTGCAGTCTAAATTAATTGCCTGCAAGGTTTCTACTGCAGTCCAAAGTTTGTATAAGTTTGCAGTAAAAATTAATTGCCTGCAAGGTTTCTACTGCAGTCCAAAGTTTGTGTAAGTTTGCAGTCTAAATTAATTGCCTGCAAGATTTCTACTGCAGTCCAAAGTTTGTATAAGTTTGCAGTCTAAATTAAATGCCTGCAAAGTTTCTACTGCAGTCCAAAGTTTGTATAAGTTTGCAGTCTAAATTAATAGCCCGATACAGACACAATGGGTATACACACGCTGTTGGTCTAAGTCAAGTCGATTGAGTCTAACTACCCTTTATTCTTGTCTTATTTACACCTGAACAGTGATTGTAACTGTGATCTGACCTTTATAAAGCACCATTTCAAGAATAAATTCGTCAGTGGCATAGTAGAATATAAGTTTCATTTTTAAAAATTCTGGTGTATGTTATGTTATGCGATCTGGTGGGCTAGAAAAGGAAATGATGTTGGCTTGTGGTGAGGGAAAAAAAAGACGGGGTCGACCAAGGAAGAAATGGATGGATGAGATTCACGATGTAACTGGCATGAATTTGGAAGAACTAAGGGACCTGACTTCGAATAGGATGCAATGGAAAATGTGTATCATGACGATCGCTAGAGCTCCAAGAGTTGACAGCACAAGGTGACAAGGTGACTGGTGTATGTTATTAACTGTTTTTTGTGTGATTCAATAATTTGTTCAGTTATTCAGTTGAGTTAACAGGAAACTGGGTCAGACAGTTTAGTTTAGAGTTTATTCACTCTGTCCTCTATGATCAAGACAACTGTTGGTTCTTTAATCCACTATCCTAGGTTGAAACGTGATTCAGCTTATACACACGCAACTATCATATGTGGCAATTTAACAAGCAGGAAATCTTTTCTTCTGGGTCACTTGTAGCATACTTCAATTAAAACATGTCGAACATTGATTTACATGAGCTTGTGCTGTGTTCCAGACTATGTTATTATCCGGCCTGCTTATTTGTTTCTGCAGAAGATGTAGAACTTCTGAAAATGGAAGGCATAACCAATCCCAAAGCTTCAGGTTACAAGATCAGAACGGTAAGTCCGCTACATGTATTTATGTATGTAGGACAAATTTTCCTATGTAGATCCTTCAGTCTCCCTCACCCCCCCCCCAGTGATAGTGGAAAAGCCATATGTAAATTCATAGGTGCCTTTTGCCTTTGAGGACCCTTTGGTATCGCGGTATCATGTCTTGATTGTGTCATCTAATGACTCACTGATAAACTTTACTTAATAGTATACCATACTATTGTGGACAATAACCATTTGTAACTATTTCTAATTTTGTAACAAGTTGCGACCTTGTCAGCTTGACGTATCGAATAAACGAAATTGATTGATTGATTGATTGATTGATTGACCAGAGCACTTGTGTAGCACCCTTTAAGTAACTTACAAGGGCGCTCCAGCATGGTTACCTAGGAATCTACCTATGTTATCTACATGACCATCTGTCCATCGCATAAGTATAATCGCTATAGGATACTGACATCTCCTTATTGCATGAATATCAGAATGTTACCTACCGTAGTATATGTAATTTTGAATAAATATCAGTAAGTTATCATTACATGTAATTTTTAACCTTTTACACTTTGAATCTTTCTCATTTTATATCATGTTAACTTATCACATAAGTATCTGTGTGTTGCATAAATTGCAATATCTCACTTAAATGTAAATACCATATATTAATGTCAAGTGTCTACTCGATAGGTACATAGGACCTGCAGAAATAATTATCATATTCCGAGGTGATATCAGTCTATCCCATTATATTCCATGTTAATCTGTCACATCTGTGTATCTGGTTATCTCTTTTTATTATTTAGGTCCGGGATGTCCCGACGGTAGATGTGAAGGTCAGCATCTGTGCACGATGTGCCAGGTCGGTTTTATTTACCATCTCAGCAGTTTGATTAAGAAATAAAACTGGTGACAATGATGCTTCATAATGTAATTGTAATTGTGATTGTAAGTGTAACTGTAAGTGTAGTTGCAAGTGTGATTGTGAGTGTAATTGTGAGTGTAGTTGTAAGTGTGACTGTAAGTGTAGTTGTAAGTGTAAGTGTAATTGTGAGTGTAGTTGTAAGTGTGATTGTAAGTGTAACTATAATGTAATTGTAAGTGTAATTATAAGTCTAAAATTGTAAGTGTAAATATAAGTGTAGTTTACGTAGTGCTTCTTCAAGAAAACTCCTTAGAAGTAACCCCAGACCAGACAACACAAGTGTGATTGTAAGTGTAACTATATGTGTAATTGTAGGTGTAATTGTAAGTGTAAATATAAGTGTAGTTTACGTAATATAAGTCTAGTTTACGTAGTGCCTCTTCAAGAAAACTCTTCAGAGGTAACCCCAGACCTGACAACAGAAGACAATGATCAGATAGAATGGTCTTCGGTGGGCTAAGTTGAGGCAGAGGAAGAACAAGAAGCTTATGCCACAGGTTGATTGGCGACCTGTACCAGAATGAAGGACTGACCAGAGCCAAGCTACCCTGTTGTATGGAACATTTTCAAGAGTTACTGAGAGGTTGCTATGCGTTAAGACTTTAACAACGAGCTGCAGTGGCTTCCCCGTCACTTAGTACATGCTCGTCATTAAAGCGTGAGAGCATGTTGATGCCTGCTTTAATACATGTGCAATGACTTAATTTAAGCAAGTGAAATTTAGCTTTTAGCACTTGTTTTTCTACGATTTCTTTATGATTTTTAAAATTTGTTATGATACATAGATACATGTACAATGACTTGAATGAAAGAAAATATGTGAAATTAAGCTTTTAGCACTTGCTTTTCTCTTATTTTCTTACGATTTTTAGAATTTTTTTGTGTTTTTGCATACTTCTCAGAAGCTCTGTAATACTGGTACTTAAAATCATACTTATAATTCTTTTTTGCACCTCATGAATTGTGGCCAGGTGCTTATGATTATAGGAAATGGTTGTACATTGAATTGGCCATCGATTGAACGAGTGTGTGCTAAAGTGCTACAGCAGCTCCTGATTAGGTTACATTTTACAAAAGTTGTTATTTTGATAGATTTCTGGATGGAGATGTACACCAGACTTCCCCAGCTTTCCCAGCTTTCCCAGCACAAAGTAAAGCAATAATTTTGATGTACTAACTTATTTACCGATCTAGTTTCTTATTCCTATTCTACTCTAGTCTAACTCTGTGTTTGTCTTATGGACTGGTCTTTTGAATATATACCTGATTACGGCTTGGTTTTGATGTGCCATCAGTTTATTCCTTGTGCATTAGACACCAGCACCATAGAAGTTACTGATTACAATTACAATTTGTCTGTTTATCTACCTTTGCATTTGTGTCTTGCTATGTCTGTTTCTGTTTTGTTGTAATTATAATTGCAAATTCTGTATCGTTTTTCAAGTACCTTTCCTGCCTGTGTTTATATCCGTCTTCTGTGTTACTTTTCCTGTCTTCTTGTCTTCAGAATTCTGCACCGTTCTTCAAGTACTTCAAGTACTTTTTCTGCCTGTGTTTATGTAAGCTTACTTGTCTTCTTGCCTGTATCAAGGTCTAACCCCCCCCCAGTCTTTTTTCTACAATTCTCATACTGTATCTATGTTTGTTGAATACCGCTGCCTAATGAAAAAGCATCAGTCGAAGGCTCTGAGTAGCTGTGCGTGAAGAACTTCCTTGCACAGTAACCATCTCAGGGAAGGCTTGAACTGGCACACTCTGCGTTGCAAGGCAAACGTTCAAACCAGTCGGCTATTGTGTCAAGCTCTGTACCTCTCTCTGTTATTGTCTGTCACTGTCTGTTGTCTCATTTCCTTGTGTCCACGTCATAGTTAAGTCTGAAACTGTAGTAGAATTTTTTGCTGAGTTGTGTTTTCATTTGTTGCTATGGTTATTACAGCATCGTCTTTCGGTCAGTTGCCGAGTTACTCGAAGGGAAAAGAGTTGAGCAGTCGAGAGTCCAGCAGTCGACCTGCATCTGGTAAGTGACTGTTTATTTTTTTATTTTTTTTAAATTGCATTTAGTTAATTAATTAATTAATTGCACTTATTGTGGATTTATAGTAAATAAATCTGAATCTGTGGTTTAAGGCAAGCATACATGAACCACTTGTCCAGGGTCATTACACGGAGTCTGCACAACAAGCTTGAACCCTTAATTGGTGTTTTGCTCAAGTAGTAATACTTCAGTACAATACAACTGTATTTTGATATTGCCCTCCTTCCAAAATTCAGAAGTGCACACAACCATAGCATGAACATCGATGGTGCTGGGTCGCTACGCAGTGGCTTGAGGTAGATTCAAACCTGCGACCCTCCAGTTACAAGGCAAAGAACATACCGCTACACCACCGCATTCCCAGTGATTTGTGGTTTCGCTTAGTTGCAACTGTTTATTGATATCTTGTTTTTTATGGAAAATACTAGATTAGGTTATATTATATATTATATATATATTTATTGAAGAAACTGGATTGTATACATGTCTGATTGATGGCACAGGTCGAGGTGTTCCAAGCCCAGTGGCTGTTCCAGGTGGTCGCCTGTCTCCAACCGAGGGATTTTTGACACCACGTCTTCGTGAAACTCCAAGCCCTGGACCATTTCAGAGTGATGACGAGGAGTTTGAAAGTGTCTCTCAAGTTACTGGGCCGGTAAGTGCTTTTTATATTTTTTTCTGAAATATTCATAATTTTCAGTGTTTGTAATTTTGTATATTTCATGTATAGTCAGTGATGCATCTGCTGTAGGATTTAAAGACTATCAGATAGATCAGTCTACAGCTATTGTTAATATACAATACATGTTGTTATGCGAAAATGCATTCGCTGGCCGTAAAGGGTCACTTGTTGATTCTCTGACAATATTTGACCTACACAGGTCGTTAAAGGTGCTATTAAAAATGTTCAGATAAATACAGAGAACTAGGTAGACGATTTTTATTGGTGAGCCTACCAGTAATTAATTACTGAAAAGATTCTACTGTTTAAGAAAAATTTCATGAAAAGATGTTTACTTTTCAGAGACATCCTGTTTGGCAAGACGAAGATGAAGGTTTGTGTGTATTTAACATTTTATTTCATGTTATACTTATCATTGCAGACCTGTTATCATGATATTTTGTTTGGGGCACACCATTACGTTGACCCTGAAGAAGCTATAATAAGTGTATTGATGTATGTATGTATATCTTTTTATTTCTGATATTTCTATAGCGCCTCCTCAAGTCTACTACTACTCAGAGGCGCTCCCGACTACAGCATTGATACCGTGTCAGAGTTTTCATGCCCAAGGTCCGTACGTAGCGGCTAGAGTGCGATTCGAACCTGCAACCCTCCGGTCACAAGGTGCCGAACTTACCACTGAGCCACCACGCCCCATATCTGTCCATTTATATAGCACATTTTAAGAACTTCACAAAGGCTATTTAGCAGATCTAAAGAGGTGCATATTAAGATGAGCTGCAAATTTTTTCTGAGCTATCAAGTGGGAAGACTGTTTCATGAAGATGGTACAATACATGAGAAGGATCAATGTGAGCGAATCGCTGTATGGGAGCGCTGGACTAACAGATCCCCACGAGTAGAAGAGCACAGTGGTCAATACAGAGCTCCCTGATGTATTCGGAGGCAACTGACCATCGACGCTTGGCCGAGGAGCAGGATTTTGAATGTAGTTTGATCCTCAACCGGAAGCCAATGCAGTGTCTCTCGCATGTTTGTCATAATTCATTGCACAAGCCAGGTCAAAACCCGTGGTGAGATATCAGTGACATTATGTGTACTTACTATGGTAGATATTTCTGTAATTAACACTTGAGATTGTTTTATGATTTTAGTAATTACGC
This sequence comes from Allolobophora icterica, assembly GCA_963556255.1. Classification (NCBI taxonomy): domain Eukaryota; kingdom Metazoa; phylum Annelida; class Clitellata; order Crassiclitellata; family Lumbricidae; genus Allolobophora; species Allolobophora icterica. The sequence continues at coordinate 21,120,607 of OY744617.1, forward strand.
CTCGGAAAGGAAGCCACATGTTGTTGCAATCCGTAATGGCTAATAAACCAAACCGTTCCTCCAGGTAACCACAAGTTTCCTTGTAAAAGTTTCTTAAAATATTTAGCTAGTGTAGTATAATGTACCTTGTTATTTATAAAATTTAATGGAAGTGATGTAGTTTTGAAACTGGCAAACCTTGGTGAGACTGTTAGAATGAGAGGCTGGTTTTCCAGCTGCTTAGCACGTGTCATTTTAGTGTAACTGGTTTATTAGTGAGACTGTTAGAATTAAATGCTGATATCCAATCTATTTATCACTTTGGTGCAACTAGTTTATATTACGCTTTGCAGGCCATCTCTTTATCCTTGTTACTATTTTCCAGCATATATCTGGACAAAAACATAATAAACTGAACAAATACAGATATCTACAGGTATAGGCGTAATTTACGGGGGTGCGAGGGGGTACCAGTATCCCCACTTTTCATACCCATTGTTTTTGCCCATTTTATCTGAGGAAGCCCTCAAGATAAAAAAACAATTGCCAAGCATTATCATCGTTGTGATCATCATCATCATCACTCTCATGGTTATTATTTTTTTACTAAAACAGGTGGCAATATATTATCTGTGAAATCACAATGGAATTATTACAAGATGTTACAAGATGTTGCCATGGATATATCTCCCTATATGAAATCACCATGCGATTATTACAAGAAATTTTTATGACAATATAATTATCCTGTGTGAAGTCACTGTGCAATTGTTACAAGAAGCTGCTACTGCAATACATCCTCTGTGAAAATGTAATCACAATGCACAATTATTCCCAGAAGTTAAAAGAGGTTGCTATGGCAACGTGCCCTCTATGAAATCACAATGCAATTATTACAAGACTTTGCTATGGAAATATAGCTAATATGAAATCACAATGCAATTTTTACAAGAGGTTGCTAAGGCAATATATCCTCTATGAAATCACAATGCAGTTATTCCCTGCAGAGGTTAGACAATCGTCGCTATGGCAGTATGTACTATATAAATCACAATGCAATTATTCCGAGAGGTTAGAAGAGGTTTCTAAGGCAATACATCCTCTGTGAAATCACAATGCAATATTATTCCTACCAGTAGCAAGCAATATCCTCTGTGAAGTCACAATGCAGTTATTACAAGACGTTGCTACGGAAATATAGCTAATATGAAATCACAATGCAATTGTTACAGGAGGTTGCTAAGGCAATATATCCTCTATGAAATCACAATGCAATTATTCCCAGAGGTTAGACAATTGTTGCTATGGCAATTATTGCAAGACGTTGCATTAATTGCATTATTATTATTCCTAGCAATAGCAGTATCCTCTTTGAAACCACAAGGCAATTACTTATAATACTTACCAGTAGCAATTGTCTTGTATTTTTTTTTTAGTTCGGTAACCAAACATTGCAAGGTCATGGACCCCGCTACTAGGGCCACCTGGGTAGTAATAGGGGGCTACAATTTGATGAAAAGCAGCCGATCTAACATCATTAGATATGTAATGGTAATAGTATAGGCCTACATAAATAAAGACTCGACAGCACATCTTCAGGCTATAGGCTTACTTTGTACGCTCTTTTTCTGGATCGTACAAGAAACTTTTCATTTTAGCCACAGTGAGGTGGCTGTTGGTGGCAAGTCCCAGAGCAAAATGGCGTCCAGTGGAACGCTTCGAAATACTGGACCGGTCGCTGGAACTCAGAAGCCAAGCAGTGCAGCACGAAGAAGCTCATTCCAGCTGTCTGATGTATGTCATATGCAATGATTATTCATGTAACAAAAAGCAGTTCTGCATCCATTTCTAGCACTTGAAACAGTTCAGATGAATTTCATCAATAGACTAGGAGTCGTGTACATGACCTTTGTTAGTTTGTCTGTTATTGTATGATCCCTGTTTAGTCACCTGATGCTGAATTATCCCTGTAGAATGTTAGACGAATTAAGCAGGGCCAGCTCAGTGGTTCTGTATTTCAGCAGAATCCGTTATTGGTATTATTTGCAATTGATACAGATTAGTAGATGAACAGGATCTTCATTTTGCTTGTTTGATATAGGAAATTTGAGTTTTTTTTAGTAAGACTTGTTACTGATTTTATTTTTATGTAATGGCAGTACGTTTTTGCTTGAATCTAAGCTAGCTGGACCCCACAAACTTAGCTTTCTTTGAATGCTGTAGAAATCTTGGGACTCAGATTATAACTAAATTCTTATTACATGTATATGCCTTTAAATTCTCAACAGTTTTGCTTTTCCAATGCAAAACAATAGATTGAAGCAAAGAAAATTGCCATGAAAGAAGTTGAAAAGGTGCCCTTTGTAATAGATATATGTTAATTTTCTAGATGCTTGTAGTGCTGACTTTGTTCTCATATTGTTTGTTTCTCTTTGTAGTTAGGAGTTCGTTCTTTAGTGACAGTTGTTTCTGTTATCTTTTGTTCTTACTAAACTCTTGGTTTCTGAATCTGTAGGCTTCAATTTTATGCCACATATATGGTGCAATATTTCTATTAAGTAAGTAAGTAAGTAAGTATATCCTTTATTAATCCAACTGCTAACCGCATTTTGGTTTACACATGTATATCACGTCCAGATTAAAGTACTAAGGCCTATATTCCGGTGAAAATCATCCTAATTATGAAAGATTTACGAGCTAGACTGTCAGCAGTCGGGAGAACCCGATTATGGACACGGGGTCGCAAAGTATAACCCGTATGCTTAACAGGAGGTAATAGCACATGAAGCACATGTGTAGGACATGTAAGGACGGTCGTGAAAAGTTTAGAATCAGCAGTACGGATCAATTGTTCGAATCTAGGGTAGTCCACAGGAAGATAACCAGCTTTAATCAGTCTCCTAAATATTGCCTGTAGTCTCTCACGTCCCCTCTGCCCCACATAACCCCACCAAGCGGACGCAGCGTACGTCATCCTCGCCACTGTGGTAGCTGTCACCACATCGTACATTGAGGGGCCAAGTAGTCCATGAGTAGTTAGGATCCGTAATGCATACATTGATTGTCTTGCACCAGTGCATAGATTGTCAACATGCACGTCAAAGCAGAAGTCATCGGAGAGCGTGACACCCAAGATCTTCATGATTCTGACTCTGGAAAGACCAGGAATCTCCATCGGCTGGTTTTCATTCAGTTTTCTTCTCGGCTTACGGACAACCATTTCCTGGGTCTTTGCTTGGTTAAGCTTCAGATTACATCTCGCAGCCCAGATCTCGATGTGCCTGATTTCCGAGTTTATCAGGTTGCTATTGGCAGCAGGAACCAGGAGATAGGTATCGTCAGCGTACTTGAGTATCCGGTTAGTTGGATGTTTAGGTTTAAGTTTGGATATTGCTGTTAGGAACAGTATCGGACCAGTTCCTGATCCCTGGACAATACTGCAGTTGATTTCAATCGCCGCAGAGGTAATTCCTTTAAACTTAGTGCAATGTTGTCGTTGGTGGAGGGCCGCAATGATCCAATTGTAAGCAACGTCGGGAATGGGTAAGTCCGCCATCTGTTCAGCCAGATAGTCGTGCCTCACCGTATCAAATGCTTTTGTAAAATCCAGCGCTATCAGATGTACATAGGGGCTGGACGTCAGCATTTCAGTGAGTTGGTGCGTTAATGAACTAAGTGCGGCAGTAGTAGACCCGGTGGGCCGAAACGCATATTGATCTTGAAAGTCGCGGTTGTTCTGTTCGTACGTCAACATCGGATAGAAATACTTGCGCACCACGATCCGCTCAAGTATACGACAGAGGACTGAAGTGATTGAGATTGGCCTGTAATCGGCCTCCGTCTTCGGGCGGGAAACCTTTGGGACAGGAGTGATGCAACTAATCTTCCACTGAGGAGGAATATACGCTGCTCCAATGGAAAGGTTGAAGAGAGCCGCGATTGGCTGTGCCATAGCCGCAGCGGTTCTACTTAATAGCCAAGGTGGCACTCCGTCAGGTCCAGCTGAGGTCCTTCCGGAAGCCTCCAGCATGCGGAAGACAGAGTATTCTTCGATGAACAGGTCGTCACTTCCGATGGCTGTAGCTTTAGTTTTAGCTTAGTTTGATTTTGAAGGCAAACCACTGAGTTGGCCCTAAACCGGTTAGAGCAAACTTTGTCTACTAATGTGGGCATATGACAGGCAAGAGCAAAATGTACAGACACACAGGCGATGACATTCCCAGACTATGAACCGCAACGTATTGTCGGGGACCTTGGCATGATTCTGGATGAAGACCTGTTGATTGTAGACCAGGTCTACTCTGCAAGGCCTGCTTTAGCAAAATACGCCAGAGTAGGGATGACATTCAGTAGAATTTATTACATGATTCCTTCATAATAGCATTCCTGGACTTTTCAAACACTGTCCTCACATGCCTGCCAAAGTTCTAGATTCTCCAGCTTTAATCCATCTACAACTGTGCTGACCAACACATGACCAACATGCCAAAATTCTCCCGTGTTTCAAACTGCATGCAAGAGAGACTGCACTGGCTCCCACTCTTTGAGAACATAATTAAAGTCAGGATCCTCCCCTTCAGCAAAGCATCTTGTTCTGTGGTTCTTTTGGCCTTTGGAAACTTCAGGGAGAAACTTCAAAATCACTATTTTCAAGCAATTTGGGTCCAGAAATGTTGTGCTCTGCAGGATGTGGGGATCTGCTGGTTCTGCGCTCCTTTACAGCGATTTGAATGTATTTTTCTTTCTTTGCATTGGACCATTCTGAAAGAACAGTCTTCAACTTAAAATGCTTATACTGTTACAAATAGCTCAACAAACATTTCTGCTTCTCTTAAGATGCACCCATAGGCGTAGACTCTGGGGGGTCAAACGGGGCACGTGCCCCTCCAATAATTGAGGAGCCGGGGCAATGCCCCCAAAAATCGAGAGGAGAATTTCTTCAAATATTAAAATATTGTTTAATATAGACAAATTTCTTCAGAAACAGAAAAACAGAGACACAGAACTGAAAAACTATCAGAAATTCACAATAAAAAACAAAGATTAATTTTTATCTTCAATATCTTCAATATGAAACAAATTTACATATAAACAAAACGCCCCATTTCACACGCATTAACGTAACACCGGAAGCCTCTGCTGACTGTCCAGACCAGAGGTGAAAAAGTTTTTTTTCGGATTTTGGTTGTAAACAAAAAAGAAAAAAAGAAAAAGAAAACCATAACATTTTTTGTTTTTGTTTAAACATAAATTTCTTATTTTTGTCGAAGTTATTTTAATAACATTGATTTAATGATTTTTAATTTTCGGAAATCGCAACTGAAGTAAACTGAGTTGGAGCTCTTGTTCATGCCATTTTTCATGATTTTTCATATCCGAAATCCGAAAATCTTAAAAACAACCAAAACAGAAACCACAAAAACGAAAAAAACGAAAAAACACAAAAAAACAACTTTTCATCTAGAAAAATAGTTTTTTTGCACCTCTGGTCCAGACCCCATGCCCCCCCAATATTTTGGACAAGTTTACGCCAGTGGATGCACCTCTCGAGATGGCCATGGTTAGAGCAAGTTGCCTACTAAAGATGAATAATCGAGTGATGCTGATGCTTCTATGCAACATCATTTTCTTTCATTATGAAAAATTAACAGCTTTTATGGGGTAATTTATTTCGTTGCTGTTACCAAAATGGACGCTGATAACTGCATTTTCACTTGCATATACACGTACGTAAATGAGTTTTAATGTTGACTATGTAATGTTGTCTAAAAACTTTTTTATTTAGTTTACTACCTATGCGTAAGAAATCTTAAAAATCAGTTTATCTAAAAGCCTCCTCCCAAACTTTTAATCTAATCTGAGTCACCTGAGTCAGTCGTTCTTCAGGTCAAAAGTCTGTTAGGCACAGACGAAAAGAATCAGAGGGCTACGATGCTTAGGTGGATAGGAAGGAGCAAAAAGTCGTGACTGCTGTTTATGTCATGCATAAAAAGATATTAAAATATAATAAAACTCGATACTGGTGACTGGCTAGTACCAGTATTAATTGAAGCGTGCTAATATTTACTGTGACTATTTTTGTAAATGCAGGATGAAAACATCGTTTCCAGTCTTGTGAAGAACAGCAGTCAGTGGGTAGTACCAGACTACGATACAGATGGCAGCACCGTCTATGGTTTGTTAAACATGACCATTATTACATAAGTAAGTAAGTAAGTAATCTTTATTAGCACAAGACAAATGCTCATACTCTACAATGCATACAGTGGCGAAAAACTAGCACAATATCAGTGGAAAAACCGATGTAATATTGTATACAGTTTGAAATGTCTGACTTAATATACAGTTATATCTATAGCTATGAACTAAAAGCATAAACTTTACTCAGGCCTACAGTTGGTATTAACTAATAGGTTAGATCTTGGAACAATTGTTTATTTATTTATTTATTTTGTTTATTCCGGATATTTCTATAGCGCCTCTCGAAGTCAACTACTACTCAGAGGCGCTCCCGACTACAGCATTTGATACTGTGCCGGAATTTTCACACTGAAGCACCACGAGCAATTGCGAGTGAAGGACTTGCCCAAGGTCCGTACGCAGCGGCCAGAGTGGGATTCGAACCTGCAACCCTCCGGTCACAAGGCGCCGAACTTACCACTGAGCCACCACGCTAAAGCTAGCATGTATCACAATTTTTATATTTGTACATGAGCAAATGATGAAGGATTTCTTATGCATCAAATGTATGCCCCTTACATATTATTACATTAGTATTACATATTTCATATTACTTTACATTAGTATTACATTACAGTAATTGGTTTTTAAACAATGACAACTGATTCAGAATATATCTTCCAAGCTAAGCAGGTGAATTTTTACATTTTCAATTCAGTTACTGGTGCCGGTCGATCAGCTACGAAAAACTACAAGCCCAGAGGTAGAAACTTAAATCTTATTTGCATGTATTCCTTAATGCATTTAAATGCCAGTTGTGAAGTCTTGTTTTAAAGCTGAATTGAATTTGAGAACCATTCCCGGGGTAGAGTTATATCAGAATTTTATGTTCTGTTGAAAAACGTTGCAATGAAATGTTAACGTCTTACAGAACTTGTCAAGCTATTCTATCCTGCTGCAGTTCATGCACCATCCTAAAACCATGGTCATGATCGATTTCTGCCCTAGCACAATGCCATCTGCTGGGCTTCACCCCCAGATCCCTGACCAGGCAATTAAAGTGACCAAACAGTGTGGCCTTTGAGGACTTGATTTGACTTAGAGCCAGTGGATAAGTCTGCCTGGTGCAGCTTTTGTGTATTGCAGAGAAATAGGAAATTTGCAATTAAGTTACACTACACATGATGGTCTAGTGGTTAGCATGCTGGACTGTCAACCGAGAGGTCAGGGGTTCAAATCCCTGTCAGGGTAGAAATTTGAAATTTCGAGATATCTGCGCCTCCTGCAACCCCTAGCCAACTTGGCTAAAACAAGTACAATGACTGTACACTGTTGATGGGAAGATCAGAAGGCGAGGGAGAGGACTGGCCACTTGCCCTCATATGCTAAGAAAATGAAGTCGCTAACACTTCATACCCATGGCTGCTGCTCAGGCTAGCATAAGGGACTGCTCTTCTTCTTACACTACGTTTATAACACAGGCACAATTAATACTGAAGCTTTTCTGGATGAGCTACAAGTTATACCTTTGTGTTATTGTAGCTTATTGAAGACTATAAAGTTTCTGGTTCCTGACTGAAGATGTTTGGATTTTAATTTGGATGCTGGTTGCCCTCATCTACTAAGACAAGATGAAGAACGACTGACTTCCAAGTTTTGAATCACTGGATTATAGTTTGATTATCTGTGTTATAATTATCTCCTTATATGAGAAGTTAAGAAGCTTTTTAAGACTGATTAAGACCTTTGCTTCAGGTGATGTTGCTTTTTTATGTACTAAAACAAGATGGAGATCAGGATTTTAAAATTGGAGTTGTTTAATCACTGGATGATAGTTTAACTATCTGTGTTAAAATAGCCTATTTTTGAGGTATTTTAAAGAATGCTGGTTCACACACATCTTCAGACCGTATTTTGATTATCATACCCTGTATGGATTGCTGGTTGAATGTGCATTAACCCTCAAGCTAATTACATTTGGCAAATGCCTAATTAACACTCTGGATGTGTGAATACTGATCAGTTAAGCTATTTAAAGCAACATTTGTGTGAGAATATGAAAGGGGAATGGTTGGTTGTCTTACCTGAAGAAATAGAACCCTCCCAGCATGCCCACCTGAAGCCCATATGGGATTCATATTCTCATATGGGCCCCTTACAGAGCCCACATAGGTCCCATCAGAAGTTCATGGGCATTGCTGGCAGGAAATTCAGCTTTTGCAGCCACACCTTAAGTTACTTGGTTTATGCCTCTGGTTTGTTGTTGAATTTTGCAATTTTGTGTTTAAATCTAAAAATTAAATTGTAAACATTCATTTAGAAAGGATTTTAAAAATAGGCTAATTAAGGAACTCATAACTAAGTTCACGTTGACTTGTAAATACATGTATTAACTTTTATATACTGTCTGTAGGCATTAAATAGCTTTGCTGAGGGTGTTTGGTAGGTGTTAAGTAGCAGAAAATGTATGCTTTTTCTGTTTTCCAAACATGATTGACTTGGATACAACATTAACTTGCTTTCATACTTGCTTAATTTTTATTTTATGAAGTAGGCCTACAGCTTGTAAGTGCTACTAAAACTTAAAATGTGCTAGAACTTACTATGAGTACGGTATTTATTAAATCTATAGCACCCGTTTTAGTGAATTGATAAATTAATTCGATGCTGTAGGCATGTTAACATTTGCAGCAAAAAACCATAAGTAAAGAGAAATAAAATAAGCTGTTATTATGCTTAAAACTTAATTTTATGTATTAAACTTTTCAATTCAAGTATATATATACATACACAACAATACTCAGGGCAATGATCACTAATTGACGCTGCATTTTTGTGCATGCGGCCAAGGAAAATTAATTATTCCTTGGTATACGGTCAAGTCTTTGGTACGGGGTCATCCATAAAGGACGTCCGCAATGAGTGGGAGGGAGGGGTCACTCAAATGCGGACAAGGGGAGGAGGGTTACGACCAGGCCTAATTTTTTGGGGATACGAGGGGTACCCGACTACCCGTACCCCACTTTTTGGACTGGGGCAGGGGCGTAACTTTGGTCTAAAAAGCGGGGGGTACAAATTGTTTTGGATAATTCTAAAATTGGAAAAACATATTTTCCCGTCGTTTGGGGGCCCCCGACCTTCGGGGACCCTAGGCGCGCGCCTAGTGCGCCTACAGGTAAACGCGCCTCTGCCCAGTCCAAAAAGTGGGGGTATGGGTACCCCTCATACCCCCACAAATTATGCCTATGAGTGGATAAATAAATGAATAACTGCTTTTCGAATCTGATTGTTGTACAGCCACGAATGAAGACATTTGCTAAATTTCAAATACAAGTCATTCTGTTTTCGTCAGCACTAAAAGCCTCCATCAGCGTTAACTGTTAATTGATTACTTCTAAGTATAAAACCCGTTCTTCACGCACAAAAAAGAACTTCTGTGTCAGCATCTGTGTCTCGTTTGGTTTCTGAGTAGCGGTTGTGCACTAGCGGCTGTCTGTTCGTTGATGATTTGGGATTTGATTCCACATCTGTAACTTCTTCCTTCTGATGTAGTCTTCTATCATTTTCCTTATCCCTCGACATTAAACAACACACAACAACGACAATACACAACAAAAAGAAAGACAATAAACAACAAAACCACAATAAACAAAAAACGACAATAAACAAAAAGACAAACACACGACAAAATAAAAACAAACTAACACTACAAAGCATTTAGATTTTGCATTTGTATTTAGTTTAACGACAAAACAAACAACAAAGCAAACAACAAACGCCAAAATAAACAAGAAACTAAACAACAAGACAAATGCAAAAGTAAACAACAAATGACAAAATAAACAAAATAAACAACAAAACAAACAAGACAAAAACACAAAAACTACACAAAGGGCTTACGGGAGATAAAGCCACGCCAGGGGCCCCCCTGCCTTAACGAGCTTACGGGAGATTAAGCCACGCCAGAGGCTCAGCAGGGGTGTAGTTTTTGATTATTTTGTCTTGATTGTTTTGTTGTCTATTTTGTTACTTTGTCGTTTGTTGTTTGCTTTCGGGTCTGTTTTGTTGTTTACTTTGTTGTTTACTTTGTCGTTTGTTGTTTGCTTTGTTGCTTGTTTTGTCGTTAAACTAAACACAAATACAAAAGTCTAAATACTTATAAAAAAAATACAAATACACTACAAAAAACTAAAGACAAATACAAAAAACTAAATACAAACACAAATCAAACACCACACCCTACACACAATCCTGACAATACATAGCCACAGAACAACCATTCCATCGCCCATCCTCCTCAAGCAGGAAACGTACGGCCAGAGAATCCAAAGGCACCTATCGAAACACAGTAAAATAATGAAGGTTATTATTATTACACGTTATGACAAATTAGTAACATGAAATGAAAGAAAAATTCAAGTCTTTTTCTGGGGCGAGCCCTGTTGGTCCACGTCACACTGACATACATCAAGAAGTTTTATGTTCCAGTCTTAAGTTGACCAGGTCTGCGATTGTTGCGCTCATCTGCATGGGGAGATATGCAGGTGCCTCGCATCCGTATATAAACTCAAGCCCATTGTATCTTATCATGACTCGGATCTTCCTCTAGGAACAGTCTTCAGCTTTACATACGTGCTGTTGCATTTAGCTCTGTTCAGCAAACATTTCCAAAATGTTTTAAGATATACCTAAATATCTAGATGAGTTAGATAGTCATGTGTTCAGCGCCTTTGTGAAGTAGCCGACTTAAAGTTGCTATATTAAGTGGTGTGATACAAGAAAACAAACAAAGTTTAACATACATACATAAATACACACATACATTTATACAAGCAATTCTGTTAAGTACTGATATAATCATAGTTGCAAATTTATATAGCATCGGTTCATTCGAGCCTGAAGGAAAAGAAGAAGAAGAAGGTTCATTAGGGCCTATAGGGGCCATCCATATATTACGTACGTGTGGAGGGGTGTTAACCCAAGTGCATGTTTGCGTATGGGGGGTCTACTGATAATGTAGGTACGCATAGGAAACGGAGGGGGTGGGGGGGGTAAAACCTATAATTTGTCTATATTGGCCTTCAAATTGATTGGCCTTCAAGTGAGCCAGAGTTCAGTCTTTTCAGCTATCAGGTATTACCAGGGGAAGTAGGACTGTGGGAGAGGTGTCACTTGTATGCCACCTTAGGGTCCTTACCTCTGAACATTATTATTAAACTATCACACAGTTCAGCAGTGAGTCCATGGATTACTCATCCTTCAATCTGGCTTAAAGTGCAGACAGTCGCTGCTCGGACCTGTCGTACTGACACATTCTGCAGCTGGTCTTAAGGGGAGGGGGTGCATCAAGCGTAAGTACGCAGGTGGGGGTGGAAAAAAGTATGTGTGCCTACAGGGAGGGGTCCAATTTTCCCAGATTTTTACGTATGTACTATATGGACGGCCCCATATTATTATTTTTTTACGCCCGAGGTAGAAATGATCCCTCGGGCTCTTAGAAACTAATTAGTAACTTCTATTGCACCGGTATCTAATGCACAAGGCATCAACCAATGGGACATCTATGTAGGACATATGAGCCCCATATAGAAATGCATGTAATGTAATATTCTCACTCTATCTTCAACATATCACATTGCTGTAGCATTCGGATGTAGTCTCAAAACAACTTTAGCAGCTTTCTAGGGCATTTAGTAATCCACAATACATAAATACTTAATTAAATATCAGTAAAAATGCACATATATTAAAATAAAATCATACCACAAAATCAGAATAGAAAAGGCATTCATATTCATTTTCTGACTGAGTGACTGAGAAAATGCTCATGATATTCAGGACAGAATCAACTCGGATTACATAACAGAAAAAGACATTGAACAGTAAGTGCAACAAAAAAGCCAGCCACAGACCTGGTGGAGATGGTGCTCTCCCTCCTCTTTGTTTTTCCTGTCTCTTTTGTAAAGACCAAGATCGAAATGGACAGTTGAACCAATATTCACCACAGCAGAAGACATGGTCTCCCATAGGAGTATAGGCGTCGACTCCTTGGGAGCCTTGGGTGCGAATGCACCCCGAGGGAAAGTTTAGTGGGCATTCTCCTCCTACTCCTCCTTTCTCTTACCCCTCCATTCATATTCAATATGGCTGAATCTGATGTTTCGAGAGATCCAGCAAAGGGTGGAGGCGACATTTCTTCAAATCCACTTGACTGAACTTGATGTAGAATGTCCAGTTCCGTTAGTTAGTGGGATTGATACATCTCCCGTTCTTTCACATTGTGAAGGAGTTTTGTTTGTTCACTTTTTTCACAGTTTTCACATTTTTTCCACATTGTGAAGGTTCTTTGTTTTGTCGGCTGGATTGCTATATCTCCAGTTCCCTCACCACGTGAAGGTTGAATAACACCAGGCACCTGTGGTGATAATCTAACCAAGTTTGACATCACTATTGTTGTCAGTGGATGCAAAACACCAGGAAGACCTGGTAGTGGTTGAACCAATCGACCGGATACTGTCCTCCGTCAATGGCAGAAGAACTCCAGGCGGTTGTGGAGCAGGGCTTTCTTTGGATGCAGCTGCAACTGGGAGGCAGTTGCCATCCTGCGAATATGTCACGAAGGTGATGCAAGCATCTGTGTGCTCGCAGTTGGCTGTGAATTCCTGTGCAACTGTGACTCCGAATTCGATCATTGGAGTACTGCCAGAGTTTATCTGGTGTCATTTCTGCATAGAACCACCCTAAACATTTAACAGAAACAGAGGATCTTAATTTCAGAGTTAGTTTCTCTCTTTTAGAAAGATGTATTTTAGGATTATGCTAAACCGAAGGAAGGAAAACATTATTCGGATAAGTAATTTGTGTTAAACACTATTAAAATGCACAAAACCAAGCCAAGGTTCAGCCAAATTCAAATGAAATAATCACCAAAGATTGATCTTCAACCAGTCAATGAATCAATCGTTTTATTGACATACCACATAACGCAATCATAGTAACAAACATTGTAACATTCATATGGCAGTAGGCTAAGGATATGGCTGGCTAATTTACTGTTTTAATTTTAATGTTAAGGTGGTATAAGGTCTGTTATTATCATCAAAATAAACCACATACATGCAATTTAACCATTCATTTCTATAAAAAAATCATCAGCATTTAGAATATAATAGAATAAAATATTCTTTATTAATAATTTATAATAATAATAATAATAATAAATAATAATAATAATAATAATAATAATAATAATAATAATAAACTTTATTAAACCAATTGCGAACCGCATTTTGGTGTACATAAACATATAACACATTCGCACATGGCCAGCCCTGCAAAACTAGCAGTAGGCTACACCAAACCTATATAAATAGTGTTAGCCTGTTAGGCATCAAGTTAAAAGTACAACATCCTAGTTAAGAATGCTTTCCTCACCGTCTCACCGTCCTGACTCCTGACGAGCCGTCGAATATTTCGATAAGAAATGATTTGATACCTTGTGTTATCGATCACTTTGTTGATCGTCTTATTTCTGAACATGAGGCTTGTCATTTCTGTCAAAAATACGTCGAAAATGAATCTCAAATCGACATTTTCGAGTGAATAAAATATTATTTAAGAAGAAACTTCAGATAAGCGCACATAATTAGCGTTGCAGTCCCGTTACTATAACAATATAGGTTTACGTCATCGGTACCTTTGTGATCTTGTAAGAACGCGTCATCGATTATAACCAATCACGGAACCGATGTTGATCACGTGCAGTTTGTGTCCAATCATTTTCGGTCTTCCATAGGCTTGTAGGCGCCGACGAAAGTTCAGTGGGTGCCGCAGAAGAATTCGAACTTTAAATTCAAATGTTTTACACCTAAGTAATCTCACAACTTGTCTACTTGAGAAGTACAACTGCAACACAAATACCCAACATTGCATGATCTGACAGTCACAGCCAGTACATAAATTAATTATTTAATTATTTATCATTTAAAATAATAAATAATATCATTGGAACCACAGTATAAATAATTACAACGTCGATCGCCGGTGTCCAATGCTTTTTCTAACCTCGTAACTCTTGACAAGGAAACAATTTTCTTTATCCGAAAATCCACTAAAGCTCACCTACCTAAGGGGAGGGGGAGGAAAAGGGGTAGGGAAAGGGAGGGAGGGAGGGAGGACCGATGTACCCAGAGACAAAAGCAAAATCATCATCATCATCATCATCATCATCATCATCATCATCATCATCATCATTATTGTAAACAGTGTCATTAGCATTTAGACTTGGTGTATCAACGGCGCTATATTGTCAATCAATCAATCTTTATTGAACCATGAACAGTACAAGTGATAGTTATATAGTGGAACAGATTAATTCTCTCCCGGCGGATCCGTTCTAAAATAAACCAACCCCCAGTTCTAAAATTAATCCCCCACCGGAGATTAGGCTATATTTACAATGATGTAACAAAATTACGTATAATGATGACATGAACTTTGGGACGGGAACTGAAAAGAAACAATGGAGATATTATATCACTCCAGAGGAGATCGAGATCTGTTTTGCGGATCTATATTTGGACCCGCATACCTGTAGACGGCTGCGGCCCCGGGTAGGCCCTATAGATGGTGTAAAGTTGTAAAAGATTGAAAATGCAGACCTTCGAATCTTAGTCTGCAGTTAGTAGTGTCGCCGAATTGTTTTTGATGAGAACTAAACAGTGACTTATCTTCAATAAAAATCGATTTTTTTGTTGAAAAAGTTTATGAACAAACTTCAAGGTTATACAATACCGAGCAGCGCAGCTGAGTAATGCGCTATAAAAACCGTGAATAGCAATCATTGAGCAAGTGCTACCGAAGCTATAAAACGGGCTTTAAGTCACGTGATTTTTCCCGCGTGTTGTTCATTGTTGATGTCCTCGGAATTTTTCATTTCAGTTGAAAAAGTCTGAAAATGCCTCCAAGGGATTATGCCGCTGAAAAGGGTAAAGCACGAGCTCAATCACTATTCGGCAATCTTTCTTATTTGGTTGTAGTAATGGTCTTTATTATTTCTCAGTGTTTGCTTCGTCTCCTATTTGGTCAGGTTATGGCTCAGTGGTCTCGTTGAGGCTAGAACTAAATGCCAGAATTTTAGTAAGGGAACTGGTGCTTACTAATGCCAACCATTGGTTATCGAAGCAGTTCAGTTTAAGGGCGCTGTGTCATTACGAATGTGATTTGCGTTGCGTCTTTTACAGCTGAGCTTTGGCCTTGCACCACCCGAAAACGGTTGTGGTGGAGCTCTCGAAAGTATGGAAGTTATTATTGATAAAGCGTATCAAGATTCAAGACACTAAGTATCCAATGTCTGAAAGTCAAACTATGCCATTATTTAAACGAACTGCATTTAAACGAATATCAGTGTGGTGAACTGATTATTTTTCTTTGCACAGAAAAAATTAAGTCATTCCTGTCAGAGTTTTATCTGGATACAGAAGATGGTGGAAAGGAATTTGTCTATGGAAAACAGTTGGTAAGACGGTTAATCATTATAAGTGTCTACCTGTAGCATCTTTGTGATGTTCTAACAATAGCAGAGTGCTACATGATTGTTCAGATACATACAAGCATACATACTTCGTAGTGTTTATACGGTGTCAAGCCATTTAGAGGTGCTGCGTCCCGAATTCCAGAATCCCAATTTCCGAAAACGCTGAAAATACACATCTGCCTGATTTCCCGAAAACAGTTTTATAGAAAGTGGTTGAAATCCAAAAAACTATTAAAATATTCCCTAAATTTAATTGTAATATTTGAAATATAACGCCCTGTTTGGAAATGAACTGTTGAAGTTCAGGCCCTTAGCCAGAAATACAGAGTAGCCCGTCGAAAAGCATTCGAAGTCATGACCACCCAATGCCGTGGGTGTACGAAGTTGCTACTGCTTGAAGTCCCACTGCCGTAGGAGTCTGACTGCAGTGCCCCTATTCTGTTTACAGAGCCTAATATCAACCCTCTGTTCCTTACAGAACTGTCATCTAAACACTGGCACTAGCTGTAGAGAAGAAGCTGAATGGTGCTTCAGGAGAATCATGCACAATTTATGCCCGTCCAAAATAATTTTTGCCCGTCCAAAGGACGGGGGACGGGTGGCTGGCTAAGGGCCTGTTGAAGTAAGAACTCTTAGACTTAGAGAAATCGTTTTCGGGGATCAAGCCGAAATCCGTTTCAGGGATTCGGATTTCGGGGATTCACAACGCACCCATTCCTTGGACAGTTTTACTATGTTCATAGTGGAAAGAAGTTGCATAGTAAAGCTGTGGAATGTTGAAGGTTTACTGAATAAATGAAGCTTCTGTGTGTGTGTGTGTGGCAGCCTGCCAAGTTATCTGGATGCTTACTGATAAACTCTTTTGTTAAATGCACTTTAGCACCAATTAGCATAAGTAGCACTTTTATGAGGTAATTAAAGTAAGTAAGTAAGTAAGTAAGTAAGTATTTTCTTTATTAACCGGTTGCAAGAGATTAGCACTCCAGAGTACAAGCATAAAATAATACACTATAGTAAACCTCTAGATAAGTAAGTAACTAACGGACCCACGGCACTATGGTATGTTTAGGCCAGTGTTGTTTTGGTAGTAGCCGTAGTAATGCTTGGAATTTTGACAGGTGGACCTCGCTCACAGGGAACAGGTGTCTCTTGTAATTGACTTGGACCATATTCAGGACCATGACGCTGAATTGTGCGATGACATCGTTGGTAACACGCGACGTTACGTTGGACTCTTTGCCGACGTTGTGCACGAAATGCTGCCAGACTACAAGGAAAAAGAGGTCAGGTCATTTCTACAGCTGTTTCTAAAATGGAGGTCAGGTCATTTCATGTAGTGAAAGACTAAGTACACACTGGAATCCATTGATAATGTGCTTCTGATAATATGCTTCATTTTAATGAAAAATGTGACATAAAATGGTTGGGAATGTATGTCCCAGGTTGAATTTGGCTGTAGAATGTGAAATCGATGCTACACAATGTCATTTTGTCTCAGATGCTTTTCTAATTTATGTAATCGGTTTGGGTTGTTTGTTCAGAGGAATGTTTCGTAACTTCCAAATGACCAGTTCATAACATAACTTTGGAATGTTAGGTTTATGTAGTTGTTTATAAGCATTCGTGCAGAATCTTTGGAGGGCCTTGCAAACCATTTCCCTGTAATTTGCATGATCTTACTTGCTAAATAAAGTGCTACTGGAAATATAATAATTTATTTAGCATTTACCTAAAAGGAGATGCAGTATGCAGAAGAACTGGTTGAAGACAGAGACAATGATGAGCTTGCCTTTGCAGATCAGTTTGAATTATAATCAAAATCAAAGATGTTTGTAGTGCTTCTTAATGAAAAGCTATTTTGTGTAGTGCTGATAGCGTAAATGTTGTTAAAGTTCACTTACAAGAAGAGTTCATCCCTATATGTTGCAAAACTGTGGAATATGAATGTACTGAGCAGGCATATTCAAAGATGGCTGTTACTGTTGCTTCATGGTTAGGTGGTAAGCAAGGACGCCCTTGATGTCTACATTGAACATCGTCTCATGATGGAGCAGAGACTTCATTCGGAGCGAGATGAAGCCACCCGTGATACACGTAACAAGTATCCTCCTGAGCTGATGAGGAGATTGTAAGCCATTTTCAAAAGTGAAATTATGAAACTTTTATGTAGGCAGTATGGTAATGGATTTTGTAAAGTTAGAAAGTTGTATATATAGTAGTAGGGTATGCTTGCCAAAATAGATAAAATAAGATCATGTTGATGTTCGAGTTATGTCATCAATTAGTGTGGGCCCATTAACACGAAGTCGTTGATAAAGTATGTAAACCGGACCAATTTAAAAAATGGATAATTCAGAAATATCGTTATTTTGCACTACACTGCATTTCTTTTACGATGCATTAACCAGTATGGTGCAGTAAGTTAATGGCTTTGTGGGGATGTAGCACAACTTCCTGTTAAGCAGAAGAATGCCGCATAAACCAGGAGCACGTAAATGAGTCCAGTCTTTAGTTATGTTATTGAGCTGATAGTTGGATTGTTATTAAATCTGAGTTTTCATATCTTTTTCAGTGAAGTGTACTTTAAAGCACTGAGTGCAATCAAGCAAATTGCCATTCGTAATGTGAAGGCGGAGCACATTGGCAAGTTGGTCTCCGTCAAGGGAATTGTGACAAGAGCGTCTGAGGTGAAGCCTATGATGCAGGTTGCAACCTACACATGTGACCAGTGTGGTGCTGAAACCTACCAACCTGTGAGTTGTTGCTTACTATGAGTTTTTTTTAATCCATTATTGTTTTTCTCTAGTTTTTGGATGTTTTATTTATGTTGGAGCCATGTTTGTTAGAATTTGGTTGAAATCATGTGTATCTGAATGGAAGAATTTTTCTAAAGTTTATAGCCACAGAGATATTTGAATTACACTGGTGTCTTATTTTTTTTTAAATTTTCTGCCTGACTTACACCGAAGTTATTTTGTTAGTTTTGCATCTTTGAATGAATTCAGTACTAGTGGGTGAATCCTTTAGTTTTGTTTAGTTTCTAGAGTAGTTCTAATCTTCTGTAGTGCTGTTATTATAATGCACAAAGCATCAGTTGTTGATAATTTCAAGTGAATCTTAGTCAAGTCTGTTCAAAAAGTCAGGTCGAAGTCCTATAGGCCACAAAAACAAAGTCGGGCTATAGCAAGTAAATTCTTTTCTAAGATGTTTTTCGGTTGTGCGTGGGCGTCTCGTGAAGGTGCATGACGGTCTAAAGGTTAGCTTGTGGGTCTCTCAACTGAGAGGTTGGGGTTCAAACCCTCACCAGATTATATAAGATTTATTTATTTTGTGTCTATGTGCACCCCTAGCAAACTCAACTATGACAGTGACACTGGCAGTGGGGAGATGGTGAGGGAGAGGGCTGGCAACCCACTCATATGCCAAGGCTAAGAAAATGAAGTTGCTAACGCTTTATAGGTATGCCTGCTTCTCAGGCTAGCTTACAGAAATGTTTTTCTGTTTCTTGCATATATTTTTGGTGTTTTTGGTCACTAGATTACTTCGACATCCTTTATGCCACTCCTGTCATGCCCCAGCCAAGACTGTACAACGAACAAGTCTGGCGGTCGACTTTATCTTCAGAGTCGTGGTTCAAAGTTTGTAAAGTTTCAGGAGATCAGGATTCAGGAACATGTGTGTTACTTGGCTGTTTCGTAATTTTCAACCGTTTCTTTATTTATCTAATCTGCTGTTGACTTCGATATCTCTGTTATCATATGCACAAGATAGCAGTCAAATGAAACCATAGTTAAAAATCATCAACCATTAGAGAAGCCCTGTCAAAACTGTAGTTTCTGAGTTACCCCAAAGTTTTTAAGTAGAAGTTATAAATTGCAAAAAAAGAAATCAATTGCAAATGTAAGGAGATTCTCATGATGACCTTACTTATAATGTACAAGTAGTTTCAAGAGAGAGTATGAGTTTAAAAGTACTTTAATGTTTCATAGTCATGTTGCATGCACTCCTGGTGAGTACATTCCTTTGCTGCTCTGGGCATTAAGATATTCCAGATGAGGGGCAAATGTTAAGACATTGTAGTGTAATTGATTTATCAAGCACCTTATCAAGCACCTTATCAAGCACCTGGATACAATTGCTCAGAAGTGCTGTGCAAGTACCTTATGTGATTTACAGCATGGGAAGGAGCAGTTGTGAAGAACTATGATTGTAATCATAAATTTTGTGTAGCATCTGTTCAGAGAAAGTAATGAGAGGTACTTGCTACAACAGCGTTGAGATCACCTCTGTTTAGTTTCTTTTGAAGAAATAATAAAGGTGTCTTATAAAAAAAAATTTTATGTTGAGTTCGATAATATTCAGACATGAGGCATAAAGACAAATTGCTGCGAGTGTTGTCAGTTATCTTTGAATCAGTGAATGTCTTGCTTTAAAACGTGTTGATGGTTTTTTGCACTTGAGAAGTTCTTATGAGTTGCAAATGTCCGATGTTGATGTCTGTTCACCTATCGTTACTTTATGGTTTCCATTTTGCAGAGCGACCAAGTTCCAGTTGGCAACATTCCTCGGTCGATGACTGTCTACTGTCGTGGTGAAGTAACACGTCAGGCCCAGCCGGGTGACCACGTCAACATCACTGGCGTATCCTTACAATGCCATATGCACAAATCACATTATATATTCTGTGACCAGTAATTTTCTAATTAATTGCTAAGCTGAGCTAAGGGTGAGAATGTCATGAGGTAAGACTCAGAATGATGTAAGAGTAAGGACTGGGATGTAAGGCTAGGACCAAGTACTTTCTCTTTATCTCTCTATAGGGGTCTTATCTGTCTATAGGGGTCATCCATTAAGGACGTCTGCTACAAGGGGAAGGGAGAGGGTCACCCAAATGTGAACCTGGGGAGGGAATTATGCCCAATTGAGGCATCACACATCTAATTTTGGTACTTACAGTTATTTCAGTACATGGAGTGCCTTTTATACCAGCTTTCGTCAGACTGTGCTGTTGTGGATCTAATTAAAGTCTTATTTGGTGCAAGTGGTAGCGTCAAAGTACCCCAAAATGTAGCAAAGCTAGCCCTGCATGATTTAGGATACCATGTGGAGGTGGATGCCAACTGTTGAGAAGGGGAGGGAGGTGTCCAAATCAGGTCACTTGTGGACGTCTTATGGTCTGCCTTGTATTAAACTCGTCACAGTAATGAATCTGTAATTCACGCTTTAGATTGAAGAAGTTTACATTCTTATTTCCTTAACGTAGTGTAGATTTTTCTGCCACTGTTCAAGTCTGGATTTAAGCAGATGGCCCAGGGCTTGCTCTCGGACACATACCTGGAAGCTCACGTGAGTAGTATGCGCTGTTGTGATTACTCGTACATGCGTAAACTACAGAGGTTGATTCACAGACTACAAGTACTGTTAAGACTTTGTTCATTGCTAGTAAAAGCAGTAAACAGGTATATAACCATACTGAGTGTCTATCTTGTTGTTCAGCTGTTCTTCTTGGTTATTCTGGTCTAGCAACCGGTGTCTGTAATAATGACAGTTGGATGTTTCCATTTGCAATCTCCCCATTTTGTGTTCTGTATTCAGGTGAGGCTGTTCTGTTCTGTTCTTTTCATTATTGGTAACTTGTAAAGCATTACGGTTGTGTCAAAGACAAGTGAGCTTTATGGTCACTGTTGGCTTACAACTCGTCGGAAAGAATTTCAGAGGCAGTGGCTCTGTTTCCCTGTTGAAATATTTAACATTCATGATGACATCTGAGCATACTGTTATGTATGAGAGTGTGATGTTTTTGTTTCCAGCGAATTGTTCGCATGAACAAAACCGAGGATGACGAAATGGATATTGCCGAACTGTCTGAAGAGGAACTACGACAAGTGGCTGGTAAACCATTCCCCTGCTCACTCTGGATTATCATTGAGTCATATAAGGGGTACGCGATAGTCCAGTTTTTTAGCGTGCTGCACTGTCAACCGAGAGGTCGGGGGTTCAAATCTCCTCCAGGACAGAAATTTGTGTCGTGATTTCTGCTGCATATGTGCCCCCTATCCAACTCAGCTATAATGAGTACACCAGCCGTACGCTGTCGGTGGGAAGATGAGACAGCGAGGATTGGCCACCTGACCTTATATGCCGAGGCTAAGAAAATGAACCCATGGCTGTCTCAGGCTAGCTTAAGGGACTGTTCGAGTTCACGTAGCGCTTGCTTCCAGGTTGGTGCTGTAGTCATTTTGTCTGTGAAATCTGTTTATAATTTTGTCCCCTTGTTAATTAAATAACAGATTTCCATTAGGTGGTGATTTTTGAAGGAGTTGTTTTTTGAATGATGGATGGGCCAGGATGCTATCTGCCTCCGTGAGGTACTTAAAAATGTACTGCATAAATGTTCGGATACATACATGCATAGAAAATTTGTGATTTGTGGATTCATGAAGGTAAACTAGCAACTATTTTGGTTCATGATAGGTTTATGGCAATCTGTGGTCATCAAAATTTTTAAACATTTGTTGCTTGTTCATTGCATTACATTACAGCGTATATGTATTGATTGATAGAGGATGACTTCTATGAGAAACTGGCAAGTAGCATTGCTCCGGAGATCTTCGGCCATGAAGATGTGAAGAAAGCCCTTCTGCTGTTGCTTGTTGGCGGTGTTGAGAAGTCTCCGAAAGGAATGAAAATAAGAGGTAAATGACACTGAGTACAGTTTCTGTAGATTCAGCGTCTGACAGATGTTCATTAGAATCTGTCCAGCTAATGACTTGCATCAACTTTATCAGTCTTTTGGCCTGGCCAAACATTTTTAAGATGAACACAAAGGTAGACAGACCCTATTTAGTGCTGTAAAACATTGTGAGCTGAAAAAGAATAGAAGACTGGCTTTGACTGATTGCCATTGTGCTAATGAAATTGATTTTTTTAATAGGCAGTATAAACATCTGTTTGATGGGAGACCCTGGTGTCGCAAAGTCGCAGCTGCTTGGTTTTATTGATCGTCTGGCACCTCGCAGTAAGTAAATCTTTACATTCTGTGTTTCCAAATCTAATCCTAGGATGCTTATCATCGTATACATCAATCAAGGACGGCTTCTTAGTGATGCGATGATCTGGTATCGTAATCTATTGTAGGAGTCCAGTTGAAATCTGAGAGATAGAATACATATCGGAAAAAGTCATGTTAGTTGTTCTTGTCACCTGAACCAAATACATTTTAATCAAACTAGTATAGCTTGTTGCCTGATATTATTTCCTAAAAATTGTTATAGGTTTTATCAGGATGAGATTGGCTGTCTTTAGATGATAAATAAAATTTCAAATTGGACTTACTGGGAGTTGTAATGAGGTAGCCCAGTATTTGAGAGGTTCTTCAAGGGTTCTTCAACTGCAGCTGTCTCGATACAGACACACAGATGTCCCTTCTCTGCCTCTGTTTTTCCAGTGGTTCAAAGGTAATTTTATCCGGTTATGGCCTTGTATTGTTGGGTCAGGAACACCTCTGATTTATGTTGAAGAGACGCTATGTGAATGTGCACTTACGTTTATGATATAAGTTTGATTGTGATCTGCTGTTGTGTAGGTCAGTACACAACTGGACGTGGGTCGTCAGGCGTTGGACTGACTGCTGCAGTCATGAAGGACACAATCACAGGGGAGATGACCCTGGAGGGTGGCGCACTTGTCCTTGCTGACCAGGGCGTTTGCTGCATAGATGAATTTGACAAGATGATGGATGCAGATCGTACGGCAATCCACGAAGTCATGGAACAGCAGACAATTTCTATTGCAAAGGTTAGACAGTGCAGCTGCTATTTGAAAGCTTTTTAACTTCTATGGCACCAGCTTTATAGTTGGACTTTTGTTGCTATGTTCAAACGAAAACAGTTGAAAAGGTATTACCCTAGTTTTTGTGCGTCATGGTTTTGAGAAGCCAGAAAAGGAACTATATAAATGTGTGGTTTGTTACATCATGTCGGATTACTGTGTTTTACGTAGTAATTTAAATTTTCTGTAGTTGAACACAAAATCGTTCCACTAGTGAACTTTTTAACAACCAACGGTTGTCAAACAATTATTAAAATTTAACTTGACTTGTGACTTTCAAAATTGTTTATCTGCATTTTGATTGCTTGTCTATAATGTACTTGGGAAAGTTTGTGGTTTTGGTAACCTAATGAGCTTAAAGTATAAACTCAATGTTTTATGGAAAA
Organism: Allolobophora icterica; assembly: GCA_963556255.1. NCBI lineage: Eukaryota > Metazoa > Annelida > Clitellata > Crassiclitellata > Lumbricidae > Allolobophora > Allolobophora icterica. The sequence goes on from OY744617.1 coordinate 21,144,517, forward strand.
GGTTTCAGCTTGGTTCTTAACTTTCGTTAAGGTTTGGATAAAGACAAGTGCCACCAATACTTGCCACCAGCTAGAAGTCCATAGCTTAACTCAAAACGACAAGCTTAGCTGCTTAATCTTTGCCAGAATATGTTGAGTTTAAACTTTGAATTTACTATAGGCTGGAATAATGACGAGTCTGAATGCCAGAGTTTCGATCCTTGCGGCTGCAAATCCAGCTTACGGCAGGTACAACCCAAAGAAAACCGTGGAGCAGAACATCCAACTGCCAGCTGCTCTGCTGTCAAGATTCGATCTTCTCTGGCTTATCCAAGATAAGCCTGATCACGAAAATGACCTTCGGTATGATCCAGCATTTTCACTGGATTGTTTGATATTACTGTGTCCAATTAGTTGATGTCTGTGTTGTTTTATCGAGATGATGACAGTGCTATATAAATTCTTCAGGCTACCCTGCTTTATGTCACTGTTTTATGAGTATGCTTGTACAGTGCCTTTTGAAGTCAGGTGACAAAATCTCAACTGCCATTGTAGTGTAGTGTAGCCGCACATTTATGTAGTGCCCTTAAACCCCCAAAAGTGCTGGGCTGTGTGTGTTTGTGAACTGTTTTACTGTGATGTCAGCAGTACAAGCCATACTGGATGAAATGTACTATCAGGTTTCGTATATCATAATAGTTTCTTAACAATAGTTTCAGAGCAGCAGTACCTGAATAAGCTTGTGGGCTCAGTGCAAACGGAGTCAGATAAAACCTACGAATTTATACAAGGCCTCACTTCTGCTTCTAACTAACACTAACATGTTTATTCTTGTCCCTTGAGTAACATAAGTTCATCTGTACCACTGGTATCGTAGAAGTTTTTCCAGGTTAATTAATAGTTGTGGTATTGCTGTTGTGTTTGTGTGTTTAGCTGAAAGATCTTTCAAAAATTTATTTCTGAATTTGCTGCATGTTGTAAACTTTCTGTTAAACAATCGGAACAATCATTTTATCCAGATCTCGTGTTTTTATATTACATTTATTATATTCCATTTTTTGCATATGTTGTGTTTTCGGGTGCAATTTAAAAAAAATTGAATGCCATTTGTCATTATTCGGCTGTTTGGCTGACAGTTTTTTGTTTTTATTTTTGCAGCCTTGCGCAGCACGTTACTTACGTTCACCAATATAATGTTCAACCACCGTCACATTTCACACCTCTTGACATGAAGCTTATGAGGTTTATAATTGGCTTTACTGATATTAAACTACTGGTTTTGCCTGTGACACAACTGATAAGTGGTAAAATTGCAGGTGTCAAATTGTCAGTCTGTTTTTCGACCGAATCTGTGATTAGAATGCATCACGGCTACTGATTTTATCAGTGTCAAGTTGTCTGAATCAAAGGCATGGGTTGATTTACAAATAACGTACAGTATATAGTCGATGTTATGTGATGTAAATGGAGAATTATATCTGAGGTGTCATAGTCAATTAGTTAGCATGCTGGACTGTCAGGCGGAAAGATATAGCTGGATATCTCTTCCACTAGTACGGCATCAGGATTTCGAATCCATTCTAGGACGGAAAGATGTTGCTTGATATCTCTTCCACTAGCACTACCTAGCGAACTCAATTTAAATATTAAATATGTTAAGTTGCTTGCAGTGGCCATACTTGACCATACACTGGTCACTGGAAAGATCAAGTGATAAGGTGAGCACTGGTGATCCATCTCATGTGAGGTTAAGAAATCAAGTCACTAACCTTCATATTCATGGCTGTTGGTCGCATCACGGTAGGTTAAAGGGCGGATGTGTGTATCTGGAATTTCAAGCACCCCTCAAAAGAGCTAAAAAGATCTTCTATGACACCGTGTAACTTAGCTGTATGCAAAGAATGAGGAAACCTGACCGAATTCTGTTTTTCTTCATTTCAGACGCTACATAGCTCTTTGCAGGCGTAAGAATCCAGTGATTCCAGAAACGCTGACGGACTACATAACTGGCGCCTACATCGAAATGCGCAAAGAGGCTAGAAACAACAAAGATACGACATTTACGTCTGCTCGTACCCTGCTCGCGATTCTGCGCCTTTCCACTGCTCTGGTCAGCACTTTAAATTTGAAATCTGGGATTTGTCAGTGTTTTAGTGAAACACTAGCAGGATCTGGATGTTGAGGTTTTGTTTATAGGATGACTTAACATTTGGTCATGAAGCACTGGTCAAGGATGAGGGCACAACCAGTGCTTTTTTCAGCCGGAACAGCGTTCCGGCACTTTTTTCAGCTACTAAAAATGATTTATTTATTTTAATAATAAAACCAATAATTTAGTTATTTTAATTTACTTTCAGTGCTGTGAACTGGTTTCAATGTTTATTGAGACCCCTCCGAACCCCAATCCCGTTTTTCTCGGGATTTTTGTCCTTCCATAATTTTTCAGTTCTGGAACCTTTTTTCTAGGAAAAAAGCACTGTGTAGAACCATATATCAAATACTATTTGAATTGCATTGCACTCACTTTTTAGTGAGAGCTTACTTAGTATGTAGTCCTTCCCTTGGAGGTTTGCATATCGAGCGATGCAGGTTCTCCGTTTCTCTGTCCATTGCCAGTCTTCCGGCTTTGTCCCACGTCATCTCCAAGCATCAAGTTGTCTCTTATAGTTTCCTGCCAATTTTCCGTGGTCTTCCCTTCACATTTCCCTTCACCTATTACTTAATCACAATGAACTTTTGATATGGGAATTAATATTGATGGCATTTAAGGTTTACTCTTGAAATACTGATCTAATTTCTTTTAAGCATTTAGAATGCAATGCAACAGAGTATAATGCTTTGAGTTTCAGTACCGTTGTTAAACTCTGTTGTGAATTTATGTTCCTTTCTGACGCTAGGCTCGACTGAGATTGGCTGACGTTGTTGAGAAGGAGGATGTGAATGAAGCGATGAGACTGATGGAAATGTCGAAAGACTCTCTGGTTCCATCGCAGGAACATGGAAGGTTAGACGGTCCAATTTTTTTTATACCTGCCATACTGTGGTTATGCGTGTTTTATGTATTTATCAATTATTAATTCTGTATTATAATTTTGTTAAGTGCTTCTATTTAATGAATGCCATAAGCATCAACTGATGTGCTGGGCACCTGTGAAGGACTTGTTCATGGTCCATACAAAGGAAGCATCTTTGGGAAGGCTGGGACCTCTACTCTCCTCATTACAAGCGAGCTGTCGAACCAAGCATCTACCATTACCCTCATGGCTGAACATTTACATGTCACCTTTTCAAAACTCAGAAAGGTGCTGATTATGGCTAAAGTTCTCAAGACTTATGATTTAGATATTCAGCCAATCTATAGCAGCTGAAATTAGATGACAATACTTAATGGAAACCTAGAACAAGCAATCTAGCAGTTTTCTATAATCTTGCTTTTTGTTATGATTCATCTTTCAAAGCTTCAGAGCATAGCGGTACTTCTGCTAACTCGGACTTTGATTTTTAAAGTAGACTTGGCACCTTCAATTTTTTGAAATTATCTTTTATCATCTTTAAATTTATGTGACGTGGAATTAATTGAATTTGTGTAGTTTTTGTTTGCATGCATGAATTCTATATTATGGGTGCTTTACTGAATGATCATTGTGTTATCAGTAAATAAGTATAATCAAAATTGAAATATTGGAACACGAAACTAAAAACACGAGATTTGGATAAAACGATTGTCCCGGGTTTTCATTTTAAATGGTTTACACTGTAACCCAAAGATGTGGATCTTGTCTAGCTCAGGTTTACAAAATAACCTTGTTTTAATACAAGCTCTTTCTTAATATGACTGCAAAAGACTGTTATATATTAAATTTAAGGCATTTATATGGACTTTCTGTTATCTAGGATGCTGAACATGACCGACCGTATCTACGAGGCAATCAAGGATATGGTCCCAGACAATGGCAGTCGCACGATCAAGGTCGCTGATGTGATCGAGCGATGCACTGCAAAGGGATTCAAGCTGAACGCGATCAACGAGTGTGTTGAGGAATATGAGGAGCTGAATGTCTGGCAGGTGAACCAGAAGCGAGACAAGCTTATCTTCCTCTAAGGTCTTGGTGCCAAACTCAAAGACAGCTATGAATGTCATGCTCGAACGTTTTCCTTTGCGACGAACAAGTAGATTAAAGTGGATTTTCTAAGGATTTTTGGGTGATCATGAGGACCTGTATGGTTGTTATTGTCACTGGGTTTAATGAACCTGTAGCCTTCTATTTAGGTTACCTTTTAGTTTCAAGTTTTTCTGGAACTTAATTTTGTCTATGCCATGAAAATTTAACATTCTTTGCAGCTGCTGTATTTGTTTGGAAAAATGATGGTTTTAACATCCAATAATGTTAAATCATTGTTGCTGATAATAAAATATATTTTCTCTTAAATTAATTGTTTCTGTGAGAGAGTTTCAGTTGATGAGAGGCCTAATCATCGGGGTCAGGGTGAGTTACTGTAGGGTTTGTAGTGTATATTTGGACTGGTTGGTGGACCAGTACATTCTGAAGAGCTGTAGTATGTGATGTCTACTGGTTAGTGTCAACATTTTCAACCCAGGGATTAAAGGGTTATAAATTCTTGCTATGGGGTCGTCCATAAAGGACGTCTGCAAAATATGACCTACTTTGGACCCTCCCTCCCCCTTGTCCGCATTTGACCTTACACTCCCTCCCTCCCCCTTAGCGGACGTCCGCACGTCTAAGCCAATTTTTAATGTCATTCTTTTTAAAATTATTCCACAGTTCCTGTGCACGTTTAAGTGACAGTTCAGGTTTCATTTCGCAGGATGTGCAGTAATAAAAGCCTCCTTAAAGTCTCAGTAAAGGTTTATACCATGCAAGTGGTTTCAGGCAATTACTTCACTGACCTTTTCGTCTTGGGGAAGGTTGAAACAATGTGATGTTTAAAAAACCATAAAATTTAAAAGTTTAGATGCGGACGTCTGCACTGGTCATAACCCTCCCTCTTGTCCGCATATGTCCGCATTTCGATTACCCCTCCCTCCCCTCATTGTGGACGTCCTTTATGGATGACCCCTATGGTGAGAAGATGTTTCAAGAGTAGACCTGGGAGTCTCTTGGGTCAGTCATCTGAGCCCACTTGACTCTAAAATGGCTTGAGGTCGACTTGAAGTTGGTGACTTGGAATAAAAATAACTACTCGACTTGCTGAAACCAACAAAGTTTCGGCCTTGAACTGATATCAGATTGGTAGCATGGCAGCTTGTTTAGTAGCAGGAAAAAAGCAGCAATGTTTTTGAATAAGGTAACTACTGTACAGTACAAATTTGGTATTTCAAACTTCGGATGTATTAACTGTTGACAATGGTCCCTTGAACGAAGTTTCGTTGTAAAAAAGTGCAGAAAATAATGGAACACAATGTAGGCCTATATTATGCAACAGTTCATAACTGGAAACGTATAAATATAAAACAGAAAGATGGACCTATCAGTGTGCCAGAAATTCAGAGTAAAAACAGCAGACCTGGCTAATATATTTACGGTAGTTACCAAGTAGGCAACAACAGGGGCATATCCGACTTGTGGTAATTTTCATTATATTTCTTTTCATTTATTGTGCCAATACGAATTTTAAAATAGACCAAAAATTCGGGAATTTTTACGAATTTTTAAAGCGAAAGTCACGAATTCTCGAACTATGGTTTTAATGTTTTACTCTTTGAAAATGTAAAATTCATCACTGTTATTCTCGGCAATTACAAATCGCTGTTCAAGCTAAACTCAAGTCTAAGAATTCAATGCGTAGGCAGCCTGGTTGCCCTCGAGACCAAGGTCTTGGTCTTGAGTGCACTCGAGTTCGTTTTAAAAAGTCTTGGTCTTGAGACCAAAAGTCTTGGTCTTGGTCTTGAGGTTCAAAGTTTTGGTCTTGGTCTTGAGGTTCAAAGTCTTGGTCTCGCAAGACCAAGACCAAGACCGGCTGTCAATATGAATAGTCCCCGGCGCCGCCGTCATCCGCCGCTAAGCCCTCAAGTCGAAACCAGTCGCTAAGCTATCGACTGCTAGCGACTTCGTTCAATTAATATTTTGCTTGTTTTAATCGCGGTTTTCAAGTTTCGATTTGACGAAGACATCAGCAGCAGGACATGGCAACACTTAAAATACAATACAATACATGTATTCGTTTGTTGAGGAAAACAATCTGATTGCCGAAACTTGGTACATGTCATTATAAGAGAAAGAGTTTGCTCTATTAGCAACAGTTCTTATAGAGAATACGGGGGCTATAGTTGTTTTTTTTGGCAAAGTGAATTTATGCATTCTATTACGACGATATTGTTGATATTACGAAGAGGAGGAAATAAGCAGGTGAGAATTGTCCAGTCTTGTTGTCAAGACCTTAAACCTCAAGACCAAGACCTTGAACCTCAAGACCAAGACCAAGACCTTGAACCTCAAGACCAAGACCAAGACTTTGAACCTCAAGACCAAGACCTTGAACCTCAAGACCAAGACCACGACCCAAAAATCACAATCATATCCACACTATTCCTCAGACGCGTATATATATATATATATATATATATATATATATATATATATATATATATATATATATATATATATATATATATATATATATATATATATACAGGGGCGTCTATCCCCCTAAGTCATTGGAGCAACGTCCCTTTTCCCCCTCTTCTTCCCCCTCCCCGTTCCTTCCTCCCCTAAAATGGTGGCACACACACTGACAGATCTCCCCCCATTTCTTGTATGGAGCATTTGCTCCAAGGTTTCTATGGTGTAGACGCCCCTGTATATATATATATATATATATATATATATATATATATATATATATATATATATATATATATATATATATCAGACACGATTAACCTTGGTATTAACCTGGTCAAACGTAGCCAAACCGTGTGTGTACACACACACACACACACACACACACACACACACACACACACACACACATTCTGAGATTGTGAGGGCAATGAGGGTGAGGAGTCATATCAAGGCCACCAGTATGAGAGTAGGTCCATATACGGACTTGACCTACAACTCCACATCCCGATATGACTAAGATGTCAACCATAAGACGGAGAGCGAGGGGTGCATTATGTAAGATATCTCCAAGAGGAGTGTAACTGTGGCCCAGATCTTTGGCGCCTGGCCTGCGCACTGATCGCGGGGATCAGTCTGCCGGGGTTACCTGTGTGGCTGAAAGTCTAACTGCCTGTGACTCAGTTCGTCTGGCTCTCGGTTGACCAGACAAGAGCTATCTATTATTGGCTATGGGCTATGGTTATGGACCGCAATGGCGCGGAAAAATTTAAAATTTTAGGTCGGTCTTGGTCTTGGTCTTGAAAAACCAAGACCAAGACTTTGAACCTCAAGACCAAGACCAAGACCTTGAACCTCAAGACCAAGACCAAGACCAAGACTTTGAACCTCAAGACCAAGACCAAGACCAAGACTTTTAAAAACGAACTCGAGCGCACTCGAGACCAAGACCTTGGTCTCGAGGACAACAAGACTGGAATTGTCGGGGGTTGGGGATTCAACCCCCTAGTCTTTCTTAGGACCTCCACAGTTAAGTCTTCTTTGCACACCCCAGGGGGTCGTTTCCAAGCCCTCAGTTGTGCTTGTGTGAGTTAGCATTATTTGATTCTGAATCTCTGACAAAGCGAAGACATTTCCATGGTGTATCATGTATGCATGTTTTAATTTTCTCAACAAACGAATTGACTTTAATTCGAGTTTGACTTGCAAAATTGCTAGCGTTGAAATCTGCTGCTTTAAAATTTCGCTGACATCAGTTTGCAAAATACGAATAAAATATTTAACTCCACATGGATCAAAGTCTACCAACCCTCCCAGTCTTTTTTAAACAATTCTCACACTGGAAATGAGTGCCGGAGTATATGATTCTCGTCCTCTGCTACTGCCTGAAAGAGGCACGTATCAGCAGTTTCGGCCAACTGGTTGGCCGTACGTAAGATCGGGTACTGCTATAATTCCTCCTCGCTTCATTCGATTTATCAAGCGCTCTATTTCACGAATTCACATTAACATTAATTTTCACACTCATCGGTCTGTACCCTGGCAGCATGCCCACATGGAGCGGAGCCCATATTCCCATATTGGACCCATATAGAGTCCATATGGTTTCCATCTAATGCCCACGGAAATGATGGCACGGTCAGTACAATATGCGATAAAATGAATTATATTATTAGCTAATCAGGTATGTCCGGTAGACATACCTGATTACCTGATAAGTCGATAGCAAGTCGATAAGTCTAAGCGACTTAGTCAGTCGATAAGCATGCGCCTTAGTCGACTGAGTCGCTAAGTCAGTCGCCTACTCATCAAGTCAGTCGGTAACTCCTTAGCGACTGACTCCGGGTACTAAATATGAACAGTCATTTAACAAAACTCAAGAATTTCAAAATTTATCAAGCTTGTTTGCATGATAGCCTACGAAAAATACCTACGGACGGATGCAAGTGTTGTTGGTCAGGAAAACCCATCGGCAGCAGCAACTAAGTTATGCTGTGTCTGGAAGCCCTGCCGAGACTTTTTCTGAAGCCAGACGGTTTGATAAACCATGGGAGGATTTTAAAAAGGCTCACGATTTGTACATTTACATCCAGTGCTTGAAAAGCTACTGTGTGTGCCAGCGACTTCAACACCAGCAGAACGTACTTTTTCACATGGCGGAATTTTTATGAGGCCCCACAAGCATGGGCGGCGATCCCGGGGGGTCGCGGGGACAAGACCCCCACCTTTAAGTGTGGGGGGACACGCCATACATCGGACCCCCCAAATCTTGAAGAAACACCAAAAAAAGGTCATCAAATTTTTTCGTACTCGAGTTAAAAATTTTTCGGCCTCTTTTTTGACCAGATCAGTTCAAAACTCTTTTCTGACCAGATCAGTTCCCAAATGTCCCCCCCCCACCTCTCAAACAAGATCGCCGCCACTGACCACTCCCGTAACAGGGAGTACCCGGAGTGGCCACCTACGTCGTGCCTTGAATGTGAAAGTGATAAAGTTCCAAAAGCTCGAGGGTAACAATCATAGGCGCAATTTGTGGGGAGAGGGTACGAGGGATATCCGTAAAATGTGGGGTACCGTACCCCCCACTTTTTAAACAATGCCAATCAATATTTCATTATAATGTGCTTTCCCAGAGATGGTCTCCATACGAAAAGTGAAAGTGGAGAAGAAATTGGTACCCCCCTCACTTTTTAGACCAAAGTTATGCCTCTGGTAACAGTGGTAGTGCCTAGTAGGCATACTCTCTTAAGGAAAATTCAAATAAAACAAATTTTGGAAGTCAATTACTTACAGCCCAGCGTTTCTATAACTCTGTTCTATACTATCTTAAATATTCTATCCATCTGTCAGAAAAAGTTGCCGGCAAAATACATTTAAATACATGTAGGCTACATGTTATATAATCTTCGTTTAATATTTCCAAACTGACAATTAGGCCTACGCAGTAGGCCTATGATTACAAATCAGTATGAACGGATGATCATAAGTTATTACAGGAGTCGAATTTTAACTGTATACGGCAGCCTTGCAAGGCGCCCATCACGTCCTACATCTCATTTTCACAAACGCGCCATCTCGCGAATTGATAGGCTGAGTGGACCTTGAGAGGGTTACGGGAGGCGATCCCACAAAAATATTGCACTTCACGCCAGTGATGTTACCACTACTCTATAGTATAGACCAGCGGTTCTCAACCTGTGGTCCGCGGACCACTGGTGGTCCGCGGCCTTCTGCCTGGTGATCCGCGAGCAAGGCCTACAATTTATATTTCTTATAATTAAAAACATGGAAACAGACAAATTTTGTCAATTTTTAATTTTTTTAAAATTTCAATCGCTAGAATCGGTTAAATGGCACCATGAAACTAATAATACGCGGATTTATTGCAAAAATTTCTTTTGTATTAATTTGTTTGTGGCACAATTTTTAGTGGTGGTCCGCGACTGAGACGCAAAGTTTAAAAGTGGTCCTTGAGTCTCAAAAGGTTGAGAACCGCTGGTATAGACCCACCCATGTTGCTTACCGACATTGTTTCTGTGCACTACTCTAGAGTGCTAGACTAAAGTATGCATTTATAGGCCTAATAGCCTGCACCAGAGATGCAAAAAAACTTATATTAAAAGTTTAATATTCTAAAATAAAAAAAAACATCTCAACATTACAAGTTACAATTACTTGAATTTCTTGGAAAATTGGACGGCTGAAACGCCAAATTAAACAAATACCACCAACACTGCATACGCACTAACATCAGGAAATACAGTATTCGAAACTACGGACCGGTGCTTTGGAATTCACTGCCAAATGAGATCACCCTCCTCCCCACTCCGCATCAGTTTAAGAACAGGTTTAAAGCGCATCTTATGTCTAAAATAAACTAGAGATTATATTGGACTTGAACTGTGTTAAGCAAGTTTCTCTCCTGTTGAATCGAGTAAAGTGCTGGTAAGCTCCTGATTGTGGAACTGGCCAATAGCTCACCCTCCTCCCCACTTCGCATCAGTTTAAGAACAGGTTAAAAGCGCATCTTATGTCTAAAATAAACTAGAGATTATATTGGACTTGAACTGTGTTAAGCAAGTTTCTCTGCTGTTGAATCGAGTAAAGTGCTTGTAAGCTCCTGATTGTAGAACTGATCAATAGAAATGTTTCGCTGCCAAACAAACTAAAGAAATTTTTAAATAAACAACATTGATGGTCATGTTTCATATTTAAAATCTGTGTGAAATATAAATATTGTCAAAGCGATGTGTAATTGCTAATCATTGCATAAATTAGACTGACTGCTAGGCCTACACACTTGTATTAGGGCTACCTTGTTAGCGGAACCTTAGGTTCCTTAGGGTATTACCCTTTGTCACTGAAACTGTATGTAAACAATATGTAGGGCCTAAACATTGTTTACTTGGAAATGAAGCAGTGAAAGATAAAATTGATTGATTGATTGATTGATTGAAGTGAGCAAATGAGTGCTTTGTGTAGGGTTCCGTCACTATAAAAAGGTTGAAAACCACCGGTACAAGACGTGAACGGCTGTAAATGTAATTATGTAATGCACACGTGTTTCTAATTATGGCGACCGTATGACCACAGTATAAATAATGTATGGCCTCGACTCTGCTCATATTTCAACGAATTCATCGGGTGAGATAGGCCCTACTTCACCATCGATGCCCATTTGAATGGGCGCAACACCGTTTTTAAAAGTGTACGTGTCGTGCTAGTCTGAGATTTAAACCTCTAAAATAAGCCAGCATCGTAGTGTAATGTGAATCTAAATATTTACAGCGCCACACAAAGTCAAATCAGGTACAACTAAAGAAATGCGCTATATCAAATGAAGTTTGCAATGGCGGATGTTTCATCGATGTTTAATTTCAAGCGTCTGCTCTTAAGGTTGTTTTTAGAAAGTTGTAACGTTAAAATATCTAGTACCTTCAAATATTACGTTTAATAAATTTTCAAATTGTTTAAAATCGACAGGTAAATCAATGCTTAAAGGGTGGCGAGTAATCAGTAATATAATTTTTTAATAAGTGACAACTCTACCACTATTAATTATGGCTATTATACCTTAGTCTAGCACTCTAGAGTAGTGCACAGAAACAATGTCGGTAAGCAACATGGGGGGGGGGGGCATAGAGTAGTGGTGACATCACTGGCGTGAAGTGCAGTAGGTTGCGGGATCGCTTCCCCTAACCCTCCCAAGGTCCACTCAGCCTATCAATTCGATGGCGCGTTTGTGAAATGAGATGTAGGACGTGATGGGCGCCTTGCAATGTTTAAATACAATACAATACAAACTCTAAAATTGTTAACTAATCAATCAATCAGTTTGGTTTATTATCAGTGCAAGTTGACAAAATCGCAACTTGTTACAGACTACAGCTAATTATCGTAAGCATTAGTAACAAGAGGATTAACACGATGATTAGATATCAGTAATAGCAGGTATAGTTAGACTTCCTTTTTTGACCTAAATTGTTGAATTTAAACTGTTTAAAAGTGGCTACGTGAATCGATGTATCTTTAGTCATATCTAGTTGTGAATATAATGTCTGCAAACTCTGCATGCATATAATCTGGTCCTCGTAGTCTGTCAACTATGTATGTTATCCTTGTATGTATCGTAATGCCTCTGAGTTTGTCAGATGCGCAGAAAGGCTGGATACTTTCACATTAGATTTCTTCCTCCTGGCTGTAGATTTTACTAACCAAATTACTATTAAATAATTACTGTATTTCTAATAGTTTTTACGGCCTATAATTAATTAAAACAATCACTTTCTAAGGAGCAAAAATTTAAATTATTAGGAGCTGGGAAGTATAAACTAAGTTACTCAGAATTTCAATTAGGGTGGGGAGATGGTTGAATGGTAACATGCTGGCACTAACATCAAAAGGAAGCGGGTTCGATACCCGCTGGTCTCATAAGGTTGACTCAGCCTTCCACTCCCTAGGGGACGACTAAAATGATCAGTAGGACAGATGGCTGCCTTTCAGACTGCCATACACTTAAGTTTGACTCCTGTTAAATTTGATATCATCTGTTATTACTGTATCATGTCATCTTCCTGTGTACAATACATGCATATTATTATTACTACAATTTCAGTTACCCAAAGTTACCTTCACTAAAATATTTCTCTGTTAATTACTTATCGTGTCTACTTTCGAGCAGGTTAAAGTGTTATGATTGTCACATCAGCAAGTACTGGTATATCTTCTTGTTAGTTAAAACACTTGTCAAATAATCGATTACAGACTTCCTGCATAATAATGTTCAAAAGCTAGTAACCTGCAAAAGTTTATTTTTTGTTTTTACACCAGAAAGCATGAAAGAGAGGTCTTCAAAACAATTGTATAACTGGTAATGGAGAATATCTCCAGATTTGCTGCTTGTGCTATCCGAAATTATTTGTGTATGAACCAAATATTCACTCAAGAAATCGTTTCTGAAGTCATTTGCGCAATCTGTTGTACCGAAGAAACTCTAAGAGGGAAACCTTACTAATGCCAGTTATGTCAGAACACATTTGCACACTGGTCACCGAACGCACACTGATGAGAAATAATTCAACTGTCATTTCTGTCAGAAGTCATTTGTACGTAGTTCCTTAAAGAACAGAAGAGGAGTCATACTGGAGAGAAACCACACAAATGCCAAGTTTGTCAGAAAACATTTGCACAGTGTTGTCAACTGAAGACTCACAACAGAATGCATATGAACTATATGAATGCCAGATATGTCAGAAATCCTTTGCAGGAGTTGGTACTAGGAAGTGTAAAACGAAAACTGATCTAAATGCCAATTATGTCAGGAAACATTTTCAGAATCTGGTAGTTTGAAGCTCACAAAAGAATGCATACTGGAGAGAAGTCATACAAATGCGAATTGTGTCAGAAAGCATTTGCATGTGGTTCTAGTCTGAAGAAACACATAAGGACTCATACTGGAGAAAAACCATACAAATGCCAATTATGTCAGAAAGGATTTTCAGTGTTTGGTCATTTGAAGGCTCACAACAGAATACATACTGGAGAAAAACCATATAAATGCCAATTGTGTAAGAAAACATTTACACGAGGTTCTACTCTGAAGAAACACATAAGGACTCATACGGGAGAAACACCACACAAGTGCCAATTTTGTCAGAAAGGATTTTCAGAATCGTGTAATTTGAAGGCTCACGAAAGAATACATACTGGAGAAAAACCATATAAATGCCAATTGTGTAAGAAAGGATTTGCATGTGGTTCTAGTCTGAAGAAACACATAAGGACTCACACAGGAGAAAAACCATTCAAATGCCAGTTATGTCAGAAAGGTTTTTCAGAATCTAGTAATTTGAAGGCTCACGAAAGAATACACACTGGAGAAAAACCATATAAATGCCAAACGTGTAAGAAAAGATTTGCACAAAATTCTACTCTGAATCAACACTTCAAGACCCACACTTTAGAAAAATCATATAAATGTCAATTGTGTGAGAAAATATTTGCACAAGGTTCTGATCTGAATAAGCACATAAAGACTCATACTGGAGAAAAGCCATACATATGCCAATTATGTCAGAAAGCATTTGCATGTGGTTCTAGTCTGAAGAAACACATAAGGACTCATACAGGAGAAAAACCATACACATGCCAATTGTGTGAGAAAACATTTGCACAAGGTTCTACTCTGTATAAGCACACAAGGACTCATACTGGAGAAAAACCACACAAATGCCAATTATGTCAGAAAACATTTTCAGAATCTGGTAGTTTGAAGGCTCACAAAAAAATACATACTGGAGAGAAACCATACAATTGCCAAGTGTGTAAGAAAACTTTTGCATGTGGTTCTAGTCTGAAGAAACACATAAGGACTCATTCAGGAGAAAAACCATACATATGCCAATTATGTCAGAAAGGATTTTCAGCGTTTGGTAATTTGAAGGCTCACAAAAGAATACATACTGGAGAAAAACCATATAAATGCCAATTGTGTAAGAAAAGATTTGCTCGAGGTTCTACTTTGAATAAGCACATAAGGACTCATACGGGAGAAAAACCATACAAATGCCAATTATGCCAGAAACCATTTTCAGAATCTGGTAGTTTGAAGGCTCACAAAAGAATACATACTGGAGAGAAGCCATACAAATGCCAGTTATGTCAGAAAACATTTGTATATGGTTCTAGTCTGACAGGACACATTAGAACACATTCTGGAGAAAAAACATATAAATGCCAATTGTGTTAGAAAACGTTTGTATGAAGTTCTAGTCTGAATTCTCCTGTCAGAAAACATACTGGCAGCAAGCCATATGTATGCCAATTGTGTCAGAAAACATTTCCAGGAAGTTCTAGTTGGAATCAGCATTTCAGAACCCACACTGAAGACAAACCTTACATATGCCAATTCTGTCAAAAACCATTTTTACAAGGTTATAGTCTGAATATGCATATCAGAACCCACACTGGGGAAAAACCATAACATTTGCACATGCTGCTGGTCTGAAAAAACACATTGCAGCCATACTGGTGAAAACCATACGTCTATGGTAATGTTGTGAAACGTTCACACAGGCTGTAATGCTCAATAGACATGTTAGAACACATACATGTGCAAAATCTTACATTTACGACATATGTCAGGAATCATTGTCAGTCATAGCCCTTTGAAACAGCACACGAAACCTATACTTCAGAAAAACTGCACACGTTCTATTGACAAATGTTTCATGTAGACCTAGTCGACGAAAAATTGTTTGTCTACTTTCCGTTTTTTAGGTGTACTGTACATGCAACATTAAATGCCAGATTTGTCACTAATGATATTATTGTGACTATTGTGTTGGCCCTAATAGTCTTGTTCGTGCATATCGGTGCCCTCGGTGTTCCATCCTGATTTATAATAGATTTCCTTTATACCGCCTAAGTGTCAGTTGTAGGCCTTCGCCTGCGCTAACCTATTGCCGACATCAACTCTTAGAGTTTCCACCGTTGCACCATGCTGTATCGGCATGACTTCCGGATTTTGACCTGGCGCCGAAACAGACCAAATTTTCGGTCTATATGAATGGTTTATTTGAAATTCATCGTTCAGCAGTAGTATAAACTTTGCTTTAGAATTTGTTGAATTTAATTTTAGTTATATTGAAATGTAATACGACGAATTCCTCATACATTAGAAGTCTACTTTCGGTTTCTTTACAGTTTATGCAGCATTAAACGCCACATTTGTTACGAATGGTGTTATTGTATAGTAGTTTGTTGTTTGTGTATATTGGTGCCCTCGATGTTCCATCATGATTTATAATATATAATAGGTTTTCGTTTTCCACCGAAGTATTAGAAATTGTAGGCCTACTCCTGCTCTACCCCATTGCCACCATGATCAACGCTTTCTCCCGTAGCAGCCTGCTGTCTCTTCGGCTTTCTTCGGATTTGACCTGGCATCGAGACGGACCTACCATCCTGGCTATAGCGGACTTGATTTGATAGTGCTGGTGATTGGGCTGGTCTACTTTTCTTGGCTTTTGTGTGGCGCTGAGAAATTTATGAAATTTACATTACATAAGAAATCAATTTTAATTTGTAGTCCTGATGTAAGATTACGCACATGTTTCAAGGCCTCTGTACATCGAATGCCAATGGAAATGCCGGCAGGGATAGAACCAGGTCTACGAGTTCTTTCTGTTGTTTAATGTCAATCGCATCTAAACTTGGATTGATATGTTTCAACTTGCTTACCCAGCATAACCTGGCTTATAGTTTCTCTCTGGCCTATCGAAGTTCAACTGTGCTTCGCCTGCGGATTGCGATTTTGATTGCAGCTTCATTTGAAGCGATCATCGATTAATGCATTATGATTACGGCGCTATGGAAGTCATAATAGATCAGACGTAATAAATTCTGCATCATCTTTGTAACATCCCATCACAGCCATCAGGGAACTATGTAGTTCTATCAATATGTTTATGGTCATGCTGGACAGGATGCTAATGCTAATATTTCCCTACATTTGCTGTATGACAGTCAGGAAGCTCCTTAATGTATTATGTAGGCCTACAATGTAGACTACCATGGATTAGTATTAAATAACCGTTATTATTTGTCCAGTAGAATCGGTTTTCACATTAAAATGTCACATCATGGAATCCAGTTGCTGAAGGAATCTATATAATCACAAATTGAATATTTGAAACGAAATTCGCCTTCAGCCAGTTGTCAAGAGTTTCATGTTGACTGACTGACGAACTGCAGACTGCATGACTAACTTGACTTTCTGAAAGATGCTATTGTCAGCTGTTGGCAGAAACTATTGTCAGTGTGAGTGCATTACACAGTAGGTAAGAAAAGACTGAGTTTGGGCTTTGTAATTATAACTTAGTGTCTAATTCTGAGAAGTGACAGTCATAACTAGCCTACATGTTTATGTTATACATGTACATGTATATTCCTATGCTTAGGCGCACCTGTTGAGGTCCAATGTCCATGGCGTTTTACAGAGACCCGTTGGAGACGTTTACAGTACAAAAGCTTAGATACACACATAATCAAAAAATTGGTCGAGATTATGTTACTAACTTTTACATCATTAATAGGCTTACGAATACGCCATATTATTTTATCTAATCCTTGAATTTCTATTGCGCCATTGTAATAAAAGGCAGTATATAAATTCAATCGATGGCACTCCTAACAGATTCGCAATCGGGTCAAGTCCAAGGGTCAGTCCAGTGAAACGAGAACTCAGCCTAAGGACGATGAGCAGGCTGAAATAAAAAACGCCTTCAATCGAGAACGGAAAGAGATCATGACACGTTTGTATTAATATGCTTTCATTTGGTCGAGTGTGGTCGTCTTCAACTGAAAGATCATCATCTGACGCAGGCAACTCTGGCCACTTGATCCCTTCATCAACCGTTAATATAGGCCTATGATATATCTTACGACTTTGCTCGTTTTTCAACGAACTGATCGAGTGAGATCCTTCACCACCGCTGCCCGTTTGAATGAGTGTCAGGCCATTTAAGGTCAACGTATAGGCTACATACGGACCGAACTGGCCCAAGATTCAGTTTCTGAAATGTAACGGAGTGCCAGTCCGTTGCACTTAAAAAATTTAGTTAGTGCACAAAACCAGTTACACAGATCCAGTCAATAAAGATCCGACATAGAAGCGTATGTTCATCCAATAATATTATCATGGAAGAAATTATTGTACTTTGCTTAGACGCACGAAAATAAACACTACCTGTGCGTTGTCGTCGGACTTTTTACCTGCCTAACCATTGGCTCTCGACTTGGATTCGAGCCTGACCTTACCTGCCTAATATAATTATTCGTTTAATTTCTTGTTTAAATGTAGGCCTATATGTAAATCTCGGAAATTTCTTAGCGCCACACAAAAGGCACGTCAGGGAGACCAGGGGATGTTTTGAGAAAAATTTATCACTGCACAAAATCGCGAGTCTATAGTGGGTGTCAATTATAAAAATCATAAGTAATTCTGAATTGCAATGCATTTCCTGCACAAACAGCCTTTCATCACTGCACTTTTCAATTTATCGCTGCACATTTTGTGCATCATTGCACGTTAAAACAATCCCTGAGGGAGACCAGCTTAACCGCCGGCGCTATATCAAATCAAGTCCGCTGCCTTGTCCTTTCCGGTGCCATGTCGGAATCCGGGGAGTTGAAGCCGAGGAGACAGCATGGAGCTACGGTGGTAATCGCAGGGTGAGAATTGTCGGGGGGTTAGGGGGTTCAAAACCCCCTAGTCTTTCTTAGGACCCCATAATAAAGTCTTCATTGCACACCCAAACTCCACATGATTCAAGGTCTAACCCCCCAGTCTTTTTTCTACAATTCTCATACTGGGTAATCGGTGGTGGTGATGGTGGTTGTGTGGTGGCGCAGGAATAGAATCAGGATAGGATTGCTTGAAGAGTTCGGTTTTCAGTCGTGAGTGGAAAGTAGAGGAGGTGGGCGCTAGCTTAGGAGAGGTTAAGTTAACAGGCGAGAAAGAAGCATGAGCAAACTGGCGAAGATCTGTTGGATGATCATTTCCGATAACAAACTGAACGCAGTTGTTACGTTGTGTAACCAAGACGTAGGCCTACAACGTCATTAAATACTTTCCACTTTTGTGTATTCTTGGTCGTTGATGTAAAAGGTGAACGGCTGTAGTGGTGGAACGTGACTGTAGTCTGTAGAGTCCAGAGGCGCGTTTACCTGTAGGCGCACTAGGCGCGCGCCTAGGGCCCCCAAATCTAGGGGCCCCAAAAGAAGGAAATATTTTTTTCAATTATGAAAATAACTTGTGAATTTTGACTTTTTTTTAAAATATAACCTATTTTCTATTTTTTACAGTTTAGCATTCATATTAAAATATATTATTGTAATTTATAGGGCCTAATTGTTTTGTTCATTTGGGCTAATAATTCATTTTGACTTTGCGCAAAATAACATCAAACTTGTTAGCAACAAGCAGCAAAGGCTGTCTGCAGCATAGACATCTTCTAGTAATAATAGATGTCTATGGTCTGCAGCACTATACCAAGGATTCTATATTTAGAGGATTGGTTACTCGTGAAAATAACGTTGTACTTCCGGCAGCGGGGAGATCGTGGCGACATCTGTCGTCGCGGGTGTACGGGTCTCGAGAGAGGTAAAGAAGTTTACAGACGCGATGTGATGTTCAGGTATTAATTGCACGAATTCTAGAAAGAAGAATCCCGGATTATCTTTTTTTTCAGTTTCCAAAGAACCAAGAAAGGTAAATGATAATAAGTCTATAGATATTGTTTTTAATTACTGTAATTTAAGTAGTCTAAATGTGGAAACATGCGTTGGGCATTGCGAAGCGTTAGACCCATGTTTACCTGCAGTCAATGGCAAAAGAGAAACCTGCGTTGTGTTTGCCTTAACTTTCCCAGTAACAAGTTAAAGTAAATGATAAGTAATTTATAAGTAAAAGTTTTAATAAATTTCAGGTAATGTGAACCTTAGAAATATGCACTTTTTGCGTCGTATGATATATAAGGCCTATGGCACATCTGACATCTTCAAACCACAAAGCAATCGTACAATCAATGTAGTGAAACATTTTGTGGATAACATATTGGGTTAATTTTTTACTCTGGTAATGAAATATTTTGCGTTACTTGTCTGTAAGAAAGTTTACTTTGCGATACGTGTTTGGCAGATGTAGGCGGTGGGTGCAGTTATGTCGACGTCAAGATCTAATCAAACGAACTTACTGCGTATCTATCTGTAAGCTGTGGACTGTGCGCCGACCATTTTGAGGAGAGCCATTTCATGGGCTTTTGGATTTCATCATCAATCAATCAATCAATCAATCAATCAATCAAACATTTATATAGCGCCCCTTCAAGGAATCTATTCAGAGGCGCTCCCAGCCCAACCCCGGCGAAAGAGAAAAGTCTTTAGAGCAGAGAAGAAAGCGGTGGATGAGTTTCGAGGAAGAGACCGCAGCTCAGAAGGAAGCCCATTCCAAATTTTGGGACCAACGACGGAGAAAGCACGCTGCTGCATAGTAGCGGTGCGTGCAAAGGAACAGAGAGATCACCACGGGTGGTAGAGCGAAGAGAGCGGTGACCAGGTGGAACAGAGGCACGAGAACAGAGCTCACGCAGATAGAAGGGAGCACAGCCAAGCTGACATTTCCAGACAATGGAGGCAACCCGGTAGACAATGCGTTGCGAGAGTGGTAACCAGTGGAGGACATCACGCATGTATTCAGAAACATGGCCAAATTGACGAATTAAAACTCATCATCATCATTGTCATTATCGTCGGTGACTGTTATACCGTCTTAAATAATTAGTGTAGAATACTTATAAACATTTAAAAAACAGTGCTTGATTCAAATTTATTACATGTTTGTTACATCTGTCTGCACAGGTAGGCCCACACTTAAGCATTGGCTCTGAACAGTATTCTGTACAAATTTATAACTCAGTTAGTGAAAGCTTTAATTATAAAAACTTTTGTTCCTAATGACTTGTGTGTTTTGCAATGATCTGAAATAGTAATAAGTATTGTGTCTATAGGCCTATTGTATTAAATGTTCTTAGTTGAATAAAGAAATTAGGCTAAGCACAAAAGGCCTGTAGTTATGTGTTGCAAAGAATTTAACAATTTAATCAAGAATTGCAAAAAAGTCGAACTTGTAACTTTATATTAAATAGTAGAATTCTAAAATAATGGTGTAAAGTAATGCAAATCTTCCAGATCAATATAAAGACCAACATTTCAGTCGATGGAGTGACACTTAATGAACAGTTATCAACAGATCAGTCATTGCTTCACAATCTCAGAAACTATCATATAAAGACACTGTTTAAGATGCTGGCAAAGTGCAAGAAGTTGAGCAATGCTGAGCATGGTTAGTACTTTGATGGTATCCATTCACAGAATACTATGCTGTATTGGCGAACTCGGCTCTCCATCCACCTGAGTCAGTCAATTAATAACAAAGTGCTTTGGAGATGGTTAAAAAATTTAAATGTAGGGAGCCTATACCATGTTTCTGGATTGCAGTCATAAATACTTCAACCCCAATACTAAGGTTTTTTAGAAACGGCCGTAAAGACAAGCAATAATGAAGTTAATTTTACCTAAATATATGTTGACAAAACTGTCAAGAGATTGTGCATTCTTCAGTGGTCAGTAAAACTGTACCATGCAGTCATCCAGAGACTGCAAGAACATTTGCTAAATCCCCCTTGTGGAGGACTGTGGTACACGCTGTTGACTCCCAACGTGTACTGCAGCTTGTTTGGTTATATGCAAAGCCTTTAGATCAGAATCAGACTGGGAGCAGAGTTAATAACTGACTAGGCTAGGCCTAAGCCCTGGCTAACACGTTGGGACACTTACCATCAGATTGTGTAACCGTAGGCCTAATCAACATTCGACACACACCCACACGTCTAAAGAATTGAGAGTGTGAGTCCAATTGTGGCATGTTTGCGTACTGCAAAAGTTCTGCAAAATTAGCTTTAAAATTGAATAAAATGTTATATATGTTGTAACAGACAATACAGCATATATTAAATATAATTCCTCTACACAGCAATTGTTTATTAATTAAAAAATAATTATTCGTCGATTTTCTTCGCAGAAAGCGCATTGCATTTGCTATCTAAACACGAAGTTCTACGCCTTTGTCGCTGGAGGCGCCACGCTCCATGGACCAATAACTTGTCCAACGGCCTTACATAAGGAGTTTCCAGTCCTTTGTATAGAGTCCTTGCCCTATACCTATTCTTAGGTCTGAAGTTTACGTGTTGAATGTTTAAGTCTGATTATTCCGTAATTTTTAGTTTTTAAAAGTAATTGAAACTTTCATTAATATTGTTATAATGAAAACATCACAAAGCCCATCGATATGTATCAGCTTGTGTTACGTGGTCCACAATCCACATTTCCAAATGTGGAAACAATTTTGCGTATTTACCTTACGATACCAATAAGTAGGCCTAAGACTTCTGGAGAACGGTCGTTTTCTGTAGGCCTACTTAAAAGAGTGAAAAACTATATCAGAAGTTCCACTGATCAAGATCGGCTAGGTAATTTTACTAATTTAGCTTTGCTATGCATCGAATCTGCTGAAACTTTGACCAGCAAATTGATAATTTTGCTAGGCTCAAATGCAGAAAGAAAGCCCTGCAGAAAGCGGTGAATAGAATTTTTTTAATTGTGCATTCGCATGTTTTTGCAATTTAAACTTTCTCTTCTGTTTCTGTTACTTCGTTTATGACTAGACAGACTAGTTGTTAAAAAAGTAACACCAATTCTGCGATTAAATTTCAAAGATTTTTTCAAGCATTTTTTACATTATATAATAGGGCCTATAGGCCTATCGCATTGACGCATTGTGTTTTACACAAACGAGTAGGGCATATACTGTACACTACAATTATAAATATTATTGTGTTGTTTACTAAAATCATTAAATCAAATAACTTCACATTCCCCAACATTCGCAAAAACGGCTTCAAATTCAACTTCATAGTTTTTTGCACATGTAGGTTTAACACCACCAGAGTCTCAGACTTTCAGTCTACAAGTTCAGAAGGGCCCCCAAAAATGTTTGCGCCTAGGGCCCCGTTTTCTGTAAACGCGCCTCTGTTCAAAATTGTCAAATTTAAAAAAAATTAACAGATAAATTAATGCTTCAAACTGGCGATTAATCAATAGTTTTTTTTGTTAATAAGCGACAACTCTGAAACTGTTAAGTAACAAAGGAATTAAATATGAGTGAATGTAAGTCGTCAGACTTCCATTGTTTTTAGCTAAATTGTTAAATGTAGGCCTAAGCTGTTTAAAATTGGTCTTGTGAATTAGTTAAGTTTTCGGCAATCCTCCGAAGTCCGGTCCCAAATTATTTCACATGGCTTATCACATAGATATGCTTCTCCAATGCTTACTTACTCAACTAATTTTTTAATCGTTCATCCCGCTCTTAGTTTAATTTACATTTTAATCGTCATCCCGCTTCCAGTTTAATTTACATTTTAATCATTCATCCCGCTTCTAGTTTAATTAACTTTTTAATCGTTCATCCCGCTTCCAGTTTAATTAACTTTTTAATAATTTTGGACCGGACTTCGGAGGATTGCCAAGTTTTCTTATATTTAGTTGTGCATATGATGCCTACATGTATAAAATCTGCTTCTCGTAGTTTATTTCAACTATGTATGTATTCGTTGTATACAACGTAAGCCTAGGCCAGGCTGTGCGTTTGTCAGATGTGAAGAAATGATTAAACTTTCTTAGACTTTAGATTTCTTAATTATGGCTGTAGCCAAATAACTAGTTAATAATTAATGTATTTGTAGCAATATTTTAAGTCTGTAATTAATTTTTTAAATCTGAACTTACTGGCAACTGAGGAGGAACTGAGTTACAAGTTTAAACCTTACAAGTTCAGTTACAAAAAGTGACTGTTACCCAAAAATTTGCCTTTTAATTACTTATCATGTTTACTTGTGAGGAGGAAAAGTATTATAGCACATCAGCAAGGGAATCTATCTTCTTGTTTGTTAATAACACACTTGTCAGAAAAAAATCACTTTTACCGACTCAATGTATAAAGATGTCAAAAGCTAGTAAGCTGGAAATGTTTATTTATTGTTTTTACATCATAAAGCATTAAAGAGAAACCTTTAGTAGAATTGCAGAACTCATCCTGGAGAATATTCGCAGATTTTGCTGTTAAATTTAATTTATTTAATTTACTGAAATTATTTGCATATGAATAAAATTTTCACGCGAGTACCTTTCCTGGAAAAGAACTGTAACAGTACCAGTCATTTCTGAAGTCAATTGCACAACCGACCGCAATGAAGAAACCTTGAGAAGAAAACCTTACAAATACGAGTTACAGAAAACATTTGCAGACTGGTAAGCTCAATACTCACAATAGAATGCATACTGAAGCGAAACAATATAAATGTCATTTATGTCAGAAGTCATTTTACATGGTTTTTCCTTTAAGGTACACACGAGGACTCATACTGGAGAAAAACCATACAAATGCCAAGTATGTGAGAAAACATTTGCACAGTCTGGTCAATTCAAAATTCACAATAGAATCCATCCTGGAGAGAAACCATGTAAATGCCAGGTATGTCAGAAATCTTTTGCAAGAGTTGGTTCTATGAAGCATCCAAGAGAGAAACCATATAAATGTCAATTATGTCAGGAAGTATTTTCAGAATCTGGTCATTTGAATATTCACAAAAGAATGCATATTGGAGTGAAACCATATAAGTGCCAATTATGTCAGAAATCATTTGCAGAATCTCGTCAACTGAGGATTCACAAAAGAACACATACTGGAGAAAAACCATATACATGCCACTTGTGTCAGAAATTATTTGCAGCATATGGTTATATGAAGTGTCATCTGAAAACCCATACTGGAGAAAAACCATATAAATGCCAATTATGTCAGAGATCATTTGCAGATGGTTCTAGTCTGAGGAAGCACATAAGGACTCATACAGGAGAAAAACCATTCAAGTGCCAATTATGTCAGAAAACATTTAGAGAATCTGGTTATTTGAAGGTTCACAAAAGAATACATACTGGAGAAAAACCATATAAATGCCAATTGTGTAAGAAAACATTTGCACAAGTTTCTACTCTGAATCGTCACTTTAAGACACACACTTTAGAAAAGTCATATAAATGCCAGTTATGTGAGAAGTTATTTGCAAGTTCTGATATTAGAAAGTGTCACATGAGAACCCACACTGGAGAAAAGCCATACATATGCCGATTTTGTCAGAAAACATTTGCACGAGGTAGTGGTCTGAATTGTCATTTCAGAACCCACAGTGGAGAAAAGCCATACATATGCCAATTATGTCAGAAAACGTTTCAAGGAGTTACTGGTCTGAATTGCCATTTCAAAACCCACACTGGAGAAAAGCCATACATATGCCAATTATGTCAGAAAACATTTACACAGTCTGGCCATCTGAAGTCTCACTTGAGAGTGCATACTGGAGAAAAGCCATACACATGCCAATTATGTCAGAAAACATTTTCTTATTCTGGGCACCTGAAGACTCACATTAGAATTCATACTGGAGAGAAGCCATACAAATGTCAATTATGTCAGAAAACATTTTCTTACTCTGGGCACCTGAAGACTCACATTAGAATTCATACTGGAGAGAAGCCATACAAATGTCAATTATGTCAGAAAACATTTGCTTATTCTTGTCAACTGAGGACTCACATTAGAATTCATACTGGAGAAAAGCCGTACAAATGTCAATTATGTCAGAACACATTTGCATATAGTTCTGTTCTGACAGAACACATAAGAACGCATACTGGAGGAAAACCATACAAATGCCAATTGTGTAAGAAGACATTTGCACAAAATTCTTGTCTGAATCGCCATTTCAGAACCCATACTGGAAACAGACCATACATATGCCAATTATGTCCAAAAACATTTGCACAAGGTTCTACTTTGAGTCGCCATTTCAGAATCCACAGTTGGTAAAAGCCATACATACGCCAATTCTGTCAGAAAATATTTACACACTGGTCAAATGAAGATTCACAATAGAATGCATACTGGACAAAAACTATATAAATCCCAAGTATGTGAGAAAACATTTGTACATGCTGCTGGTCTGAATAAACACATTGCCAGCCATACTGGTGAAAACCATACTCCAGTGGTATATGTTGTACAACGTTCACACAGGCAGTAATGCTCAAGAATCATGTTAGAACTTAGAATACATAGGCCTACTTGTGTAAAGTCGTACATTTGCGACATATGTCAGAAGACTTTGTCAGTCAAAGCCCTCTGAAACAGCAAGTTAAACCTATACTTCAGGTAACTGCACATATTCCACTGACTTAAACAAAATTTAAACGGAAACATTATCTGACAAGCCATCACACGCACTACACCAAAGAAAACACACGAGACATGGTTTGAGCGAATATTTCATTGGAAACGAGAACACAACATGGGGAAGTTGTTTCATCATAGGAGCAAATCATTTAAGCGGAGTTTTGTCTCTGAAAGGTTTATATTAAATGCATCGTTTTGCAGTGGTTGAACTTTACTTTAGAATTTGTTCGATTAAGTTTAGTTATGATAAAATGTAATATGATGAATTCCTCATACGTTAGATGACAAATGGTTGTCTACTTTCTGTTTGTTTACAGTTTATGCAGCATTAAACGCCACATTTGTTACAAATGGTGTTATTGTGTAATAGTTTGTTGTTTGTCTTTGTTGGTGCCCTCGGTGTTCCATCATGATTTATAATATATTTGTAATAGGTTTTCGTTTTCCACCAAAGTATTAGAAATTGTACTCCTGCTCTACCCCATTGCCACCTTCATCAACGCTTTCCCCCGTATAGGAGCATGCTGTCTCTTCGGCTTTCTTCGGATTTGACCTGGCATCGAGACGGACCAACCATCCTGGATATAGCGGACTTGATTTGATAGCGCTTGTGATTCAGCTGGTCTACTTGACCTGACTTTTGTGTGGCGCTGAGAAATTTATGAAATTTACATTACATAAGAAATCAATTTTAATTTGTAGTCCTGATGTAAGATTACGCACATGTTTCAAGGCCTCTGTACATCGAATGCCAATGGAAATGCCGGCAGGGATAGAACCAGGTCTACGAGTTCTTTCTGTTGTTTAATGTCAATCGCATCTAAACTTGGATTGATCTGTTTCAACTTGCTTACCCAGCATAACCTGGCTTATAGTTTCTCTCTGGCCTATCGAAGTTCAACTGTGCTTCGCCAGCGGATTGCGATTTTGATTGCAGTTTCATTTGAAGCGATCATCGATTAATGCATTATGATTATGGCACTATAGAAGCCATTAGAATGGATTAGTCTTAATAAATTCTGCATCATCTTTGTAATCATCCCATCAGGGACCCGTGTAGTTCTATCAATATTTTTATGGTTATGCTGGACAGGATGCTAATGCTAATATTTCCCTACATTTGCTGTATGACAGTCAGGAAGCTGTTTAATGCACAATGTAGACTACTATGAATTAGTATTAAATAACCGTTATTATTTGTCCAGCAGAATCAATTTTTCCCATTAAAATGTCACATTATGCAATCCAAGTGCTGGAGGAATGATGAAAGTATAATCTATATAGGCCTAATCACAAATTTAATATTTGAAACTAAATTCTCCTGCAGCCAGTTGTCTACAGTTGCATGCTGACTGTTGAAACCGTTGAAACAGATCAATCCAAGTTTAGACGCGATTGACATTAAACAACAGAAAGAATTAATAGACCTGGTTCTATCCCTGCCAGCATTGCCATTGGCATTCGATGTACAGGGGCCTTGAAACACGTCTGCATGACTAACTTGACGAAGCTATTATCAGCTGTTGGTAGAAGCTATGTTGTCACTGCGAATGGATTTACAGAGTAGGTAAGAAAAGATCGACTGAGCTTGGGCTGGGTAATTATAACTTAGTGTCTAATTCTGAGAAGCGACAGTCACAACTGTTTATGTTATAATTATATTCCTACGCTAAGGCGCAACTGTTGAGGTCCAATGTCCATGGCGTTTTATAGAGACCCGTTGGAGGCGATTGTACAAAGGCTTAGATAGGCCTACACACAATCAGAAAATTGGTGCGAGATTACGTTACTGACTTTTACATCATTGAGAGGGCTTAGGCCTACAAATACACTATATTATCTAATCTAATCCTACAACTTCTATTGCGCCATTATAAAGGGCAGTATAAACATTCAATCGTTGGCACTCTAAACAGATTCGCAATCCGGTCAAGTCCAAGGGTCAGTGCAGTCACTGCAGTGAAACGAGAACTCGGTCTAAGGACGACGAGCGGGCTGAAATAAAAACGCCTTCAATCGAGAACGGAAAGAGATCATGACCCGTTTGCATTAATAGCCTAGCCTATGCGTTTATTTGGTCGAGTGTGATCTTCAACTGAGAGATCCTCCATCAGCTGACGCAGGCTCCTCTGGCCACTCGATCCCTTCATCAACCGTTGATATATCAATTACGACGTTTCTCGTTTTTCAATGAACTAACGGGATGAGATCGTTTTCCGCCGCTGCCCGTTTGCATGAGTGCAACGCCATTTAAGATCCACGTGTGCAGACCGAGGTAGCCCGAGATTCAAATCTCTTAAATGTAGGCCTAACGGAGTAGGCTACCAGCTGTCTGCTGCGTATAACATGCTTAAGACCTACCCACAACCAGTTACACAGATCCAGTCAATAAAGATCCGACATAGAAGCCTACTCATCGAACATGATGGAAGAATATTGTACTTTGCTTAGAAATACAAAAATAAACTAGGGGCCTACCTGTGCGGTTTCGTCTGACTTTTATCTGCCTGACCATTGGATCTCAACCTGGAAACAAGCCTGACCTTATCTACCTGATAAGTCCGTTGTTACTAAGAAGAGGAAGAGATCGAAGAGCACGTCTCTTACGCTAACCTTGAAAAGCAGCCATGGCTGACAGCGACTTCATTTTCTTAGCCTCGGATCATGAGGGCGAGTGAACAGTCCTCCCTCGCCGTGTGATCTTCCCATCGACAGTGTCCGGTCAGTGTACTCGTTATAGCTGAATTTGCTAGGGAGTCCAGGTGAAGCAGAAATTTCGAAAAAATGTTCTGCCCTGACAGCGATTTGAATCCGCAACCTCTAGGTTGGCAGTTCAGCATGCTCACCACTTGACTATGGCGCATAAAACGCCTGTGGATTAGCCGGTTCCCGCGACTTGGCTTTCTTTTGGCGCTAAATATTACGATAAAGATTGCTAAAGGTATAAAGTAATATATAGGTCAACGTACTGTACAGTATGTTGACCTATATATTGCATGCATTGCAAAGAGAAAAAAATAAACAATATTAGATTAGAATAGAATAGAATATTTTTTATTGGAACCAATTGCAAACCGCATGTTGGTGTACAGCATCGTTTACATGTTTATACAGATAATATACTAATAATATGTTAATATTAGCTACTAATATTTGTCTCAATTATCCACAATTTATATTGTTTTTACCCATATAGTAAACTAAGCAGCTTCAAAAAGCATTCTGATGATAAACGTTTTTCTGGACAAGCTATCAGCGGTCGGGATTTCTAGGTCGTGAGCTCGTGGGCGCGGGAAGTGGCCTGTGCGTTTGATAGCTGGCAGCAGATCATGCAGGACATCATATTGACCCAGGAAATACAAAAGTAAACAGGTTGACATCAAAACCCAATCAGATCTGATGGAGACAAACAGACCAACAGACAGACATACAGACAGACGTAGAGAGAGGTGAATACAGTGGGTCACGCAGGGACAAGGTCAGAAAGAAGTGATCGTAAATCGCGACGTACTACTGCTCTATGATTCATTCAACTGACATCCAACGTGCAGCATATGATGCACTTAAATCGTCATTAAAACCTCGTCTACTATATGCGCCTCAGCCAGTTTCGTCGCCAGCTCCAACTCCAACCATCACTGACAACAGTCAAACCATGGACTTCCTCGTGATACCAAATGGACAGGAGTAAAGTAAGTATGTAAGTAAATAAGTAAGTATAGCCTTTATTGACCAATTGCTAGGTAATATAGTGCACGAACCCTGTAATAAATAAGTTCATGGTATATTATTTTAGTACCCAATCAGTTTTGTGTGGAGTAAACGGGTCTAGCGGTTGTACGTGAGATGTATGTAAGTTAGTAAGTATGTAGGCCCTATGTGTGTGTCCAAGTCTTTTATAGCGCCTTTAGAAGTCTCACACAAATACATATTGTCTGCATTATTGTCAGCATTGAGGAGGGGATAGAGTAATGGTAACACTCATGGTCAGGAGAGCAGCAGTAAGCTGTTCGATTCCCGCAACCCTCCTCGAACGTGCGCCTTGCATGGCTGCCATAACGTGTGCTTATACATATACATAAAGCTACAATTAATATATTGATAATTGTAGGCCTACAATGTAATCGTTCTGCGTTTGTCGGTTTGAATTAATAAAAAAGATTATTATTATTATTATTATTATTATTATTATTATTATTATTATTATTATTATTATTATTATTAACCTAGGCTAAGCAGTGGTGAAGTTCAGTAAGGACGGTCACGTTTCTCTGTAAGCAGAAAATGCTCAAATTGAAAAGCCGCCATTCTGGCAGCGGTGACTTTACTGACGATAGTAAGAAACGCTGCACAACCAACAATACACAGAAAATAGTAAGAAGAAAAACACACAATGACAATAAAAGGAAAAATCAAATGATACGATAGCCTACCCTATAACAATTTGTTAATCAAATATTTAATATAATACATAATTTGTGTTTATATATATAGACCTATATTCCAGTGTTTAACGTGCTCGACTGTGAGGCCACATTCGGGATCTCATATCTTAGCCAATGCAGAAATATGTTCAAGGAATACTGCTATAGTAGCGCCACTAACTAGCTCAGCCAAAAACTGAGTTCACCGACTTTACATTGTCGGTGAGAATATCAGGAAGCGAGGGGAGGACTGCCCATCTATCTTCAGTTAGGTCTACAACACAAGCTGAGAAAATTAAGTTGCTAAAACTTCATATCCACGATTGCCTCTCGTGGCTTTCGCTTCCAGTCTGTTCTAAACGGATCGTATACAGTAAACTGTAAGCCACATGGCTTAGTGTCAGGCCTTTGACTCCTGTGATAGCCAACATGGTTTCCCACTTGCAAGAGCGCTTTGCTACAAGCAAACTGTTTGGAAACTAAATATAGACCGAGCTTCCAGTTCAATTACAAACAAGAAGAAGTCCGTGAATTGCAGGTTGTTGTGGCTCGATGTATGCAGGTGGCCCATTGATGACTGCTACGGCTGTTGATAGTCGTCTGGGCTACTGAGGCTGCAGAGCACGAGGTTGTCTCCGAGGAGAGACCTCTGAGCCAGGGCCACTTGAGACGGACAGACCAAACATTGTTGTCTGAGTTGTCCACAGCCTCAGCTCAACTCAGTCGCTAGAACCGACGCGGGCTCTAGAACAAAAGTCGTCTAATCATCTCCAGCCCAGCGCTACTCTACAAGGTAAACAAACAGTTCCGATTATGTTTATGTAATCATGCGAGGCTCGAGGCATCAACATAGGGCGTATATATATATCGCTTCGTAGCTGTTGTTGTTCCACTCCTCTGGAGTGAAGTAGCCGTGGTTGTTCCGCCTTTCTGGAATGAACTCCAGCCAGAGTTGCGACAACTTCCTGATCCATTCTACGCACTCACCAAAACTCCACCCCTGCCATCTCCGCACAGGTCTTCCACTCAAACCTGGAAGCATTCCTTAAATTGATCACAAATCATGTCCCGATTCCACCTACATGTATGCATAACCTTATCGCCTCTCCATTCTAAACAGCATTCACCATAACCGTATGACTCTCTACCTACCCAAACCTTTTTGATCTTGACATGGAACCGATTTTGACCTTACCTGTCTACTGACTTTGTTTTGACTGAGCGTCTGTGAATGGACTGTTCTCGCGACTTCGTTTGCATGGGTTCTTTATAAATCCCAAAATTACGATTACATATATTCTGACGAAAACGCACAAACCATTTACTTTACGAATATGTATACAGTTACGTTTGTAACCTCTTGTATAGCGACAGTGGATTATTTTGCATACGTAGGCCTAGCGAGGAGAGAGAGAGAGAGTAAGGTGGCACTCAAAAAATAAATTTCAAATTCTTACCTTCCCACCCATTAATTCTGTTAATTTTACATAAAGATTGAAGCACACAAAGTTTTGGAACATTAAAGCAACATTTACTGGTAGCTCAACAAAGTCATAGTTTGAATATTTTGTATTTATTATGCAGTTGCTTTGCAGCATTGCGACAAATTAGTGAAATGTTAAATTTGACTTTTCTATAATGTTCAGTTGTTCACTATGGAAGTAAACTTTTACCTTCCCAAGTTTCCATGTTCTATTGTTCTCACTAGGTTAGTCAATATTGGTTATTATATCAGTAAGTCAGAACACAACTTTTTGAAACATTTCAGTAAATTATTGTCTGGTGCATTAACATTGAACAATGTCAAAGTTTGATACTTTTTAATGAAGTGTATGACTGCAAAGTTAATGTCCGAGCAGAGTTGATTTGTTGGCATTAGGAAAGGTCTGCGGATGCTTCTCTACCACCTGCAACAGGTACTGCTTCTGCTCCTCCTGGTTGGTGATGACACTGTTGAATGACTGGACAAGCGCTCCGCTGCATCGTTCACCACCTTTAACCCTTTGAGCTTCTTCTGAGCTTCAGTTTAGGCCTCATTATTTTCCCATGTGCTGGGATCGTGTATGAGGAAGTCTTGCAGGATGTCAAGAGCAGTGAACAGTGTACTGGTGTGTTGAGACGCAAAGTCACACAGCTGCTTGTCTTGGATGTCTGCTGCCGTGAGAACTATGCGCCGAGGATGGTCTGGGTGTCCGGTCTTTCTCAGAGCCGAAACCAATGCTATCTTCATTTCAACCCGCACATTGGGATCGAAAAACGCAAGCCGTATAAGAACTTCACTCAAGTACCACAAATGACCCGAGAATGACTTAATTGCAGCCTTGGAAATTGCTTCATTTGTCTCCCCGTAGCTGTACAAGTAGCGTAGAAGTTGCAAATCATTCCGTGGTGCTGATGTAGCACTCGCACATATGTACCATGCCTTCAAATACAGCTTGAGCACAAAGATTCAGAACTCTCCAAGTGCAGATAGTTCACGAGCTGTCAACTTGAATTGCGAGCGGAATATGAATATCTTCAGACTGTAAATGAGCTTTGCCATCCACCTGGCCCTGTGAATTGCTCCAGGCGCATGAAATGAACATCCACCGATTCTGCTCCAAGGAATACTACAGACAGTTGTAACAGCTCATGGTAGTCATCTCTGGGCTGAAACTGGACTAGCTGGTGCTGGATGAATCGGATCAGCTCGTCTCTAATGGGGTTCAGAACCAGTGCAATAGACTGCACTTTCAACCTATTCTCATATGATGATCGATCAATTGAGTTCCAGTATTCAACAAACCATTGAAAGAGCTTGATGTTCAGTCCACTAGCCGATCATCGTATCAAAAACTTTCCCTACGATGAGCTCCATGATAGGATGCCTGCATGCTTGGCTTATGAGGTTCTTGCCCATCTTCTGTTCCAACAGTACACAAGCTCCAGCATAGGCTCCAGTGTTGCTAGCTGTGGAAGCAACACTTGGCCTAGTGATTTATGAGGGATTAGCTGAATTTGTAATATTTTCCACTAGTATATATATTATCTCAGTAGGCACTCATGCAGCAAAGAGAAAAGATTATAAATAAAATCTACTGAATGATAACAATACTACCGTAATCAGTAAGCAAACAGCCCTAATTCTTCACATGAAATTAAATGAATCACAACACAATATTTTATCGACATTGGCAATTTGCGGAACAGACTATTGCTAAGTATCAATTGCTGTATTGAGCTACCAGTAAATATTATTAATTGTTAATGCAACTTTTACCAGTTACTATGGATCCCATAATGAACAAAATTAGAGAGTGGCATATGAAGAAAATGTAAAAACAAATTTCACACATTGCTGGATTGCCACCCTAAGAGAGAGCTTTCTATATGTAGGCCTACTATGCATATAGGCCTAGGTCTAAACTCCAGTCTACTGCATATAACTACACTTTATCAGTCTTTATGCATATCCATATAATAGACATTTGTTTGATAAATGTTATTCTCCTTATTTCAGTGGTGTAGTGGGGGCGGGAACGCGGGGGAACGCCGTTCCCCCACTTTTTTCCATACTTACCTACCAAAGATTGCACTTTTTGCTACAGTTGCTACTTCAATTTCCAGGCGTTCCCCCACTTCATTTTTTAGGACTACACCACTGCCTTATTTTCATCATAGATTCTCTTTAATCGTATACGTTTGTAACCTCTTGTATAGCTACAGTGGATTATTTTGCATACGTAGGCCTAGCCAGGAGAGAGAGCTTTCTATAAATTATATACTATACATATATAGGCCTAGGTCTAAACTCCAGTCTACTGTATATAACCAGGGCTGTAGTCGAGGGTATACGCGGGTATACAGCGTATACTCACCTCTAGAGACCGTATACTTACCTCACAAAATATTTGTACGCATTTCCATTGTGTTTCGGAAAATTAACCGCTAGCGTATACTCACCTCTAATTGTTTTCGGAAAAGTAACCGGTAGCGTGTACTCACCTCTAATTTTACCACTACAGCCCTGTATATAACTACACTTTATCTGTCTTTATGCATATACATATAATAGACATTTGTTTGATAAATGTTATTTCCTTAGCCTATATATATAGTTTCATCATAGATTCTCTTTAATCTGCCCTTCTATATCCCATGTATAGATCCCAAACTTGGAATTCTTGAACGGATTGCGATTCTGTTTAGAGACCCATCGATATATATTGATGCCTATAGTGCATTTTCATATTGGCGCTATAGAAGTTCTAAGATTAGATTAGATTAGAGTTTAGTATATATTTACCTACTTACTTATATTAATATGTGTATATATATTAATGTGTGTATATATTTTAATATATATTATATATATATATTAATATGTGTACATATATTATTATGTATATATTATTATGTGTGTGTGTATATATGTATTAGTATGGGTATATAAAAACGGCAACAATTATATATATGCGCAATAATTCTTTGTGAGTTCTTTTTAACCGGAGCCTCGGAGGTACGACAAAGTGAAGAATAGGAGTGCAACGTATAAGCTTATGCCAAAATAATATATTTTTACTATGTAGGCATATATAGTAAAAGTAATTGCATATTTATATAGCCCCTGTTCAGGACAACTCCATAGAGGTGCTCGCAAGTTGAGTCGCAACCGGCTGTGTATAGTTATATACAGTTCGACAAGCTCACACATACTAAAATACTATTAATTAGGCATACTGTGTAGTCATATAACACACTGCGATGATGGCTCTATCTAAAATCATCGACGGTGACCTGACCTTGCTGCATTTCTACAGCAGGAGGTCGACCCTATAGCTAGACCTGAATGTTACGGTTAGTTGAACGGATGATTCGGTTTGAAAGCAGAATTCGTTCTGCATAAAAATCTACAGGCATACGTGTATACACATAGCTGTATGTGCAAGCACGTTAAACATACCGACCGGTCTTTAAGTGGATTTCTAAAAATATACAGAAGTTTAACTAAGGGAGAGGAGGTGAATGCACGCTGAGAGGTCCTATTGTGCCCTCTGCATAGACACATTCACTGAAAGGGTAGGGTTAGTGACTTTGGCGAAGGGGCTTTGTCATCCGAACGGTAAACATATTAAACGAGCATTTTGATGGAGTGTCCGTGCAGTGTCTGCTGTGTCTTCGGTAGAGCAGGAGGAGCAGAATAAGAAGAAGAAAAAGGGCTGTTTATCTGCTGGCTTTGACCCTGGTGCGTTCACTCGATTCTCCGAGTTCGTCTGGTTTTTTCCAAGGGAAGGAAGTAGCAAGCGGTTCGTTCAGTCCATCGAGAGGGAATCGCACCCATTTCCGTAAGTTGATAGATTGCTGTTTTTCTTTCATTAAGGCGGCGTTTGTAGCGGTTCTGGTAAGAATCTAACGCCTATAGCTGCTTAAGCACCAGCCTTACTCTGTGGCAAATAGTTTGTATAATTTATGGTCCAGAGTTATTTCCCGTCGCTGGCCTCCAGTTTGCATCTCTTCACTACTGTAACGCGAGCACTATCGAATTATTGCGTTGAGCAACACATATAATTTTCCATTCGAAAGAGAATAGCCTATTCGAAGGTCGATGTCAACGGTCATGGCGCTATAAAATGTCACTAAGCACTAACATATTCCTGATAGGCGCAATATAAATGTTCAGCTACATAGACGCATACATAGGCTACACTCATATATACGTGCATATATATTTTTTAATTGAATTTGCCCGACGCTCATCTGGGTGAGTGTTGGAAGAAAGGGGTTGCGCTACCAATGTGTGGAGTGTGCCATAGTGAATAAACTACATGTAAGGCTTGTAAAAGCGCCATAAGATCAAGACATCGTGAGAAATTAATCTTACGCTGAATTGGTTTTGATTTCTATTGATTTCTGCGCCTTGATTTCCGGTTCCCCAGGGAGCTGGAAAAGACGAGACGCATACGGGAGGTGGATCATAACCCACCGAACTTCGGACTAGTATACAGCCTGGAGACGAGCCCGATGTTGGGACAACTGACTGAGCCGTTGAAACAGTTACGTTTCGGACAGGGACAATTATAATGATGATGATGATGACTGCGAGGGTCGTTTAAGACCGTGTACCTACAAGGGCAGCAAGGGCACGGCTGACACTTAGGCCCTATTCTGAGTTTTAACAAGGTCCTCCTCTGACGTTTGATTGCTGTAGTCATGTTTGCGTCTGTGTCGAAAGATCACAGGACGACGCATCTGAACGGTTTCAAAACGGAGGGGCGTATCCATGTTACCTTAAGCATTTCTGCTTTCATTAAATAGTTTGCTGAACGTTTTATGGTACCATTCGCCGAAATTCAACGTTAGGTACGAGTGAGTTAGAGACCGAGAACAAGTGAAGTGTCTATACGCTGAGTAAACAGCAGATAAATATCCTCCTCCTCCTCGTCTCCTCCTCCTCCTCCTCCTCCTCCTCCTCCTCCTCCTCGTCGTCGTCCTCCTTTAGCGCAGTCTGTCATTACACGAAGAGCTGTGACAATATTTATGCTTTAGAGTTTCTTACATATACTATCGTTCTATACAAATGCACAAGGCTACGTTGAATGTCCCAGTGTGCATGGCTGTAGACTTATGCATGGATGTGTGGGCACATATATAAATAAGGCTAGAAATGGATGTGTGGGCACATATGCATAACCCTATAAATGATGTGTGGGCTATGTGTGCCGTGTACAATGTCATCGTACACGACAGCATGTACATTTTTGCTGATATCCTGTCACTTTGTAAACTTGTCTTGACCACCTGTGACCTTCTATGAAAAATTGCTCTTATGGGTAGGCTACCCAGGGGCGTAGCCAGACTTCAATTCAAGAGGAGGCAACTACTGCTTGTCAAAACTTGTAGGCCTATACAGTGGCGGCGATCTTGTTTCAGAGATGAGGGGGAAATTTTTCAGCGTCCGAAGGGCGGTCGCAAAAATTTCAGAATTTCGCTGTGAGAATTTAAATTTTTTTTATTTCTGTTACCGGTACGAAAAAGTTGATGAAGTTTTTTTTAGTCATTAACACATTCGAAGACTTTAACACTTTCTTCTTCAAATCAAGAGCAGGCAAAATCCACCTCTGCTGGGGTGTACTTGAGGACGCAGGGCTATAACCCATGGAAAATTTTTAAATCCACAAAATCAAGAGGAGGCAAATGCCTCCTCTTGCCTCCATGTAGCTACGCCTATGTGGGTAGCCAGCACAGTAATTAGTCCACCATGGGTAAGCTGCCGCGTTTGGTTAACTGCCGTCATCCTATGTCACCTACCTATGTGTATAGGGGCCCTAAATAATGTATATGTTAAGTCTTATCTGCACCTGCTGGGTTTTGTGTTGTGGGGACAGACGTGAATTGTTAGTGCCACTTAATAATACAGGATTGGTTAAGTAACTGTGATTCTGCTGTCGCTTCGATAACTTGTCTAGATTGGCATTGATCTAATGAAAAAACTGTTAGTAATGCTGGTTATTATGTTCTAAGAACAGAAGTGAAATGTTAGTCCAAGGGTTGGATAAGCAACTGTTCTTCTGCTGTCTGTTATTTTGTCTATATAATTTTGTTTGTTGTTAATGGCTGATCACTACAGCGCATTTTTTACCACAGATCAGCAACTTATTCTGACTAACCGCATTTATATTACGCAGTTGGTGTGTAGGGGCCATAATTAGTGGGACTTAGGTCCCATGTGGTGCCCCTATTGTGCCATTAGTGAACGTTCATACTGTAATGTGAACAAAATACTACTTGTTCTATGAAATGTTCTCATGGACCGATATCATGGTGGTTATGGTTGTGGTTATGAGTGTAGGTTTCTTGAAAGCTGAGTATAGGATGTTTAAAGTCATAGTCCTACGCATGTGCTGAACATGTTCTGTCTGCCTGAATGTCTGACTGGCTATAGATGTGCTGTCTGTATGTCTGTCTGACTTTCCGTCTGTATCACTCATCTGGCTGGCTTTCTCTCCGTCCATCTCTCTCCTCGCCATAAAAACGAGGTACTTTAGATATGTCTTTGGACCTGTCTGCAAGTGCAGTGTTTGTCTCCTTTTCATTGGGTAATTGTGGTGCAGTTTCGCTGTCATCCTCTTGAACCCAATAATTTCTTGTTCAGCATCTAAAACCGTATACACTGTAAATAAAGTTAATTAGCTTTCGCTGAAGCAATTACAAAGCAAATACAAGCATTCTATGGTACGGTATGGTATCTGGGAATTTTCAAAGCGCCTCTCACAGTGCAACTATTCAAAGGCGCTCTCAGAGTTCTGTATAGTATATGCAGTTGTTTATTATAATGTTCAAGTTTTGCACATTTTTCTCATTGTGCATGAATATTTTATGTTCATATATATATATATAGACAAAATCTACAAAATGTGCATATATATATATATACACTTATAGACTCAAAAACCAAAGATGCCTAGACAGATCACCATAGGCCTACACAGCGGTGAGGGCACACCTACAGAAGCATCATCAGAGTAAAAAAAACACACGCAGTGATTGTTCACCGGTGCATTTAGCTCAAGGCCAAAATAAGTAATATTTTGTGCATATCTTTATAAACATATTTGAAGCTATTAAGGATACGCATGAGCTATGTAACTGAGAGATTCTGAAAAGGGGTTTGAGAGGTGTCTAAAAGGCGATATTTAAATTCATTCATTCATTGCAAGAATTTGTATAGCGCCCTTAAGGTTTCTACTCAGGATCGCTCCCGACCCACTTGAACCCCGGTTAAAAAGAACAGCAAATGCCTGACGTTTTATATTTTTGGCTGCGATCAATGTACCAACGTCTCCTATACGCAGACGAAACAAGGCGAGTCGACAGAGAGAGTAATTAGCATACCTCGGGTCTAGACCTCTAGAGAGCCTCAGATTTTTAACTGTTCTGCAGGTGAAACTGTCTACACGTCATTCGACTCATTTCCGGCGTATTTTTTATCATTGATCATCACCATCATCATCACAACCATCACCATCTTCGTCGTCACTATTTTCATTATTATCACCGCCATCATCATAATCATCATCATCATCGTCGTCGTCGTCGTCATCATCATCATCATCACCACCACCACCACCATCATCATCATCATCATCACTTACTGAGTGATGAGAATGCATTTGTATTATTTCCAGTTGGTTCTTGAATGTAGAGCTTCTCCATGTTCATTCCCAGTTTTGTTACGTCTTCGCTGACTTTTTATCCACAGTAGGCCTATAGGCCTACAGACCATCTATAGGCCAGAGCATGATGGTAGTTTGTTTAACGACGCTATAACATAACAAAGATGATTAGCGTCGCCCTCCTCCTTTATCTAGACTTGGGACTGGCAGCGCCAGAAAACGACAGTGGCGGAATTTTAAAGAATAGTTAGAGAACTACGTTAAGGGCGACGTGGAAACATGATGAACTGTGTCTGGAAGGCACATTGTAACGATCAGTGTGTGCAAAACGCCATAAGGTACTACAGGTAGCAGAGTTCTTTGTAATAGATAAGACACACACGCGCGCACACACACACACGCACACACACACACATAACAAGCAGGCACACACATGCACGCACATATCAACGCACGCACACACAAATGCACGCAAGCACTCCCACACGTACATGCACATGTTGATTTAGGCCTATGGTTCACGAATATATTTCTATGCTTTATAATAATGGAGTTATTAATAAAGACAATTGGATATTAGTAGGCCTATGTTAAAACGGTGTCGTGATTTACTAACAGAAGCCTCGGACAAATTAATATAGGGGCCTATGTTAAAACGGTGTCGTGATTTACTAACAGAAACCTAGGACAACTTAATATTTGTTTACGAAGCATGCTCTAACTCGGTGTTTTAATCGGCTTAGAGGCACGTGAGCTCATTTTTCTCTCTTGTTTTTGGCGCATGAACATTGACATAGACTCTGACCTGTTTGAGTGACTGACTTAGATAAATCGGGGTATCCGATTCTGCTTAATTTGGAGTTGAACCTTAAAGCTCGACAACCTTTTGAGTCAGACGTGCATACTTGGCCAAAGATCCATGCACCTCCTCCGCTTTGCTATGGCTACATATATGTGTATAATTATGTGACTCATAAATATGTCTGCTGTATGTCAGTGTACGTCTGGCTGTATGTCTCGTTGTATGTGGTTGCATGCATGTATACTTAGTCATTGTTTACGTGTAATGAATAGGCCCCTACAAATGATGTAAACGTGTAATGTACGAATAGGCCTAATTCGAAGAAACTGGCTTTGAAGACCCAAGCCTATTTGATCCTTGGCTTTCGATCTCAGCCTTAAGACCGGCCATAGACACAAAGCTAAATGGCTGGTCTTAAGGCTAAGATCGAACGCCAAGGATCTAGTATGGATGAGTCTGAAAGTCATTTTTGTATACAAACTCACAAAATGGTTTATATATATATATATATATATATACAATGGTTTTCAAACCCAACCGAACGCAGTTTATATATATATATATATATGTGTGTGTGTGTGTGTGTGTGTGTGTGTGTGTGTGTGTGTGTGTGTGTGTGTGTGTGTGTGTGTGTGTGTGTGTGTGTGTGTGTGTGTGTGTGTGTGTGTGTGTGTGTGTGTGTGTGTGTGTGTGTGTGTGTGTGTGTGTGTGTCTGTGTGAAAAATATATATGCATGAGGGCTGTGTGTTTGTTTATGCATTGTGTAATAGATTATGTGGGAGATCACAGGCAAGCTGAGTGAATATTACAACCATAGCACCCATGCATGCAACTGATGTTTTACTTGTGTGAATTTCACAGCCTCTATACCTGTATACATAAGTAAATCTCGCTCTCTAGCACAAGTACCCCCATGCATAAGCGTTTTCATAGCTTACGAAGAGAATATCTGTTCTCCGTGCATACATAGTCCAGAAACTCTTATCAGAAGCTCTGTGTGCTATGGGCTCTCTCTTGCATATACGCGGCTGTTGCAACCTACTTCACCATGCACGACTCATATTTCAGTATGCATGCATATCACATGCTATGCCATATCCTGTGATATATAAACCCATTATTTATCAGCTGATGTATATGCACATCCATGGTAAAAATTACCACGACACATGCATCCACAAACCCAGATATATTCACTATATATATATACTACAACATTTATATATATATTATATATATTAACTGTATATACTACATACTCTCTGTGCCGTGTGCGTATGTATGTATGGTTATTCTTGCAAAGCGCCATAGAAGAATTTATAACAAGGGAGCGTTATAACATGACAAGTTATAACAAATCTAAAGAGGTATTTCTATAGTTAACAGTTTACTTTGCCTCTATGTGTGGATTCATTCACCGATTCAGATACTGTTATGCCATAGCATATAAATCAATATATATATATATATATATATATATATATATATATATATATATATATATATATACCTCGGACAACTATACAGATACAACATAACAGATATATATATATATATATTTAAATCTGACACGTCACGCGTTGATGTTTTGTTGCCTGTTATTGTAGTAGGCTAATATTTCATGCCATTGTGTATACTCTCCAATGTGACTTGTGTCAGTCCTGTTATAGATTTTTTTCCTATGACCGTAATCACATAAAAGTATATATAAATATATACGTGGTGGCTCAGTGGTAAGTTCGGCGCCTTGTGACCGGAGGGTTGCAGGTTCGAATCCCACTCTAGCCGCTGCGTACGGACCTTGGGCAAGTCCTTCACTCGCAATTGCTCGTGGCGCTTCGGCGTGAAAATTCCGGCACAGTATCAAATGCTGTAGTCGGGAGCGCCTCTGAGTAGTAGTAGACTTCGAGAGGCGCTATAGAAATATCCGGAATAAATAAAAAATAAAAATATTGCCTTATCAAGCAATAAATAAATCAATCAATCAATCAATCAATCAACTAGACCTTTATACAGCGGGCTCTTCAAGGTAACTATTCAGAGGCGCTCCTATTCAGAGGCGCTTATGATGTGTGCACATGAATAGTATAATTAAATAGCATACACGTATTCCTAAATAGGTCTATAATCGTGCCTTTGCCTATATATCTAGGCTTTTATAGGAAGTGCCTATTGACTATACATGTAGTATAGAGCATTCATGCGTGCGTTCCTTTGGGATTGCATTGTTGCTAACACGCGTCAAGTAGTTGTATACCGAGCGAAAAGGAATGCCTCGTTGAAAGTAGCCTACCATAACGCAAATTCTAATACTTAAAGCCCTAGGTTTTAGGTTTGGCGGTTTCCCTCGTAGAATGAAGTGACCAACGACTGTAGGCGGTTCAAGTAAGCATCTGTCGGCCAATGGGCGTTGATTTCATTTTGGTTTACACATCTTACAAGCATAGGCTGCTGAATTTAATTATATGCATAGCCTAGGCAACATCGTCCGCTTTGTGGAATGGAGGCGAGGCGCAGGGACGGTCGGTCGATCGGTGGTAGCCCCCACCCTAGGCCCTTCACCCTCCCTCTGGCCCTCTAGCGGTCGGACGGATGGATGGAGATGCATCGCTAGGGCAGACTAGACCCGACAGGGCATACCCCGTACAGGCCCTACCTCGATCAATTGACCACTTGTATATATATAACCGAGCTGTGGGTCGACTAATTTGTGTATACGAAAGCCAGGTAAGCTGGCTAGAGGTCATACCTGTACTTCTAGAATGTATACAAGTTGTTCCAATTATCCAAATTTACCCCCCCATACACTCATATTACTATGGAGTTCATTGCTATGAAGATACTTACAGGGTTGAGAAACAAGTCTGTAGTTTCTATATGCGATTAGATTGCCATGAACAAATACGAACTTACTATTGTGGTAGATGGCGATCAAGAGGAAGCCATACGGGCATTTTTTGCTCACAACAACTGGAATTTTGAAAAAATTGGTAATTATGAAGACGATGCGTATATATATATATATATATATATATATATATATATATATATACTGAAATTGTATAAATTGTTTTGTGTGGTGAACCCTGTACAAGTAGGCCCTATTGTTCTTCAGGTAGCGCTATACGTGCGCAAATAAGATTGAACTAAGATTTATAAATATTAAATTAAATTGCATTTATTATCCTTGCAAATATTTAGCTCAAACCATGCTATAGAAATACATAGTAATAATAACATCAGCAATGTTAGTATAATGACAACTGATGTGAACAGCAGTAACAGCAGTAATGATAATAAATGGCCAATTAAAAATGTAATTATTAAAATTACCATGATTATTATTATTACGATATGTAATAAGACAATAAACATATGCATAACCCAGCTAAGCTGTCGTTCAAGTCAAGTCGAAAGAGCT
Organism: Allolobophora icterica; assembly: GCA_963556255.1. Lineage (NCBI taxonomy): Eukaryota > Metazoa > Annelida > Clitellata > Crassiclitellata > Lumbricidae > Allolobophora > Allolobophora icterica. The sequence goes on from OY744617.1 coordinate 21,188,284, forward strand.
AATTGTATGTTGATGACATTATAAATATATCTCCAACCAATCGAAACTGCCTTTGTTCCAATTGCAGAGTTGGAACCACCAAAGAGAAGAAAATCTTGTATGGATGCCGCTTCGAAGGAGGTCTTGGTCGCGTCCAATGGAAATAGTACAGAGTCAGAAATTGAGGCTCAAAACAGTCATGACATTCAAGTGTCAGCTGATCATTTGCAGCTGCAGGGTGAAAATCATCAATCGGAAGGCGCCTGTCCTCTTTGTTTTCTCTCTCCGTGCGTGGGTTCTGCATCTCCAGGTTGGCTTGGCGGAGGACAAGCAGCGCATGCAGCTAACAGTCCAATACGAAGAGTAATTTATGGAAAATATTGGAAGATCATTTGCAACTTGGGTGGGTGGACGAGCCCATTATATCTGGCCAAGAAACTAACGGAATCGAACGGTGTACTTCACATGCGGGAAATAATGCCAGATTGCGTAGTGCGAAAAGTGAGATCGTTGTATCCGAATCCAACAGGCACGCCTTACATGGGCCACAAGTGGGAGTAACATTGATACTTTGGATAATTCGCCGGACTTTGTTTAGACAGAGAGATTTTTATTGTACACTTACTTTCTGACATAAAGCAGAATTTTATCGATTGTGAGCTGCTTATGTACACCTGTCATAGCTATGATTCAATGTAACATAACATTCCCCCATTTTAAATTTATATAGCGCCTCTTCAAGATTCCTACTCAGAGGTGGATTTAAACCTGAATTGCCCTCAATTGCTCGGCGCCACACGAAAACCACGTTACGGAGACTAGGTTTTTCATAAGTGCTATGTCAAATCAATTTTGCAATGGCCACAGTCCCTTGTCCGTTCAATCTTCTTTTTTTCTTGCTTGGATTAGGACCTCGTTGAGGGGGGGTAAGCCACAGATTCATTTTTATACAGATTGGAGCATCTTGTTACAGATCGGATGCCCTTCGTGGCATCAACCACAGTTTTCCGCTGTGGACCTAGTCTTGGTGATGAACACATGCCCGCTAGGCAGAGGGTCATCAGGCTTATTTAAATTGAGTCATGTGCTCCCATGTCACAAGGCTGTTATTGGATATTTGCAGCTTTTAGTTGTCAAGCAAAATGCCACTCTTTTTCTACAGTGTGCCCTACTAGCCTTGCCGCTGTTGGTCCGCGACTGCTTATTCGTCAGATATAACCCTGCTTATTTCGCAGCTGACCTCTATTTCTAGAGGTCGTTCCACTATCCGCCACCTGTGGACGCGTGTGATAGCAGTCAGCTCTGCCACACATCAGCTCTGCCACACATCTCTCTGTCCTATGCCAGGCCAAAATCCGGGGAGGTCAAGCAGAGTAGACAGCAGAATGCTAAGGTGGTTATGTGTAATGACGGTTGATGGTTATGTAGCACTGATATGTTTGATTTTAGTGTATCATACAATATTGTCACAGCTCTTACGGTTATTCTACTGTGTAGGGTGCATTGCTTTCATTTGAAAAGCTCTCACTGTCTCCTAATTGGTCGTCATCGGATTCGTCCGAAGAGATTTCACTCTGGCAGGTCTCCTTATCTGCAGAAGTTTCTGTCACAGACTCCGATATTGCTTTAGATGCTGACCACACGGCAATGTACAAATTCCAAATGTTCTCAACAAATACGTAGGTCTTGCGCCGATACACTTTTTTCCCGATTTGGCGACGTGGGTTTTTCGAACGAACAGTCGTGCATATAGACGTGTATGGTCTGTCGACGTGTTCGTTCCAGTCCAAGACAGCCAGATTGCTCCGCAGCTCGTACATTAAATTCCCGTAGTGTATCCGTTTATCCAGATAGATCAGACAAACGTTATTAAAACTTTCCACATAAAATGTGTCGTGGCCTTTGACATAATCTTCAGCGTGCTTGTACACTACCAACGACCGAAGAAAGTCCTGGAGCATTGTAATTGCAGCCTCATTTGAAACAATTCGAACTTCAATCATATGCCCCGGCTCTTTGCAGTGGGAAGTTTCATGGCACTTGCTGTGGTTGTTCTGAAAATGAGGGATGCATGATTCTATGAGCTTACGCAGGGTTTGGGCATCTCCATTGCAATTGTCCATACACCAATAGACGTGGTTTCGAATGGCAGCACCCTTGTCAGAAAGCTCGGGATGCCATGTTTTTCCAATGTTTTTTTGTGCTCCTTGCCCAATTTTTTTCACCCCGGCTGTTATAGGACGGGTGCAGTGCCAGCGGTCATTGGAATTCCTGGCTTGCTTCCTCTCACGTAGGCGCTTGTTGATTGTCATGTTTCGATCATGCACATGATGGGCAACTTTAATGTTGCTGAGATCCAGGCTCTCGTACATCCTGTCGAATCCCACTGCCTCGTGACGCTGTGAACAGTTATCATCATTCCCGTTAATGTGTTGAATATCAACGACTTTGTGAGTTTTCAACCCGATAGCAACATGGTCGGTGTGATAACTATTTCGTCTACAATGATGTCGTGCGTCAGTCATTATAGAGATAGCTCCATCAGGCGACAGTGAAGACTCCTGCGCTCTAGCGCCAAATATAGATTGCTTTCGCAGGTTCTCAGAAATGGCACTAAATGTAACCATATTCCTCCTGCGGAAAAGGTCTGACAATAGTCCAAACCGACTGAAGTCGCTAAAGCGCTCGTACTGTATGGGTGTCATACCAGAGGCCAGGTAGCTCAACATCACTCGGTGGTTGACTTCAAATTCCTTCCGCTCGCTGTCTATTGTGGATGAGGAACTCCACTGAAAGGAGTGTTTTTTCGCACACTCCATATCCACCGACAGCACATGACCACTGTGTGTCCATGACTTCACTGAATACGGCGTCACACATGTGGATGAATGTTGTGAGATTGTGTCGATCAACTGGGCAATGCTGGAGCACTGCCCAACAAAATTCTCATGTGCAGTCTCCAAAGCTGTTGCTGGAGCTGCTGATATTGCTGCTGTGACAGATGCTGGATCAGTCAGTGAAGTTGATTCACTTACTTCTTCCGTGACTGAAGACATCGTGAGTGTCTGCTGCGGATGTTGAGTTGCAGAAGAGAGCTTATTGGTGTCAACATCCATTATGACTTTCACCAGAACTTCTCTCAAACTTTTTACTCCCAACGCCAAGCGAATGTCCTCACATTTTTGCTCAAATTTAAGTTTATCACTGTCGGTTGTAAAAGTTAATTCAAAATGTTTCCTTACAGAAACGTAAGGGTAGCTATAACTCTTGGTAGATCCATCAGACAACCGTTTTTTAAATGTTCGCATGTTGCCAACTGCAACACCTGAAGTCGGTGTCGTTGGTACAGCGTAGTCTCCATCCATCTTTGGAAATAGTTCGATATAATGATACTAATATATGTCCACTAACGAAATACAATGTTATACTACTATAAGGTCCACTACTGAAATAAGATAATAATATAATATACAGACACGAGATATAAGCTGTATCGACTATGCGATTTAAAATGGCTATGAAGTGAAGAAATTACGAAGCTCAACTCTGCTGCAGCGAAATTCAAACTAGAATGAGTACTGCAAACCAAGACTCAATTGTGAAAGGACATTTCCTAAGTTCATTTCCTAAGTTCATTAGCATAATTTGGCATGTGACCTAGTCTCTCTTCCTTAGGCTGTATATTAGCATCTGATACTGGTGCAAATTCTTAGAATATGAAATACAGCTTATTGTCTTTAGTGTTCCGGGTATAATAAGGCAACGGTGACAGCATCAACAGCTGGCATTTATATACAGGTTTACGACCCAAAGCTCGGTTATATATACAAGTGGTCAATTGATCGGGGTAGGCCAGAGGGAGGGTGAAGGGCCTAGGGTGGGGGCTACCACCGATCGACCGACCGTCCCTGCGCCTCGCCTCCATTCCACAAAGCGGACGATGTTGCCTAGGCTATGCATATAATTAAATTCAGCAGCCTATGCTTGTAAGATGTGTAAACCAAAATGAAATCAACGCCCATTGGCCGACAGATGCTTACTTGAACCGCCTACAGTCGTTGGTCACTTCATTCTACGAGGGAAACCGCCAAACCTAAAACCTAGGGCTTTAAAGCACACACACACACATACGCACATAAGCAGAGTTACATATACACATATGCAGCAACAGGTCTACGCGTAAACACATACATATACATAATATGCAGTTGCACATGTATGAAGCAACAATTATTTTTCTAATTTATACACCGTTCTGGTTCTCTGATCGCATTAACTGTTGCAGGCCAGTAAACAGACATCAAATGAAAATTCCCAAAGGCAAATAGGTCTAATCCCCGTAAGTTAGACGCTAGGCGATTGGCATTTCCTGAAAAGCTATAGGATATTTTGATGATTAGCCGAGCAACACAGCTGTGGGAGGGGACAGGACGAGAAGAGAAGGAGAGAGAGAAACCGATAGAGACAGAGATAGAGATAGAGAAAGAGAGACAGACAGACAGACAGACAAAAAGACATGCAGACAGAGGCACAGACAGACAGACATGTAAATAGACAGATAGACAGACAGACAGACAGACAGACAGACAGATAGATGGATAGATGGATAGATGGATAGATGGATGGATGGATGGATGGTTGGATGGATGGATGGATGGATGGATGGATGGATGGATGGATAGATAGATAGATATATAGATAGATAGATAGATAGATAGATAGATAGATAGATAGATAGATAGATAGATAGATAGATAGATAGATAGATAGATAGATAGATAGATAGATAGATAGATAGATAGATAGATAGATAGATACACAGATAGATACACAGATAGATACACAGATAGACAGACAGATAGATAGATAGATAGATAGACAGACAGACAGACAGACAGACAGACAGACAGACAGACAGACAGACAGACAGATAGATAGATAGATAGATAGATATAGACAGACAGACAGACAGACAGACAGACAGACAGACAGATAGCTACAGGTAGATTGGTAGCTAGATGGAGGAGGAGGGATTGAATTGGAAATGAACTGCAATTTGCTTCCCTTCTCTTAAAAATTTAATTAGATAAGTTTATGCCGAAAAAACTCGCGCGGACTTTACACGCTAAGGCCTAGTGGCTTTACAGTCCAATATGTCACAGATATCGGTGTCCTCGACATTGGAGTGGATTTTATTATAGTTTAATTAGAAACAGTTTCTAACTTAGATTAGACTTACAGGCTCCTGCACTACTACATAATTGAACGTAGATAATTATGCTAATCTCAGCAAAGGTATCTCAAGTGTCGGACTCAACATGAGAAAAGCATTCGTCGTGAATCGTGATAAATAGGCCTAGCGACCGATAAGAGTGGAGATCATTCATTGGCAACCAGCGCCGCCAAACGTCTAGTCTTAAACTGCTGGTGTTAACGAGAGTGTATAGGCTTTGGCGGACTAGACTAAACTTGTCTAGATTAGATTATCAGGCAAGACAACCGAGGCGTAACTTGGTTTAGAAAGTGGGGGTACCGATTTCTTCCTCTTGTTTCTCCTTGCGCGTAATCAATGTTTAACTAATAATAAGAGAAGTCATTGGTGTGTGCCTGGCTCATGCCAAAAGTACTGGACTGGCATGGTTCATTAACGGTATGAAAGCTCAGGGGTACGGTACCATAGTCCAATAGTTTGAGTACACTGGGGGAAGATATATCCCGTACCCCAAAAATAGGCCAAGACAAGACACGTCTTGTGATGTGTACAACACACCACAAGATGAAACAACACAACCCAAGACGAGACAGTAAGTCTCTCTTTCTGTGAACATACACATGTGGGCCTACACAATACACATGTGGGTCTACACAATACACATGTGGGTCTACACATTGCACATGTGGGTCTGTAATAACAACAACCTTCAAACGCAGAGTGGTCTTTCGGTTTTAAGACTTTGGCAGAGGCACACACGTTTTTGAGCAGCATCCCATACACGAATATAACGCAGTTTTCCGACCTCGGCTATGACACGGCGCAATATAAAATCGTCTTATTATCATTACATGTAATCATACGTGGCCACTGTGTGTATGAATTACTTGTAACGCCTTTTTTGACCTCTTGAACTCATTCGTGCAATTATATTCTTCGTATAATCTGAGTCGCTTTCATACATAAAGTATACATAACTTAAAAGAACACAGCTCTTATCAACATCTGGTTGAAGGTCAAAGTTCACTGCCTGAGGATCATGAAGAAGTTGTGGACGAAGTGAAACGTCAGAGCGTCACTGCGAAAGACCGCATGTCTTACACACTGACACACACAGACAGGCACACATAAACACGTAAACATATACACGCACACACACGGATGCGCACACATAAACACTTACACAGGCACAAGCACATCCAACGCACACGCACACATACACTTTCGCACATATACACACAAACGCACGCACACATACACTTGGACGCACAATCATGCACACACGCACGCAAACACACTGCACACACACATACAAACCTACACACATACTCACTTTACACAAATACACCCACGTACACACGCGCGCACTTGAGCATGCGCAGGCACCCCCAAATACGCATACGATTTCCTAAAAGCAAGCAGTTTGGAGCTGCACTTTTCTTAGAAGCGTGCTACACCATAGGGAGTTAAGTACTGCAAGAGCAGAGTATCCAGGTAACGGGTTGGCTATCTTCTGATTCAGCAGACCGTGAAACTGCAACACTTGACTGATACGGTCACAGCTGAGTTCGGCTGACATAGTTCACAATATGCGAAATTTATGACTTCTCAGAAGAAATATCACATAGATCAAGGTTAACAGCAGTTGGCTGATTTTCTACTGGTTCGTATATTATACGTATACGTATTCATGCAAGCATATGCAAACATGTATGTATGCATGCATGCATATATGTAGGCATGCATGCATGCATGGCATGCGTACATATATGTATTCTATTGGTTTTGTAGTCTGGGTTTTGACGGATTTAAGATCTTGCCGTGTCAATTGCCACTTGCAATTCTAGTAACATTGTAAAAATAGATCTCCACCAGTTAAATTGGTTGTGTCTGTTGTAGTTCTAATTATTGTATTATTATCGTCTCCTAAGTAACTACGATCATAGCTTATTGGACTGTGCCCCGACTGTCTTATTACTTCTCTCTCTCTCTCTCTCTCTCTCTCTCTCTCTCTCTCTCTCTCTCTCTCTCTCTCTCTCTCTCTCTCTCTCTCTCTCTCTCTCTCTCTCTCTCTCTCTCTCTCTCTCTCTCTTTCTCTCTCTCTCTCTCTGTCTCTCTCTCTCTATCTCTCTCTCTCTCTCTCTCTCTCTCTCTCTCTCTCTCTCTCTCTCTCTCTCTCTCTCTCTCTCTTTCTCCCTCTCTCTCTTTCTCTCTTTCTCTCTCTCTCAGTTATGTTTGTATGTAGTTTCCATTTGGTTTCTATTTTTTGTTTCGCTGCCCAAGGTTTTGGCAGTTTAGTTAAGAACTCTGTTTAATTTGTTGTATTGATCTGTTAATTAAGATTCAGGTTGGTTTCTGTTTTGCGCCATCGTATTTGAATTCTGCGAATGGGTGTCGCTGCTCGCGGGAGCTTGTTCCCTTTTGGGCCCTTCCCTTGCTAACAGCTTGCTATGTAAATCTTTTGTTTGTATACATTTTTTTGGGAATTTAGTTGCCATAAACGAGTATCGTATCGTATCGTATCGTATCGTAAACGAGTATCGTATGTATGTGTGTATGTATGTATGTATATATGTATGTATGTATGTATGTATGTATGTATGTATGTATGTATGTATGTATGTATGTATGTATGTATGTATGTATGTATGTATGTATGTATGTATGTATGTATGTATGTATGTATGTATGTATGTATGTATGTATGTATGTATGTATGTATGTATGTATGTATGTATGTATGTATGTATGTGAAACATTGCTCATGTATGTATGTATGTGTGCATAAATCCAATGTGTGTATGCATATATGTATGTATGTATGTATGTATGCATGTATGTATGTATATACATATGCAATTATGCATGTCCATAATGCATGAATCCATGTATGTATGCATGTATGCATGGTGTATGCATTTATGTATGTATGTATGTCCATGCACGCATACATACATACAAGTGTGAAATATTTAAATACACACAAATTTGCATTCATACTTTACATACATGTACATGATACGTAACACATTCATATATACATACATAACACATACACAATGTTTACACATGTATGTACGTACGTACAGCGTCGTACATACGTAGGACCTACATAGATATGTAAATGCACACATTAATTGATCTAAATTGTATATTGTTGTTATTTATAGGACCCATAGATTGGATTGGTCTGTGTAGCTATGGCAACGTACGACGAGGTGTTGGGATGGATTGAGAAGGAGAGGGAGGCGATTAGGGGAATCCCAGAGGCAAAGAATGTTCGTGACAGTGATGCAGATGTAAAGGACCTCAGAGCCAAGCAACACGACATCCTTGCTTACAATGATAAGGTCACGGAGGTCGTCAATCAGGTGAGGATTATGATCACAATAATTAAGACGAGACAGAGAGACAGAAAGAGACAGAAAGGGACAGAGGGAGATAGAGACAGACAGACGGAGACAGAGACCGACAAAGAGATACAGAGAAAGACAGAGACAGAGATAGAGACAGAGAGAGATAGACAGAGATGTAGGAGATAGAGAGATACAGGCAGCTATGCTAGAGATACACAGAGAGATATATATATATATATATATATATATATATATTATAATGAGTGGATGATGTTTATGAAGTGTTTGAAATGATGATGATGATGACTGTAGTGATAATGATGGTGATGTTGAAGGTGATGAAGGAGAGGATGGAGCCATGTTCATAGGGCTTTTGAGTGCTTCCTATAGGATATGCTTTATAGTTTATAGGATTCCAGATACATACAGGTAGGATGACGATGACGCTGACAGGTAGAATGAGAGTGGCGGTTGTGGTGATGTTACGGCTATTGTAGTTGATAACGATTAATTGCTACAGTTATGATTAATAATTGTCCTACATGATGATGATAATGGCCAGAGATATAGTAATGGTGAAGGATTGCTGTTAGTTCATTAGTTAGGATGGATATCTAAGAAACTAGTTTCACCTGTAATCTTTCAAAAGCCAACATATTCGACTCTCTGTAGGCCTACATTTAGTATAATGTGGTTCCATTTCCTCAGCTGCGTTAAAATGTCATATGGTTCTTGTTTAAACAAAGAAATACACGGGAAAAGCGGGTTTGCTTTCAGGCAACCGATGCTGATAAAGTGAAAACTCTCAAAGAAGCATACGATGCATTGCAGGTATACCTCACTTTATCTCTCACTGTATCTGTATATGTATCTGCGTACAGGGGCGGATCCAGGGGGGCCAATCCGGCCATGGCCCTCCCATTTGATATTCACACAGGACGTGGCCCTCCGTCACGAAATAGACAAGGAAAATTTGATATTTATACAGGACGTCACAGGACGTGGCCCCCCACCCCCGTAGACGTAGACGAGTTAAATGATGTGGAAATAGGACTGAAAAATTTTCAGGAGATTACTGACTAAAAAAGGTCATCAATTTTTTTCGGAGATGAATTCCTAAAAACTTTGTCGTTGGTCCGTTGGTCACTACCCCCACAAACTTTGATCCACAAACTTTAATTCCCCTCCCAGAAGAGGGGAGTATAACAGTCTTGTTGTCCTCGAGACCAAGGTCTTGGTCTCGAGTGCTCTCGAGTTCGTTTTTAAAAGTCTTGGTCTTGGTCTTGGTCTTGAGACCAAAGGTCTTGGTCTTGGTTTTCCAAGACCAAGACCAAGACTTTTGTCAATATGAACAGTCATTAATTTTAACAAACGGCAAGAATTTTAAAAATTTATCCAATAATTACTCATACAGTTATTGCTTTATATTAGTATTTACACGGTGTGAATGAGGCTTCACTGTTGTTTTGGACAATTATTTTGACTTCCGGTTATTAATCATGGAATGATTTCAAAACAGACTCATGATTAATTTGTACATTTACATCCGGTTCTTGAAAATCTGCTTTGTGTGCTAGCGATTTCAGCACTTGTAGACCGTGTTTTTTCACATGGCAGAATTTTTATGAGGCCCCACAGGTCACGTCTTGGTGAGAAAATTCTGAGCAAATTGGTTTTTATAAAATTCAACAGGCATTTGGAATAACATATTCGCATGAAGGACTTTTGTAAATACGAATTCGGAATTCTCTGCAGTCTCCATTTAGAGTTGTTTTGCTTGAATTAAAAAAAACTCATGTTTTCATTAAAATAACGAGTAGTCCGACTGGACAATTTTTTAGTAAGGAATAGAAGTCTGGATACGACTGTGACTTTTTGGGTCTTGGTCTCGGTCTTGGTCTTGAGGTTCAAGGTCTTGGTCTAGGTCTTGGTCTTGAGGTTCAAGGTCTTGGTCTTGGTCTTGGTCTTGAGGTTCAAGGTCTTGGTCTTGGTCTTGAGGTTCAAGGTCTTGGTCTTGGTCTTGGTCTTGAGGTTTAAGGTCTTGACAACAAGACTGGAGTATAAACTCTGGTATGCATGTATGTATTATTTTTGCCCCCCCCCCTGCCCCGATAAACCTTCTGGATCCGCCTCTGTC